>JARJEE010000022.1:1257500-2507500 GCA_030180105.1 Hyles lineata
TTGTTCGACATGGCGAATTTTTCACATGGAAGGAAAGGAAGCTGAGCGAAATGTGAGTGACACTAGAAGCGCTTCTGGCTTCACTCGTGGGGAAGTTTCGAGAACACGTTGCGTTTTCCAAAAAGATGCATGAATATGCAACTATTTGTATTCACAAATACCAAAATACTACAGGTATTTATTTATATTATAACAATTTTAGTGGTCATATACTATTTCATATAATTATATCTATCACATACACACTCACGCGTGAACCCTTAAAGCGGTAAGAAAAGTGCCACAATAACGAACATTATTAACCCTCCTAGGATTATCTTAACGATGATTGTTTTACCGTCAAATTACCAGGATACCTAAAATATTGTTTAATCCGATGAATTATATTTAAATATACGAGTACTAAACAAGCGTGATGTATTGAATCCTAAATCATATTACCATTACATTTTAGAGGAGCCTGTGCCTGGCATTATGAACGCCATAAACTCTAAATAATTACAAAATAAATTCCCTAAAAGAGCCTAAACGATTCACTAACAAAATAATTAATATTTCAAAATGACCAATTATGGTAATGCTACGCGTTGAAGTCTATCGAGTAGTGCTTGTGACGTAGCACGGCTACGCGCGTAGAGGCCTCGTGACCCGTAGCTGCTACGCGCGCAGTGCGGACCCATAGCAAATGCTACGTAGACACCACACGTTTGGACTACGATAGAAGATATGCAATTTTTACCAGTAGTATTTTTAAATGATTTTAAGCAAAGAGTTGGTAAAATAAATAATTGTTGTATTGAAATGTATCTTCATTCTTAGGTTATGATGTCTATACTGCCGACAATTACTAATTGTAATTGAATGATTTCCAAAAAATGAAGGGTAAGACAATTTACAAATTTTCCATAATTCAAATATTTTTATGGCTAAATGTACGTTTTTTAAATACGAAACATTTTAAATACGATCATGTTTGCGTTATATTTAATATGCCTTATGCTTCTATTATACACGTTGTTCATACATTTCAATATGGTCACCGTCGTTGAAAATAAAATGGTCAATATAAAAATTAAAATATAAATACTATTCTACTTCCAATTAAGCACAATTGTTTGTTGATGAAAGACGTAAAATTAAAAATGTATAATAATTTTAATGATAAAGATTAGGAATACGTTAAAATGTCTAAATAAATAGACTATAAATATATAATTCTACCGATAAAATCATCACAATGTACAATATATGAAATGAAATGAAATTTATTTATTGGTCATGTAGGCAATTAAAGAGCTTTTATCACAAGTCACTATAATACTTAATCTCTACTCAAGTTTCTATAGGCATTTTGGAGACAAATTAGTTCGCACATGTCTCGTTGCATGAGCCTCTATTACGTTTTATATTCTACTCATACTTATCACTCTGTAACAGCTCACTGCTGCACATTAACATCTCTGATTACTCACTACCGGCCCTCGGCTTGTCTCATCCATCCATGCTGACTTATTTACTTTTTCCCAGAAGGGGTAGTTACTACCAGGACACTTACGTTTCGCCTTGTCTGTTCCGTCCCACGATGAGATAGGGAGCGGGCCTGTCACCATATCGAAATTCTTGGCTCTGGGCTGTTTATTACTTCACCCGAAGTCCCCAGATTTCCATTCTTACCGTAGTACTATACGACCAAGTCAAACATATTTATCAAACAACAACAAAATGAATAAACCTTCCGACCTGTTTTATATTGTTCTAATTAGTTGTATTTCAAATTGCAATATTGTATGCTTTTTATGATTGTGAATTTATTCAATAAATGGGAGTTATAAACAAACTGCACCAATGAGTTGGAGCAATGAAAGAACTAGTTGAAAAGGCTTCGGAAAGCTCCAGTGGGTTAATAGAGGGAGTGTCTGCGCAGCGCCGACGACCGTGAGGTCAAATTTAACAGCGTACCGATGACCTTCAGTTACTGTGGTTCCGTAGGTCACTAAAAACCTTTTGTCGGAGATTTCTAATAAGTTTTTCGCCTCGGTGCCTCACGGGCGTAGTTGTAACGGTACGATTAGAAAGTTGTCCCGGGTTCGAATCCCGGGTCAGGCAAAGTGATATTGAATGTTTATGTTCATTATCAGCCCAGAATTCGGAATTTGTGCCCGAAATAGCTATGTGATATAGGCTCGCCCTATATGACATCGTGGGACGCAATATACAAGGATATATGAGTGTCCTGGTCCTGTCCTCTGCCTACTCATGCTGGGAAAGAGGCATGCAGTTACTTATATATATGTACCTATGTACTATAAGTTCGTAGATTTCGCAAGTAAAAAAAGTATCAAGTAACAACGTGCTATTAAATTGAATAACATAAGAAATTGAACAAACGACATTCATAACTGAAATTCTTATTGCATATTCTTTTAACATATAATAATATTTAATAAATGCCTGTGAATCAAAATTATTCTCTGCATGGGGATGGTTTAGATGGTACAGGCGAAAAACCTAATTTGTTTGATATTTGCAGATTTTCAGAAAATCATTTGATTATTCTTTAAGAGTGGTAGCCACACTATATGAACTGCTCAGAATTTTGCTAAATTGCAAATCCTGTATGATCACTGTATTTTAAACTTATTTTGAAAAGAGCAACGCTAGAGTTTCTTGTCCGTTCTTCTCGTGCGAAAACAGCCTTATGAACCGGGTGGTAGAGAGAAAAAAAGTGACTGAATCTAAATAATGTATGACATTTATGGATTCAATAAATATTTTAATTTCATTTCATATGTTTACTTTTAATTGCAGAAGAAATTGGTTGGCTTTGTCACGGCGGAAAACTTTGTCTAGCTAAACATGTGATGTGAAGCGACGGCATCGATGTCGTATTTTGTTCCGTGAGTGAGATCGTGGGGGTCTTAACAGCCGTCATATAGCTTAAGTGCGGCAAACGAGTGAATGGCTCTTCTAACGGTATGTGATTACTGCCACTCCTAAGCCGCTACAATACTTAGCACATATATGCATTGCTGGTCTCTAGAATGTGGAGAAAAAAAGGAGAAAAGAACAGGAGAAGGAAGCATTTTCAGTCATGAAACGAAACGAGACAGCAAAGCTGTCGTAGTTTCTGTATAAAAAAAACGGCTATAGGCAAATACCCTATATTTGACAATGATTGATATTTTATATTATTATCTCTCTTTCATACACGTACACTATAATGCATGTTGAGCCTAGTGACGTCACTGGTTCTGTTTCCCATCACTTTTCTTTTACTCCCACTACAAGATTTAAAATGTCTCTAAATTGTTTAATAATGAATCGATTTACAAAATTTTTTATTCAGTACATTTTGAATATGGTTAAATATAGTAAAGAAATGTTAAAGTTCAAAAGTTTACCTACAAAACAGCTCTACCATCATTTATATAACTACAGAACCCATCGAACTTTACACAATGTTCTTAACCATTTTCATATTTATGTTACGATATAAGTCGACTGCAAAGCTCTAATATTTAGTACGTTTCGGACTATGATACCATTTTCGGAGTGTGGATCGGACAGAGTCGATTGTAGGACCTAGCTTTGTCTAGGTTAAACTAGTTCCTACTTGAGGGATTTTTACTTGTTTAGGCTGGATAGATATTTCAAAGTCATAAACACTGTATGGAATACTAGAAATATTTGTTGAAACAGCATACAAGGTATGGGATCCGCAGTTTTAAAGTTAAATCGTTAAATTAATCAACAGCCTCCGTGGCGCAGTCGGTTAGATGCCGGCTGAGAAACAAGAGGCTGGATGAAACGAGAGGTCACGGGTTCGATCTGCGCACCAAACCAAATATTCGAGTGAACCACAGGTTTCGGGTATGTTTTGTGTTACCGAAAAGTCTATGGTAGTTTCTGATAACCACGACACAAGACAATATTAATACGAGTCTTAACGCGTACAAGACTGTATGTGAATGTTGGGTATATTTATTTAATTATATATCCCGACGTGACCGATGGATAATTTTCATTAAATAGGTTATTATGAAGTGGATTATTATCTCATTTAATTTCTTTGAAAACAATGATAATTTAATATCGAACATTCATATGTCTCGAATCAACCTAAGTGCTGCAGTGGGAGCAATTATGATAGTTTCAAAGCTAGTGTTCCTTAACAGTGGTGTTACTAGAGCCACACACTGTTTTATGTCCCTTGCTTCATGGCTTAAGCTTCACCTTTTTTGGCCAAAATTACTGCTTAGCTGGAATCTCCAAGCATTTCCATAAACCGAAGTGGGATTATTTTAAATAAAGTTTTTTTCTAAGATATGACAGGGTGTCAAAAACAGAAAAATGATTCGCTTATCTTGGAATTCAACCTAGGACCCAGGCTTGCAGTTCATGCGTTGTTATTAAGCCCATGATGTGACTGACGGTTGAACTAAATATCGTAATCATTGAACTAAAATTGGTAACGAGCAAGTACGTTCCACGGTACTACTCTAAAACAGATGGTTCGATTGAGGCGGCTTAGGCTAATTGTCATCTTAGCCTATTACGAATTAATGGACTTTATATGCTGTATGAATCTTTTAGAGCAATATAATTATTTAAAAAATATTTTAAAATAAATTGTCATGATTAAGCTTCGGGACAATTCACTAATGACTCGGAAAAGTCAGAAATAGAAAGAATTGAACATTAATTGTACTAGTTCTGATCCGATAGGAGAAAAAACTAAGGATTAAAAAAACTCTCTTATCCCTTATTAAGTTAATGGTGGGGTCTATACCCAAAACTTCCCCTCACTCTATCTAAACATTAACTTCCAAGCGTTTGTAAATAACTCGTGCTATGTATCTTCACAAATCAACGATAAAGCCACATATGTACATTGAATGCCGTTAAATTTGTATAAAATATGCAAAGACGTAGAACAGCCGAAATATGCATGCAAGAATTTGCATAGTGTAGTTAGAAGTATTAAAAACCCGTGAAATATGGCTGTGTCTATCTGCGCCGTAGTCTCTACATTTCTCAGCATTGTGCGGCAGCAATAATAAACTGTACAAAGTAAAATAACATGAAACTCACTACCCAATATATTCTGGATAAACTATCTTTGCTGAAAGAGAGAAATAAGCGATTCGGAAGCAAAAGCTACTTTATTCTACGCATGTAAAATAAAAATGGGTTACCATACACAAGGAAATATTAAATTATCTAACACAAAAAAATCTGCCTAAAATCGCTACGCCGTACCGCCCATGGTGTGTTTTTATCACACACACACAAACCCACACACTCACACACACACTACACGCACACACTCACACATAATGTGACATTTATAGACGCGTCAGCTGAAAACACCATCGCAGGCGATAACCGACTCTACCACAGTTAAATAAAGAGTTAATTCACATAAAGTAAATTTCGAATTAGGATATTTTAAAATTCGAATCCGAGTGGTGGAACATTTCAAATTTCGTACCAAATTCAAATTTGAATTTAGAACATTAACGTCGAGAGTCGAACGGCGCACGAAAACAGATATGTCACGTCTGTGTTCCGAATTTGAAAGAGCTTTCCGAGAGGAGCCGAGCGCGTACCGATCGGGTCCGAGTGGCGCCGAGACGCAGCGAGTGCCGCGAATGCATTACGACGTAGTGCCGTAGGGCTGGCAGCTATGTACATCCGAACACGAGTAGGAGCATTTTGTTTTTGACGCCGCGGTGGCTAACTTTTAAAGTCAATTATTTGATTGATATTGGGTATTTAAAATTGAAATATATATAATAGGAAAGTAAAGCTTTATGTATTGATTTTTGGTATGTTGAGACAATTACTAACTTTAATTTTCTATATCGATTCATTTTTAAAGGTCTCTAGCTTAATTTTTATTTAATTATTATAATGCTTGATAGATTGACTGTGCTTTTTTAAAACACGATATGATTTTTAATCAAAATTAATAAATTGCACAATCAAACAAAAACAACAATCACAATCTGCGATAAAAGATCGCCACCGGATTGCGAGTCCCAAATCGATATAATGTACAAAGCGAATGTGTTACATAATTTGAATAATATATAATGACGTTACAGCGGAAGAAAAAAACCTCTAGTAAGCTCCCATTCGGCAGCCCTAGGGCGGGCGGGGTGGCGCGGGTGGTGCGGGGCGGTGCGGGGCGCGGGGTGAGGCGGCGGGGCGGGCGCGGCGGGGCTCGCTCGACAGTCGCACGCGGGGCGCCGCGCAGGCCGCACGCGATATGCGCGCCCTCTAGCGTATTATGTTCCTCCCCGACCTCCCGCGAGCCTGCATGGTGGACGACGTAGCGACGTACCTGCAAGCGCCCTCCTCGGGACAGGTGGCTACAATTTCTAACAACAAACCCATATGTAATTAACAATGATCATATTAACAGATGTTGTGAGCTATGATGTCGCTTTTACGCGGCGACCGCCCGGGTATTTTCGGGACGTACCGTTTTCGTCGCGTTCAATGTGTGCCTCGGCGTGATTGCGAATTTTCAACTTTTGTTTTAGACTAATTTATGACCGCACGTGTCAAAGTGAGGTTAGAGGTGTGTAATGTAGTGCGAGTAAACGTAAACAGATCGATGTGGACTGTCGGCCAGGTGCCCGCGAGGGGTACACGCTATCCCGGAAATTCCTGTCTCATGAACACACTTTGGCTATGGTAAAAACATAAATCATGCAAAAAATAAAATTAAAACTATTTATTTTTTTGCCATCAAATTATGTAAAACATTTGTAATAGTTGTTGTAATTGATTAAAAACATGTGATATAGTAATTATATTTTAAAAGTTTAATCTAACATTATAAATCAAAATAACTAATCACATAATTGCGCCACATAACAAAATTCAAATCATCATGTCATGTTCATATTGCATCTGTAAAACGTCGCAAAACAAGTAATTAAAAGTAAACCGAAACATTATAAAAACACTCTAAATCGCATTGTCTAAATCTCCATTAAAACATCTTAACAAAAACAACTATATCCAAAAACTAAAATAAATTAAAACATCAATAAAACGTAACAAACACGAAAATTTAACTAAACGCAAAATCAATTTAATTACATTACAATATACTCAACCCGTCACCGCACACGATACTCAAACATTCGATTGTTTTGCGAAAAAAAAAGATATTTTTTTGCAAAGGTATAAAAGAATGCTGAAGATGGTGGTTGGTAAATCGATATGGGAGGCTAAGATGCGAGCTAACTGCAGGGAAACTACGGCATCGCGTAGCATAACGCCCATTGATATCTGCAGTTGTGTACCACGCGAATCGGATTTTCGATAACTTTTTTTTACACTATCTTTTTCTTTTTTGTTCTTTTTTTGAATTTAAATGTTATTGTGTTCTATTGGTGAAGGTTTAAAGAAGGTTTATAATTATTATATTTAAAGTATTTTGTCGTTGTATCAATGTTGGTGAAGATTACTATTGTATAAGTAGTTTTTGGTTTATGTATTACCATACTGGTATATTAATATATGTGTTATGATAGTAATACTTCGTTAAAACGTTTTTAAATACTCCAGTTTGATTAAATTGCATTTTATATTTCTTCTAATCAAATAGACTTTGACTTAAAAACTATTATCATGTTAAAAGCACGATTTGGTTAGAGACATATAATGATAATACTTTGTTAAAACGTTTTTAAATACTTCATTTTGATTTAATTGTCTTGAATATTTTTTCTAATCAGAGTTTGATTTAAAAAATATTATATTATTGAAAGCACGTGTGTGGTAGAGACATCGAGATATGCGTTTATTAATTAGGCAAATAACAAAATGATTAATTATATTAACTTGATTAATATATTAGTGATGGAGTCTTCATACATAAAACTGATTTATTAGATTAATTATTTTTATTATATGGTTGGAAATCATGTTATAATTGTTTGTTGTAATTTTACGTATGTTCTACCTTTCATTCTTATCAATTATTTTATATATTAGTAAAGTTAAATAGATTTTTAATTAATTTCCTAAGAAATATTCCAATAAATTGGTATATAGTAGTATAATTTTAGTATTTATTTCAGTGACCTACGTTTTATAAAACTTTTCTACATTATTTCTTATTTGATTAATCAAAATAGTTTTCCTAATTAATTCGCTAAATACATTTATTGACAATAAGTGTTAAGAGTTATACCATAATCATTTAAAGGTATATAATATTGTATATAATGTCAGTGAGAAGTAGTATGAAAAGCTTTACATAAATATCTATGTTTTATACAGGAAACGTTGAAAATAAGCTTCTAGTTTATCAATATAATTGATTTATCTCACGAATATTAAAAACATATACATTAAAAAATATTTATTATCCAACCACCAAAGTAATATTTTAAAAATTTTATACCGTAGTACAAATATATAATATATCAAAAACCAATTTTAATATATTTTTTATGTATTCTTTAAATACACTTTCAACTACATTAACTTACTACCAAATAACTACCTAATACATTTAGCCTTCCAAGGAAACCTTCAACTATCCAAAACACAAAAAACTATGTTAAAAATATTTATACCAAAGTTTACTGTAACTGCTCTAAATAGATTAAAAAAAAGAAACACTTCTCTAAAAATACCTTTGCCTCAAAAAACCTTTTTAAAAAATAAATGTATCATAAAATAAGTTACCTGCGCCATATAAAAAAAAACACTTCTTTAAAATACCTTTGCCTCAAAAAACCTTTTTAAAAAACAAATCTAGTATAAAATAAGTTAAAGATTAAACGCTTAGTAGAGGCGTCGCGCACCGGTGTCCCAGCTTACTCAGCGCAGATAAACGGACCGGCACAGATACTCCGACTTGAAATTCTAATTTAATTTTGTTGGCTAAATGAAATTTAGTTTCGAATATTGGAAATGTTTAGGTCGGCGGATTGTTACATGTGTTAGGGGATGAGAGTGGGCAAATTAGGTTCAGGTCTTTTTGAAAAGAATATGATAAAGATTATTGGGCTGGTAATTATTTGATTTGATGTTGATTTGGTTGAGGTGGTAGAATGTTATTAACGTTTGGATCGTTTAAGAAAGGTTTAAAAAAGGGGTATAATAATGATTAGAGGAATATTAAAAAAAAAAACAGAATAAAATAGTAAACTTGCGAAGAAAGCAAATTTTTGTACACACGTCTAAATCCTTACGTATTGTAACAAACGGAGGATACATTTTGTGATTCAAATATTTATCATTACAAGAAGCTTTAAAGCTTTGATAAAAAAAATTTGCGAAAAAAATATACGGGCATTATACTTTCTGATTAATAGTATTAAACGTATCCATAGAGATTATATATTTTATTCTGAATAGAATAATATTATAAATCTATTGATAATATAGTGGCCGTGTTTACATCTTAGATATCAATATTATAAATAGGAAATGTAAACTATGCATTGAATAAGCTTTGAAACTAGGGGACTGATTTGAAAAAAATGTATTACTATTAGAATTACACAGTATCCTTGAATATAGGCGAAAGAATATTTTTAAACAAGTATATCTGCAACCGGGCAGATTCGGGCCGGGCTAGTTATATTATACATCTATTGATAATGTTAATTAACTAAGCTTAGCTTTTTGTAGTAGTATATCCTTACTAATCCTTACTAATATTATAAAGGTGAAAGTTTGTAAGTATGGATGTATGGATGTTTGTTACTCTTTCATGAAAAAACGGCTCATCAGATTTTGATGAAATTTGGTATAGTGATAGCTGACACCCTGGATTAACACATAGGCTACTTTTTATCCCGAAAAATGTAGTGTTCCCGTGGGATGAGTCAGGAAACCAAATCAGATTTTGATGAAATTTGGTATAGTGATAGCTGACACCCTGGATTAACACATAGGCTACTTTTTATCCCGAAAAATGTAGTGTTCCCGTGGGATGAGTCAGGAAACCAATCCTTACTAATATTATAAAGGTGAAAGTTTGTAAGTATGGATGTATGGATGTTTGTTACTCTTTCATGAAAAAACGGCTCATCAGATTTTGATGAAATTTGTTATAGTGATAGCTGACACCCTGGATTAACACATAGGCTACTTTTTATCCCGAAAAATGTAGTGTTCCCGTGGGATGAGTCAGGAAACCAAATATACATATTTTCTACTCTTTCAAATTCAAATTGTTGGCACGGGATGTCCTCTCCTACGGAAGGGAAATATAGTCGACGGCACGCGGGAAATATAGTTAGTAGACACGCGAAATAATATGTTCTTGATGTGGATTGGACTCAAAAACTATCTGCACCCGGGCGAAGCCGGGCCCGACAGCTAGTAATGTAATAAAGAAGAAATATACGGGTAAAAGGAGAACACCAATAAGCATTTTAAAACTCCAACATTTATATAAACATGATTCACATGTAATTTAAAAACTATACAACTATCATAGCAATAGACGAAAATAAAGTGTCGCCATAAATTATTATAATGGTTTAAATTTTATGCTCGGGTTTAGCTAGCATTCGTTAAAATTATTGAGACTTAACATCTTATGTCTCCGGATGGTGAGCGCAGTGGAATGCCAAGCATTACTTTGTAATTCATGGTATTGTTTGGGTTTGCTACTGTTCATGAGCGGCGTATCGCTTGCCTCTAGGCGAATGACATGCTCGACTCGCCATTCATAGCAAAAAAATGCTGTTTGTTTTATAGTAATCTCAACAATTATTAAAAATAAACTTTATTTAAATTCTCAATCACAATTAATATATTTTCTCTATGTCTATAGTCAGGTGAAAATATTGAGGAAAAGCTTTCTTTAAAAATTATAAATTGCTTATCGTATGTTCTTGTATTATCTAATACTCGTATTACATATAAATAAAACCAAGAATAAATTTATTGTGAAAAATCTCCGAAACGAATACAGGATAGGCACCCGTTCTGAAATAACCACTACTATAAAACAATGTTTCATTACTTTCCATATTTATAACGAAAATTATGTTTAGAACGATGTAACATAAAGGCTTTAAATAGAAACACCCTGTACCCAAAGCAAGCAATTAAATTGTTAAAAAAAGCGCATCATAGAACTGATATTTTTACAACTGACAAATATATAGTGGAAATAAAAAAACCTGCAGTTAAATAATTCAAAAAGCTAAACAGTTAAACCAAGTGTTGGATATTATTGATAATTAAGAAAATTAAAACCCAATAACTATAATATAAATAAAATAAGTCTCAGAAATAATTAAATTGACAAAAGTATATGTTGAAAATGACTAGTATTGTTCGATAAAGGTAAATAATAAACAAATCAACTGATTACTATATAAACTTAAATTCAATTTGTTTTAATTAAAGTTGGTTTGTAACTTTTTGAGAATACCAAATAGTAATGGGGCTAATTTTTCCATTACGTAGTAGCTTAAAATAGATTATATTATAAATTATTTCAAATAGTCATTAAAATGGCACAATTAATTCCAAATAAATACAAAAGATTTATTTTTTATACTTATTACAAATAAACTTGTCAAGATATCACAAAGCTTGACTGTCATTATAACAAAATACTTTATGAAAATTAAAAATTACATTTTATTCGTTAAATCATATTAAAAATACTACAGTGTAAAGGCATGCAATCGCAATGACTACACAGGCAAAAAGTATATACGCAATTATTTTCGAACGTTTTTTTTAATAAAACAATTTATTTTTCTATTACTTATAAATATTTCAGAGTCCATACCCAATATTGACAGGCATGATTTTCATACCCATATTAACCGCTAAAAACTAATCACAATAATTTAAAATCAACATAAAGTGCAACAAATTATTTAAATAAACAAAATTACTATACAAAACGTAATTAAATTTACTAAATTTTATTTTAACCCTCCATAAACACTTCCAAGTCTACCGGGCATACGCAATAGACAATTTCCACAACCCATAAGAGCTAAAAAAATGTCAGAGAACGTTCGGCTCTGGTTGGTCCTAAAATACCCGCGCGGTCGCGGCCCGCGTGGCAACGTTGTATGCGCGGTCCGGTGTCGAGTCTTTCCCTGAGTGTTTGTTCTTACATTCCACCTTTTTCTTGTGCCACTATCGATGTTTTTTGAATGTTTTTTCACTAACTGTTAATGTTGATATATATTGTGTAACATTGTTAGCTCGATTGCTTTGTGTGAATCATTATGGATTTTGCAAAAAAAAAAAGGTTTTTTTTTTCAAACTGTAATGTGTTAGTTATTTAGAAAAAAAGTATTTAATTATAAAAGACACGACGGGTATATCAAAAATCTAATATGGAAAATAAAAATCATTGCAAGACTGTTAAAAGTTCAATTTCATTTATAAAAAGTGTAAATAACGCTAAACCAGTGTAGCGTGCTGTATAGTTATAAATTTTGCATTTTTATCGAGCCCCAATAGAATTTTAGCAGATTTATTCACTAACACGGCCTATCAAGCCCGGCAAAGCGGGGAGCACAAATTTTCTAAAATCCGTCGGGATCAGTCGCTGACCCGTGCGCTATTACGGGTTATCTAACTGTGCTATAAATTCAATAGTGCTGCTATTTTTCGAGCGAAACAATCGAATATTGAATTTAATTATTTTATTTTATTTCATTTTGAATTTCGAATCAATACATAACGATTCACACAATTTATGTATATTTTCATTTCTCAATGGTTTTATTGCGCTATTTTTAAATTGAAAATATTATTTTGTAATTATAATCATTCCATTTAAAATACAGAACGTGAAATCTATTTAGAAATGGCGCAATGATTTCGCTAAGTTTCTGTTTGGCTGGAGAGTTGAAAAATTACAAACTGACGCAGTAATAAATTAGTTTGCACAACCATAGTAACTTTATATCTGCAACCCCTCGATTTAAGGGTGGTTGAGTCAACAGTTTACCGACGGGGTTGAAACTTTATAAGATTTTTAATATGTTTTTTTAAAATCTAGTTGTATTTCAACTGCCCAGCTAATATTAGGTATAATAAACGTGCATGATTCCCGAATGCACTACCCCGAAGCAAGATTGTATTGCACGTGTCTATCTTTCTTTTTTTCCTTTTTTATCTTTTTTTCCCAACCTCTGAAGGCGAGGGTCCATTAACTAATTGGGCTTTTGACCGTCGGATGGTTTTAAGCAGAATTTGTACAGGCATTACGGATTGTCGATGTTTAGTAAATGTTTTACATTTTAATGATATATGTGTATTTATTAAAATATGTGTATTTATTGTGGTGAAGCTATTAGAAATGTTATTTTGCGATTTAACACAATTATTTGGTTGAGTCGAGTATTCAGTACCTTTTGGTTGGAAATGGAACGTTTTTGTACGGAATTTTATATCGTCCGAATATGATAGAAGTTTTGCTTAAAAAGTGTTGAAAAACTTATTTGTATATTGGCCTAGGTGTACATAGGTAGGAAAAAAAGAAAATCACATGAAGAATAAAGGGATATTCAATTTTTAGCTGAAGACTCCGTGGCATGGTAAGTGATTAGCTTTATAGTTATTTTCCATTACTCCTAGTGTAAAAAATATGCGTAATTTTTAAATTCTTCGTAATTATTGTGTGTATTCATGTAAGAGACAATTTGTCTTTTAAAGGGTTGGATGTATTCTGATTTTGATATTGAAAGATAATGTATATACAAATATTTTTATTGATATATTAAGGTAAAAGCACCAATGCCCGACACTGAACCAATAGATGACACTTTCGAAAAAATATTTTCTAATAAGAAAACTAAATATTTTAATGACATTGCTCCTAATTTTAAAGCCACCTCGTACCATTTATGAGACATGCCCAAAAGCTTGTTTGCACTGTCAGAAGTAAATTTCATTTTTTTTGTTAATTGACCACAAACAGTGTGATTTCGCGCCATTATGCGCGTAATTCTTAGCGTTTTTCTTAAGGAACTCATTTTCAAACGGTATGATTTTGTCTTATATTATATGACTTTTGGCTATATCGGGTTTCGGTATTATATGGATATTACATTATTGATTTATTTGGACCATTTCCTTGTTATTTTGGCTTGTTTTTGTATAATTTTTTAGTGGTGTCTACTATTAGTTCCAGAAATTGATCAAAATCTAAAAGATGACATGTGTGAACTTGGTAGTTTATTTTATTTATTTATGTTGTGAAAACAACATTCATATCTGAGTTTCGTTTGTTGTACACTAGGCTAATTAAAAGAAGACAGTGTCAACTATTAGAGTCTACTAGATGTCCACTACTAGTATACATTAATTTCAGATTACGGTTCGAGCAATTAAAAATGATGAGATGAATTAAGATCAACTAAGAATGATGAGATGGGAAAAAGAAAATCAATAAGAAAGATAATTAATTAGAAATTGATATAGGACTAATAATAATAAATTTATATACAGGTGAAGAAAATTACCACGAAGAAAATAAGATCACACCTGATGATAATGTAATTTTTAAGTCCTTGAAAGAAAGAAGAAGATATTATATATATTTTGTTACTTAATTAATTCTAAAGCACAATCTGTGCTTGGTTTGATTTTAAATTATAATTTTTTGATAACACATAATATTAAAATGATGTTGTAGTCATGTCTATTATTGGTGCCAATTGATGTCTATTATTGGGGCATCTGATTTTTTTATACTGTCATCTATTAGTGACTACGGCAATCCTAAGAAAATATATTTTTTTTATATAAAATAAAGCAATCTTAATTTTATTATTATGAAATAGTTACATTCCAAATGTTGCTCTAACAGTCAAAGAAAATGTAACTTTAATTTTTTGAAAAACATTTTTGAATTTTGAGAATTAAGTTTGATTTATCCTTAAATTGTCTACTACTGGTGCTTTTACCTTAATTTACTATTATTAATCTACTTTATAATAGTCTTTTATGTTTTCGCGATTGTCGCATATAGAAAACAAACCAATTTTACGGATTTTTTGGAGTTCTAGTATACTTAAATAACAATCGAATTAATTTATTTGTAACTATATTTTTTTAAGAAGGTATATACCTTATATATGACGAATAATATTGTGGATCATGAAGGTTATATTCTCAGCTACTAAAACATAAGTTTATGATACACTAGAAACTAAATACTTCGGACTTGTTAATCCGTCGGTATTGGCAACATTCATTGTACAGTTTCAGAAACACTCCGATTATATTTAATCGCCCACTAGTCAATAAGCTGGTAAATTCAGCTTGAACATTTCCATCTTATCTGAGGGAATTAGTACCAGTCTTTCCTCTCGATACAAAAAAAAAAAACGATGTGATGTTATTTTTCGAGAAGAGATTTCAGGAGCCTATAGTTTGTCGTAGATTATTAAGTATATACTACGAGTAATAAAGCTAACGAGAGTTATCATTAATACGCAACACTGTTGTGTTTCGGGTTGAAGGGCATTGTAGCCAGAGTAACTACTGGACATATTGAGACTTAACATCTTATGTCTCAGGATGGCGAGCGCAGTGGAATGCCAAGCATCGCTTTGTAATTCAAGGGGTTGTTTGGTTTTGCTACTGTTCATGAGCGGTCGTATCGCTTACCATCAGGCGAACGGCATGCTCGTCTCGCCATTCATAGCAATAAAAAAAAAAAAAACAAAAGATAGTTTTACAATATACACTTCTTCCTACGTACAATCAGGCTGTGGAATGAGCTACTTGCAGAATTGTTCCCAAAAGATAGCACGGGGCTTTTCAAAAGAGGAGTTAAAACCTTCTTACAGGGTCGGCAACGCACGAGTGATACCTATGGTGTTGCAAACGCCTATAAGCTAGGGTAACTGCTTACCATCAGGCGGGCCGAATGCATGTTTGCATCCTTTGTTGTATAAAAAATTCTTGCACTTCATAAGTACACAGTGGGAAATCCAAATTCTTCTATTATATTAAAAATAGCGGCCCCGCCGGCTCCGCCCGGGTGCAGCAATTTTCAAAATGGCGGCCAAAATGTGACCAATCGGACCACGAGAAACGAATATTTCCTCGTATTTGCTAGATTTTCACTACTGTTTCCCTCCTATAGGCTATAGCGTGATGATATAGCCTATAGCATTCCTCGATAAATGACCTATCCAACACAAAAAACAATCAATTCGAACCAGCAGTTCCTTAGATAGAAGAGGTAACAAACAAACAAACGAACTCTTCCGCTTTATACATTAGTATAGAATTATTAGGCAAATTAGGTAACGTCGCTCTTAAAATCTTCTAGGCCCGCAGTCCCTTTAACGACGACTTCTGGTCGATCGCCCACGCATTCTCCCTTTTCCATCCCTATTTAACCTAATTATCCTAGTTCCCGCATTACCCATGCGTACTGGCATGGCTATCCCGGGTTTCCTTGAGTGTATCGATCCCGGATAGCGGGCCGGCCTTGGCGTCTAGTTGATATATTATTATCCCTCTTGCCTTGCTCATCAATCTTAATACAATGATAGACCCTGCACGCTTTCTGGGGTATGAGGTCGTTGGGTCGTTTTTTTTGTAATTTTTTGTTTCTGTTTTGCGTATGGGAGTGATATTTTTACTGTAGTGATGTTTTTAAAGAAATATTTACTTGTTTCTTGTAAATTGTGGATAAGACATATTGTAAAGTGTTTGAAAGAAAGCTTTTTATTCATATCTTTTAAGGTCTAATCACAGGGCTAATAGTTTAATAATTCCAACAATTATCTGTAATTTTGTTACAAATTATTTAAAAGCATGTTATAGGAATGGAGTATCTAGTATAGGTTTTAATAGGTCTCCAACTAGCGTTACACCAGTATAACCAATAAATCCTTCGCTAGCTTCGACGCGCATTTTGGGTGGCACCAGAAACCCAGGGCTATAAGCTTATACTAACCCCATCCTGGTTTTGAATCCAGGCTACTTATTCACTGTAATAATCCAAAATCAATTTCTACCAACTAAACTAGGATCTCTCTTTGTTGAGAGAGAAACAGAGATAAAAGATAGATATTTATATCTTTATCCACAGAACATCAACTGTTAAAGACAGGTATTCCGTAGAAAATCCTGTAGCTAATAACTATCCGTCTATATTCTTCAAAAACTCCCAAAAAGTAATTAGCAAGAGTGGCACATTAACCTCAATTATTAGGTGATCAAATCCTTCCTTATTTACGATCCCCTATTTTTATCACTACGGAACCAAATGACGGGCAGTACCGCTTACTGCTATAATAAACTTTATGTTTGTTTGTTAGTATTCGGGGGTGTTTATAGTTCGAGGGGCGAGGGGGAGGGGTGGTGGATAGAGGAGGGGGTGAGTTTTGATGCTCTAGTTTACAGAGTACATGAGGATCAACTTTGGGGCACACGTGGTTTGTAAGGCTTTATTTTATAATCAATCAATTGGAAGTATGTTTATTATATCCTGTAGTGTAGTGAACAAATACTATACAAAATCTGAAATTATACGGCACTATTTCCGAAAATCAAGACTGTAATAGTACCTTATTACATTAGCGCTAAGAAGTGATCCACTAACCCGCACTAAGCCAGCGTGGTGGAGTATATGGCCTAACCATTCTCAATTGTACTCTCGATTGTAAAAGAGGCCCGTGGCCTACAGTGGGACCTATATAGGCTGACACAGTACAGTACATATCGCCGACCTGATTTTATCAATAAACAATCATAGTTTATGATGGCGAGCCTACCATAATGACAATGAGATTTATCGGATTACAAAACTCACACAAAAGGATAAACTAATCAAGACTCAATCTTGGGACCTCCAAATTTACAGTCAATGCGTATATTATACTGCCTCCAAGAGAAATGAGGCGATTCGGTCCATTTCCTAAAATTGATTCATAAAGTAACAACTCACAAGTCACTCAGGCTGCAAAGTAGATGAAATTCATTTTGCTGACCTCGCAGATATAAAGAAAGGTATTCATTGTTGATGACTGACACCAGTAACCAAATCAAAAACTTAAGTAGCATATTAGGGAATAATTACATGGGGTCTAAAGGTAGTGGATGGAATGACTGCTTAAGACTGAGATGGTTGATGCTTACTTGGGGAGGCCTATGTCCAGCAGCGGCTTTTTTTATAGCAATGAATGGCGAGACGAGCATGCCGTTCGCTTGATGGCAAGCGATACGGCCGCTCATGTAGAGTACCAAAACCAAACAACACCATGAATCACAAAGCAATGTTTGGTATTTCACTACGCTCGCCATCTTGCCATCTTTACGCTGGACATATTGAGACTTAACATGTTATGTCTCGTCTCAATATGTCCAGTAGTTACTCTGGCTACAATATCCTTCAAACTGGACCACAACAGTGCATTTACTGAACTGTTCGGCAGGAGAAATAGACATTGCGGTGGTACCTACCTAGGCAGCCTCTCACATATGAGAGACCTACCACCAGTTAAATTATATGAGAAAGAGGGAGAAGAGGACTTGGTTTATTTCCTAACTTCCGTAGTTCACAGTTTCCTCCGACCTCGTTTGAATGGTTCAGTCAAACCTCAGTTTTTATAGGCAATATATTATTTTTACTCCGATCGTGACGTTTCTACGGCGCTGTTAAATTTGCCAATTGTTTAATTTAATGCTTTCGTGTGCGGATATCGAACAGTTAATGTGACTGTTTGGATGTTATTTCACTGGCCTACTTTTGAACTAAGGAATCTTTAGACACTGATTTGTCTGTTGACGTGAGAATGGTCGGTTAGAAATCCTAGGACTAAATATATTGCAATTAGAAATAAAATCATTATGGCAATCAATTAATCGATTCTTTATTGTGTGATTTTAGGTATAATAGTTGTATTGTATTGTATTCGACAAAAATAGATCCTATTTGGAGTTCACAATTATTTGTTCGCAATACTAAGTAAGTTTAGATTAGGATAGAAAGAGAAAAAAAGATTTCAAATTGTCGTTTTAACTCGCTGTGGTTAGAGGGCGGAAAAATTCTGCCACGGCACACCTTGCCTGCATTAAAATGCGACCTAAAGGGGGTCGGCTTACATACTCTTTCAAACTCAGAGATATCGGGAAAGAAGATAAACAGGAAAGAAAAAAAAAATCAATAAAAAGACATATGTAGAAAGACCGTTTCATCTCATACAAAAATAAATAATCTGAAAGTCTTGTACCAAAGTGTTTTTTACAATTACAGGACTGGAAGTAACTCAGAATGCTTAAAGATTTGTAAATGATTTTTTATGAAGAGATAACTGAGTATCCGGCATAGATAAAATCGAATCTGTCCCTTTGTAACAACTAAATTACAAAGATTAGTTCTATGAATCTTTTCTCAGAAGAGATCGCATTTGGCTAATAATAGAATCATGAGTCAATTTCTACTATTGCTAAATAAATACATGTTACATGCAACTACGTCCCATTATAAGTTCTCTAGAACTATTTGCTCGAGTGGTGTCAGAAACTACTAGAAGCTTTCCGATCTTGCAACACAAAACTCGTGTAAGTTTTTGTCCCTACAAACATTTGTCTCGACCTGAATATAGAACCCATGGCGTCTCATAGTACAGCCGGTGTCTTTTTTTTTTATTGCGATGAATAGCGAGACGAGCATGCCGTTCGCCTGATGGTAAGCGATACGACCGCTCATAAACAGTAGCAAAACCAAATAATACCTTGAATTACAAAGCAATACTTGGCATTCCACTGCGCTCACCATCCTGAGACATAAGATGTTAAGTCTCAATATGTCCAGTAGTTACTCTGGCTACAATGTCCTTCAACCCGAAACACAACAGTGCATTTACACTGCTGTTTGACGGGAGAAATAGACACTGCGGTGGTACCCACCCAGATGGCCTCTCACATATGAGAGACCAGTAACCAGTATCTTTACTAAACCTAGTAACAAAAATAGAAGTAAGTAGTGGAAGTAAGAAGTTTTAACCTTGGGATTCCTATAGCTGATGGTACTAACGTCATGAAGGGCAAGGTCAGGAGATGACAGGTCACCGACAAGTCAAGGGTCTGCTGGCACCAGCTCAAGTTGGCACGCGGGCCCTTCCCAATCTTAAACCACGTTTATTTCTAAACCATTTGTAAATGTGTCTTCAAATATTATTTGTCTGTCGATATTTTAGCTCGCTTACCCATGATTTCATTTGAAGAATTTAGACCAGATATTTGTCATCATTTCGATAAAATTGAAAGCTGTTGTAGAGTACTTGATCGCAAAGTTAGATTTTGTAGATTAGGTGACAGGTCATTTTTATCGTAAAAATTTAAAAAGGCTATACTAAGGTCGCACCAGAGATATTTGTCCATTTCCCTCCGTGCAACGTTCGCACCAGAGATAGCGAAAAAACGCTTTTATTTTTTGTCATGTTTGAGGCAGACGGATGACATTGGTGATAAACTGTTGTTATTTTGGTTTGGAGTAGACTGATCTTCTTTGAAGGTTACTTGGTATTTCCAACTTCTTGTTTAAAGTCGTATAGGAATTGGTGGGGAATTATCATGCTCTATACAGGCTTTGTAGGTTGCTATTAGGCTTAGCATAGACATTTTACAAAACCAGTGTAATTAAAATACAAAATAAGAATGTCCGTTGAAGATGGAGTAAGGTATATCTACTTAGGAAAAATAAGATTGAAATGTCTCATAAATATGGAGACATAAATATGAAAGAAAACGACCCAAACGAAATGTCAGGAGTATAGTAATGAGTAGTGTGTCCGTGCCGAACAGATGTTAGAAGCTCATTATAATATCTTCCTGGACGACAACCTTTTGGCATCACGTGAACCCGGCTGTTTTGCCAACTAGTGCTCTGTCACACGCAATCCGGGATACGACGCCCTTGACACTGCTACACGTGGAAATATTAGCTTTCTTTTTTTTTGGCTAGTCCTTTTGTTTTGTTGGGTGCCAGTTCGTCTAATATCGGACGGGGTAATGTTTGTTTTTTAAAAGCAAGGTTTTTTTTTATTATTATTTGAAAAAAGAACAATGAATTCAAATTTTTAAATGCGCCTATTATGGACATGTGACTAACCAGCGTCAACACTTTAAAAAAAAAAGAAGAAAACGAATGGCCTTTACTAAATATTTTTTAATTTTTATTCCTATTTTAAACGTTTAAGCGTTTAATATTTTTAAAATAAATGCAACGCGCTCCAAAAACAATTTATCCATAAACTTGTAACAACTACAAATTGTACACTTTGCGTTTCGTTTCAGCAAAGTTGAACGTCGTGAATGGTGTTTGCGTTTTGTTGTCGGGTGACAGTTTCGTTCTCGGGGACTGAGGCTAAGCCGTCTAACATAAAGGATTACTCGTATCGAGTTGTTACTCCTGTGTAAGCTTGTTGCATCCGGAGACATAGCGTATACTGTGAGGTGTTTTGTATAGAGGAAGAAGATATTTCGATTATTTAGTGAGGTTGACAAAGAAACTAGCAGTGTGAATGATGGTAGAAAAATTTTATTTGTTTGAATAGCGATCATTGTACACGACGTTGAAAAATTATCCATAGTAACCAACGTGAATAATAGATTTTAGACTATAAGCTGTTATTGCAGGCTGGCACAATAATATCGATGGACAAGTAATGATTTTCATAACCCGTGGATACTTTATCTTGACTGCCTACTCTCCATAAGATTCATTTTCTTCAGTATAAAAATGCCAAATTTTTCCAACAATCTTACTCCGAGGCATTTCTGTAGTTTCACAACTGGCCTGATAAGAAAATCATCCCGACATAGATCGTTGAAACTAAAAATATTTCCGAATTCCCTGTTAACAGCGAGCAACATTTCAAAGTTATATCGTTCGATGCCATATCGCGATTGTCACCGGCAGACTCCGGTATCTCCCTCGGCATTTTCAATAGCTGCACCTATTGTTAAATAACTTCTTTATAAAGGAAAATGTTTAGGATGCACTCGACGATATTTAAAAATTATCCCCTTGTGCTTTTGACGTGGGTTGGGGGTGAAATAAGTGGTCGGGGTAGATGTGCGCCTATTTCATGGTTTGATTTAAGGGAATTGAGTATTTATTGTCATATGTACGAAATAATATGTTGTTGGAGTTCAAGTTAGGTCTTGAAAATATTTAGCTGTTTTGCTTCGGTAAGCATTGTATTGTGCCAACCCGCACTAAGCCAGCGTGGTGGACTATATGGCCTAACCACTCTCAATCGTACTGTCGATTGTAGAGTAGGCCCGTGCCCCAGTTGGACGTATATGGGCTGATACAGAAGTATTTTATACCTGTATATTTATGTTGTTAGTGATTAGTAATCATCGTCTATCAGATGTTACTATTTGTCGATATTGTTGGTTGGTCTATAGTTTAATATTGATATTCTATCACGACGCACTATAACGGTGAAGGAAAACATCGTGAAGAAACCTGCATACCATAGCGATTTTTATAAATTTATATGGTATGTAAGGTCCGCCAACCCGCACTAAGCCAGCGTGGTGAATATGGCCTAACCAATCTCAATCGTACTCTTTATTACACAGGAGACCCTTGCAGTAGGATGAATATTGGCTGATACAGAATACAGACTAGTCCATTAATTACTAATAATTCACAGTCACCCTCCGAGACTCAAACCCGCACGTGCGACAATTTATTCGCTTAGATTTCATAAATCGGTGTAACATTAGCCGCTAGTGGGCCTGCTCGTACATTATTACGCTTGCGGTGGTACCGTCTGCGTGAAACGGCGCCTATGAGTTTTATCACCTCGTTCGTCCCAATAATAGGGACATGGATGCTGTAAAGCTTTATGTTGTAGGCTTGTTTAAGTGTATAGAATTATTATGTAATTAATTCGAGTATTTTTTTTGTTACACGTACAGGGTATCAAGACTGCGAATGATAACGGAGCTAGGTGGTAGCCTTTAGTGACTTCAGACGTAAAGCAAATAAAATTCAGCTATAAAAGCAGTTTTTTCCTATCGCATTATTTGGGTTGTAAATATATTATATTTGTCTAAAATAATAATGTACACCCTTTTATTTTTAAAGATTCCATAGTACGCAAGGACTCAAATTATTATTTTCGCATAAACTTTGGATTTACCATCTAATATGTACTACTGTTTCTCATATGTGAGGAGGTGTGAGGCTGCCTGGGTAGTGGACATATTGAGAATTAAAATCTTATGTCTCAGGATGGCAAGCAAAGTGGAGTGCCAAGCTTGAATTACAAAGAAATGTACTTCAAGGTGTTCGGTTTTGCTACTGTTTATGAGCGGTCATATCGCTTATCACCAGGCGAACGTCATGCTCGTCTCTTCATCTTAATTTAAAAAAAAAATAGGCCTACGAAATTCACTTCGAAATTAAATCTGTAGCTTGTATCCTAAAGCTGATTTCCGATCGATCAAATTAAGCTTTATCAGAATTTTGAAGCATCGTGTATACAACTATTAGACTTTATAGTTTCCATTATTATAGGCTTCGTAATTGATCCTTCACGCTCCGGTTAAAGAACCCGATAGATTGGGTTTACCATAGCATGTTAATTTTTTATATCGTCATATTTATTGTGGAAAAGGAGATTCATTATTATGTTTTGGGATCTAAGATTAAGTTTTAAAAGGCCATGATAACTACAAAGTAGTATTTTAAGATAATGCTAAAAAGTCAAAGTGTTAAATGTGGGTAAAAAGTAGTATTTTAATGAATTATTAATGAAAGCTCAACGGCCCATTCTGTGATCGGTATACCAATCCATAGTTATTTAAACAAAGAATTTTGACTTCCATGTTATCATAAAACTGGTTATGAAAATAATTTTAATGTCATTTTGTAGGTTGCCAATAAACATAATATTATTTTTTAATGATATGTGATAAGTTTGTGGTGGTCTCTTGGTTCAAATCCCAGGGCACATTTCTGCCTTTTGGTTGCCTTGTGTGTATTACTAGTTAATTACCAGTAAAGAAAAACATCGGTAAGAAACCTTACAAATCTTAAAAAGATTTAATTTAGGCCAGCATGATGGACTGTGAACTAACCCTTCTCTATCGAACTTTCGATTGTAAAGCAGACTCATGCCCTGCAGTGTCTCTCGCAGTTCCTGATACCCACGACACATGACTCGATCTTAGTGTGGGGTCAGGATGTATGTGACTGTTGGCTGTATTTATTTATTATTTCTATGGCCTAACCCCTCGCTATCGAGTTCTCAATTATAGAGAAGTTTCGTGCGTTGCAATGCTACGTATATGGGCTGATATAGTACAATGAGGTGGACTATATGGCCTAACTCATCTAATCTGTATCTGGATTGCAGAACAGGCACGTTCCCTCTAGTGGGACGTATATGGGCTAATATAGTATACGATATGGTTCACGGGTGTTTATATTTGCACAATTCACATATGCTTTCTCCTTGTATACGTGATGATGTATTTTATGTTGTTTTCGTAAGCATAATATAACTATATAAAAGCTCAGTCATGTCTTAGACGATTGTTTGAAGGTTTTCAGAACATTTTCCTGATGTGTATCTAGAATTTTGAATTTGTATTTCTTGTGGAGATTGAAAATGACCCATATTTTAGGTCGTTGGTAACGTGTGTTGCGTGTCAATTGTGAGGTCGTAGATTCGATTCTCAGAGCAGTTTAATTTTTTTGACATATATCATAATACACGATTTGTCTAATGGAAAATATTGATGTCAGACCATCCAGTAGTGAAATCGGCGAATCTCTGGGTATGTGTATGCCATCAATAAAATAATATTAGAAGCTATGACAGACTTTTTCGACCGGACAATTTGTTTCTTTATTTTCTGGCGCTTAATCGAACCCGTGACCTTTCGTTTCCCAGTTGACTCTCAATACTACAGTGCTACAGTAACTGTATTACTGTATCAAATACCTTGACATTTCGATATTTATTCAACAACAACAAATAAAAAACCAAAATAAAAACCATTTGATAAGACACAAAAAAAAAACCAAAACACAATTTTAATGTACAAAATCGATGCACGCGTGTGACTACCATTTTTCCGATAATAGATCTCGGCGTCCCGTTCTCTGTGCGTTGCGCAAGCCAGCCGAGAGCTAAAACAGTGATCGAGCTGACTAAATTTAGTTCTGCAACACTGCATCGACCATGCCCATACGGCTAACCGCTTCACGAACCCTACGTCGTGATTTTGGACTTTTACGCGTGTGTTTACAGCCGTTCTTACTATCCAACTTAACTAACAGGTACCGTTTGAAGTTTCATACTTTTCAACTTTGTACAGGCGTAACTTACACAATTTCAATAACATTTCGCCTAAAACCATGGAATTGTGGCTTTACGGCAAGCGAAATTAAATTTGTGTGAGTTACGCTTGTCTAAATATGTTTAAAATTGAAAAATATGAAACGTCAAACGGTATCTGTTAGTTTAGTTGGATAGTAGTAATGTTGTGTTTCGGATTGAAGGACATTGAAGCCGGAGTAACTACTGGACATATTGAGACTTAACATCTTATGTCTCAGGATGGCGAGCGCAGTGGAATGCCAAACATTGCTTTGTAATTCAAGGTGTTGTTTGGTTTTGCTACTGTTCATGGGCGGTCGTATCGCTTATCATAAGCGAACGGCATGCTCATCCCACCATTCATAACAATAAAAAAAATCTACCTATCTTTTTTAGACTGCCCTATCTTTATTTTCCTTCACTTATGTCCATCCTATGGTAGTCGGTAAGATTGGCTTGAGCGATACGACTGCCATTTGTACTATTAGGTTAAATATTAATTTTAGTTTAAGATTTATTTGGTGTACAAATAGAATAAAATAAATAAATAAATAAAATATCTTTAACAAGAGATTTCATTACATTGATTTTGCTGAACAGTGGAAACCGATTACGCGGTCTGGGCGACCTTAACTCAGCCGAAAAAAATTACTTATACAATATAATTATTATTATAAATAATTTATGAACTATTCTGAATTGCAACTCCTGTATGATCACTGTATTGTAAACTTATTTTGAAAAGAGCAATACTAGAGTTTCTTGCCCGTTCTTCTCTGGCCAAAACCTAGTGAACCGGGTGGTAGTGGAAAAGAGTGACTGAATCTAAATAATGTATTACATTTTATGGATTCAATAAATATTTTCATTTAATTTCAGATATTTAGATGCATTTTATGTTTTATAACAAAGATAGAGAGGTATAGATATCGTGCATATATTTATATATAACTAGGTAACATAAGTATTATATAATATAATCATATATTACATATTAATGCCCTCTCTCTCCTTCTTTTAAATCCATCCTATGGTTGTCTAGAAGACATTGCTATAGAGCGATAAGACCGCCATTTATACTTTTTTTATGTTTCTGTATAGTAATTTAAGTGTATATAATAAAGATTTAAATAAATAAATAAATAAATATTATTATATTATACATATATAGTATAATAAAGCATGTAGCATTGTTTAATGAAACGTATAATTTTTCCGACATAGTAATGGTAGCTATTTAACCTCTTGTTAAAGATACGTAGACATAAGACATAAAGAACGGTCGTTAATAGTTTCTTAGATTTACGCGAATGTCACACATTGCAATAAAACGATTATTTACGGATTTTATCGTGGATTTGGTTAAATTGGTGAGCGAAACGTCGAGAAGTCAAAAAATGAAAAAAAAAAAAATAATCCGTGATAAAATCTGTAAATAATAGTTTTATTTTAATGTGTAAGATTTATTTATTTGCCAGACATATTCATAGGCAGTTTTAAAACCTATTTTAATATCGAGATTTATTTATTAGCTAGACTTACCCTACTCATAGAAAAATTATAAACATATTTTAATTATCCAATGTTTTGTCTTCCTCGCTCAAACTGAATGCAAAAGCCGTTCGAAAGGGACAAAACATTCGATAGTTAAAATGGGTTTTAAAATTATATGAATAAAGCCGTATGTTTACGATTTTGATCCACGGGTATTTGTCTCGGGTCTGGGTGTGTTTGTGAGATCGAACTGTCTATAGTGGTTTTTGATACCCACGATACAAGATGAAATCTTGTGGGCTCAGGGCTATGTGTGTAACTGTTGGGTGTATTCATTTTTTTATAAGATATTATATTAAAAATTTCAAATCTACATCTTTATAGTATGTAAGCAAAAGAATTACGTATTAATGTAAATAATTTTAGTCTTTTACGGCGTGTAAATATAAATTGTCTTTTTCCTAAATAATATTGTTGTCTGTAGAGTGATAAATCCCCGACATTATTATTTTTATTTTACTTAGTTTTATTTATTAAATTTTCCAGTGTTCGATTAAGAATATTTATTTTTGAATAGATTTTATTGAAATTTAGAACAGCGTGTTATAATCTTTGCCTGGTCAATTATGAAATGAAATGTATTTGAAATGAAATGAAATAAAATAAATGACACAGCAAATAATTAGAAGAAATGATATTAGTCAAACAAAATTTCGAATCTTTTTTATTGGTATTAGTGTATTACAAAGGGCTTTTGAAAGGAGCAATACTAGAGCTTCACCGTTCTTCTCTAGTAAAAGCCACCTTTCGAATTGGATGATAGTGAAAAACGACTGAAACTAAATGATATTGTACAAAGTTTATTGAATTTCTTTAATTATTTTAATTTTCCCGATGGTATTTTTCTTTTGACACTTTGTAATCATATGACATTTAAAAGCCATCCTCAATTTGTACCTAATAATTGAATGAAAGTTAAAAGATTTTGCTCCTTATCAAAACGCCTTATCACTGCATCATCTATCTAATCATGAGATCCCATGTTCCATTTCTTGACCAAGCTGGCATATTTATACCAATCAACATTAGATAATTGTCTCTCAGTGGATACTTCAATTGGTTTGCAGTGCACTTCAGGTGCGCAGCACTTTCTCGTATCCGTATAAAAAGCACGATGCGTCAGTGAGAAAGTTTTTTGCGCCGTTTCTTCTTTACAGTTGTAATTTTAAAAGATGTAAAAGACTTGTATGCTATTTTTCTCTATACTATACCCTTCTCAATCGTATTCTCGATTGTAGATGAGACCCTCACCCTGAAGTGGATGTATATACATAGGCTGATATAGATACAGACATATGTTTTTGTGTGAATTTTATGGTATGTAAATTCTGCCAACACGCACTATGCTATCGTGGTGGCCTATATGGCCTAACCACTCGCAATCGTGATCTTGATTGTAGAGGAGGCCCGTGCCCTGCTGTGGGACGTATATGGGCTCATACAGATATTAAATTTCTGCTTATTGACTAGTGAAAAGTGATTCTGTTGAGAAATTTTCATGACTTCTAAAACGTCCCAGCCTGGTGATAGTTATAGATATATAGAACTAGGTCGGTACGGGCGAAGATCGCTCGCATCTGTTCCCTAGCTTTCGTGTTTATAAGCGGTTTGTAGTCCGTCCCTCAGGCGACGCGGGACGCGGGGACGATGCTAAATATAGCTGCGCACGCGGCGTCGCTCACTTTTTCACATCCCATCCAACGTCACGTTACCTCATAAACGATAAACTCCGAAAGGACTTTAAAATTAGCAAGGACGTTGTGTGACCGCCTCTGTGTTGAGGAGGTCGCAGAGGAGGAGACGTACTGGGCAGGGGGAGAGGGGGGGGGCCAAGCGCCCCCCACAGTTACGCAAGCAAACATGGCGGCCGCATCAGCACGCGGGAGGGAAGAGATGAGCTGTCACGGGATATTTATGAAATTCGAACTAAAATAGATTCAGTAGTGGCTTGAGCGGAGTCACCTTGACGGGCGGGCTTATGTAACGCGCCGCCGCCGCCAAAATCATTTCCAAAATGTCCAAAACGTGACGCCATCGATGACGTGGTGTGACGTGGTGGGGCCACTCCTCCGTTCGGCTAATAAATTTATTGTTTGGCATGTAAACGGATGCGTTCGAGCCAAGAAATTACAGCGTTCGGTAAAAAAAAAATATTGAATGAACGGAATGGCGCTGTGTAATCGGGGCTTGCACGACCACCGCCTGTTTATAGTGTGCCAGTTGAACAAGATATTCCGCCGCCGCCGCCCGCGTCGCCGCTTTCCGCCCGTCTCCGCCACTTTCCGCCGCCTCCGCCGCTCTCCGCCCGTCCGCTTTTTTTCGCCACTTTCCCATTGGAATTTTTTATCGCACTTTTAATTACTCTTTTCTCCTAATGACCGTAAGCTCTATTGAAACGGACCACTTAAATTTAAGTGTGGACGTGACTTTTGGAATTATTTTTACTTTTGCAGTCGCTAATGGGTCGTGTCTGGGGGATGTTTTCCTTTGTGGTTGTTATTCAGCCCGCGCCCGCTGTCTCTCGTGAATAGTAATTGTTTTCTCTCGCGTAATGTGGAGAATTAATGCGTTCGCATGAGGCGCCATGCTACTTGCCCCGCGAATATCAACGTCGAGATGTTCTCGTTAGTCTCTCTTATACCCTATTAATTGGTTTCGTGCATGTCCTTTTGTCTTACGCCGGCTCCATGACAATTCAGTGGTAATAAACTGAAACGCCGGTTTGAACGGTTTTGGAATACGAAAACGAGATGTTTATGTATTGTGTGCTTTGCGTTGAGATTGGATGAAATTATTTCGCTCGTAATACATTGCATAATGTCTTTTTAGACATCCTTTTCTGTGCTAATAGTTGAAGAACCTCAGATAGGATTAACACGATTATATGTTGGTTAGATGTTTATATTTTTTTATTTGGATGAATGGTGACACGAGTATGCTAATTGCCTGATGGTAAGCGATACAACCGCTCATAGAAAGTAGAAAATTTAAACAACATTATGGATTACAAAGAAATGCTTGGTATTCCTCTGCGCTCGCGATCCTGTGACTTAAGATTTTAAGTCTCAATATGTTCAGTAGTTACTTTGGCTATAATGTCCTTCAAACTGGAATCTATCTATGTCTGTATCAGCCCATATAGGTCCCACTGCAGGAGACGGGCCTGCTCTACAATCGAGAGCACAATTGAGAGTGGTTGAGCCCTATAATTCACCACGTTAGCCTAGTGTCGGGCAGCGGACTTTACATACCATAGCAATTCTTACAAATTGCTATGGGTTGGTTTACTCACATCGTTTTCCTTCACTATTATAGTGCCTAGTGATTGACTATCAATATACACATGACTCTGAAAAGTCAGAGGTGTGCCCTGAGATTCGAACCTGCGACCAACGTGAACATTTTGGCAGACGCATCTGGTCCGTTTACCAACAAGCGAGCATGTATTTCTCAAAGTGTAACACACATATAATATTCTTCCATATTCTGTCTGTATCAGCCCATATACGTCTCACTCCAGGGCACGAGCCTACTCTACAATCGACAGTACGATTGAGAGTGGTTAGGCCATATATAGTCTTCCATATTAGGTATTTGGTATATTGCAAATAAAATGCATTACAATGCACATGACAATTTATGCAAACCTTACCAATAAAAACATTCTATATTTTCTTTGCACACTCTGGTTTACGAGCTTAAGCGGATCAGTCAACAAGCAAATAACCAGTTTACATTCCTACAGACACACATATACATAATATATATTCTTGCATCTATATACCAAACCACCACAACACAGTACATTTTCGCCTAATCTAGATGTCCTTAATCACTGGTGGTAGGTCTCTCATATGTTAGAAGCCATCTGGGTGGGTACCACCGCAGCGTCTATTTCTCCCGTCAAACAGCAGTGTAAATGCACTGTTTTGTTTCGGATTGAAGGGCATTGTAGTCAGAGTAACTACTGGACATATTGAGACTTAACATCTTATTTCTCAGGATGGCGAGTGCAGTGGAATGCCAAGCATTGCTTTTGAATTCACGGTGTTGTTTGGTTTTTGCTACTGTTCATGAGCTGTCGTATCGCTTACCATCAGGCAAACGGCATGCTCGACTCGCTATTCATCGCAGTAAAAAAAACCTTAAAGTTTATGAGGTCTATGTCCGCCAGCTGACTGCCGTATTCAGAGACATTTAATGTCAACTAGCGGCCCGTTCCAGCCTCACCTGGGTGCAGATATTTTTTGATTGCACTCCACGCCAGCCAGATACATATTATTTTTCTTACAAACAGGGACATCCTGTTTATGTATTATATATATAAACTTTACTCTTTAATCACCCTATTTATTGAAAATAACCGGGTCCAAATCCATTGCATAGTTTTAAAGATCAAATCATACATTGAGATTGACAGATGGAAAGCGTCTTTGTTTTATACTATGTAGTGACTAAATAAATCATTACTTCGTGTGTAGTGTTTGTATAGAGAGAGTTAGAAATTATAACCTATCTACCATTGACAAGAAATAACGATAGCTACGATTATTATTTCGATGCATTTTGACAGCCTCTGTGGCGCAGTTGGTTAGATGCCGGCTGTGAAACGTGAGGCCGTGGGTTCGATCCCCGCACCGAGACAAATATTTGTGTGATCTACATGATTTGTGTTAGGTCCGAGGGTTTGTGAGACAGAAAATTCCCTCGTACAGGACACAAACTTGATCTTAGTGTGGGGCCAGGACTATGTGTGGACTGTTGGGTGTAAATATTTATTTATTTTCATGTTACAATTCATTTTAATATATAGATATATTTTATAAATATATACGCCATACATATCTTTGTTTAATGAAAAATTAAAATGCATCAACCTGTATTAATGGTAGCTTTGTACTTCCTTGTAAAAGATAGGTTATATAGACCAGTCGTAGATCACATAGTTTCACATACGCACACATAATTACATATGTATACTAATCCACAACAACACAACATGTTATCACCTAAAATCTAGACTAGATCCCCTAAATCTGAAAATTATACAAGGCCTAACTTCGCCAGCTAAGACACTGTCTCAAATCCGTCGGATGACATTTAACGGCTATTGTATGCAAATGTCCCTGTTGTCCCGGGATAGGCCGGGATACCGGGATTAACTGTAGTGAGTTAATGTGTAGGTTTAGGCTAAGATACGGCTATTGGCTTGTACAACAGTAAAGCATTGACGAAGGAATTATGATCGGGGATTGTCTTAGCTTGTTCACGGGGTGTAATGTAGGGGCTGAGATTAGGGGTGTTGATTGTTATGCATGCTGAGGGTGAGTTAAATAGTAGGAAGGAATTGTGAATTAAAAGTGTGGTTAATAAAATAGGTTATTATAGTTGAAGTTTTAAGTCTATTTAACATGTTCGCAGTGCTATAAGTTGAATTAAATAAGTAGCTTCTAAGCTTTAAATCATAATGATTTGGATAAGGAGGTCCTCGGTTCGATATTAAAGTCACTACAAGCAGATTTAACAAAATTATTAAAGTTATATAGGCGGCCTGGTATAGAAGATAATGTGTTTATTTATAAAACCCACATTAAAGGTATATGCAATGTATTGCGTTACGGTTGGTCAATATTTTCCCTTGATCGTGAGGTTATAAAAAATAGCCTAAATTAAATAATAAATATTATTACATAACTATATTTAATGAACAGATATCGAATCGCAAAAACACCGCGTTTGCAAAATTAATTAATTCAAATTAATTCCCGCACATCGAACCCGCGACCCGACAATAGAGGCCAATAATCCTGGTTACGCAACGATGAATCAACAAACAATACAGATTTTAATGCATTTGTACATGCATAACACACGCGACGTCAACGCTGAGGCCCGAGCCTTAGCCATTGTAAAAAAAATATTGCGACGTGCTGCGAATATTAGTTGGAAATTTGCAAATAATTGTGTCCTGGACAGGGCGGGATTTGGGTGTGGGTGCGAGGGCCGTGGGACCCGCTGGGGGGTCAAGTTTGGGTGTAGTGATTGTTTCGCTGATGCGGTAAAGGCATGGTGCTGCTGGTTGAATACCCTGTTAATTTTTCAAGGGCCGCAGGCGTAGTAGTTTACAAAAAATCACAATATATACAAAAAAAACTTCTTTTAAAAAACGTGATTAAAAAAAAAAACTATTTGGGATATGAGTTTAGAATCTCTTCGAACGTAATTGATATAATCTGACAACAGAACTAGTAGGCGAGGGTAAATAATAAAAATGAATAATTTTAAGGTAAAATTGTACGGAACTAAAATTGTTAACACATTTAAAAGTTAAGACAAAAAGCAAATATTATTAATACAGGAAATGTTTTTGAAACCGAAATAAAAGATAACTACTTAATATATACCCTCTTATCTTATAGATACTCAGTCACGAAACACTATTTGTTTTTATAAATCACCAAAGAACCTAACCCCCTAAACAGGCGCCTGCGTCCGTCCCCCTGCAGGTGCATCGTCCTCAACTCACCTTGTATTACGTATGGGGAATGTGAAATGAGTGCATTTCTACTGCGTTGTGATTTAGATGACTTTTACACTTAACGGTACATTATCGTGGGATTTTACAATTGCTATTTCTAGCGGGAGGTTTGGATAATTTACCTAGAGTGTTATGGAGAGACATAATTATCTATTGAAAGAAAGGAAGTTGAGCAAATCGATGGATTCAGGTCGCTTCTAACGGGTCAATGTGGAGATCCTCGGGGGAGGCGTATGTTCAGCAGTGGACTTCCTCTGCCTGAAGAGAGAGAGAGAGAAGGGGTCGACAAAACTATTTTGAGAAACCATTGATCACTCAGTTTTACAAAACAATGAGAGCCAAAATTTTGTAATGATTAGAACAGCTTTTGATCTAATAACTGTGGATAAATAAGAATAATCACACTTTTCAGTCACTTTTCCTTTTCAATACAATTTTCGGTTGTAAATGAGCCCGCAATCCGCAGTGGGCGATTACGAGTTGACTTAAAACAATCTCCGAATACCTCATTCCTCATGGACAGAAGCAATGCTTGGCATTCCACTGCGCTCGCCATCATGAGACATAAGATGTTAAGTCTCAAAAAGTCCAGTAGTTACTCTGGCTACAATGTCCTTCAACCGCAACACTGTGCATTTACACTGCTGTTGGGCGGGAGAAACACACTGCGGTGACATTGTGGTGGCTACCTAGAGACCTACCACCAGTAGTTTGTCAGACTGATTGAATAAAAAACAAAACCCATTTAATGATATAACAAAGAAACATAATTATACCTATCAATGAACCACCCTCTATTTACCATTATACAGGGTAGTCTCATTATCGTGTCGGTACAAAAACAATGTATTTAAGGATGCATTTAGTGGGCGCACCCAGTGTCAGCTTTGTGGTTAGGGCATCCGTTATGTTGCGTCGGGTTTTCCCGTCATTACTGTGACTCAGGAGGGCCATTGTATGACCCAAATGTTATGGGCGTTTGTAATGATGTACATTAGTTCACACCTTTTTCCAAAAATGGTAGGCAGAAGTTAGGTACCATTATATTCATGATGTGCGTTGGGTGTTCCGTCCCACGATGTGAGCCTGTCGCCATATCGGACAAAAATTCCTGACTCCGATCTTATCGAATAGAAAATCCAATGTGTTTTTGCCTGACCCAGGATTAGAACCCAAGACCTCAGCTTTGTAACCGTAGGCAGTTAAAGAGAAACTTTGTTAGATAGAAAATCCTCAAAGCAATAGTTGTTAGTGTCAGTATAGTACATGCAATATCGATCTTGGTTCACAGAACTAATAATGGTAACATGGAGGGTTGGAAAATCTGTATTCTATTTTACTTATACATTCGTTACTCCATTGGTACGACCTGATATAATTTCACGTACCTATTTTACGTATTATTATAAGCGAAGAGTCTTTATAAGGATATCTGTATCAGTCCATATACATACACGTGCCTCCTCTACAAACGAGAGCATTATTAGGAGAGGTTAGGCCATATTATAGTCAACCACACTGGCCTAGAAGGGGTTGCTGTATAGGCTATCCGAAGTTAAATTATTTTGCAGCATTAGTCTATAGTACTTATATGAAAATTAATTATCCTATAAATGGACTTTTACCCTTTTTAATGAAACCATGCTTAACTTTGTTCTTTGCGAACGACTTTTGAATTCAGTTTTAGCGCAGAAGAAAACATTCAATTGCTTAGGTTTATTAAATGTATATGAATAAGGCCGTAAGGATATCGTTTCTTCAAAAATGATTCTAATTAAAATGTTATTTTGGTTAACAACCCTATAGTCATACAAATCAATAGACAATACAAAAAATATCCGAAAAATTAAGACGTCGAAAGTAAATGAGAATATGCCGAATGAAGAGTCATATTCTTAATTTATCTAACTAATAAAAATCTTTTTATAACCCCTTAATAGCGACTTCAAAGTGATATTTGCATTCAGCTAAAAATTTATTTGGAATTTGACAAAAATATTTTTGTTATTACAACCTCAGTGACTTCAGGTATCGGTGTTATTTTTGGAAATGGGTAGGCCAAGGCTGAATCTATCGGGTTATTAGTAATAATCAATTAGACAAAACAAAGGAGTTATTTGGGGCTATTTTAGGGAAGATATAGATAAGAGAGATAGGAAAGAAACTATTGTGATTGATATTTTAGTTAATCGCTTTTGATTTGGTTTTTATTTATATTAGCTGAATACTTCTTAAGGTGGTAGATATGTTGAGGTCTAAATTAATCATATTAGTTTCTTTTCAAACCTAACCTCTCCTTGTATTTTAATTTTCGGAAGGAAATCTAAATGTGTCTAAGCTCCCGAGTATTTTTTATGTGTTGTTTTTCTCACAATCTATGTCTTAATCAGCGGTAATTATTCGAGGCTATTTTAAACAAGTAACAGAGAATGTTTTTTTAGATTTACGCGAATGTTACACATTGAAATAAAATATATTTTTTACGGATTTTATCGCAAATTTGTTTTAATTCCGTAAAAAATTGTTTCTATTGCAAAGAAACTGGGAACATTTTGGTGGAGATGAAGTAATTAAAAAAATAAATGAGTAAATTATCGCGAAATTAAACCAAATTCGCGATAAAATCCGTAAAAGATAGTTTACATTTCAAAGTAACAGGGAATATTTTGGTGGAGAAGAACTTATTAAAATAATTATTATTAAGAAAAGTATATTTGAAGGTAGAGTAACAGTCATCAAGGAAATCTTATTGGCCTCGATTCTTGACAAACATACATTGTTAGCTGATTTATAATCAAAGTCTAGAAAACTTCCATACCACACTTCGTTGCGTTGACATGTAGCGACACAATTTTTTCACCGTCAACAGTGTCCACATAACTGCTCAAATATTGCCGTGACCTTGAATCCCGAGGGCCGTGTATTTGATGTGGTGCCAAACAAAATATTAGCTAACAGTTACCGATCTTTTTACTGATCTCTTTCAGAAACAGTCACACTTCGTCACATCTCGGAAAAGTTTTTGGGTGACAACTGAATGTGTAATTTAAAAGTTGTTGCTAGACTAAAATTATTAATTTGTTGTTTTGAAAGGTTGCTAGCGGTTATTCAGTTGTACAGTCAGCGACATAAGTCGTTTAACACTTCACATTTTTTGATAACCTTTTTATGAATTAAAATTTATGCGTACTATTCTGTAGTCGTAAAATATAACCAAGTAAAGTCATCTACGCCGATAAGTGCCATACGATATTGAAAATTATTATTATTTTGGATGATTCCAAATCTCGTGAATGTATAGCGACTTATGTAGCTGACTGTACATAAGACTATAAGAAAAGTAAAGAAAGAGCATGATGTATTTATGGTCTGTCTGTATCAGCCCATATACGTCCCACTGCAGGGCACGGGCCTACTTTACAATCGAGAGTACGATTGAGAGTGGTTAGGCCATATAGTCCACCACGCTGGCCTAATGCGGGTTGGCGGGTTGGTTGGGTATTTATGGTATTTAGAAAAAATCAAGGTTTAGCGAAAAATTAATAGGTCTGTTTTCTCTGAAGGTTGTAAATAATCATGACGAGTGGTAATCTTCCTAAAATGCACTTCATTATACTATTATTTATCTATTTTCTATAGCTAACCCAGAGTGAAAAAAAATCTTTATTATGATATGACTGTGTTGCCACCACATGAGCAGTACCAGTTTTTCTTTCTATTGGTTATACCTACTAGACTCGACCTTCCCTCCTTCCATCTACAGATATCACAAACATACGATTCTGCTAACGTTAGTGGTGATTGAGAATTTCCATACTATGAACAACTTCCTTTGCCGAATAGTAAGGTATTTAGTCAATATAAAAATACAAATATTCTATATTTAAATCATTTATATTTCTCCCGCCAAACAGCAGTGTAAATGCGTTGTTGTGTTGCGGTTTGAATGATACTGCAGCGTGAGCTATACTTGACATATTGAGACTTAACATCTTATGTCTCACGATGGTGAGCGCAGTGGAATGACAAAAATTTCTTTGTAACTCAAGGTGTTTTTTTACTGTTTTGGTTTTGCTACTGTTCATGTGCCGTATCGATTAACATCAGGCGAACGGCTTGCTCGCCTCACCATTCAGTACAAAAAGAAAAAATAATTCTCTTTAAATCCTCAATCAATACTACCACAGCTTTGGAAGGTATACGAGTAGTAGTTTTAAAGAAGAAACAGCGTCAAATGAGAGCTTCCTTGTCTTCATTTTATTTTGATAGCAGCTGTCAACGTACCAGGCAATCAGAAACATCCAGAGTACACGAGTTCCTTGAGAAGGTCCGTGATTGTGTAACATAAATAAGTTATCGAGTTTCCCTGATAGAAATATTCATTGCGGCGGTCGTGTCTCGGTCCCGGATGCGTCCCGGAGTCGCGGCGTCTGTGCAGGTTTGCACGTACCGCTCAATAAATGCATCGTACACAAGGAATTCTAATAAACTGTGTGCGTTTAATGTCAGCCACGCGGGTTTTCCTTGGAACGCTTTTGATCCTTTGAGCCGGATTTTGATGATCAGCGCCATCTGTTAGTCGTGCTATGGAATTGTTTGTTGCGGTTATTTCAAATGGGGAGGGTGATTAATTATTTTAATTTATTTGACTGTTCATTAATTTAACTTTAATTCTGGCATGTTTAAAGGTTTTGTGTAGCCAAACTTAAATGTAATATTAACGATAAGGTTATATGTTAATATATTTGGTAAGGGATCCATTTATTCAGAAAATATTGTAGACCTTCACATTTTCTGTGATCCATAATTTAGATTATTTAAATCATCGAAATCAACGTTTACGGCATTCATATGTGTTTCAATCCTCACCGCAAAGGTTATGCTATTTTTATACCCTTCCAAAACTGTCTGTATCTACCAGTATCACACTCCAATTTCTCTTGATTTCTTGTCTAATCTATATCACGTTTTCAGAGTAGTGACACTCGTCGCCAGGTCCTCAGCTGTATCTTTGTAAGAATCTTACGATTCGACGCGTTGTTGGTTTTATTTGAAACTATTCAATTTCTGTATAATCTATTTGACAATTAAATTATCTGTTATTATTTATAGATTTTGTAAAGTCATTTTAATTGCTATACTTAATTATATAATTTTATATTTCGCAATTAAATTATTTCTTAATTCAGAAAATATTCCAGACACTGAACATTTTCTAACATCGGGCCTTAACAATTACGACATAGGAATCAAAGCTCACAGCATTTATAGGCGCTTCTACTATCAGTTTATTGATCTTCTAATCATCTATTATCTTCTACCAATCCCAAAGTTCCCTTTTTTTTTATTCTGGCCCTGCATAGTGACCATACTGCACCTGATGGTAAGCGCAAATGCCGTTCAAGCATATCGATTGGCATCAGACGGAAGTCCCATGCCAATCGATACAATTATGCCGGCCTGCTAAGATACCTCTTTATTACCCTTGATTTTCCTAGATTTCTTAAGTAATCTATCCGTTATCAGAACAGTGACAGTCGTCGCCAGGTCCTCAGCTGTATCTGTGTACGAATCTCACGACTCCGTACGTGTTGGTTTTATTCGAAACTATTCAATTTCGATATAAGCTCGGCAGAAGGTCGCTGCGATTGCATTACGTCGTGCGGTGTGAGTGTCGGCGGGTGTACGTGTTTTCAGATTTCACATTTGTGTTGTACTACAAAAATATTGAACCCAAAAAATTTCATAACTTTTTTATTGCAATGAATGGCAAGACGAGTATGTTGTTCAGCTGATGGTAAGCGAAACTACTGCTCATGAACAGTAGCAAAACCGAATACCTTGAATTACAAAGCAACGCTTGGCATTCCACTGCGCTCGCCATCCTGAGACATAAGATGTTAAGTCTCAATATGTCCAGTAGTTACTCTGGCAACAATGTCTTTCACGACGACACACAAGAAGGTTTTATATTTTTAAGTGTGAGCTATTCAGATGATATACATATGTAGGCAGGCTCTGGTTATCTTATTTAAGGAATATTGAAAGGATTACAGTTGCTTTAGTGCTTGAATTTCAGATATCATTTATCTTAAAAACATTAGAAATGTAATACAAAGTTGTGATTATATACCGTTTTTATAATCGTCCTATCAAGCTCTGCCTTCTCTAATATTATGTGATAATTGCCTCCGTGGCGTAGTGTGAAACGAGAGGCCGCGGGTTCGATCCCCGCACCGAGAGAAATGTTTGTGCGGCCCACAAATATGTCTTTCGGGTCTGGGTGTTTGTGAGACCGAAATGTCTCTCGTAGTTCCTGATACCCACGACACAAGACTCGATCTTAGTGTGGGGTCAGGACTATGTATGTGACTGTTGGGTGTTATTTATTTATTTAATTGGCATTTAGTTTACGGCGTTGTTTTAATATGGGTTAGAAGACTTGTCTTATTAATAATGCAATTATCAATTCAGCGTCAATGTTTTCTTAATTATATTTTAGACAAATTCTAACATCAAGAAATAAGTAGCAAAATCACAGCGCTTTTCATCCGAAATATCTGGTAAAATCAAAAACATTTGTATATTTTGTAAATTCTATTTAAAATTCTTTCTAGATTGATCGACGCATCAAAAAACAATCACGCCCTACGTTGTAATATCACAAATTCAAATAAGACTTGTGTGTGTATGTTTGTAGTTTTACAATAACGCTCTAAGCGACGGCGCAACTTTAGTTCTTGAAACTATTTTCTATTTGCGCAACAGTTCAGCTGTTACTAGTCTTCAAGTTGCCGATATAAATATCCGCACATACGGACGGCAAAATGCTTAATCTTGTCTGTATATATTTGTGTATCAGCCCATACTCGCATAGTTAGCACTAGACTTACTGGTGGTAGGTCTCTCATATATGAGAGGCCGCTTGGTTAGGTATCACCGTAATGTCTATTTCTTCCGCCAAATAACAGTGTAAATGCACTGTTGTGTTTCGGCGTGGTGGCCTGGTAAACGGACCAGACGAGGCTGTCGAGATGTTGACGGTGGTCGCGGGTTCGAATCCCAGGGAATACTTCTGACTTTTCGGAGTCATGTGTGAATTGATAGTCCATCACCACGTACTAAAACAGTGAAGGAAAACATCACGAGTAAACCGCAATGATATGCGGTTTATAAGAATTTATATGTTATGTAAAGTCTGCTAACCCGCACTAGGTCAGCGTGGTGGACTATGGCCTAACCACTCTCCATCGTATTCTCGATTGTAGAGGGTGCCTGTGCCCTACAGTGAGACGTATGTGGGCTGGTATAGTTATGTTGCGCAGTTGTTAACAGACGACTGCGAAGAGAGGGTTGCGGGTTCGATTCCCACTCCAAAACATTTAGTTGTATGGATCACAAATATTTGCCTCATATTTGGGTGATACTAAAAAGCTCCTTATAGTTTCTGATAACGATACAAGTCTAGATCACACTTTACGACTAAACATGTGACTAAAGAAGCATCAGATAAACAAAAACTAGAACTAATATAATTCAATATATTTTCCAATCCACATTGTCCGCGTTGTCTGAAGTTCCAAAGGGATACGTCACAGGAATATAAAAGATTTTCCAGTTAGAAAGTTAGCAGTTAGCGTCTCAACTTTCTGAAGGTCACCAGCTAACATCAAAAGTTCCCTGTTTTTATCGCATCTGACTTTACGCTCATTTTATTTGTTCGCGAAATTTTGTTACATTGTATGGTTTTTATATGTATGTATTGTTAATAGCTATTTATAAAATTGTTTACATTTATTTATTTTATTGCGTGTGATTATGTTCTATTTTTATATTTAGTTACTCCTGGTTAATATATATCCATGGTTGCCTTTAAGAAATTACCTAGTGTGATAAGGCCGCAACTTGTACTATTATTATTATTGTGTAATATCTTGATAGAATATCTGTACAGTAAAAAAACTTAAATAAATAATTGTATTATAATATGAGTGTATAATTTAGCGGTGAAGAGAAACTAATTGATAGAAAACTTTATGCAAGTTTTTTATGTTTATTCGTCTATGAGACACATAGAGCGGATTAAATTTATTTCAATAAATTTTAAGGTATATGAAAAATAATTCGTAATTATTCACCTAAGCCATCTCAATTGAAATTAATGATGTAGAAGTGTCGCGCTCAGTGGTGGACGATTATGGACTGAAACCGATATTATTATGTTTTTTTTTTATTGCTATGAATGGCCAGACGAGCATGCCGTTCTCTTGATGGTAAGCGATGCCACCGCTCATGAATAGTAGCAAAACCAAACAACACCTTGAATTACAAAGCAATGCTTGGCATTCCACTGCGCTCGCCATCCTGAGACATAAGATGTTAAGTCTCAATATGTCAAGTAGTTACTCTGGCTACAATGCCCTTCAACCCGAAACACAACAGTGCGTTTACACTGTTGTTTGACGGGAGAAATAGACACTGCGGTGGTACCCACCCAGATGGCCTCTCACATATGAGAGACCTTCCACCAGTAATGTCAACTAGCGAGAGTTAACATACATACATAAACTCACGCCTATTCGCAGAAGGTAGGCAGGGTTGCTACCAGGATAGCCACGTTTCGCCTTGTGTGTTCCGTCTTGCGCGGCGAAATCTCGGATCGGGCAAACTGATATTGGATTTTTCTATTCATTATCAGCCCGGAGCCAGGAATTTGTGTCCGATATGACGATAGGCTCGCTCACATCGAGTTAACAATCTAGAAAATAATATTTTTAGACCACAAGAAATGATTTACTTTTACTACCATCTTTAATTAGTATCTTAACGTTAAACGTGTAAGTTTCTGCAGATTAAACTTAACTGCTAGTTACATAACTGTTATTCCTTTTGAAGGTCCTCGAACGCGTTTCGTTTTATCGTAATCATTAAAGTTTCGGAGTTTTCATCTACGCTGCATATTCTGGGAGTATTAAGATGATTTTGGAATATCGTTGGTATTTAATTCGGGGTGAACAGGAACGCGAGTGTTAATAGGAACAGATCTTTTTGTTTTTTTTAAATATTAAATTGGTTATTTAATAAGTAAAAATGTATATTTTCCATTTTAAGCCGTTTAGCTCGATTGTTGATAGTATCTGTATATGTATCTGTATCAGCCTATATACGTCACAAAGTAAGGCAGGAAACTCTTCCAACATCCAGAGAACGATTGAGAGGGTTTAGGCCACCATGTTGGCCTAGTGCGGATTGGCGGAGTGAAAATACTTGTGGTTGAAAATAAGTCTTTTCCAATTTCCACAGTGAAAAGTTTAAGGTTCCTACAAATATTTGTTTTGAGTGTGGGTGTCGGAAGAACCTCGTAGTGTCTGATAAAAGACTATCTTAATATTAAAATTTATACCGGGTAATGTTTAAAACTTATACCGTGCATTCTATTGTAGAGTATTACGCAGTAACTTGAGGAAAACCACAAGTTGAAATGTAACTGTTATCGCTTATTTGTAGACACTTGACTGAATGTTAAAGAGAATTTTGGAAATACACCCATGATTCATTATTAAATTATGTGATTTTACGAGTCCCAATAGGGAATATGCATGTCAATTTTTTATATTTTTAATCGATTCTGTATGTTATTACATTACAAGAAAAAAATATAGGGCTTTAAAAATATCAATCAAAAAAGTACAAAAAAATTATCAAAACTGCTATCAGTTTCGAAGCATTTAAACGCCATTTTGGCGCGAACTCGCTGTGACGTCAGAGTCTACTATATCAGCAACTAGGGCATGTAATATCGGATGATTTTCGATTCCGGAACTGAGTTATGATACTACTGGTTCGATTCCGGAATTCCGGAACCGGTTCTGGAATTTTAAAAAAAGTATAGGAAATTAAAAAAACAATAAATAGGCATTAAATTGTTTTGTATCAGCCCATATACGTCCCACTGCAGGGCTCGGGCCTACTCAACAATCGACAGTACGATTGAGAGTGATTAGGCCATATAGTCCACCACCATAGAAATTCTTATAAACAGCTATGGTATGCAGGTTTCCTCACGATGTTTTCCTTCACCGTTTTAGTGCGTGGTGATTGACTATCAATACACACATGACTCCGAAAAGTCAGAAGTGTGCCCTGGGATTTGAACCCGCGACCACCGTGATTTGAGTACAAATATGCAAATTATATTATTGTGGTAACTTATCTTACAAATTATATGAGTATCGGATTGCGATATTTACTTCAGTTCCGGAATTGTAATATCGTAAAAAATCATTCGAAGTTCCGGAGTTACGAAATCTCGGAATTCCGGAATCCAGGCCCTATCAGCAACGTAGTGTTTGGATTAAATTTCTTTAATTAATTAAATTTAAATTGCTACAGATCTATATTTCGTCACAAAATAATCTATTTTTTTTAAATAATATAAAGAAAACATAAAATAACTCTTTAACAAACGTTTTATTTTAACACCCAACAAGCTAAAAGTTCATAAGATAGTGTACTCTGTCGTCACTTTCCTTTTCAAGCGATAACCCCGCGTTTCGAAAACATGTCGCGCCAAATTTGAAATGTAATTTTTTAAGTATTTATTTTATCGATTTAGAGTTGATGAATTTAAAAAATATGTTTAAGGTACATTTCTATATCAATAAAGATCGCAAAAAAAAAAATATTTGACTTATTTTGGAGTCTCATGCATATTCCCTATTGTTGGAATATTTTTTAAACACTATTTTCTTTAATTGTCATGAAAACTGTTTTTTTACAGCATAGGTGTACTTTTTTACACCAATCTATTCTGATTAGGAATAAACTAAATACTTCATATGTTTCCATTTCGATAACAATTATAATCGATTGTAAATACAATCGATAAATATTGTAAATGCAATCGATAAATTTTATAAATACAATCGATTATGAATATAATCGAGTTGTAAATCTCTCGTACGCACCATGAATCGTCCGACAACACGCTACCTGAGTAATACGTACCGAATTCGGTCCAGGAATGTCCCCTGCTAAGTATTTCTGAGAAGCTTCGCAGCTTTTCCATAAATTCCGCGTGCGTGCCTCCAAAGTACCTAAATACATACAATTTTGTATTCAAACAACAATAGAATTTATTGTGAAATTACGTGCGTTGTCAGCGAAGCGGCTCGCATACGCCAGCACGGCGCGTGGCAATATGGCGGCTGCTTTTTTCAACGGTTTCCGCGTATGCCGTGATTTTGGCCGAGGCTCCTGTGTGACGCGTCGACCCAGTTAGGCGGCCAACCGGTGCCACGGCCAAGTCCATCGGGCATCCCCAGTGAACCAGCGCCAATATCTATAAAATAAATTGGACCAGGAGAGAGGAAAAAAATAATAATGAAGGAGCACGTCACTCGATTTGCCGCCAAAATGTTTCGGGTTGAATGTACTCCAGCGTTTTGGCAAGGTCCGCTGGATGGCGGCCTAATAGTTTGTTTGATTCGATAGGGCGACGGTTTATCGGCCATCGGAACTATTTCGCGCCGGACAAGATTGTTTCAGCTCAATGTCACGATAGGTTAATACTAATTGCTTGCAAGCGGTTTTGTTGGATACAACTTTGGATCTTTTGCGAATGTTCTGCTTCTGTAAGGACTTGTGGAGTTGTGCTAGGTTTATTTGTATCGAATAGTGGGTAGTAATCACTTTTAACATTACAATTGCCTAATATTTCGTTCTATTTTATTTTATTCGTCCTAGAGGCTTAAAATTTATGGTTATTGATGCAATATTGAATCATGTAAGGAAATGTTGTAGGAATCTTTTGCATTGGTTCTTCTGCACATTCGCAGCTCATATCCAGCCTTGCAACTCCCACTTGTTTTGAAACTCTTTGGAATTCAGCAAAATATCGCTGATGCATTGAAGAGTAGTTATTTACAATATCAATTATATGCTTCGAGTTATGTTTGCTGAACAAAAACAAAACACTGATCCAGTTTGTAAATTTACAATACAAATAAATCACCACGACTCGAGTGCTTGTAAATCGAGAACGTTAGAGGGATAAAATGAACGAGTTCATATGAAGTTGCTGTTTTATTACACCTCAAATTGTTATCAAGGATAATAAAATGAATGAGGGGTCAGAGGAAATCTAGATTTAATGCAAGTGATAGCCCAAAATTGCTACCACTACCAATCAAAGATTTGAAGGCCACTTGGTACTTGTGATGAACGAGTTCAAATGAAGTTGTCGTTTTTATGTTGCTCAAATTGCTATCAAGGATGATAAAATGAATGAGGGGTCATAGAAAAATCTAGATTTCAATACTTGAAGTAAGTGATAGCCCAAAATTGCTGCTACTACCAAATCAAAGATTTGAAGGATTTTACTTGGTAATAAGTCACAGAGTTACATATGTTTTAACGATGAAGTAAAACTTTCTGAAGATTTCTGAAATTGTTTTTATTAAATCCCATCACTCACCCATTTTACGCCTAATAGTAATTAATCACGCACTAATTAATTACTATGCCTGTTGGTAAACGGACCAGACGCGGCTGCCAAGATGTTCACGGTGGTCGCGGGTTCCAATCCCAGGGCACACCTCTGACTATTCGGAGTCATGTGTGTATTGTAAGTCAATCACCACGCACTAAAACGGTGAAGGAAAACATCGTGAGGAAATCTGCATACCATAGCGGTTCATAAGAATTTCTATGGTGTGTAAGTCCGCCAACCCGCACTAGGCCAGCGTGGTGGACTATATGGCCTAACCACTCTCAATCGTACTGTCGATTGTAGAGTAGGCCCGTGCCCCAGTGGGACGTATATGGGCTGATACAGATACAGTAATTAATGGTAATGGAAAACGCAAAATATATTATCCAACGTCGAATACAGCATCTAAAAGGTCTAGTATTATTATAATTCTTACCAAAAATGTTTTAAATATTGATACGTTCATAGCACTGTCAAAATATGCTACGTTGTAGTGGTTGGAATCCCTTATTTTATAGCCAAATATAAGTGGTACCATAAATGACCTTCTAAATTGATGTGCACTATAAAAATAAACAGGCCATTTATTCTTTATTGAGTATTCGTTGGGCTTAATCTAATGGTGGAAGGCAAATATTTGGACTAAGAATTGCTTGGCTAACCCATTACTCTAGCGTTGCAGACTTACGATCTCGCTCATAGACAGTTTTTTTTTCTTGTGGCAATTGTTGAAAACATTATGCCAATGTCAAGTTAGGATAGACAGTTATAAAACCTTTTTCAGTTTGAGCGAAGAATGCAAAACGTTCGATATTTAAAATACTTTTTAATACTGTCTTTGAATAAGGCATTCAGGCTTAACCTATCGCAATTGTAGAGGAGACTAGTGTCCAGCAGTAAAGAGTAATATATTCTTTATTTGTTACACTGCCCTCTCTCTCTCTCCTTCATTTAAATCCATCCCATGGTTGTCTGTAAGATATTGCTGTTGAGCGATAAGACCGCCATTTGTACTCTTTGTTATTATTATTTCTGTGTAGTTATGTTGTTGTTAAGTTTGTGTACAATAAAGATTTAAATAAATAAATATGGATTTCATCGGCATAATTTTCAGCTATAAGAAGTCGACTTATTATCATACGCGGAGTCAGATAGTCGCGGAGTTATACAGCCGCAAGTGTACAGTTTTAAGAATAGAAAAATCGAGATAGTATTTATTTTAAATATTGCTCCTGTAAACAGCGATATAGATCAGCACAATAACGTCACAGTGATGTCACTGCATCTATTTTGAAATCGCCATGATTTGCGACCGCTCTTGACAATATTGCGTCAATTTGCGCCGGCAAAAATAGTTGTACCTTGAAAACAGTCGGTGCAGCGGCTAGATCTGTCTGAGGAATTGTTTTTGACTTATGGCTTCCGTTATTTATTTTATTACTTTTATAATTAGAAAAAGGTACAATAAGAAACTACTTGTGAATTAATTTTTTATCTAAATTTAGTTCATAGTTTTGTAGTACAAATCACGCATGAATTATGAACTCAAGCGAAATCACAGTTGAGAAATTGCAATATGTTACTTTTCTTTAATTTAGTGGAGGAGACAAGCGGAATTCTGGGCTTTTCCGCAGTTTAGCGAGGGCGATGGTGAGGATTATATACTTTCTCTAAGAATTTCCGATGTGACTTGTTGGAGAAGGTCTTCTTTCAGCTTCACACGGCAAACCTTTATTATTTTTAATTTACTTTGTTAGTGGAGGTATGGAGCTGCGCTAGCGTTATCTTGTGTAATTTCACCATCAATAAAGTAAATATGATACATTATGGAACAAAGCTTATAACATAAATGCAATACTGTTCTGAACGAGTTTGGGGCAGAGGAAATCTAAGACACCATTAAGGAATACCGGTCATTTTGAAATTGGTTACAAAGCTTGATAATACAGCGTAACTGCTTGCATGTCGGGCTGTACATCTCGTATACATTATACGCATCAGGACATGACTACCTCAATATCATATAAAAATATTTTAATATTAAATGTAGCGATAGTACGATCAGTTACCCGATGATATCATCAAAGCCATCGGAATCTACTACGTTTTAGCAATTTGCCAACAATCTTACTATTCAGCATTTGTTGTTCTTACATTTGCCAAATATTCCCACCTTATCGCCGTCCCGCCGTGATAGTTTTACGACGCCATTTTTATTTTGTTTCCCGCGCTTTTCGCGGTCCAATATGGCGGCTGGTTTTTTATCGGAGCAATATTTTAAGGGTTTAGATGAAGTTTTCGTTTTTGAATTATAAAAGTGCTGTGTTTTTGTTGTTTGGACGTTACAGCTGTAGTTTATGGGACGGTTTTTGATTTATTTTGTACGAAATATTCATATTGTAGGGAGGAAACGAGAAATTCTTTTAACTTTGAACTTTATTTTATTGACTAATTTTGTCAGATGTAATATTCGAAAGATTTTGTTACATATTATGGCCTAAGTAATGCTGAAACACTGTTAAAACTTAACTCTTTTCCTAATTTTGAATCATATCTTTACTTAATTTAAAAGCACTTGCAAAATAAACTTTTCAGCTTTAGGTTTTAATGAGTGACCAACCCCTTTTGGAAATCTCAGAAAAGATGGCGCCAAATTCATAATTTTCGGCGGCATTTTCGAAATTCCCCAACTTCAGGAATTCCAACCACTTTCAATGTCCGATGAATTTATTCATAATTTAACGTTCCCTACTTTCTTTTGGCTGTGTGGTTGAATAAAAATTGGCAAAATGGTTTGTTGCACGTGGCGTGCGGGCCCTGCCAACGTCAGCTCGGTTGGCAGAGCTGCAGACCGTCTGCAAACACCGCCAACATACTGTTTTGACTGGGTTTTTACTATCAATTCATAAGAATATACATAGTAGGAGTTTTACATTTTCATTGCCCTTACACTATCAACAATCGGTACAATATGTTACATTTTATCTCCCCTAATCTTACACTTGGAAGAATCAGCACAAGAAGACTTTTCAGAGATTTTTCAGTAGGACTTAGCGTACATTTTATGATCAGCGCCATATTAGTCTTTTTGGGTCTTTTAGTCTACCTTGCTGTCCTAATACGGTTGCAGTTGATATAAATACTTTTAAATTTTATTTATGGAGAAATCCCAGTGGTATAGTGTTGCGTGTGCGTGTTTTTCTAATATAGTGGTACAGCCCTAGTAAAGCTAACCGACATGGCTATACCGCTTTTAACACGGAACATAAATACATGAAATCAGCAATATGTGCTAGGAACTAATTACAGTGATGATGCTCACGAAGATATGTATTAAAAGCACGCTTCTTGTAATATTGACAATAGTGAATATGTATACGTAAAGTAAACGAAGACGGGTGAAACACTTTTTTGCTTAATTAATATATTTTATAAATACTGTCTATGTGGCCTAACCTCTCTCAATTGTACTCTCGATTGTAGAGGAGGCCCGTACCCTGCAGTGGGACGTATAAGCGCTGACACATTTTTAAATACTGTCCTCTTATACGGATAGCTTCGTAGATGTTTGCGAGTAAGATAAGTGGTACCCGCATAATGGAAAACAGAGTGAATAGACCTGATACCGATTTATATTTGGAGATAGTTGTTGTTCAACGCATTATAAGGGTGAAGGAAAACATCGAGAGGAAACCTGCATACCAAAGCGATTTCTATGGTGTGTTAAGATATAAGACTATGTGGCCTTACCACTCTCAATGGAACTCTGGATTGGGCTGATACATATCTCTAAATATAGATATTCAAAAAAAAATATTGAAAAAAGTTTTATGTTAATTTGCAACAAATTCATGTTATCATATTTTGAAATTCCTTAATCAAACGAAATTTCTATAAAATAATTATTGCATTGCAAAACTTATAAGGTTCATTGCCAAATTTTATCCCAAATGAAAGATATCGGTCTTGCGTTTTTGTCGCATCTAAATTAGGGAAAACTTGTGTCGTGGCCGTTGCGGGGTAAGTTTACGCAGGCGAACGGCGTGTTTTGCTCTGCCCACCCTTATTGATCTCCTGCATCCCTCCATCTTATGTTAATAAGGGTTTCAATTTTCAACAATCATTTATTTTGATAAATAACTTTATCTAACTTGTTGTACATATGCTAACATAATCGTGAGAATGAAATAAAGATTTTATTCTATCTAAAATTATTGTATTTAATTACTTACATCGTTGTTCAATATTCAAAAATTCCTTATAACCGGTATAAGAGACCGTGTTAATTTTTATGGTTAAAAAATTCGTCATGCTACGTTTTCTATTGAATAACTATATTTAATCATCCAACATGAACATATATCCTGCTTGTATCCAGTTCTTTGCCCAGTGATACACACATTATATTTATTATCTTCAACTATGTGTTATTCCTAATCAAAATAAATTATATGAATCGATTAAATCTAATTATTTCCAATGATTCAAAATTTTGAGGTTATGTTTTCATTACCGCATCAGCTCATGTTTATCGACTTGCGATAAGCAAAGGAACTGCGCGTCATACAGCCACGTCATTTTTTTTTCTCATCCACGTGGCGGTGAAGGTATTGCCAAAAGAACAGCCCAAGGAAGCTTGGCAGTGGTACAGCTCGTCTGCAAACCAAGCCAACTTGATGTTATGACTGGACATTATGTTTACAGTGGCTGCTTTCGGTTTGTTTTGGCAATCTATGAATGAGGTTAGGTTGAGGTAAGATTGGTTTGAGGTTATGTCGAGAGGTTAAGGTGGTTTTGTATGTTTTAATGACTGAGTTTTGAATGAGTTTCTAGGGAAATTTAAGATCCTTCGAATCTTAAGTAGTGACTTTTTCTTACGTAAGTTTTAGTGTTGTTAATTGTTTCCGAAAGTTGGTTTTCGATAAACTACGAAGAGAATTCTACAATGGGTACTAAGAATTTCTCTACACTTACATAGACATATTTATGATCATAGCGTATTCACAATACTATTACAGTCACCTCTGCATTACGCTTACTGTAAAATTGGTAACCCGGATTTAAAATATTTGTACTCACATTTTGCACATAAACATCCAAAAATCAATCGCTTTTCGACACCCTTGCAAAAGTATAACCTAATAAAATTAGCATCGCATGCTTTCACGGTTGTTTTTAAATATAAAACAATAAAAAGAGGAATCTCGTATTCCAGCGCTCAGTGGCGATCGTACGCGATAAATTACGTCGGCACACTTACATATTTTATGATTGAATAAGAATTACAATACAATATTTGTTCGACGCGTGCTTGGAATACTAAGCGTGCGTCAAGTCTCTTTCTTTTCATGACACATGTCTATCGTATTTCTTCGTACATCGATTGTTAAATTAAGATTTTATTAGGATCGATTTTGAGTGTGGAATTTTAATTGTTTACGCTTTGTGAATCGATTATTATGTTTTGTTCTGGCGCCGTAAATATTTGTTCTGGTTTGCATCTTGTTGGATCGTCTTCGTTTTTGACGTTAACAACATGGTAGTGTAGTGTGTATGGAATTTTGATTTCTTTATAGATTTATTGTAGTATGGAAAATATCGCATCGACACACTAAGTGGCTATTACTATTAAATGATTCATTGATGCTTCTATTAGAGAGTTTTTGGGAACTTATATTACACTATTAAAAAAGAAAGTAACGTAATCAGAAGAGCCGTAAGCATATTTTTGTTTAAAGATTACTTTGTAAAGTGTCAGTCTTACTAAAGCTAGTCTAGGCTAGATATGTCTCAATAAGACTGCTGGTACTTAAAACCCACACAAATCGACTTGCAGTGAGAGCTTGGGTGTCGTTTTCCAAATACATTTTTCCCTGTGCCTTATACCATTAATTTATTATGGAACAAATTTGACAATTATATGAGCAAATGTTTGACCAAAAACTTATTTTTCATTCATATTTTTCATTCATAGCCACAAAGTAACGACTAACATTTCCTCTACGTACATAAACATTTCTAATGGAAAAATGTTTATATAAAACACGTAATATTTATACAAACAAAATACTCTGTCTGGATTGTGTTACGTCGGTAGCTAAAAGGACGTATCCGACGAACATTAATACTGCAGATACAACTTTTCAACTATTCATGATAGTGATATTGTGATATATATGTAGTATGGTAGCCCCCACTGATTTGGCCCCTGTCTTATCTGGCGCCCCTTGTAATCCGACATGCCTTTAGCTCAAAACCGGACTTGAAACTATATATTTCGTTTTGGCATTATTTATATTTATATTGATTTAATTTTAACAAACTTAATTTTCCTATTTTAATATTAATTACATTACATGCAATTTAATTTCGCTATACCGAAAAACCTATCAGTAAATTTAAGGGTATAATTGAAAGAAAATTCCGTACAAAAATGTTGGACAGTCTTATTGTTATCTGAAAGTATATTTGACTCAATTTCTAGTGTAATAATGTAAATATTTCTGTAGCTTCACCACTGCCATATACTAATAACACCACGATGGGTGCCATTTTATAATTGTGTCTTAATTTTCAGCTTTTTCAGGTATCCAGACCATTTTTCATATGGAATATAACTAAAATACCTATTGGAGATATAATTGATCCAAAAATATACATAAATTACATTAATGTTGAAGTTACACGTTGGGCGCCAATTGGCAATAAACATTCCAAATTTGAAATTTGTGTCTTATCAATTAAAATGATATTTTCCTGATACTTTTTGAAATATATTCATTGGATTTGGTCTAAATTTATCCAAATTGGCTCTTCAGCCTCACGGCGCCAAGGCACGACGGAATATGTTTGGCAAAACATATCTAACTGCTGCGTGCACGGATTTTTGTTCGCAGGACGAGTTCCATCCGTTCATAGAGGCCCTGATGCCATTCGTAAAGTCATTCTCGTACACTTGGTTCAACTTACAAGCGGCCAAACGGAAATATTACAAAAAACACGAGAAGCGGATGAGTCTCGAGGAGGAACGGCATACCAAATATGAATTACAGGTGAGTGATTTTAATATATTTAAGTATTGTTGGTATTTAAAGCATCAAGCTGTGGATTGTGAGGCACTGAGTTAGATTCCGATTCAAATCACGATCTGACATTGAATGTTTGCCTAAAATACCAGTCAGTGCAAAACAATAGATAATTGGGAAACGGAGATGAAAATTAAAACATGCAAAATTATTTTTTTGTAAAGTTTTTAGTTTTGATTCCCATAAAGTATATTATACCAATTAAAACTTAATTTTCCGACTGTTTAATTGTTATTATAATGGGATTTAATAACTAAACACTCTCTTTCAGTATCACAGGTAATTTTATATTATATCTTAAAAAATATATAAAAATATATATTTGATATTTGGGATGCTGGGCATTGCCGAAAGGACGCTATGAAAAACCTTGGGAAAGCACTATGTTCAGCAGTTGTCTTCTAATGGCGCAGGATAATGAGGAGAAAGTCAGTGAGATGTAATAATCTTCTTGCTGGAAACAATGGAGATTGAGTCAAAAATCTCACGTCTGTTATCTTTAAAAAAATCTTTGCTGATTAAAGATTATTTAATATCCGTCAAAGACTCATTGAGTCAGTGTTGCCAACATCTTTATACAGCGTAATGAGTTTTCTGAGTGCCATTGAGAGCACAATATACAATTCATTGTACCGAAGACTTTCAACTCTTCGGTTTATTGTCAAGGAAGACACCTCTGAATTTCCGAAGCGTGTGTATTTGTGGTTAATTAGCTATTGCTTACTTGTTTCGTGGGTTTTAGAAGAATTATTATTTTCATATTTACTTAGATCTAGGAGTCGAATATGCAGCCTCTAAGGACCAATTGAGGCTGTCAAAATTAGGATTTTTTTATACGTACAATTAGGTGGCAAACGGTTCACCTGATGATAAGTAATCACCCCAGCCCATAAACATCTGCAACACCATAGAGCATAGAGATGCATTGCCAACCTTTAAGGTGGGAATACGCTCGTTTTCTGAATATCTTTAAGTCGTATTTATTTAGTTACTGTAACAACTATAAAGGAATCTTATGTAAAATTCCTAACCATATTTTAACACATTCCTTCAAAATATTCCAGAACGAGAAAGCAGAAGTAAAACAAAAATGGGCATCCCGGTTACTGGGCAAGCTTCGGAAGGACATAACCCAGGATTGCCGGGAGGACTTCGTGCTCAGCATCACGGGCAAACGGCCCGCCGTGTGTGTCCTCTCCAACCCAGACCAGAAGGGCAAAATGCGCCGGATAGACTGCTTGAGACAGGCTGATAAGGTACTATCGATCTTTTGATTATTTGTGATTTTTTATATATTTTGCCTTTATACCCGGACGAGCTAGTAGCCCGCCTGATGGTAAGCGGCTACCGCTGCTCAAGAACCTCTGCAGTGCCAGAGACCAGCACAATAAAGTCGTTGCCTATAACAATCATAGGGTTCATTATTGTATAGATCTTGTTGATCTTGATGGGTTCACGTAATTGATAGGCATGGAACATCAGCACTAAAAAGTAGCTGCCTAAAAAAATCATAGGCTTCATCATTGTGCGGATCTTGGGCATTTTGATGGGTTCACGTAGTTGATAGGCATGGAACCCCATGCTAGAATAGACTAAGTGATGATTCTCATTTATCGTATTATGGTATTCTCTAATTAATGAGCCTTCGCTGTATTACCAAAGGATTAATGGAATAAAAGTATTTTCTTATACTATACTCATAAATCTTGTTGAACCTTAAATGGCTGGGTAACCTAATTAAAAGTGATTACCACAGCCCATAGACATCTACAGTAGAAAGAGGGCCGAGGAGTTCTACTTGTCTGAGAAATGGCGGAGGGAGATGTAGTTATTCTTAGATCTGTAATTTTTTACGTATAGTCAAATTACCTATATTAATTTTATTGGTGGTAGGTCTCGCATATGTGAGAGGCTATTTGGGTACCACTTCAATGTCTGTTGTTTGGTTTTGCACCTATCCATGAGCTGTCGTGTCGCTTACCATCAGGCGAAAGGCATGCTTGTTGCACCATTTATTGCAATAAACAAAATTATTTTAAGTCATTAATACTTTGCATATAGTCAAAATATATCTATCATAAGCCAATCTAGTCCAATGTTTGATTAAACCTCTATCATTCCAGGTGTGGCGGCTAGACCTAGTAATGGTGATACTGTTCAAAGCGATTCCCCTAGAGAGCACGGACGGGGAACGTCTGGAGAAGCACCCAGAGTGCACGCAGCCAGGACTCTGCGTCAACCCCTACCACATCAACGTATCTGTTAGAGAGTTGGACTTGTACTTGGCAAACTTCATAAACAGCTATGGTAATGGGAGCGACGGTCTGCCAGGTCTCTCGCTCAATTGTGATATTTGAGAATGTGTGCTGGATATTTTTTTAAATTTATCTTATCTGTATCAGCCCATATACGTCCCACTGCAGGGCATGGGCTTCCTCTACAATCGAGAGTACGATTGAGAGTGGTTAGGTTATATAGTCCACCACGCTAGCCTGATGCAGGGGTGGACTTCCATATCATAGAAATTTTTATAAATCGCTATGGTATGCAGGTATCTTGGCGATATTTTCCGAAACCGTTTTAAGTGAAATTTATTAATTAAATTATTAAATTTGGTCCGGATATGTCTATAGGTCGTATATCGTCCTCTATCACATTGTAGGACGGTACACACAAAGTGGAGGAGCGTATATTGATAATAGATGGCGTTGTTTGTATTCAATTTTGGAATAAATATGTCCACGTTTTAGTGTTATGCTGTAAATTGAGAAGTTCTTAGTTCAATTCATGAAATTCATTTACGTGATACTAATTTAATGGTTACTTTAATACCATAGTGTCTAATGTGGTTTAGAATTTAACATTAGTTTAAAGGCTACTGTTGGTTTGATTTCTGTTGAAGTTATTGACTAGTATCCGTATTATACCATGAAGAAAATTCTTTATGTGACTTGTTATTCTGATCATAAATTAGGTAATATATTAAGAAGAAATCTATATTCTATGCATGCGTAGCCAAGCTCAAGCCTTTTCTCATCAGTGATTGTACTGTATTAGCCAATATAGTAATATATAGTCCCTTTGCAGGGCACGAGCTTCCCTTACAATCGAGAGTACGATTGAGAGTGGTTATGCCGCACTTTGATATTATTACAACATGTAAACTTAGTCAATACTTGGACGATTTAACACAAAAAAGTAACTTACTAATTGGAATTTATGGTATCATTTGATGGTCTATCCTTAATACGAAATCTCATTAGGTTTGTAATAGCTAAGTCGAAAAAAGTATAAAATTAATCCATTCTCATCACTGTCAACGTAACTTCAAGGCGCTTGAAATATCTTTAAACATGTGATAATGCTGTCGTTTTAATTAATGTTGAAAGGTGTCTGGTGCTAAGTGGGTCACGACAGAAATAGAACTTCAGTCCCTTCGGATCTCGGTCTTCGGCAATGGTTTACATCGCCGACCTTGTTTGCCGGATTAGAATTTAATATATTGATTAATACGAAATGAAAGGAGGATATTTTTCTAATATATTGATGAATAATAAATTCACCCAAGTTATATACATAGTCCTGACCCCACACTATGGTCAATTCTTGTATCGTGGATATCAAAAAGTACGAGAGACTTTTCAGTTTCACGAATACCTATCCAAGATATTTATGGGCTTCACAAAAAAAAATCGGTGCGAACATCGAACCTCGGCTTGTAGAGACAAAATTTTTTATTTAGCTTTTAAATTTACGAAGTTCATACAAGGCGAAATGGTCCTAGTAGCATCTTTGCCTCCCCTTCTAGGAAAAAGGCATGAGTTTATGTATAAATACCTGTGTGATATTAACCCTTCTGGGTGTATGCTTTAGTCTTAGTTAGTCGTTGTTCAACACGCTGTCCTTCTGGGTGACCAATTTTATTTACGACCCATTTCATTTGTTTAGGAGACACTAAAATAAAACAATTTTAAAGATCTTTTACCTTAATTTAAGGCGTATTGCGTATCGTTGTGATATCATTATTTTCTAACAGCTGTTCTCTATATCCTATTTATCTTTAACATTGGGTAATAATAGCTGGCAATACTATGCCGATACAATTCTGTGTTTTAATAAATAAAGACAGACATATATATTTGTTTTGTCTAGCTATCTATAAATATGTGCACCATAAGTGTATCTTTCTATTTTTGTTAAATGAAACATGAAAAATGAGGTCAAAATGAATCGAAATATCGAATGAAATCTCTAGTTAAAGACAGATAGATTATAGAGAATGGCTGTCTATGGGCTGTAAATTGGTTTAAAAAACAACATTTGGACCAGCGTTTAGTAGGTAAGTAAATAATATTTCATAGAAATTGTTAAAAACGTTGACTTTATTATTTTTGGCGCATAATATCCAGCACTCATTCTTTCTATTATATTATTACAATATAATTAGTTGTTTAAGTATACCAATAAGTATTCATATCATATTAATTTTAAGTAAATAACACAAATATAATGATATTAATTAAAGTTAACAACATTATAATAATATAATATTTTTCTTCAGCAACAACGTAATTGAAATCATAAAATTACGTAGCTTTCAGATTTAGGTATTCGGTGAAAATATAAACGTATTTAATAGCTATCAGCACTATTATGTACCTTTTTAAATATTTTTGTACAAATTAAACTCGATTTTTTAAAACTATGAAGCTAAATGATTTCACAATTAGTTCCAGTGAAATCGTAGAAATGACAAATATTTATTTAAAAGCTAGTTAGATCGCCGCGTTGTGATAATTCATGTTTGGGTTGCTTGTATCGTATTCAAAATGACTGAATTTTACGGCAATACCTCGACGCATAATTACACGTCTTACAAAAAAATTAGTTCTAACCAAGTACAACACACAAAAAATTGTCTTTAGTTATATAAATAGGTAAACAATTACACTTGATAAAAACTGTTATCTTTATCCATTCAAATTTAAGTCAAGCAAAAGACACTAGCACAATTTTCATCCGGTATTTATAGTACGTAATATTACGTCATAATTGTTTATACGAACTATTTTCGCGACACTTGTAAATAGTTTTGCGGGGCTATAAATACGTGTACTCATTTGGCATTTGTTCAAATTTCGCCTTTTGGTCTTGTTAAATATACCATTGCAGACCTTATTTCTCCCAATATAGATAAATTTATGCTTACGAAGTTTCGGTTTTTCTTTGTTTTCCGAATGTTGGTGGTGTAATGATAATAAAGGGTGGTAGGTCTCTCATATGTGAGAGGCCATCTGGGTGGGTACCACCGCAGTGTCTATTTCTCCAGTCAAACAGCAGTGTAAACGCACTGTTGTGTTTCGGGTTGAAGGGCATTGTAGCCAGAGTAACTACTGGACATATTGAGACTTAACATCTTATGTCTCAGGATGGCGAGCGCAGTGGAATGCCAAGCATTGCTTTGTAATTCCAGGTGTTTTTTTGGTTTTGCTACTGTTCATGAGCGGTCGTATCGCTTACCATCAGGCGAACGGCATGCTCGTTTCGCCATTCATAGCAATAAAAAAAAAATGTTAATGATATTTACAAACTTCAGAATTACATTCGCTTAAGTAGCGTTTTATCAGGCATTAGTTGTAGCTTTTATCAATTACGATCTTAGCTGACTGTTCTAAAGTATTAGTTAAGATCGGATGTTGTTGAAACTAGGCGATTGAAGTGGTCGGTAATGCTGATGAGATTTTCCTCTGCCACTTATTGATCAATGTTGCAAAGTAGCTTATTTTCATGATCTTCTAAACGACAATTTCAGAATTATAAAGCCCGTGACTTATTTTCCATACTGTTCTAAAACCGAAAACATAAATTCGGGTTTGCGTTTCGTAATAGCGGATCGTTTAATACCACAGTATTTTTCGGTATATGAACTAGAATTGATCTAATAAGATAGATTCATGTGTTTTTTATAAAAATGTTTATTCTAAAAATAAAAGATTAAAACAGGAAAATACTTTAAATAGGATTTTTATTCAATTTGAAAAGCGGAGCGTGTATAACATTTTAAAAGAAAGAAATATTTCATGGGAACTATTATTAATTTAAACTCAGCAGATTGTAACAATAAACAAACAACTAACTTATAGGCCGATATAATTGTATCAATCACTTAAAATGTATTTGACTTACCACCACGTATCAGGGCGGTAGGTACCGTTTCATTAATAAAAAGCAACGTAGACGGAATTTCACGTCGCAGAATTGACAAGACGGAAAAACACGTCAATAATGCAGTTTAGTACTAAGAAGTGCATATGTTTCAGATATACTAAGCGGCTCGATCTCGCCACACCCGCCTAGAGAGAGAGAGAACGAACACGACGCTAAGAGCAAAGGTAACAGCCGACGTAATAAGTCGCTCATCCCTCTCATTCTAAATTTATTTGTAGCAATCAGTTAATCTATTTAAAAACAAACAAAAAGTTGGCGTATCTATATTCTTATCAACTTTTTTGGTTAAGCATATTTTTTTATTTCGTACGGCGCTATATCCGACTTTCGATAGCAGTTACTTTTTTATATCAAAAACATAATTACTTCGTTTAGTCGCGACTTACTAATATTTCCCCTTATGTATTAAATATCGCTCATCAGAATATGCTTGCCTATGGACTTACATGAATTACAGAGTTCTTGTTTTTTAGGAAATATATTTCTTGAAAAATATTCAAGTAAATGGTCGGGCAACTTCACACAAGCATTATGTAAAAATAATACAACTGCAAAATCACAAGAATAAAAACATAAAAAAACATATGTAAAAATATACAATCGTATAAATTGTGCTTAATTAAATTACAATATTAACATAAATAGGTCTTACCTGTATTATTTATATTCAATAGAAAAAAAAAAAGCAAAAATAGATTAAATGATTGCTACAAATATTTAAAAAGTTGTGATTCATTTTGCACATGGATGTGTTTGTTACAAAATCTTTTTATTTTTTAAATTGATTTTTTAAATTTAATCCTGCATTGGCTTGCACTCACACTTCCCATGCTTTGATTGGCTGAGACAAAAGAAACGAGAAATTTTGCAATGTTTGTATATTTGATAATCACGTAGTCGGTGTTCTTTCTCTGTCACTCTTTGAACTTTTGTATATGTCGATGCTCTTCTAAACGCTTCATTAAAAATAATAAATTAACCTGCATAAGCCGACGAAAATTCAAAACTGCACTATCGAAAAGTCTAATAATGCAGACTTTGATATTCGGAATTCATAACAATCGTCATAAAAGTCACACATATTTTTTAAATAGAGTCCCTAATTTATGACTTTTTATAAAATAAAGATTGAACGCTATTCAAAAATGTTGTTATACCTTTATAATTCTTCTATATTTACTTTTAAATGGTTGTTTCTCAAAATTTATTCGTCGTTGCAAATAATGCACACATATAAATAATTTACATTTTAATGAACAAGCTATTTAGAAAAGCATCGGCTTTACTGTCGTAGTTGTGGTTGTGTTGTTGGAATTACAGTGTTGTGGCTTTACAACAAACAGTCTGTTGACTCAACGTACTTGTATAGCGTATGTTTGAATACATTTATTTAATATATTTTAAAAGATATTAAGGAATTCATGATATAACTAAAAGATAACTAAGATCTTTTTGTTTGTGCGCCTACGACTGACATAATAACTAATTATTTATTGCTAAATAAACGGCATTTAGCTTCTTAATAAACTCAATATAACGAATGATAATAAAATACAATTTGAATTGATAGCTAAATCAGTTACATTTAGTAACTCCAAGATTTTTAAAGTAGTTTAATATCTACCAGGTATCATAACTAAATATATTATAAATATTTAAATCCCTATTTACATTTACATACTCAAATAACCCCTTCCATAATTTAAATAAATGCCAAATACAATATTATCCTTGAATATTTAATTCCGTAGCCGTACCAGTAACATTTAGCGACTCAAATTTGACTACTTTGACTGGACAACCAACAAGGCCATGTTTGATTAAGGTTGTCTATGTATTGTCAGTGTAATAAATGTACTGGTGAATTTCAGGCTACAGCCATAATCCGTATAACGGTGTAATTTGCAACGATATCATTCTAGCGACCGGTGTCTTCTCTTCAAAGGAACTATGGAAGTTATCTAAAGGTACTTCTGACTTTTTAATTATCACTCAGACTTTAGGGTTGCCTGTGACACACCATAGCATTAATAAGAACAAGACATTAAAGAAAATAATTAAACGTAACAACTGGACCAGTCACAACCATAAGACATTATTGGACAATGTTATGGTCTATATATGATATGGTCCAGATCACTATAGTTTAGTTATTTGAAGTATTTTTAATTCCTTGCTGGACTGTGAACCATCAAACAATTACTTAATTTTTAATATTTGTTTCAACATTAGGCAGACACCATAGTCTTCTCAGTAACCATCTATACAAATAAATCATTATTAATTATTCAAAAATATTTAATATTCCTAAAAAGTCCCTTATCATACACATTTTTTTCACAATCGTCAAAGACCATCTAACTTCGTACCAAATCTTCTCTTTAACCCAATTTTATAACCCTGCCTTCTGCCTTCCAGCGTCAATACTCCAAGAGACGGGTTCAGAGTCGCCGAGCGGGTCCGGCGGCGGGATAAAGTTGGAGACAGGATACTATGGGTACAACAGTCCAGCACCGCCTGCGTTTGAACCGTCGGCGGAGCGAGCCACGCCCTCAGCGATGCTGGTCGGACAATGCTTTAGTGAGTCTTTTTGATGGGAGCGATTGAGTATTTATTAATCTGGTAATCGAGCAAAAAGGTCTCCTGATGGCAAGTGATTACTAACTCCCGTGAAATTCCATACTACTTGGGCCATAGATATGTTGCAAGACCGTGAAATAGAGAGGAGCGGGAGGTTGTTTTTATTGCGAAGAATGAGATGAGCAGGATATTCGCTTAGTGGTAACCGATAAGACCACTCATGGACTGAATTAAAACCAAACAACACCATGAATAACAAAGCAATACTTGGTATTCCACTGCGCTCGCCATCCTGAGACATTAGATGTTAGGTCTCAATATGTCCAGTAGTTACTCTGGCTACAATGTTCTTCAATCTGAAACACAACAATGCTTTACACTGCTATTTGGTAGGAGAAATAGACATTGCTGTGATACCTACTCAGATGGCCTCTCACATATGATAGACCTACCATCAGTAAAGACTGGAAATAACTCAGTTTTACATTCGTACGCCCGCACAGCATGGCACAAGTGAAATCATTGTTTTTATTATGGTATCTTATGAATTCACCCCACTACCAGTTGTGAAGTATTTTTAACTTGCTTTTGTGATAGGATAGGTACACAACATTCCTTTTATGTCAGATTTCGGATACTCTTTTGTTTCCAACAATAAAACAAGTGAGTCATACACCCTGTAGAAATTATATACAACTTATAGTGTGACAGTTCGTTTACCTAAAACCATTTAGGTATACGATAGCAGTGGTTATTTTAGGTAGGTAGGAAGTGCATGGTGGTGGTTGGTAATGAACCAGACGCAGCTGCCAACATGTTTACGGTGGTCGCGGATTCAAATCCCAGGGAACATTTTTCGGAGTTATGTCTGTATTGATAGTCAATCACCACGCACTATAACAGTGAATGAAAACATCGTGAGGAAACTTGCATACCATAAAGATTTGTAAGAATTTCTACGGTCTGTAAAAGTCCGCCAACCTGTACCAGACTAATGTGGTGGACTATCAGCCGTTCTCAATAATCTATCTGTCTTTAACTAGGGATTTCATTAGATATTTCGATGCATATAGATGCGTTTATAGATAGCTAGGCAAAATAAATATATATGTCTATCTTTGTTTAATAAAGTGTAGCATTGAACCGACATAATACTGGTAGCAAGTTTTTTAACCTTTAGTTAAAGATATATAGAATATAGAGAACGGCCGTTAATCGCCTTACTTATCTCAACCTTACTCTCGATTGTAAACAAGAGCTGTGACCTGCTCGTATATTGTACGATTCATAGTTATAAATTAAATTGGATGCCTTGGTAGCGTAGTTGTATGTACTAAGATACGACTAAAACGCTGAAGTCTCGTGTTCGAATTCCAGGTTGGGCAAAGTGATATTGGATTTTTCTATTCGTTATCAGCTTGGAGTCAGGTATTTGTCCCCAATATGGCGATAGGCTCACCTCTGTACCACATCTTTGGACCGAACACAGAAGGTGAAACTTGGCTCGCTAACCCCTTCTGGGAAAAAGGCGTGCGTTATGTATGTCTCGATTCTTATATGAAGTACCTTCACTCCAAGTAGCTATCATAATTATTTCGCTGTTTCAATGAAAAACCTCCGCTCCATGTCAAGTACTTGACACAAAGGTGTAGTCACTAACACTACAATATCAATGACACACCCATGACTAATTACGAGCCACCGAGCGCGCTATATTTAGTGATGGTGCGCGTGCGCAGAATAAAGCGCACATTGTCATGCGCGTCGCTCGCCGATGTCTGTTTATGATAACACACCGTCTGAATTACGTATTCACACGACATGTTTGTTTAGTTGTTATTGGCGATGTTTTTGAAGCTTAACATTTAAGTGATAAGGGTAAATACGATTGAGAGTGGTCAGGACTATAGTCCACCACGCTGGTCTAAGGAGGGTTGGCGAACTTTCCATAGCATAGAAATTATTGTAAATCGCTGTGGTATGCAGGTTTCCTCACGATATTTTCCCACACCGTTTTATATATAGTATTGTCCTAACCATTCTCAATCATACTCTCGATTGTAGAGGAGGCCCGTGCCCTGCAGTGAAACGTATATGGGCTGATAGGGAAAATTATTGCTCGTGGAACGATAGCATCGGGTAATTAGAGGAGTCAGCTTTTGGACTATCTCTATAGCTATTTCTAAACAAAGAAGAGTGGCAATCCTTCCTAGCCCTTCAAAGACATTAACTTAGTTAGCAATGCTTATGTATTCAACCTATCGCCGTTCACGTAGGCCTCCCCAAGTAAACGCCAACTATCCCGGTTTTGAGCAGCTATTTGCAATGCTCGATATTACTGTGAGTCTCGTGTTCTTTCAGGCATCCCGCACACGTCAGCGGGGCTGAGCGCGGCGCAGTCCCCGCTGGTGCCCTCCAACACGATATTCTACCAGCACGCGCCGCCGCCCACGGATACTCATCCCACTAGTAAGTTTTCTATTCTATCACGGCATTATTCATTGCACCTGATGCATCAAATGCCAAGGCAGCGTATCGACTGGCATCAGACGGCAGTCCCATGCCATTAGATACCATTATGCTAAGTTCTAGAATGGCTTATTGCATAGGCTTGGTTAAGGAGCAAATAGCTCACTGGGTTAAAGTTTACAACAAACAAAAAGTAAGTGTGTTACCAGCTTCTTAAAACGTTAAGGATATGAGTAAAGGATCCGTCCTTTACTCATATCCTAATAGGAAGAAGGATCATGTCTTTATGTAGACAGAGATACGAGCTAACAATCTTCTGGTAGTTAAATAATATATACTGTATCTACAAGTAAATACCGACATATAAGATCAAGGGATCTTAGATGCGTAGACATTTCAAATGGTTGAGGACGAATCGACACAAAAAGGGCGAGACCGGGACCAGAAATTTTATTCATCGTACTTTTAGTCGAAAAGTCGATAATTAAATAGCAATAGAACTAAGATATTTTCAAAGTTACCCTTACTACAACTCACCACCTCCTCTATCCCCTACCACGAGTAAACAAGTCACTAAGAACCGCACGACAGTACGAACTATATTTGCACATTTCATAAAATACATTTTGATCAAAACTACCACAGTCAAATAACTTTCACCTTCCAGCTTCAGAAGCCCTAACTAGCCAGCACTCGGGCAAGTACGAGAGCGCGCCGCAAGACTCCCTGGGCGACTTCGTCACGTTCGTGTGCCAGGAGCCCACAGACGTCCAGCAGTTACAGGTGAGTGAACTGGAGGTGAGTTTACCACTGTTTCTTTACTATATCATTCATGAACATCGAGCTTTGTACGGATTACTTATGGTTCTCGATTGGAATTGTCAAGAATTTAAATGATTGGAGATTTTCAGTTGAAATTACTAATGGTTTTCGATTGAAAGTGATATTGCTTGTAAATATTTTTTTTGTTTTTTTTTTCGACAGCTAGACAAGCGATAATGATTCTTCAATTAAAGTTTTATAAATACGGGTATCGAATAACAGATGGCGCTATAAATATAATTTATGTTAAATACACTCATAACCCATTTTGATCATACCAAATAGAAAACGTAATTTATTTTTATTAGCTTGTAGTTCATTTACACTCAATGTAGGTGTTATGAAGGTACAAATCCTAAATGGAAACGAGCTATGTGTCAAACATATTTTAATTATTAATAGCTTCATGCCTCATAACACCCTAAAGATTCAATTATGTTTTTGTAAAAAATAGTAGAGTTACATTAAAGGCCTTATATAAAGACAGTTTTAAAATCTACATTAGTTATCTTATGTTTTGTCTTCTTTACCCAGACTGAATTTATAAAAAATAATTTTAGGCCAATGTGGTAAACTATAATATGGTCCAACTACTCTCAATCGTAGTGTAGAGAAGGCCCGTGCCCTGCAGTGAGACGTGTATGGGCTGATACAGAAACATAGCGTCTAAAGTACCCAGTACCTTCGGAAACTAATTGAAAAATTTCTGTCTAAGACTTACAAGTCCATCAGAACAGACGCTACAGAGTGTGATGTTGTTTCTCGTTGTTTCCAGGTGCACAGTCTGTCCCGGAGCCCTAAACCAGCCTACTTCAGCAGCTCCATGCTGCCGCCACCGCCGCTGCCGCCGATGGCGAGGCCCGTCGCCATTATTAGGTCTACAGGTGAGACTATACTCTGTACGTCCCATGAAATCAAATTTGCAATAACAAATATCAATGTTTTTAGATTGGGGTTTGGTTTGCTTACAAGGATTTAAGTATGATTCGTAAATGTAAAGATAATTATTTTGGTAAAATATGATTTTTTAAATTGAACTAGCCTAAATGGTAATGAGAAAACGCGAGTCGGTCAATGATCGCACGTGAACTGATTGGTAAAATAATTACATTTAATGCGAATGGCTGCCATAGCACAGCGCTATGTAAGGTGCTAACACCGTACATAGATAAAATTAAGTAATAAAGTAAAATATTGAATTAAATGAAATAGTGGTATGTCTGTGTATTAAAACAATAAGTAAGGAGTTTGCGTGTCGCATCGCTGTGACGGTTATTCATTTATTTATTTATTTTACTTCCATAGCGAGCGAGCTGGTAGGCTCTGTGTCTCCATCGTCGCCGGCGCCGCGCTCGCCGCCCGCGTCGCCGCGCCGCCGATCCCCGCACGCCTACCGCACCGACTGCCACCCGCCCATCTCACACTTCAACCACTTCCATGCGCAGCCGCAGCAGGTGACCTCCCTCTCTCTCTCTCTCTGTCTCTCTATATTCTGAATAGGTTTTGTTTTTTCTTTGTTTATTAATTTAGAGGCTTTTAATCGACACTATCATGCTAGCCTCATCAGACTTTATAAACATTTAGTCCCTCATCATTCAGATAATCATTAGCTGTTGTTTTTTTTATTGCAATGATTTGCAAGACGAGCTTTCCGTTCGCCTGATGGTAAGCGATATGACCGCTCATAAACAGTAGCAAAACCAAACAACACCTCTGCGCTCGCCATCCTGAGACATAAGATGTAACATATAAATATGTCCATTAGTTACTCTGGCTACAATGCCCTTCAATCCGAAACACAACAGTGCATTTACACTGCTGTTTGGCGGGAGAAATGGACATTTATCTTTATTTGTTAATTTAGAGGCTTTTTATCTACACGATCAACCTAGCCTCATCATACCTTATCAACATTTAGTCCCTAATTGGAAAGATAATTGTTAGCTCTCCGTCTCGTTCATTGCAAATTTATAATTTCTTCAGGTAATTTATTTCTCTCTTTCGTACTTCAACCACAATTACGCGCAGCCGCATTTTGTAACTAGATTTTTATTGCGTAGCTCCAAAGTAAGGGACGTTCCCGATCGTATGTCATAAGTAAGATGAAAGTTGAGAAACACATTGAGCCTCAAGAATCGTTACTCGTAAAAAACACGATAGTAAAGCTGTTGGTTTTCTGTGAGACAGTTGTCCAATTGTGACCAACCCTTGTTGGCTTTCACTGAGATTTTTTTTATGGCCCACAAGTATTTATCTCGCCCATAAAGTCTTGTAATTTCTGGCATACCCAACACAAAACTTCGTATCTCACTGTGGGGTCAAGACTTTGTGTGCTCTATTCGCCTAATATACTATAAGTATACACAACACGAAACTTGTTATTTCACTGGGGTCAATATGTGTGGTCCAATTGACTAATATCTATATCTATATCTCCAGGTGTACAGCTACGGCTCGCTAGGCGGCGTGGGGCTGAGCGGCAGCGTGTCGGGGGTGGGCGCGGGGGGCGGCGCGGTGATGGCGGCCGGGGGAGGGGTGTCGCCGCCCGGAGGGCTCGGACTCTACGCTCCCAGGGCTTCTACTAGAGCGCCACCTAGGTATGTGCAAATTTCAAAAGGCTTGGGGGGAAGAATGAGTGAATAACATTTTTGATGAACAGTCTGATAGATTGACTTTTTCGTGACGAAAGGAAAACTGGTAATTTGAACAGATTATGATTGTGACTCATGAACAGCAGAACTCCACTGCGCTTGCCATCCTGAGCCATGAGATGTTAAGTCTCAATATGTCCAGTAGTTACTCTGGCTACAATGTCCTTCAAACCGAAACGGTGCATTTACACTGCTGTTTGAATTTAAATAGACATTTATTTAAATAGACTGCCTCGGTGGCGTAATTCTACTATGGTACGGTTACAAACCTGATGTCTTGGGTTCGAATCCCGGGTTGGGCAAAGTGATATTGGATTTTTCTATTCATTATCACCCCAGAGTCAGGAATTTGTGCCCGATATGGCGATAGGCTCGCCACCTATTACATCGTGGGACGGAACATACAAGGGTCCTACTGAGGGAAGGAGGACACAAGGGGAAACGTGGGTGTCCTGCCTACCCCTTTTGGGAAAAAGGCGTGAGTTTATGTATGTATGTTTATTTAAATAGACGTTTAATAATTTGTATGACTCCTTTTAGATGGAACGCCCCCTTCCCCACGTTGGAAGAGGAGTTCAACATAATGACGGCGCCGCCGGGTCCCGACCACGTGGTGCTGCTTGACGATGGTGAGTACGGCTTCATCTGCAGCCGGGAGTGTTGTCGGACGTAGCCTTAGCCGCTGGGAACACGCCGTAAGTTCCCGCGAATACCAGTCTGTACTGGCCTGTAGTCTTGTATGGATGGTATCTGATATATCTGCACCGTTATCTCTGGGTAGAAAGCTATTTTTATCTGTAGCCTTATAATGGGCGTCCTATGGTATCTGATATACGATTGCACCTTTATCTATGGGTAGAAAGCAATTTTATCTGTAGACTTATAATGGGCGTCGTAGGATGGTATCTGATATACGATTGCACCTTTATCTCTGGGTAGAAAGCTATTTTTATCTGTAGCCTTATAATGGGTTTCCTAAAATGGTATTTGATATACGATTGCACCTTTATCTCTGGTTAGAAAGATATTTTTATATGTAGTCTTAAAATGGGCGTCCTAGGATGGTATCTGATTATATACGATTGTCTTGCCTGCCTATACCTTTATCTCCGGGCAGAGCGCTACTTTATCGAGTTTATTTTTATTCTGATATTTTGTTACAAGAAATTAAGTCTGTTACTCTTTGACAATATCTTTCAGTCCCAAGCGTGGTATCTAGTATTAGAGTAATTAATGCGATTCGATTTTGCGTCACTACTCTTTAATGATATATTTGTAATTAACGCCATTTAGGATATTTATAGTACATTATTTAACCCCAGATTCTTATTTCGTAATTCATTGATAATTTCAAAATATTCACATTAATTTGGAAAACAGTAGGAAAGTGTTAAATGAGTTTGGTATTCTTGCAGAGCGGTTCTTCCAATCAAATGTGATCACATCGGAGGCGACGGCGATGGACACGGCCGGTTCGGGCGTCCAATCCGTCGGGGTTGACGGCAGCGACGACATGGCCCCGGACAAGCCGGCGCCCGACCTGCGCTCTCCGTGATCCTCACCGCTTCCCCCGGACGCGCCGGACGCCCAACATCCCGCGCCGGACGCCCAGCAAGGCTTGTCGGATGTGCCGCGATGGACACCCGCGCCGCTCCCTCACTGGCGGCCCGTCACGCACCGGTCCTGATCCGACCCTTCTGGCGACTCGGGGGCGACTAGTGTAAATACGAATGAGGTTGTAGTTGAAATTTAGATTTTACAATTTTTAATCTGTATCGATCGTCCGTGGCTATTTGGAGAGGCTGTTTACATTTTTATTCTATGGAAATATTTTAATATTTGCACATTTGGAAATCATTTAGGTTTTGGTTATTTTGTAACAGCAAAAGGGTAGCTTATTTATATTTGGCAGATTTAAAGACTCACTAAGGTTAGAAATAACTTATCACTAGCAGCGCCATCTCTGTTTCGTAACAATAAAGTGTATGCAGGCGCGGACGATCCGTACGGTCTTCATTATATTGTTAAGGCGATAACAAAATATAATACTCCAACGATAATTATGTAAAGAAAGTAAAACTACGAAAAATAAAAAACAACAATATATTCTAATATTTTTATAGAATATAAAACGAGTATGATATTATTATGATCAAGCCTTCCAATAATTTAGTAAAATAAAAAAAATGTTATGAAAGTGCAGCTTATAAATTTATTCTTTTGCTGAGCTGTAAGACAGTTAGGAAAAGCGTATTATGAAAATAATGCTTCCAATACTAGCGTCAAAACAATTTTTAATTGACGAAAGTGTGATATTATAAGTTGTTTTTTGTTTCATTGTTGTGTGTTTTGTATTGAAAAAATAAATAATAGGCATAAGAGTCGGTTAGTTTAAAAAGATTTTTTTTGTCTAATTTATTGAACGAATATTTAAGAAAGACGAGCCTTGCTTAAGAGAATAGTTTAGTTTTACGGTTAGTAGCTGACATTAGTCTGGTTATTGTATTGCCGATTCGGAATTTCGGAGTGCCATTTTTTTCATAAGCAACATTAAGTGAGGCGAGAGCCTTGATCTCAAAACATGGGGTGAGATGCCGGATCCGATACAATAGCGATTCGATAGTAGTTCGACTCCGGTCGAGGGACATTTTATAGGTGCCTTTGAAAAAAAAGTAAAGTAACTTACATAATAGGAATATGTAAATTGTAGTGTTCTTTTTGATAAATCCATCCGCTCATAAACGATGAGGACAATTCATTATCTATTTAATGTAAGAACGTGTGTTTTGTAACTGACTAATCACCCGACAAGTATTTAAGTACATTTCATTTATTGCAAAATATTGGCAAAGAATTACAAAATTTTCACGTCATGAATCACAATATATAAAATTATCAATTACAAAATACATTGAATTATAATCCCTTAGAAATCCTATGTAGTGGCTCAGACCAGATAGAAAAGAACCGTCTTTTATGTACTCTTTAGTACTGCGGACGTTGGAGTAATTGCTAGCAACGGATCAACTCAAACTGGTCGTTTTGCAAAGAGCATTGGTCTGTCCTTTCTGTTTGGTCTGAGAGTAGTGGTTTTACTTTCTTCCGATCATAATCCACAATTATTTTCGCAATCACCGTGGCCATATGAGAAAAGCTAGTCACTAGAGTAACAATGTAAATTAATATTAATAAAAAAATATTTACAATTATTACCGCCCCTTACGCTTATTGGTAGGGGGTTGAAACTAAAATTGTGGCCAAATTACAAGTAATAAAATCCAAATATATATACACAATTTATAATAGATTTAGAGTTACATAAGGACATGGTGGTTAAGTTGAGCATAGCCGAGTCTTAATGCACAATGTGACAGTTGGTGAGAAATTGGCGTATCTACATGGTTGTCCAACCTTCCAACTTCTGATTTAGTCCAAATACATCTAGTTTTACGTCAAATTGATCGTTGACCTTTGATTAACGAATTGATCACTTTATGAAGAAATAGGGTGAAATCCTTAAATTGAAATTTAAAAGAAAACATCTTTATTGAAACAACAGTTGGATGGTTGAACAATCATTTGTGTAGACATAATAATATAAATACAGCGGATTGTAAACACACAGTGGAGAGAAATAGTCGGCCCTGTCACAACGCCTTTTTAATTTTGTCAAGTAATCATGCTTCGGAAACGCGCCTGTTATTATTTATCGTGTACATCGTCCCTTTCAGTTGTTATTTTGAAGTTTTTCTATGGAAATCTTAGTATAGAACGTTAGGAAACATAGCAATAATGCAAGCAATAAATACTATAAAAATTATATATTATAACGACAAAGTTAGCTTTAGAGAGGCTAGAAATTGGTACTGATCGTAGTGACATCCTATACACGCAGAATATTTTTTCTATAGAGACGAAATGGCTCGACAGACTGGGTTCTATGTATAAAAATCGATTTAATGAAGATAATTAGTCAAAGCAGTTTGGTACAATTTAGCTATTTCACAAAACAAAACTATATTAGACTATATAAACAGCTGTAATAGTTTACCTAGGCAGAAATGCGGGACTTAGTCAATTGCTAGCTATAGTCGTTAGGAGATTATAATGAAATACAGTTTAGAAGATAATAATAGGGGAGTCGTGTTAAGGCTTGTTGGTTAAATTCAAAAGGAGCGTAATAGTTCGTGATAATTCTGAAAGGGATAACCGGGACGCGGTGTGGCAACGAAGTGACGAATTCTAAGCTCATTGGTGCCGAAAATTCTAGACTGTGATTCAATTGTTCATTCTGAACGTGTCTTATATTAAAATAGTTGTTTTGTATGATTGGCAAAATGCACTGTGACGTGCTTAACGGTTCAAACTGTGTTGAGTCAGTCGAGGTGTTGTATGCAATGCATTTGTTGTTATTGATGAAGTACGAGTATGTAACTGAACGTCAATTGAGCGCCGTGGGGAGATTTCGTTTGACAGCGTAGTCGAGTATTATTTAGCTTACTTATGTTCACATGTGACCGATACAAAATTTTTATACATTATTTATAGTTATTGATCTGCGAAGGAATTTGAAGTTACCATATAAATTGTCTGATAGCTTTGATAGAAAATTATGTATTTGTCACATATGTTGTGTTCGTTGTTTAGCACCATTGTAACGATATGGAGTAATTGAAAGCCTAAACAATATGTGCCTTAGATACAACAATATTGTATAAATATATATGATGCGTTCTTTACAACGTGCTAACTAGAAGTAAATGATAAACGTTATTTTGAATGGCTGGTCTTTGAATGATCTGTATACTTTTGTTTTCATTTCCGCAGCGGCTTTGAATCTCCTAAGATTTTTCTTACCTGACACTGTTCGTTCTAAATTGTGCAAATTGTTATTAGGCCCAATGTACGAATAAGAGTGTACCCTCTTTACTGAACTTTCACAGCACGTGTTTCAATCTTCGTTGTTTTAATCAAAATTAACTGGACAAACAGTCTGGAAGTTGTTTTCATCCAGAATATATGTAACCCTTGTATAATTAATTACTGTTAAGTAACGCTTCACGCGTAGTATTCGCTGGAATATTAATACTTCTACTATGTATTATTTTAGTAATTACCTACATTGTACCCATTTAAGTATATGTATATTTTACTGGCATGTATCTTAATCTACGCGAAATTTAGGCACGCTTTATGTTGAAATCTTCATAGTAATTTTGATTCTCGCATAGCTTTTTGATAATACCACTTCTCTTCCACTTCTCTGCAGATGTGAATAAATAATTTATTTTATTTTCCGTAACGTAACGTAATACAAATCCGTCTCGACATTAAGTTTTCTTTTGTGAATTTCAGATTGTAATAACATACGTAAATAGATAAATGTAAGTATAAATAATCAATAGTTTATACCTAGTTATGAATTGTCTTAGTTCGTCATGTGCAATTACGTTTGTTTTCTTTTCTTTAGCGAATTTATTAATTATTATTTAGATATTAATTTCATTTTGTCCACGACCACATGTTTTATGTAAATAAGTTCCGGTATTTATAATTGTATTATTACTGTAGACTATGGAAGTTTACTTACGCGTTGGTTTATCGAGTCTCTACCGCTTTCATATTTTCTTATGATAGATTTTACAATTTTTCTGAAACAGTTATTTTTTAATAGATAAAAACCGCGACGTGGACCGTCCGTTCCAATACCAGAGACACCAATAAGTACTTCCACTATGGAACGGATCGTCCTGTCGCGCACAATAAACTAAAGATAGACTTGTAAAAATGTTATAACATGTATTTTTAACCTATACATAGTAAGTATATTTATAGAATTTTAGTCGTTTAATTATTTCGAACGACTTGTTATTAAAGAAAATTGGTGCTTAAAGCTTAAAACAAAATATGTAACGACATCGAGTCGTGTGTGTATTGTCATGGAGAGGACGAGCATTATGACATAGCATGCGTTGTTATGCGAGCATTTCATACTGAATTGTCTATTTGTAATCATTATATGTCGCAAATACTAGAAAACTTTAGAATATAGCATAGAGTAACTAAAAAACATCGATTTTCACTACTTATGTCGAAACGAACTTAACGTACGTAAACTAAAAAAACAATATATTTTTTTCATTATTTTGTTTCCCAAATATACTGCAATTAATAGATTTGTGCCTACAGCGACTGTAAACAGTAATCTATTAAAATATGCGCCTTTCAAGGTCATTACGGAATTGAAGTTTAGGGAACTGATTAACAGAGGGCGCTGTTAAATAAAGTGTTCAATCAAGTATGCAATTCAATATGGCGATGCGAGCAGTTATAATAATGTAGGTAAACTTTGCTCAATATCGATGAAAACTGAAAGTGTTACAGTTGATGCAATACAAACAAACAAACACACAGTTGTGTTTTATTTTATATTAACTACCATTTTGTTTTCAGGATTTTTTAAAATTTATCCGGCAATCTAGCTTTCGGTTCAATAGTCATGAAATTAAACATCTACAAAAATTTGGGTACAACACCTTGCCTTGATAATAGAGAGAAGAAAAGAGGGATAAAAGAGATAATAAGGTAAGGTCCCCCGCTTTAAATGTAACCTCTTCGGAAATACGACATGACATTAGTGATTTTTACTCAAAATAATGGTAACGTAAAGCAAAGGTCTCGAATTAACTCAATAACAATAAAATACCAGAGTAAGTAATTCCAGGGTTCAATAGAAAGCAAGATTAACCTATTAAAAAGTTACCATATGGTAACGTGAAATCATTGGCTATTCATTATTTATTTTTATAGAGCACACTATGTAAATATAATGAAAACATTTTTTAATTTTAGGTAATCAAGGGATTTCCGTTCTTTTTTCTGACTCCTTTTACGATGGGGCTCTAAAATACGTCCTTTAAGAGGCAGATTTTTGTGTTTATCCAGTCGTCCGTAGTTATATTTTAATATAACACGTACCTCGGCTTGAATACCATTATTTATGATACCACTTAATATTAGCGACGAGCCCAAAACCAGGCTTGAGAGCCCCCCTCTTGTGCTAAAAACATCGAGTACCAACCTCAATGTATGAAGAGCAATTTAAGCATTTGGTTCCGGTTGTTACTATTTGGCAAGCGCTGCAAAAATTAGTTATAAATATTTATTAACGCAAAGACAGACCCTGCTTATATCAGACCCCATTATCATATTATCAAAGTATAATAAACATGTTTTTCTACCTATTTTCTGTACAAGAGAAAGAATAAAGTTAATAGTATTATTGTAGGCAATGGGCGTACTCTGCTAAAGATTAGAATTCGATTTTGGAATGGATGGAATCGTGAATAAATAAATGAGTATTTTTGTCCCGAGCCATATGTGGAAGATATTTTTAATCACAGAATAAATGTTTACGCTGGAATGTGTTTTAAGTTACAGAAGACATATTTTATGGTACCTTATTACCGCTAGTCTTTATACCAATACAGAGAATAGCCAAATTTCCTTCCACTATTTTAAGTGGCCGGAAAAGCATCTATACCTATAATACGAAAGTTGTAGATATAATGGGTAGGTATCAGTAATCACGTACCATAGCCAGACGTTTGGTCATGATCTGGACTTTTTTTTATTCATCAACTCCGGCAAAGGAGCAGACAAATTCACCTGATGATGAATGATTACTACCACCCATAAACATTTACAACGCTTGGATGTGTTCGCGGTCCACACTTATTTACTATAAGAAAGAAATGAAAGATAGCCTCAGAGTATTTCCTTAGTCGAGTCATCCACTCCCTTGATATTAAGCAGCCCTAGTGACCCTTATTCATCTTTGACAAAGCACTGGAACGCACTGCATATGTAAGTCATCGTGCTCTTGAAATGCCAAAGGCTATAGGTCAAAAATCTTGACCTATGTTAGTCATAGACAAGATTCATAACACTTAAAATAATTTTAACACTAGCTAACATATTTTCATTTCGCATTTTATTTTCCGTCCCATCCGTCCATACCGCTATATTGGACACAAATTCCTAACTCCGGGCTGATAATGAAAAATCTGTGGAAAAATCTAATATGACTGCCCGACGCGGGATTCGAACTCGAGACTACAGCTTTGCGATCATACCATGGTACAACAGTGCCACCGAGGCAGTTTAATGTATCCGACAGTAAAGTATGAATAGACAAAAACATATAAAAACTGATTCATATAGGTTTACGTTTCCATAGTAATTTATAATCACGTTTATAATTCAATGTCTGACTCATTGGAATCATCATTATCATCATCGTTTCAGCCATAGGAAGTCTACTGTTGAACATAGGCTTCCCACAAGGATCTCCAAATCGACCTGTTGGAAGCGGCCTGCATCCAGCAACTTCCTGCAACTTTAGCCAGGTCGTCCGTCCACCTTGTAGGCAGACGTCCGATATTTCACTTGTCAATACATGGCCTCCATTATATAAATAAATATACAATATTCCAAAGCTTTTTGCAGATATCAATTTATCTATTACTTGAAGGGAAAATATTTGTGTTGATGTTATACAAAGTATTACCTTAGGAACGATTAGTTTCTGCATCAAGACATACCTAACATGAAAAAATGAAAAATAATTTATTGAATCCATTAAGATGTTCTACATAATTTCATTCAGTCCTTTTTATCTACCACCTGGTTAGGAAAGGATGGAAAATAGAAACCAAAGTTATGAATTTCCAATAGGAAACCAAAATAATTTCCTGACTTAGAAATAGAATGCATAACCTTATTCTTCACAATCCACGTGCGGCGAAATTATTTATAGGGTTTGTCTTTTCATATAATCTTTATAATTTTATTTACACAAAGAAAAGTCATACCTAGCAATATTCCGCTTTATTCCGCTTGTTAAATAAAGTAGCTATTTTAATAAATAAAGACGCATGAAGGTCATGACAAATCGATAGAACAATAATTCATTCAATAATTCAACATAACAATTAAAACAAAATAAAATTACCTAAATCGATGCGATTCACACAGTTATTACACAAAGATACTACATTTTCATTACTTTTCATACCTAGAGACGTTAATAAAGGTAAAAGCAACTTCTGAATCAAAGGACAGGCGTCCTAGGTTATGATTCCTATGTATAATCTATCCTACGATGCGTAAGCTAGTGTGTATCGTACGCCAAACACAATCCAATAAATCGAAGTTGTGGGTGCCAGTCAAGCGATCTCCGGAATCAATAGTCGATGCCGTGTCATAGAAATTGCCCGCAGTCACAATTTCATCAAACAACAACCTAACTTTAACCTATATTTCACGCGAAATTCAACTGTATTGCAATAACATAGAGACGAGTGTGGCATAAAAACCTTACACATAAGACGTTCTTCCATCGATCCCCGCGCGGATAATCGACGCGTAGCCTTGTGCGATATCGATTTTACGAGGGGCTACTTTCACTGAAACGCAAGTGGAAATGTATAGCTCTCTCGCTCGCACGTTGGAGGGAAAGTGTCCCGCGTGAATGGGAAAGGAGATGGCGGTGCTTTCGCTGGGAAATTGGGGTCGCTCGACGAGGGGTTGCCATGGCGACGGACATTTGCCGGGGTAAGATTTTCGATACAGAGATCTTGCTTTATCAGTATTCGATAAAATATGTCGTTGTAAATCTAATGGAAATTTCCATACAATTATATCGAATATGGTTTTTCGTACACAATTTAGGTATATGAGCAACCTTTTATTATAGATTATTTTATTGATTTTATATAAATTGTAATCTTAGCTTTTAGGAACCTTTTATCTGTACGTTATTGTTAATTCTATGAAAAATATAGGTACGAAATTAAAAATAGCTCTAAGGTGGACATATTATGAATTCATTTTGAAAGAGCATTCACTTATATTAGGTTTAGAAGCACATTTCGTATACAATAATTGTTTATACAGTTCTAATTCTTATTTCAAAAAATATTTTGTTTTACAGTTATTCTGGTTGCTATGTATAAAGGATGTTAAGTTTAAGTTGCTGCATTAAGGTTTTACTTTTCATTATTGTTTATTATGATTCTTGAATTTGTTTTATTGATTAGTCATTGTACTAATCAAAATATAATAAAGTACACGTCTTAATTAGTGGTATTTCAAAATATTTGTGTATATTTCTGTGTTTTTGCATGAAATTATGTACTATATTCTTAATATTAGATTTAAATAAGATGTAATACATTAGTAAATATCGTGATAGATTAGACATTTTTTTAATTACATTTATATTTTTTCAATTAAAATTTCCTGAAATATAATAACTGAATAGAATATATTTTATTTTACAAATACACTATCAATATATCAATCTATTAATAAATGTACTACAATATAATTTAAAACAGGCTATATTTTTAATAGTATTTTTATATAGTAGTATTAGTTACGTATTTTATATAATAGTATTAGTTGTATACTTCGTATTTTATATAGTATTTATTTTATTGCTACTTTCTTCGTCATTCTTATTGAAATTAATTTATAAATATATATTTATTAGAATAGCCGGCACAAAGAGTTCAGACAGGCACGCTCTTCAAAATAATGTGTTCTCACAATATTTGATCATGCTAAGTTGGACATTTTTCGATATATCGACATACCATACTTTATCACCAAGAATGGTCGCGTAAGAATTTGGAATACAATATATACTTCGGGAAATACAGCGTCGTGAGCCGTGACTCATCAATTAATAATTATTAAAATTAATTTAAAAAAAATTGTAATCTTTTAGCTGCTTTAATTTCATACTTGTATAAGGTAGGTGAAACATGTTTTTTTTATTGCAATGAATGGAGAGACGAGTATGTCATTCGCCTGATGGTAAGCGATACGACTGCTCATGAACAGTAACAAATTTAAACAACACCATGAATTACAAAGCAATGCTTGGCATTCCACTGCACTCGCTATCCTAAGACATAAGATGTTAAATTTCAATAATATGTCCAGTAGTTACTCTGGCTACAATTTACACTACTGTTTGGTGAAAGAAATATACAATTTGGTGATATTTACTCAGGCAGCCATATGATCTGCCAGTAGAAAAATTACACGGTATTTCTATAAAAACTATTTATTTTACACCCGATTGTTTCACTAGTTTGTTGTTTCTTGTTCTATCCCATAAGAATAATCATCTTTAAATAAATAGTAAATTACTCGCCTAGAGACCACTAGAGCTTGTTAAGCTTGACTAGCTTAATATTTCTACTATGATGTATATCAAATGCACAAAATCCAAAATCTTTGTTCTCTGTCCACACGCGAACGGATATGGGGTGAACATTGGTATCAGCGTAGGGTTACCAGCACAATAGTGAATCGGAAGCGCAGGGGTGAACCACCCCTTGTATCAACTTTTTAATGACCGCGAAGCCTTACTAAAATATAACTAACTCAAGTTTTGAAAGGGTTGCTTTGCGCAATTGTTTTATAATTTTCGATTATGAGTTGTTATGTAGGTATATGTATGTATGTTGAGATACGTAACCTGTGTTATTTAATCATATATTCACGGTGATCACGGGTTCGAGTCCCAGGCCACACCTCTGATTTATCGGAATCATGTGTGTATTGATAGTCAGTCACGCACTATAACGATGAAGAAAAACATCGTGAGGAAACCTACATACCATAGCGATTTGTGAGAATTTCTATGGTATGTGAAGTGTACCAACCCGCACTAGGCCAGCGTGGTGGGCTATATGTCCTAACTATTCTCAATAGTGCTCTCGATTGTAGAGGAGGCCCGTGCCCTACAGTGGAACGTATATGGGCTGATAAAGATATAGATGAAGAAAATAGATGGGAGAAATAGAAGATACAGACTCTTCGGCAAGTCCACTAATTAAGCTATTAATTCAAGCAGGTTTTTAAACATCCATCTTCTTCAGCTAGCTCGTTCATCTGCAATAGCCCTATCTCCCTTTACGACTAAAAATATAACTTATTTATACCGTAGTTTTTATCTAAGTTGCAGAGAGTTATACAGTCATAACTGGCTACAAGTCTCAAAGAGTTTCTGACATTTACTATGAATTTTTTATTGTAATGAATGTCAAGACAAGCTTGGTGTTTGCCAGATTGTAACGATACGACCGCTTATGAACAGTAGCAAAACCAAACAACACCTTGAATTACAAAGCTTGGCACTCCACTGCGCTCGCCATCCTGAGACATAAGATGTTAACTCTCAATATGTCCAGTAATTACTCTGGCTACAATGTCCTTCAATCCGAAACACAACCGTGATTTTATATTGCTGTTTGGCGGGAGAAATAGACATTGCGGCGGTACCCACCCAGGCGGCCTCTCAATACTCTATGAGAGACCTACCACAAGTAATATGCATTTGTTAAAACCTGCCCTGTTCTACGCACAATAATGAACCAGCATTAGTAATTCTTTTGTAGACAAAACTGTATTGCATTGGTATGTTTTTTATAAAGATACTTTCATTTCTAACATTTGGCGACATGCGTAACAATAGGGTGGCGAGGCAGCTGACAAAATCGTGCTGTAAAACATTATGCTAATAGTTTTTTATTTTAGTTACCTTTATCCTGTTATTTGGGGTAAGAACAGCATAATTATAATTTATTTGACATACTTTACGTATATGTCACGCCTGGATCAGTGAAAGGGTAAATAGGGGTATTACGTGCGTCACCTATAGTTAGCGGAACTTATTCTGTTATTTTGCTGAGACTGAAATTCGGAATCGGGAGGTTATGGAAAATTTTGGTTATTTATTCTTTATTTCTCACATAATGGCAACAAAAACATTTGGAGATATTACAGTAATAAAAATAACATATGGAGATATTACAGTAATAAAAATATCTTATTGCTCTAGGCAATTTTATTACAGAAAACTTTAATAGATTTACAGTCAGTCGCCTGTCAGATATCAATGTTTTTGGTAGAAGAAATTCAGGTATTATAGGTAAGAATATAGATACACTTTGCTCACAACGCAATCCTTACCACTGTGTCGATATCCGGGTAGAGACAAGTCCTTTCACCAACAAATAATTTATTGTACACCGTAAGTACATCACAGCCTTCGCAGGTTCGATCCCCGCACCGATACAAATTTTTGTGTGATTCACAGGTATTTGTTTCGGGTCTGGGTGTTTGTAATCGAAAAGTTTCTTGTAGTTCCTAATACCTACGACACAAGACTCGATCTTAGTGTGTGGTCAGTGCTATGTATGTGACTGTTGGGTGTATTTATTTACATTAAACGAGATTTAAAGAGAGTACTCACCACGTGGTAGCAGCGACTTTGCAGTTTCTCTGGCATTGTAGAAGTTGAGAAACGGTGGTGAAGCTCGTTTACCTGCACATACAATAAAATAACATTATGAAGATAGTTCAAGCTAAATAAATGCACCTAAAACTTGAATACGAATCTTGTGTCATGGGTACCAGAAACTACGAGAGATTGTTCGGTTTTACAAATATCTAGACTCGAAACAAATACCTGTGGACTACAAACACTTTGCCTCGGTGTGGGGAAAGAACCCACGTGCTTTCGTTTCATAGCCGGTGTCTAACCAATTGCGCCACTGAGGGTGTCAATACAAACTGCAAACAACGGTCTTATCGCTATCGGCGCTCTCTTCCACATAAATTGGAATATACAAAACAAGAAAACTAAAGGAATCTATACTGATACGAGTATATAATGCTGAAGAGTTTGTTTGTTTGTTTGTAACCTTAAATTTCAGGACTACTGGTTCGAATCGAAAAAATATTTTTGTGTTAGATAGGTCATTTATCGAGGAATGCTATAGGCTATATAATCACGCTATGACGTATACGAGGGAAGCAGTAGTGAAAAATCTGGCAATTACCAAGAAATTTTATTCATTTTTCGTGGTCCGATTGGTCGATATTCTAAATTGATAGTCGTATTTGAAAATTTTGGCCGCCATTTTGAAAAATGTATATGCACGCGGGCGGAGCCAGGCCCGACCGCTATTTATTAATAAGGTAAAAAAGTATTTATTATTATTTCATCACCAAAACTACTACCAACTGTCAAACATCAACCCTAGTAAAAAAACTAAGGTCAACGTCCGTAGTAGGCACGCGCCACACAGGTGGCGGTCGATACCATCGATTTGCCGCCGCGATCGATATGACGTCACAACATGGCGGCCGCAGCTGTTCATATTAACAGGGTGATATAATATAGGGTGCTTTTTTGGGGGAATTTCAGGTCATTTATTATGGATTTTATTTGGGGTCGCTATTGTAGTTTTTTATCTGACAAAGAATAAAGGTATTGTTAAGATTTGCATGTTAAGCGTTAAAGGTTATTGCTCTTTTTATGAGGCTGGATTTATGAGCTTCTATAAGAAAAGTGCGTTCGCTGTGGGGTCTTGAGTTTGATTCCCCGGTTGAGTAAATAATAATTTAAACCGAAAAACTGTTTTCGACTGAATAATATATTTAACTATATTGTTTGTTAAAGGATCAAATTAAATAAAATGATTTATATACTGACTTTTATTTCAAGTATTTCATATTTCTCGTTTCTTTTGCAGTTAAATATAAGCAAGTTCCCCAATATAAAAATGAAATTCGGTGAAATCCGACGTATTTTCCTGCATGTAACTGTGGCTGTTGGCTCACAAGATATTATGCAGTAGTGGATGTGCAGAGGGATAATTCTTATTAAAATGTGGGTATCTAGGCACCTCTGCCTACTCCTTCTGGGAAAAGTCGTGAGTTTATGTATGTACGTAAAATTGGTGGTTATATTATATATACAGATATTATTTGCTATTCTTATCAATTACGTTTTGAACTTTCCGCGCACCGAGAACTTTGTTTGCCATTCTCAACTTGCTCGCAACTTTTTCTCACAAAATACATCGGTTAAAACTTTGATCAACTATATACTAGATACAGGGTCCAAAATTAAATCACATGCCAAAAGTGGGCGAGGTTGCTAATACTTATACATTTGAATTTTGAACTACGAGATGTAGCAAAAAGTCTTAAATTATAATCAACTTCAAGTAACAATAAACCTTATTCCTTTAAATTAAGATTTGTTATGTTTTGGACCATACTAAAATCAAATAAGAGCACACGCTTATTTGTGCTCTTATTTCTCTTGCCGTTTTTTATTTATAATCTAGTGTATATTTGATCGAAGGGTTAAACTTCATGATTAATCCACAGACTGTTTTATTCCAAAAATATGCTGAGATACATAAAACCTGTCGTACGTACTACACGGTTTAGCTAAAGCCGGCAGCCCTTAGAGTTTCAAGAGCGTGGTAAGCCGCGTCTTCCGGAGGGTTCGTCATATTCAGGGACATCTGGCAGATACTAGTCTAGAATTTTGCAAATATTCCCCGATATAATGTTAAAGTATAAAATAAAATATTCATTCACACTCATAAAAAGCATACAATATTGCAATTTGAAATATAACTAATTAAAAAAATAAATAAAATAAATAAATAACACCCAACAGTCACATACATACTCCTGACTCCACATTAAGATCGAGTCTTGTGTCGTGGGTATCAGGAACTACGAGAGACTTTTCGGTCTCACAAACACCCAGACCCGGAAGAAATATTTGTAGGCCACACAAACATTTCTTTCGGTGCGGGCATCGAACCCGCGACCTCTCGTTTCACAGGCGGCGTCTAACCAACTGCGCCACGGAGGCTGTCAAATATACAAATACATCATCGAAATATAAATAATAATATAACATTAAATGTTATAGTTGTGATAATTTCTACGGTATATACAATCAGAAAATATCAATAATATACAAAATGTTAGTTATTCATCGATATTTATTTTCCGATACTTTCTTGACAGAATTTAAGAATAGGGTTTCCCTCTTCTATATAACATTCTGTTCTATTTCGATGAATGGCGAAACGATCATGCCATCCGCCCAATGGTAGGAAATACGACCGCTCATGCACAGCAGCAAAACCAGCTACAAGCTGCATACCATAGCGGTTTATAAGAATTTCTATGGTATGTAAGTCCACCAACCCACACTAGGACAGCGTGGTGGACTATATGGCCTAACCACTTTCAATCGTACTGTCGATTGTAGAGTAGGCCCGTGCCCTGCAGTGGGACGTATATGGGCTGATACATACATACATACATTCAAAAAAAGGAGGAGGATCTCAATTTGGATGTATTTTGCTTTTTTTATGTTTGTTACCTTGGTTTATCGCTTTGATCCGACAAACGAGCACACAAGTCACCCGATGGTAATTGATCACTGCCAACCATGAACATCCACAACGCTTGGATCATATATATGTAAGGATAGGAAGAGGAGAAGGGTATTGGGCATTCAGCACTCATTGCATCACGTTGATCGCCTGTGAGTGGTACCGCCCCGGACGAGCCTGCCCATTCATGCTGAGTCATGACTGACAAGTAGCTCTACCACATTAAGAACTTCTTAAATACTTTTATAATAAAAACACATGCATATAAAATATTGAAATAAATAGCCTTAAGGTATTGTCCAAGTTTCACAGAGTGAAACAACCCAGGGGACTAAACTCTGAGTAACTTATGTTTGTATTCGCTGTTAATATTAATTAGCTTATCGGTGGAGGAAAAGCTTTGAAGTAGCCGCTCATAATATATTTCCATATTGTAAGAGCTAAGTGTACTAATGAAATTAAATAAAAAAATATTTATTGGTTGCGAAGGCAATTAAATAGCTCTTATGACAAGTCAATACTTATTACTACTACTGTAGGTTCTTAGTCTCTATTTTCAAAATTTTAGGTATAATTAATTTATATTGCCTCATATCATACCTGTACTACACTAAAATTGAGACTTAAGACTAGATGAGACTCAAAAATTAGAATATCATACCTAGAATTCAGTTGAGTTTGATACGGAATATAATATTTTCTATGAGAACTAAAATATTCCAAAAATGTCACCATTAAAATGCAGGCCAAATTATTCAAAAACTAAAAATAATTCCACCGACCCCAACTATGGGCCGACAGAATAAACTAAAACATTTGACAATGTCGAATAAAAAATACACGGTGCTACAATTATAAAAGTACGGTATGGCACGCGCGTGTACCCATACACACACATACATACACACACACACGCACACACATACACAGCTCCACAATGACCCCGTCGACACCTGGCGCGCGACAAAGGGCTCTTAGTGATGAGCTTTTGTTATCGATGTTTGGAATAAATTATAAATATTTAGGACCTTATAAATGAGATTAAATGTAGTGAGGCTGGATTCGTAAAGTTTTTTATAACAATACATGTACATAAGTCGTGTTTTTTGAGTAGGGAACGCAAACATGGTTTGCTGTAAATTGTGTATATTTAAATCAATAAACGTATGGATTATAAATTGTTAACAAAAATATCCCGAATCTGGAATTTCACTTAATTTAACGGTTGCCATAAAGTTTAGTTTTATTATAATAGTAGCCAAACGAGCAAGTGGATCAACAAATTATGAAGTATAATAACTATATGGTTACCGTCCATAAGCACCTACAACACTAGAGAATTCGTGGGTACGTTTACATGCATTTAGCAAAAATGTAGGCTCGTTCCTTAGAGCTCCTCTTTTCTAAGTCCTACCAGTCTGGAAATACCGCTTAAAATATACATGGAACAAATATCACGTAAACTTCACTGATCCATACAAACATATTGATAGGGACGGACCCCCAAACTACCAAATTTTTCGTACGATAAGTACTAAATTTTTTTCGTACTATCGATATCCATACCTCACAGTACGTCCCTACGTCAGTGCGATTACGCTTGCCGCCCCTATGCCACGTCCTGTCCGCTGTAACAGTGTTAACTTTCTGTTGCGCGCTGTGCTGTTCACAATAATTATATTTTCGGTTGATGACTAATTATATTGCTTAAACTCTCTCCATCGTACTCTCGATTGTGGAAGCCTGTGCCCTAAAGTGGGAAGTATATAGGTTAAATATATACAGATATAGATGAGTAATTCTCAATGAAAATTTGACGAAAACAAATTAGTCTCGAAGCACTAAAATATAGCCAAACCCTTCTCAATCATACTATGATTATAGAAGAGCCCGTGCCTTGCAGTGGGACGTATATGGGCTGATTCAGATTCATGGGATGCTTTTCAATAGTGATCTTAAAAGATTCTCTGTGTGAGGTCAAATAACCCGCACTAGGATAACGTAGCGTAATATGGCCTAAGTCTTCTCAATCGAACTGACTGCTTTAGAGGATTCTTGTGCTTAGAAGTGGGTGATTATGAAGCAAGTATAGTACAGTTTCCATAGTTACAAATGGACACTGTCATATACACAAAACTCACACCTGTTTTCTTAATGAGGAGGTAGAGGAAGCACCAATGGCACTGCCAATGCCAATGCTGGAATATACTTATTTCCATCCTAACATGTTTTAATAGAGGGCTAGTTTACGGAAATTCCAAATGAAATGAAACGAAATGACCAATTAGATTTGTTTCAGAATGATTTCGTTCATAATTTTACGACCCACCCCAAGCCTGACATGAATCATTTAACGAATATAATTTTTCATAGTTATATTTGTTCAATGCTTTAACCTATGGTCAGAAAGAAGCCAAAAACCATTTAGTTCGATTCATGCACCGAAACAAATGTTATTCTCAACAAATAGTTTTAGTAAAAGTCCTTTGGAGTTTTTGGTGCATACAAGAGAAAAAAATAATTTAATTACTTTGGTCATTATATAAATATGGCTCTAGACAATACTTGAATTTCATAACTTGAACAATATTACGAAACAAAATAATCGCCAGGCTTTACACAATTTTTCTTACAGAATATGCTAAATTTGTCACTGAATACTCGGAAATTAGAAAACTAGAAACGACCATCTAATTAGCTTTTTATTCTACCACCAATATCAGTTGTTCGGTAAGATCTAATACTAGTTTAGGCTTTCCAATATTTGGATAAATTTGATGCTGATTATGCAAAAAATCTTTCACTTTCGTCTTCCACGAGGCAGGCTCGCCAGCGAATAGCCGTGTGATAGCCACGTTCTAATGAGGGCACCACCTCTACTACCACACCACATTAGACACGAGAATCACCACAATTTTTATCCATTGACGGATCAGAAGCTAGAGCGGTTCGAGAAAAGGGAGTCAAAGCGTCAATGGACGCCGAACAAAATTGTTCAAACGACAGTGGTACCTGCGAAGCCTCGGGGTAGGTTAAGGGTGCATCGTGCGCCGTTCACATCAGATGGTCAGACAGAGCACTTGCGACAAACAAAAACAGACTTAAAAGTGTAGCTGTAAGATTGCATTCAGAACAGCGGTAAGTGGGACTCGTGGAGGGTGAAGAAACAAGGGTGTTTGCAGGGCGCGGGGCGGCGGGAAGGTAGGGTGCGTCGCGCAGGCGTGCTTCAGTCGCCCGCGCGACCCCGCTGCCGCCGGCCGCGCGCTATGGACGAGGTTCGTGCGCGAGACCGCGCGCCGCTCACCGTCATCGTCGCCCCGAGCAACGCCTCGCCGCCGCGGCTGTCCCCCGCGGACCTCCTGCCCGACGGCGATGCGGCTTTCCACCCTCTCTCGGCCGTCAACGGGCGCCTGACCCCCCCGGGGCTCGAGCCGGCTTCGTACGCGACGCTGACTCCGCTCCTACCACTGCCTCCCATAAGTACAGTATCAGATAAGTTCGCGTACCACGCCGGGGGCACCTTCACGGTAATCCAGCAGCAGCAATCGTACGCGTCGCTGTCTCCTGCGCCCTACAATGAACCTTTATCCCCCCAATCGGCTTATAGCAGAAGGAGTGCGTCTCCGAATTCTTTTGAGAGGAGATCGCCGACGCCGCCGCTTCCCAGTCCGGGACTCGACCTCAACGCTGCCCTCTTGGCACGGGAGGAAGCCCAGCAAGCCCAGCAGGCGCAGCAGGCACAGGCGGACACAGAAGAGATCAACACAAAAGAGTTGGCGCAGAGGATAAGTGGAGAGTTGAAGAGGTATTCGATACCTCAGGCGATATTTGCTCAGAGGGTGCTGTGTCGCTCGCAAGGGACATTGAGTGACCTCTTGAGGAACCCTAAGCCCTGGTCGAAGCTCAAGTCAGGCCGGGAGACGTTTAGGAGGATGTGGAAGTGGTTGCAGGAGCCAGAATTCCAGAGGATGTCTGCGCTGAGGCTAGCAGGTAAAGCATGAACGCTTATAATATTGTAACTATGGTTAGCAATATTAATTTTAAGTGAATTTGGAAATTTTGCTGATTTTTTCCTAAGGATAATGTTATTTTATATTTAACCTGAATGTAATTGACTTCATACTAAAACTCGTTTCCTTAATTCCCATAATGTTATGTGTCATATTTTTTTCTTTCAACGTGTGTCTCTCTTACATCTTACTCTATTTAAGGCCAATAGGTTTCCTATAAGTCTTTTTATCAAAATAACGTGCACGAAAATTGTTTTTCACAAACATAACCTAAAAATATTTTTCTCGATTATTCCTTACTTTTCTTTAGTGATTAATAATAGCTATTGTATGTACTCTGTAGGTTGTCAAAGCATTTATAATTTGATTTGGTTTGTTCCGTTTTTGCTCTCTAATGGTATTAAAACTTAATGATAGCGTGTTTGCCTCCGCAGCGCAGTTTACTTAACGATGTTCCTATTTATTTATACTTTATTTTTTACGTTATTCTACGCCTCTTATACTAAAGGCTTTATTATATTATACATAGACAGTTTTAAAACCAATTTTAGGTATGGAATATTTTGTCTTCTTCTCTCAAACTGAATTCAAGAGTCATTGGAAAGGGACAAAACATTCGATAAGGAAAATAGATTTTAAAATTGTTTATGAATGAGGCTTTAAGAACATACTGTTTATTATAAATAGCAACTTGGTTGTATAAATAATTATAGGATTTATTTCCAGGCTCTGTATATTGTATAAACAAGTTGTCTTATTGGTCTAGTTGCAGTATATATGAGCACAGCCTAGTACAATGAGGCTTAGGTTTTGATTCCCGGGTGGAGAAATTGTCTTTGTTTGAGATTTTCGGTGTAAAATCTAGTATGGGTAGATCGGGACTGACATTAATAACTGTCATATATGCTATTTTATTTATACATTTTTTATTAAACTTCACACACATCAATAATAAGACAATTTTAATCAAAGGTGACAATGGGCGGTCTAATCACTATATGATTAGGCGGAAATAAGCACAGTGAACTGGACTTTGTTAGTTTTACTTCTGCCTACTCCTTAGGAGCATCTTTGGCGTGAAATTATTTATTAAGTTGTAGTGCACCTATGAGTGGTATATACATAAAAGATATAACTAGCACACAATGTAGTATGAATTTCTACGGTTTTGTACCATAATAATATTGTCAGTGAATATTTTTTTTAAATAATGGATAATAAGGTCTAAATTCCATATTTAAACATGGTACATTAGACACAATACACGCGATGTATCATGAAGACTGGATATAGATAATTAAGTAACTTAGTTTCATTCGATCATTGAATGAATGACTAGTTACTGCCGACTTTAGGCAAATGATTCAAACTACTGGAAAAATCAGAAATGAGAAGATTCGTAGGAGAACAAAGGTTAACGATATCTTATTAGATCAGTAAGTTGAAGAGGCAGTGGGACGGTCACTTAGCACAAAGAACTGATGGCCGATGGGTCAGAAATATTCTAGAGTGGAGGCCAAGTACAGGCAAGTGAAGAGTCGGACGCCCGCCTACAAGGTGGACGGACGACCTGGCTAAGGTTGCAGGAAGTCGCTGGATGCAGGCCGCTTCTAACAGGTCGATGTGGAGATCCTTGGGGGAGGCCTATGTTCAGCACTGGATTTTCTGTGACTGAAACAAAGGAACGAACAAACTGAGTACTTATTTTGGTTATAAAATTTAATTAGGATTTGAAAAAGTTATAATCTGTGTTGTTGAATAAATAAAGAATGAAGAAATTAATATGGTCCAAGTTTAACGCATAATTTTTCTATTGTCTAATTGTATGAACCACGTTAAGATATAAGTCCTCTTTACTGAGATTTTATTTATTTATTTATTTATTTAATGCTTCATATACATAAACTGTATAAAGGCGGACTTAATGCCTGAGGCATTCTCTGCCAGTCAACCTTTAGGTGGTGTAGAGAGAGAGCACGGTAGGCGCATAAAATATGTAATACATAAATATATTTAATCAATTAATAAATATAACTGTATACATACACACACACATTTAAATACATACACATGCATACACACATACAAATTTAAAAAATATATATGTTTTATTTATATATACACACATAATATATATATATATATATATATAATATAATGTAAATGGAAAGTGATAAATACGCACTAAAGTGATTCTGCCAGGCGATCAAGTAAAAGTTGCTTAACTGACCTTTTAAAACTAATGCGAGTACTCGACGCCCTGATTCCGATTCGAAAAATGAGATTTTCGAATATGGTTTCTTAGATTTACGTCGGGAAGTTAAAAAATGAAAAAATTCAATCAAATCCGCGATAAAATCTATAAATAATAGTTTCATTTCAATAGATTTTCCAAATTCATTATTTCTACAGTTTGTTGTCAATTCTTGAGTCAGAAATATTATTTCATTTGTTTTATATACCACCTACAAACAGACAAAAGGCTGTTGTGGGTGTATTCACTGAGTTATTTATTGTTTTATTAGCTTTTTGTGGAAACTTAATTATATCGAGTTACTAAGTATTTGTAAATGTTAAATTACGTAATGAATTAAGGACTATTTGTATTTCTTTGTCATAATTCAAACGGAAATGTAAAATTGCATAGCATATTTTACAATGTTAAGTTACAGAAACTGTAATTTCCTTTTCTTTTTGTCATGAATAGGAAGATAATTCCTCTGTACCTTCTTAGAAGATTTTATGACTGAACTTGTCAAATCTTTCCATTCATGTTTTGGCATTTCCACTAGTGGTAGGTCTCTCATATTATGTAAGACGCCGCGTGGGTAGATACCACTGCAATTTTTATTTCTCCCACCAAACAGCATTGTAAATGCACTGTTGTGTTTTGATTTGAAGGATATTGTAGCCAGAGTAACTACTGTTCATAATTAGACTTAATATCTTATGTCTCAGTGTGGCGAGCGCAGTGGAATGCCAAACATTGCTTGGTAATTCGTGAAGTTGTTTGGTGTTAATACTGTCCATGAGTGGTCGCATCGCTTATCATCAGGGGAATGACATGCTTGTTGCGCAATCCATTGAAATAAAATAAAAGTCTTACTTAATAAACGGTAAAATAGTACTTTTGATGAGTCATGCCTTGATGATTTGTGAACTTTACAATGTGCTGTCGATCCTGGCTTATTAAATGCAATAAAGAGTGTGTTTACGGGATAGCTCTTGTCTCTTAGTTTTAGGTTGTTTTTGATTTGGTTCCTAAAACTAGCCATGCATAAAAAGCAATATGATATAAAATATTTGTACTTGTATCAGCCCATATACGTCCCACTGCAGGGCACGAGCCTACTCCACAATCGAGAATATGATTGAGAGTAGTTAGGCCATATAGGCCATATATAAAATATTGTTTCAAACAAATAACAAATGTGTGTACATCCTTCGGTGATGTGAACATGATTTGCATTAAACTGTGGCGTACATAATTCTTAGAAAAATACAAAATAATAAATTTAGTCACAATACTTGTGCTGTACAGTACTGACGAATGTACGAACGTTGTACGAATATGCCTAAATACTTTACAAAATGTTCTTACACTCTATCGTACGTCGTAACCTTAGACTGAGTTTGGAGCGAATGATCAGATTCATTTTTTTTTTATTGCTATGAATGGCGAGACGAGCATGCCGTTCGCCTGATGGTAAGCGATACGACCGCTCATGAACAGTAGCAAAACCAAACAACACCTTGAATTACAAAGCAATGCTTGGCATTCCACTGCGCTCGCCATCCTGAGACATAAGATGTTAAGTCTCAATATGTCCAGTAGTTACTCTGGCTACAATGCCCTTCAACCCGAAACACAACAGTGCGTTTACACTGCTGTTTGATGGGAGAAATAGACACTGCGGTGGTACCCACCCAGATGGCCTCTCACATATGAGACACCTACCACCAGTAGAACATTCATAGAGAACAGTAATGATTTTGAAGGCGCAAGACTTTTATATTATACGTGGACGTCGAACAATCGAATATTCGAATTTCGTATCGTAGAATAGAATAATCCCCGTATCAGCCTCTATATATTCCACTGCAGGGCACGAGCCTCCTCTACAATGGAGAATACGATTATGAGGAGTCACAAAACTTACAATTGTTTTAACTTTAGCTACTCAAAGTGCCAGAATCTTCCGACCCAAATTCACCCGTTGAATATTTAAGCCGTGTCGTGTTGACTAGTAATTAATTAAATATGTATGGAGTTCAGACTTTTTGTATTTTTTTGTAGTAATGAATGGCGAGACGAGCATGCCGTTCGCCTGATGGTAAGCGATACGACCGCTCATGAACAGTAGCAAAACCAAACAACACCTTGAATTACAAAGTAATGCTTGGCATTCCACTGCGCTCGCCATCCTGAGACATAAGATGTTAAGTCTCAATATGTCCAGTAGTTACTCTGGCTACAATGCCCTTCAACCCGAAACACAACAGTGCGTTTACACTGCTGTTTGACGAGAGAAATAGACACTGCGGTGGTACCCACCCAGATGGCCTCTCACATATGAGAGACCTACCACCAGTAATTAAGATATTGCGGTGATGACCGCCTGGGTAGGTCCAGGCAGCCTCTGATATATGAAATATCTACCACCAGTAAAGTGTATCAAGAAATTAAGGTTTATTTATATGTTTAAGGATTTTGAGCATAGACAGATTTTGGTATATAAAACTTATGGAGTTCTAGGTTATCTAGGTATATTATTTATTATATGTGAATTTTATGAATTATACGATAGATGGGTGATGATTGATAATTACGAAAAACGGTAGCAAATTCCCTCAGTTTAGATGGAAGACTTTATAGGAGGTTTTTGCTTTACAGTGGGATTTTATAGGCTAGTAAAAATAATTCAAAATTACATAAGTGGGATAAAAGAGATAAAAACATAACTTTACCCATGAAAGCAAAGAAGATAAAACTAACAAAACAAACCTGGCAGAAAAGTTGTCAGAATTTGAATATTGAAAAACGGAAGAAAAAAATATTAAAATATGATTTATTTTATTTATTTGCTATTATAATTTCATTTAGGTTTACATTTATGGATGTATGACGGACTGTTCATTCAAAATCAAAATATCTACATTATATTTTGAAAAAACAACATAAAAACCGCCTTTGAAAAGTTCCTCATGTGTAGGGGAGCACCCCGATATCCCGCGACAAAGAGAGGGGTAGAAACATTTTATGCCGTAATTAATGGACAACCCTTTATTGTACCGCGGTTCATACGTATAACTTCATTTGCATGCATTGGTATTCAAAATTATATCTATTGTTCTGACAAGTAATATCCATAATATAATAATTTTACGCCCCATTGGGAAGCACGATTGAAAGGAATCAGGTTTGTCTACCTTACTGGACTAATACGGGTTGGTGGATTTTATATACCCGAACTCGATCGGAATTCGATCCTGAGACCACCGTCCCGGCCGCCCTATTATGTTTACCAACAGGCCACTATGTATTGGTTTAACATCGTTATATCGTAATCAATTATTAGGCTAGTGTCATAATTTTTTTATATTACGTTATGCATAATCATAAATAGAAAGAATTTTTAAAATTTAGTAAAAAGCTAGTTACAAATATAAGAAAATGGTGGTAGTAGTAATGGAAAAGGATGCAACAAACACGACGTGACGTCATCTTCCATAAGGTGAACGCGTGCGAAAGAGAAAACCAGTGTCTTCACCACACTATTAAAAATATGAATATCTCAGTCATTTTACAACCAATTTTGATGCCGTTTTCAAATTCATGTTTTTTATAAGACATACGTTTTAGGAACCCTAACATACTACTCAAAATGTAACCTTGGTCATAATCCTATTGTACTTACTGAAAAGCCTATAGCTGTCAAACCGCTGGTTGATGATAATTCGAAATATTCATAACCTTTATTCACTACATGGAAGGTATATATTTTAATCTGTTTGCTAACTATATCGAAATGGCACTGAAACACGCGAAGTCATATTGTTTTTTAAAACCTTAGCGCTTTAAGTTTATATCTTGAATCAGTGCCAATTTTAACAAATATTTTAAGAGAAAGTATGTAACGTATACATGAAATATATAAATGTATAAAACTTATATATTGCATTATAGTCTTTACTTTTCTTTATATTTATATTTGCTAGGTACAGAAGGTCCAACTCTTTGAGTTTGATTTGATAGAATGTAAGCGATGAATTGGGGTATAAGAGAACAGGATTGCTTGCTGTGAATCATGGAACAGAATGGGACAAAACAGGACGGGAAAAGCAGTTGAAAGAACGAGAGTTACGTTAGGTTGAATATGAAGTATAGTAATTATTGTTAGTACTCAACATAATAATGTTTGTCTGATGTAGTCTGGGGTTAAAAAGTAAGTAAGGCGAAGCCGAGTCGGTCCGCTAGTAAATATATACCAAAAGATCGCAGACGATCTATAGTGAAAATTCGGAACACACCTTTCAGTTATACTAAAGTTCTAGCAGTAAAAACCATCCTGGGACTATCACATCGTTTAATAATTGAGACGATTTCGCAAATGCAGCACAATTACTCATTGCCACTGAAAACTGCCCACATTCATAAGAATACAGCAAAGATAAAGATGTGTGAACGAATGTTGAACTTGTAAATACTGAATATCTTTTTCTATAGAAGCCCCCCATGGGCTGACACCGTACAGTACCACGTTTCGTTTCATGTATAACCCTGTTCTATGTTTTACAATATCTATAGGTCGTTTACCTGTTCTAGGATGACCTGAATACACCATGACTGACCTTTATATAACCTAAAAACCCTGAAAACAGCGGCTCGTTTGATCTGGATCGGCGACTGATAACAATGGCGGGGTTGGGTTACAGTGAAAGCAATATGAAGTTTGAAAAGATAAAATGTAAAGGATATTTTTCCTCGTCAATTTTGCGAAATCGAGATTAAGGAATTAGCAATTTAAGTGCAGAATTCAGGATAGTGTTTGATAAAAAGTAACTACCATGTTTTGTTTTTATTATTATAAATTATAGTTATAAAATTCCTAAACCAAAACGATTATTATTCATTTTACTGGATAATCTTATTTATTTTCTTTCTATATTTAATTAAATTAAAGCTTTCTGTCAGCCAATAGTAAGTATTAATTATGTTGTAATTTAATTCTAATTCAATAATATGCCATTTTTTATATTTCTAGGTCGCGGTAAAACAGCTCTTATTTTAGTTACATTAGAATGCAAGATTATGGCTGTTGAATCCAGACGTAGGAAAAATAATTTAGACACTACAGTGGAAGATATCTAAATTCAAAGAAACAAATTGGTAAAATCATTACCTTTCTTTGCTGTAGTCGGGTAAAATAGTCACTGGTGTATGCCCTAGATTTAAAAACCTCGTTTTTCAGTTCTTGCCCAAAAGGGCTATCACTTCCTTGTGATTTATTATTTATCAATGAATCAACGTTGTATTCAAATGAAAAGCATACAAAATCTCTTCACCTAATATATTGTTTTCATTAAGTACTAAATAACATAAATATATTATGTACTACAAAATACTATGTATATACTACATAAATAAATAAATAAATAATAAATAAATAACACCCAACAGTCACATACATAGTCGTGACCCCACACTAAGATCGAGTCTTGTGTCGTGGGTATCAGGAACTTCGTGTACATGTTGTAACACTACACTACACGCAAACACTACAAAATTACTACACTACGCGTAAAAATCACTACAAATCTAAAGCTAACAGTTTACAAACAACGCGTCAGCTGTCGCCATCGATTGCGGACAATCGACGGGTCAGCGGCCACCGGTCGATGTTATACGTCACTTCGCTATACATCGCGTTTTTCGTTACGTAGACGCTTAGACTAACGTGTTGTTAGCCGGTAATGGATGCTTCCCGCGATGAGTCATGTTAAAATCGCGTGTGGGTGTTTGATTGTCTAATTGTTTTCAGGATTTGTGACTTATTTGTGCTAATTATATGTTGTTTATTAAAAATATATTATTAAAGGTATTATAATTTAATAGAAATTGGTTATAGTGTCAATGGTCGCAGGTTTGATTCAGCAAAAAATAACTTTCGACGTCGTAAAGTGGTGATGGTAGTCAAATACTAAACACTTTAATAGTGAGAGAAAATATAACAGGGAACAAGTGGTAGAGCCAAGCTATTGTCAGTCATGACTCAGCATAAATGGGAAGGCTCATCGGGGCTGGTACCACTGTCTTACAGGAAATCGATGAGAAGCGACAGCTTAGCTGTCTCGTTTCTTTCTGTGAGTCAGGTTGAGGAATGCCCAATACCCCTTCCCTCTTCGCACCCTTTATTATTCCCGCTCCCTCCAGATTTGATGGGCCAGCAACACATCCGTGATCCAAGGGTTATGAGGTGACCTGTTTGGCGGACCTATCCAATAAATAAATAAATACACCCAACAGTCACATGCATCGTCCTGACTCCACACTAAGATCGTGTCTAGCGTCGTGGGTAGCAGGAACTACGAGAGCATTTTCGGTCTGACAAACACTCAGACCCGAATAAAATACTTAAAATAAATAGTGTAAATGCACTGTTGTGTTTCGGATTGAAAGGCATTTTAGCCAGAGTAACTACTGGACATATTGAGACTTAACATCTTATGTCTCAGGATGGTGAGAGCAGTGGAATGCCAAGCATTGCTTTGTAATTCAAGGTATTATTTGGTTTTGCTACTGTTTATGAGCGGTCGTATCGCTTACCATCAGGCGAACGGCATGCTCGTCTCGCTATTCATCGCAATAAAAAAAAAAACCTGTGGATTTGCCTCAGTTCGAGAATCAAACCCGCGGCCTCTCGTTTCACAGCCTGCGTCTTACCAACTGCGCTACAGGCTGTGCGGAAAAGAAGAAGAAGAAACTTGAATGTTACATATAAAGTAGTGTAAAGGGATTTCTAGGGTATATCTAGTTCGTAACAGTCTCCGTGGCGCAGTTGGTTAGACATCGGCTGTCAAACGAAAGGTCGCGGGTTCGATTTTTACCATGACAGTTCGTATCGCTTATCATCAAGCAATGGGCATGCTCCTCACACCACTCAATATAATAAAAAACACCATAAATACCTATTTTATAAATATGCTAAGAGAAACAATTTTTAGCGTATTTAGTGTAAAATGGATATTTAAAGTTTGTATGGAGGAGTGGGAGAGACTAATATAATCAATTAGGTATAATCCCCCTTTATTTGTCCCTCCCTTGTCCTCAACTACAGACAAAATATATTTATGATTCGAGCTGCAAGAGACTATAATAGCATATGCAAAAAGTTTTCATTAGATCCTTTTTGTACAGTTGTGTCGAAATTTAGGAAGGAATTTAACTTTAAAGGAATGCCAATTTTACTATGAAATCTTAGTATCGGTGCGAAGATTTTTGACCCTCGGTGGAACCTACTTTGTTGTGTAGGGAAAAATATATATGTTCAATAAATATAAACATAATGGCTACTCAGGCCTGGAGTTCTTGGAGAAATTAACTTTAAATCCAATAAAGTGTTTTTTTTTCTTTTCGGCTCTGTGAACAAAATTTAGAATATGATGATAATTACTTTATTTTATAAAATCTGTCGCCCGGGATAAAAAAGGAAAACGTTTAAGGACAAACCATATAAGCAGTTTCGGTATCGCGATCTACGATACTTTTTAACACTACTATGACTGGGCATTCTCCTTTTTTGGTAATGTGGTTAATGTCCTGGTGTGTAAAGATTTATACAGTTATTGTTTAAGATTTATTTTTATTTCGTTTATTATTTCAAGTCTTTCGTTTTAGTTACTTATTTGATTCTGTTTTTTTTTCTTTAATTTGTTATATAATCGTGAAGACCTATTATTGGCTCTATGTTATTCATAATTTTATTTACAAATATTTGTAATCTGTTGGTTTTCTATGCATATAAAAAATATTTAATTAAAATTTGTGTAGTAAATTTAATGGGTTTAGTTTGTGTATATCAAATTTCGAGTATCTGTATCAGCCCATATCCGTCCAACTGCAGGCCACGAGCCTCCTCTACAATTGAGAGTATGATTGAGAGAGTTTAGGCCTCATAGTCCATCACGCTGGCCTATTGAGGGTTGGCGGACTTTACGTATCATAGAATTGTTTACAAATCGCTATCATATACAGGTGACCTCACGATGTTTTCCTTCAACGTTGTAGTAAGTGGTGGTTGATTATACTCACTGGACACAGATGTGTTTCCTGAAATATGACCTGCGACCATCGTGAATATGTAGGCAGAGTCTAGTCAGTTAGCAATAGGACATCAAGTAACTCGTGTCGGTTGCATTAATTGTGTAGAATGCATTGATTTAAAAACTAAGGATAGGCCCTTCAGTACATTGGGTACGTCAAAAAGATGGCTGTGAAAATAGCGCCATCTGTCAGAATTTTACGTCAATGGCGGCCATGAAATCGTTTTCAATAATGCTACAATACATGTTATATCGACTTAAAGTAATATAATTTTCACTTAGCGGTGATAAAAAATGTTATCTTTTTTTTCGGAACTTTCAATCATCTTTATTGCACCTACGCACAATATAATTAGACATTTGTAGACGACTTACAGACCGGTGCGCTGTGATATCACAACCGCTGCACTGGTGTTGGGGACCACTTTCGTGACAACACTTTTCTTGCTCTCCGCCCCGTCCATATATTTTACGTCAATGGTAGAATGGTGCAGATACCTTATGGATTACGTAGTGCTTAAAGTGTGATGATACATCTTTCTAGTGCAAAATATCCAAGAAACGTTAGCTTATCCAATATTTTATGTTTGTAAGAATTATTTCATTAAACTATTGAAATAAAATTTAGGAGGATTAGGAACAAACGTAATTTCAAAAAAAAAACAACATTTTTAGTGATTTTCACTTGGTGCAATAAAATGATTACCCGTGACGATATTTTGAAGAACGGTCGTATTTCAAATCGTAATATTATGATTTTTTAGCTGCTTTATTATATTTTTATTTTTATTGGTGTGTTACCGAAATAACTGTATTTGTATAATTATATTCTGATAGAATTGTTGGTACCGAAACATCTTTACATGATCACGTTCATTTTGATCCTTCAAAAACTTTCAAATTACGTATTAAGGAGTCTGAATACTTTTTCAAAATATATAAAACATTTGAAAAGTAATATAAAGTAACATCCAAGAGATGCCCTGGCTTTGTAATCGAAAATATTAGAGTACCTTTTGTCTCGGCTAAATATTCTAAATATAGATACACTCAAATTTATATAACTTGGGTAATCTAGACCAGAGATTTGGTAGAACCTCATTTAAAATACCAAAGGTTTATTATGCTGTTGCAATTTTATGGCCCGTTGCAATTTAAGTAGGTGGTATTAAATTAATTATTGATGTTTTTTTATAGTACTATTGCGTAAAATAACAGACAAGTTGGCGGCCAATGATAACATTTTGAACCAGAATCGGAAAATATTCTTTTTATCTATATTTTATGTTACTATTAGATAAAGTTATGTAAAGGAAAATAAAATTTAAATTATCCATTAAGTACGAAATACATATTTTCAATCGTAACGGTTTTTATTAAATCGTGCAATATAATTTAAAACATCAATTACCAAAAATATATTTTTAATCGTAAAGCTTTTTATTAAATCGTGCATTATTATCTACTATTACGTTACTTTCGAATATACCAGCTTAGCTCTCATACGCCTAAAAATAGCACTTTATAATAAAATATACCATCTAACTTTTATCTTTACGAAAACAGAAATCACAAAAAACACCTATTTTGGCACATCAAAAAACTTTATACTTAAACAAAAAAGCCCTAGAAATACGAAAAGAGCGGGCCACTGGCGGCACATGGCTTGCCCCCCTGTGACGTCACACGCCCCTCCCCCGGCTCCGCTGTATCGATCGACTCCCCCTCCCCTCGCCCCTTCCCCCTTCCCCCCTCCCCCGCCGCCGCAGACTACGGAGTTACGCGCCACTGTGGGTTTCTACCTTTTAAACCTAGTTTTCAATGTGTCTGCATCGATTTGACATGGTATTATTATTGTAGTATGGTAGTAAAGCTATTATATATATTTGTATGTCATTTAAGGTGTTAGGTTGATAAATATATATGGAATTTTGGCTATAAAAAGGAAATGAAATTGGTTATAGTCATATTGCGTCGACCACGTGTTAGTTTGCGACAAGGGCAGGCTGAAGAACATAGATTACTAAGGCAATGTTTACTGAAAAATTACTGTTACACAAAACGCACCTTTAGAATTAAACTGACCTAAACCAAACAAAATAGATTTTGGCTTTTAATCATATATTAGTTCAAAATGACTATCTCTATCGACCCTTAAAGAAGAACCCATTGACGCATGAAAGACAGAAATATGTATTCGGTCTTCTCGATGTATCTTCCATAAGTATAAATTTTTTTTTGTTACAAATCCTTAAAGAACTTTTCCCAAAAAATAAGATTTTTTAGTTAGCTCTCTTTATTCTAAAGGTGCGAAAACTTCTGTAACTTTTGAAGGATTTGAAAGGTGGATAAAAGTGCCCCATAGGATTATCAAAGGCAGTGGTTGCCTATCAGTGGAAACTGCGCTTTCCGTGGCTACTCCTTTTCGCTAGGTGATATTTTCCTTGTATGCCAGACGCCGTCTGGGTAGGCATCACCGCTTTGTCTTTTTCTATTTCCAAGCAGCAGTACGTAACCTCTGTTGAATTCCAAATTTCTAGGACATTGGATGAAAAAATAGTATTATGTTTTTCGTATTAATAATTTCTGAGTAGTGTTGCTATTGTTTATGAGGACAGTACATTGCCAAACCTTCCTTTGTAATTTATGGTGTTTGGTTTTGTTCTACTGTTCATGAGCGGTCGTATCGCTTACCATCAGGCAAATGGCATGTTCTTCTCGCCATTCATTGCTATAAAAAATACCCTCATGCGATCTCTAGTCAATCGTACAATTTGTCTTGTCATTCTCGTTATTAAAATAATCGGTTATTGACTTACTAGTCCGCCTCATATACTTATTAATATTCAGGGTATGTCAAGACTGCAACTGAAAATGAAGCCAATTGGTAGTTTAAGTGACTTCAGATACAACGCAACTTAAATTTCGTCATATTTTATGCAAATATTTTAGTTGCGTTTTGTCTGAAGTCACTAAAACTACGACTGCGCATGGTTTGTCATAAATAATAATATACACCCTTTATTTTTAAAGACGCTATGGTATGCAAGGTTTAAATTATTATTTTATCAATAACTATCGATTTACCACCCAAACACGAGGATAATTTAAAAAATGGACGCATCTTTGGCAAATATTTTATTTGCTTTGTGTCTGTAGCCACTAAAACTACCACCTGGCCTCGTTTTTGGTCGCAGTCGTGATACATCCTGTATAATAATGTTTGAAACCGTATTTATTGCAAACGTTAGCCTGCGTACCCAAAGGAATAGGCCAAGGTGTCATTCTCAATTCACAGAGACTATTTCCGTCGCTCTAAATGTAATAGTGAGCCTTCCGTTATGCTGGTCGCTTTAAATTCAGGGCAAATTTAGGGGGATTGCGGTGTCATGATAAAACTCTTAATAGTGAGGTCTTAGGTTCTATACTCTGTTTGGCGAATAATATTTTCGAGAGTATTTTATTTATCCATAAATATCGAGTCCAGGATGCCGTTCGCTGGATGGTAAGCGATAGGACAGGACAGCCAAAGCAAATAACATCACCAATTACAAAGCGATGCTTAGCATTCCATTGCGCTTGCCATCTTGAAACATAAGATGTTAAGTCTCAATATGTCCAGTGGCACTCTGGCTACAATGACCTTCAATCCGAAACACATTTATATTTGAAAAATCGTTTGAGTAAGGAGTTTGTGCCTAGTATAGATTGCTACGAATGACATCTTAGAAAGGACATATTATTAAGTTTAGCGAACTATGTGTGAGTGGTCCTTGTTTGACCTCCACCCACACATTTGAAGATATAGGGGTAGCTTCTTAAGATATTATTATTTGAACTACAATTAGATTATTAAGTAGTAAAAACGTAAATACAGGGTATATAGACTATAGTTTTAGTGTCGAGACACAGACACAATGCAAATAAAAATTTCGTTGAAATATCTCGACAATTTTTTGTCATGTTTTAAATATGGCCGTGTTTGGATGGGATATCCCACCATACTTGTTAAAATTTTTCGTCTATTTTTTTCTTTTATTGCATAGAGCAAATAGGTCACCTGATGGTAAGTGATCACGGCCGCCCATGAACATCCACAACGCCTGGAATATAGATATATGGCAAGCCTATAACATCGGGAGGAGAGCGGAAAATAAAAAGAACTTGAAGAGGACAAGGGTGTAGGGAATTCAGTAATCTCACTCACCAACAAAACGCAAGCAAAGCTGTCGCTTGACGTTAATCTCTTGTATTATACAGTGTAATATAGTGACAACACCTCAGACGAATCCATTCGTGCTGTCATGGTGTCATAACTGTCAACAGCATGGCTCTACCACTTCCAAAAATCATTTTGAGTGGTTTTTCGTTTCCTGGTTGGCTTTTCGCCTGGATATGCACTGTACATGGTGTCATGCTGTCATGACTGTCAAGAGCATGGCTCTACCACTTCCAAAAATAACTTTGAGTGGTTTTTCGTTTCCTGGTTCAATATTCGTATTGCCTGGATATGAACTGTATATAGCGGGTTAAAATCGTTTGCATCGTTCCATGCAAGAGGTTTCCGGGTATAACTTGCGTATTTTCAGACACAAAAAATGAAAAATGACGGCTCCAGTGGCGCAGTTTACTACGGTATGAGTGTAAAGCTGAGGTTTCGCGTTCGAAGCCCGGGTCGGGTGATATTTAATTTTCTTTTGTCCTGGTTGTATCTCTACCTACCCCTTCTGGGTAAAAAACGCGAGTATTTGTATGTACAAAATAAAAAATTGACTGCCTCGGTGGCGTAGTGGTACTACGGTACGCTTACAAAGCTGAGGTCTCGGGTTCGAATCCCGGGTTGGGCAAAGTGATATTGGATTTTTCTATTCATTATCAGCCCAGAGTCAGAAATTTGTGCCCGATATGGCGATAGGCTCGCCATTCATAACATCGTAGGACTAAACATACAAAACGAAACGTGGGTGTCCTGGTTGCACCTCTGCCTATCTTTTCTGTAAAAAAAGCGTGAGCTTATGTATGTAAAAAATGAAAAACAAAAGAAATAGACCACACCAGATAAGTCCATGTCTATTGTTTTGTTCTACTTTCGAAAAGAACACATTTGCACGCTTTATCAACATAATGTTATCTTACATGACTTGTAACCCAAATTAGTTTCGCAATTTCAGACGCGTGATGACGTAACTGTATGCTTATTTTTACACTGTTAAGTGTGGTTCTTTGATAAAAGAATACTGACTACTGACGTCATCAGTCCGTGATATTACATAGGACCTCTCTCTTCTTTTACATAGTGGACAATGTGGGGTTTTCGACTTGTAACACCATTGAAATTTTCTTACAAAATTTGTAGGCAGGTTTTTCCAATATGTTTTGATTCACCATAAAATTATATTAACTTAAAATAAACTTAATTTTGATAAATCACGTAGGGCTATGTTTTGGGCTCAAACCAATCTCTGTATTTTAATAAGATTACACCAAAAAGAGGATTAAATAAAACACGGAAGAAAATTGGCTTATAAGTTTTTTTTTTATAGAGTGACCGTCATAATTTTGTTAAAGATAATAATCTGACGGCATTTAAAGATCTATTTACACGGTATTAGTCTACTCATCAGCCTCATTACGATTATTTTAAAGTGCCGATATATAAAAAAATAATATTGAGTTGAAAGGATTGTATCCTCGTAGATATGAAATCTGTATCTGTATCAGTCCATATACGTCCCACCGCAGGGCACGGGCCTACTCTACAATCGACAGTACGATTGAGAGTAGTTAGGCCATATAGTCCACCGCGCTGGCCTAGTGCGGGTTGGCGGACTTACATACCATAGAAATTCTTGTAAATCGTTATGGTATGCAGGTTTCCTCACGATGTTTTCCTTCACCGTTTTAGACGGTGAAGATATGAAATACTACTTATTATTATTTTTAAATCATATGCTAGGTTTTATAGATCAAATAAAATGCTGTGTCGGGGAAAGGAGAAAAATACGAAACAATAAACGGTTTACTGCACCCAACATTGAATATTTGTCGAACACACAAACATTTGTCTCGTTGTGAGCTTTTACTCGGAATCTTTTAAAAGCCGATTTAATCCCGGCTTTTCAGCGGGACCGTAAACTATTTGTTTAGAATTTTATACATACATACAATATGTTTGATCGTTTTCAATAAAGTACATTTGAAAAAGAAATATTTAAGGGTCAACATTGAATGACAACACATTCTTTAATTAATTAACAGTAATAATCATACGTTTCCTGTAAATAAATTACAAGGTTTTCATTTAGTTTTAATCATTAAAATTTATTATTATTATTAATTTTATTATGTAATATTTCGTGTATTCAATTAATTTCCAAAGCGCTATTACAAGGATTTTCTAGTATCCCAATACATGTAGATTTCTAACATCTAATATACACAACTGAATGTTTTCAATTCCGCAGATACTCCAAACCAGCATCAAACGTTAAAGGGCGACAATGTAAACAACATGCACCAACCGTCTTACTGCCAGCCCAGGGAGTACCAGGCAGCGGGGGCCCACGCCCACGCCATGTACCCCCCGGGCCCACCGCCCCACTGGGAAACGCCATACGAACCAGCCGGGGACGTTTCTTGCTTGTGAGTCCCGTCCTAACTTGATTCGCTCCTGTCCATTGAAATCCTTACCTGATTTTATGTCCTATTTTTTTTTATTTAGAAGGCTATATTCAGCCAGCATACATTTTAATACTTAAAAGAATGATTTCAATTTTTGTTCCAAATTTAAACTTTTGAATTTTAAAACTATTCCAAATATGAAAAGAACTTGTGAGGCTTTATTCAAACTGCACACCTTTGTGTACATATAAAATTTAATTTAAGTATTCCTAATTCGAATTCTTGAATTTCAAAAGTACTCAAATTATGAAAACAAATATGGTTTTTAATTCTTTTTTTAAATACCCCGTGAGATAACATGAAATAACTTATTGCGTTTTTATATATTTTTTTTTATGTTTGGAACCTCCTTTACCTCATCCTTTTTCCTAAAATCCGCGGCTGCGTAGCAGTGGACTTGGTTTCTACTAGGTATTATACAAGTAATCTGTAAATAGCTTGTCGCAAAGGTGTAAAATGTGAATTTAAATAAAGCTCGTTAAATTCCTATAGTCTTTTGGGGTAACTTTGAACGTTGGGTAAGTTGTAAATATTTTTATTACTTTTATGAACAAAAATGTATGATATAAAATAACATATTAGTAACGTTTGATCAAAGTTACCCCAAATTGAGAATTTAGAAATAAACAGAGCTTTGTGACAAGCCCCTAATTATAGCATCGAAATGAAATGTCAGAGTGGAAATTTATTTTTTAATTTCAAATAAAAACTGTGTACATTGTATAGAGATTTGCTCTTATAGATGTTCTTGAATGGGCAGCATCCTTCCTCATATACGGTACGTTATATTTTGGGGTAAAGATACTGCCCAGCCAAATTAATGTTAAATTAGAAAATGTTTTGGAAAACTTTATAGCAGTAGGTAAGTGTATTTTGTTAGCTTCGGAAGCCAAGGTGAATGTTAGACTGCTATCGCTGCCCCCCTCCCTCCCTTTTTGTTTTCCCCCGCGCCCGGGCTGCCATAGTTTTATTTGACATATGATTTTATAGGTGCCTGCAAGATCAACCCTTTTTTAATGTTGTTTACATTGTCGCCAGGTATGCGTTTTTGATAATACGTTTCATGTTTTATTAGATTAATTTCGATATTTTGGAACTATTTAACTTTTTAAATAATATATTATTGACACGTTCCGAAATGTCAAATTTATAGCGTAAAATGGGATTAAAGTTCTCTAGACCGATCTGATGTTGGCTGTCGGATGGATAAATATTTATAGATGTTTATTGTTTTTAGGTTTTCTGTGTCATTTTTATACGCACTAGTTGCTTACTTCGCACTGTTAGTAAAAGGTAATCGAATTCAAACAAAAAAATATTTTTGCAAAACAGCAAAAATCTTTTTGTAATCAATATTTCAGATATATGATAAATAAAACAACACGGTTTTATATTTTGATTGTTTTTTTTTATATAAACATGAAAAAAAAAAACTAGCGTTAAAATAAACATTGTCTATAATTCAATTAGAATTCGATCACTTTTACACTAACAGTGCGATTTATTCTTAAAATTCTCCTATTTTTTTGGTGTTTTGTGTGGTCTCTATTCCTTAAGACTTAAGGGTTATTTTAGGTTACTGTTCTGGTTTTCTAGTGCGCATAAATACGACGTAGTCAATGTTTAGAAGCATGTTTGTTGTCCGTTAGATGACATCTAGATCTTGGCGTAAGGAGCTAATATGTATGCCTTGTTTTATTATTAATATAATTATTTTCTTTTGTTACAGCGGCCCAGATACCTCAGAGAGGCAGTAAGTATCAATTCTTTCGTATATATATTAGCCTCTTGCTATATTTTTAATGTCATAGTATATTCAGTGCTCTGCACCTAATAGTATTAACAGACCTGCTCAGAAAATCGAGACGGCACGACATTTGTAAATTAAGCACTGAAGCGTATTTTAAACAGTTTTGACATTTAACCGTATATCTATACTGAGGGTTAATTGCGCATTTTTTATTTTCTATGTGATTCTAACTGAAAAATTAAGTTTTAATTATATATGATATTAACACAAAATATTATTGGGGGAGGCCTATGTTCAGCAATAGATTTCCTGTGGTTGGAATCTTGACGATGAATATTAACGCAAAGTTGTGCATACGCCTGATATTAACTATAATAAAGTCTAGATAAAGTATCAAACCACGTGGCACAGTTAACTGTAGCCAATGGGTAAAGCAACTGTCTGCTCCACATCATTACAATAATTAACTCTGTTGGCTCAGCGACCCAAAGTAATCCGAAAGTCCGAAACGAGAGTTCTCCATCTCTATTCTTCGTCACATCTCGCCAATTACTGCCTCGAAGTTGGCGCAGGTCACCTTCCACAATATAGCTCTAATAACACTATAATAACCTCACTTCAAAAACATAATTATGAAAAACAATCGCCAGCAATTTTATTATTAAGCATTAACCCTCAAAATGGGGATATTTCTCTATTAATGTTTGAAATATAAATTTATTGGTAATAATAATACTCTTTATCTGCCATGATCAAAGGTACAATGATGCATTGTGGGCCTTTCAGGTTGCAAACGCAAGGAGGATTTGGGTTCGGATACCCTACCTTCCCCGAAGAAGCCCCGTTTGGTTTTCACAGATCTCCAGCGGCGTACTCTACAGGCTATTTTTAAGGTATTATTTCTTTTATTATAATTTTTTAATCCTATTCATTATTATAAATATAGGTTGCCTTAGAAAAAAAGCTGATGGTATTAACTCCCCCTTAATTAAAAGTTAAAAACTAAATTAAATAAATGGTGAAAAAAATCACCACGGGGAAATTTCCGTATCATAGAAATATAATAATTTGTAAAGGGCGATTTTTATATGCGATGTGTAAAGCAACCTATTCTAGTGTGACGATGGTGCTGGCGGTTATATTAAGTTGAATAAGGATTTGAATATGGAACAGACTTGTCAACGATTGATGTCAAGGGTGATCTTCTCCATCGAAGCTTCTCTCACTTCATTTGTAGCTAGAGTATCTACTGGACAAATTGAGACTCGACATCGAACATCTCAAAATGGCGATCACAGTGGAATGTAAATCATTGCTTTCTAATTCATGGTGTTTTTTGGTTTTGTTACTTTTCACGAGCGGTCGTATCACTGACAATCAGCCGAATGGCATACTCGTTTCGCCATTCATTGCAACAAAAAAAACGAATTCTTGATTTTAAAGGAAACCAGTGACTGAAATTTGTTGTATGTGGGCTGGGTTATTTATATATATTTTTTACAATTAATTAATTCAATACTAGGGACCACAACCAGCGTTAGTGGTGCAGTTGGTTAGACGCTGGCTGTGAAACGAGAGATCACGGGTTCGATCCCCGCACCGAGACTAATATTTGTGAGGCCCAGAATTATTTGTTGACCGAAAGGTCTCTCGTAATTTTTGACACACCACTTAAATGATCTTAATGTGGGTGGGGGGGGGGGGGGGGGGGGGTTATGTATGTATTTAATTATAACGGGCCGAACGATGAGACGAGGTCAATCACATGGGGATAAATGTCACGCCTAAACAGCATTCATAAACAGGAGCAACAGTACTTCGAATTGATTATGATACTGTATGTCATTGTGCTGATCTGACAAGACATTGTTGTTGAAGGTTTAATGGCCAGTAATAACAGGTTATAATGTAGTATTCGTTTACAAATTATGTATTATTTACATGTATAAAGTTGAAATTAATATATTATGCAGTATTTTTCAAACTGTAGATAGCCTAATACAAGGTGTCGCCTTTTTTACATAGTTTTTAATGGAGACTGTCCCGCCCTTACACCCACCACTGTAACTCCTGTAAGCCAGGATCAACAGTGGCACGTATTGTAATGACACAGAGCTTTAAGAGCGAGATTGAAGCTCGGAGAGTCTCCGCGAATGTCTACCTTGTCTATAACCCGCACCGAAATCAATCAGAGCATATTATAATAAATAATTTCCTGTAAGAATGGCGTACCTATGTTTATTATCAAGACCTATGCTGAGTAATCTAAATATAGGTATTAAAATGGAGAAAATTATATGCGTGGTTTTCTAAATGGCTAACTTTTTGTCTGTCTATGGCCCAAGGAGGTCGCCACGAGTTTTGGACATGACAAAGGGTCAAGTACTATGAAACATTGAAAAACACTATTCTAATGTATAATTTTAAAAGAAATCGTATGCGTAAAAAACATCTTACAGCCTCGAATAATTTCGCCAAAAACATAAAACATTTGACTAATACGACAATAATTCAATTTCCAGGAGACAAAAAGGCCGTCAAAAGAAATGCAAGTAACAATAGCAAGACAATTAGGGCTAGAGCCGACGACAGTAGGTAATTTCTTCATGAACGCCCGGAGACGGTCGATGGACAAATGGAAAGACGATGACGCGCCGAGCACAGAGTTGGACCAGCAGTGTGAGAGCCAAGACCTGGAGCACGTGCCAAGTCTGGACTCGGCCGACTCCGAAGAAGACCATGATGAACACGACGATCATCTATTGTGACGCCGTATCTCCCAGCAGCAGTTGTTAGTGCTATGAGACGAGCTTGAAGTTGTTGATTACGAGTGCTGTGGGCCTGGCTGAAGGGTTAACCTTCGAGATATTTGGGATAAATAGTGGCGTAAAACTACTCTTAATCTAAGTAATATTGTAAAAAACATCCACAATGATTTCTTACCAAAATAAAGCAATACCGAAAATGGTTGTTGTAACGTGATACCGCATGATGAACGAACAGTGTCATAAATATCATGACCAAATAACGCAATATCGCGAGTTTATCGTGACAATCTGAGTCATACAATATTGCGGGATGAGATGTACTGACAGAGTCATATATATTATGACCAAAGAGTAATATCATGTCGAATCATGCAATATCGCGCGATTGTGTGGTCAATACAGATCACGCGATATCGCGCAATTATCGGGTCAATCCAAAACATGCGGTATCGCGCCAATAGTTCTATACAACATTACACTTAGATATTAATTTAATACAAATTAATATATAGTTGTATTACGCCACTATTTATAATCTAGATCTCATGAATCAAATATTTCTTGAAAAAATCTTTACTAGGAATTTCTAATCATTCTTTATTGATGTCGCAAATATTTTAATAGATATTTATTCTTTATGACGCATTTTCTTGAGGTTAGTATAATTTAACTATTTAAAATAGATTAAAATAAGTATTATTTATACACTTATTATACACGATTTCGCTTTAATATTATTTAATCTACAACCACATAGATTAGAAATTCCTAGTCTAAAAACCAGCCAAGTCCAAACACCGTTGCCAATATTTTTAATATTGTATTATAAAACTGAAGTTTTCTGAATATTCGGCAACGGATGTCTAAGGGTGCAGCCTTAGTGATCAAACAACTTCAAGAAAACATTGTACAGATTTTACTTAATGGTAAGTTTAGCCCGTTGCTGCTGTTAGGAGCCAACTACACTGGATGGGTTCACGCTGCGTTTTTTTAATCGCTTATAAGGACTGAAGTATAGGCGATTCGTTTTTGAAATTAAATAGTAATTAGTTAAAAGCACAGTGTAAAATCACACGATGTAGCTGTTTAGTTAAGACTTTCTTTGCTGGAATTTACGTTCATTTTGTGTTAAATTTTGTCGTGATAGTTTTAAATAAAAGGAATCAATTCGTTCATTAAAACTCTCGAGAGAATATTTTGTGAGGGAAATGTTAGCAATACATTGGAAGCGTTTAAAAAAACGCAGCGTTAATATTATATGTGTAGTTGTACGTTTGTAATTATAACTTGATCTCTATATCAAAAAACGTTACTAGTCAGAGGAAACAAATAGTAATATAGTTTTATTTAGTCAGATTTATTTAGCTTTACCATATCACTGCAATTGGCGCTTAGAAAATTGCGAACTTCGTGGCAGATGGAAATTGTCGAGACTACAAAGACTCGATTGCTCGGCTATATCGAGTATTTCTAAAAGACTCCATATTTAAAATCAAAATGTAATCATCACTGATTTTAATGACAATTGAGTCACATTTACTCGAGTGTGTCGAGTATTTTGTGACTCGAATCTCGCAGCTAATTTCATAATGATATATCTGATTATATATTTCACCATCTCGTTTCATAATATCTATTGCTAAGTTTATCTATTTAAAGTGAGCAATAATTAATGCCGTATTTATATTATTAACGAGTATTTATGCAGCAATTTTTTGTATATATTTATTTGAGCGTTGCTTGAAAATCGAGTTAATTGAGTCTGTCTGAGTTTTGTAGTAACTCGACATTTTCGCTATGTCAATTGAAGTGTGAAACACGTAAAGCTATACGAGTGCGTAAACGTTATAAAATTGGGAATGATTTTTATAAATCTAGTCACGTGTAAAAATATTTATTGTGTAAAAATGCGAATAGTCCAAAGACATGGATTTATTTAAATCTAGTCAAGTTACGTCATTAGCGTTTAGTTTTTAAATTAAGATAAATTTTATAGTAAGTGCAATCTTTTGAATATTTGCAATCATAATTTATTAAAATATTATTTTCTATTTATTATAGATTAACGGAATGTCATGTTATTTTTACATTTACGACATTATTCGTGGACAGTTGTAAGACCTATTACTATCCAACTAAACTAACAGGTACCGTTTGACGTTTCATATTTTTCGATTTTAAACATATTTACACAAGCGTAACTCACACAATTTTAATTTCGCTTGCCGTAAAGCCACAATTCCATGGTTTTAGGCCAAATGTTATTGAAATTGTGTAAGTTACGCCTGTACAAAGTTGAAAAGTATGAAACGTCAAACGGTACCTGTTAGTTTAGTTGGATAGTAGATATCGAATGTTTTGTCTTCTTCTCTCAGATTGAATTCAAAAGACGTTGGAAGGAGACAAAACATGTGTTTACTGAAATGGGTTTTACAGCTCTCTATGCATAAGTTACAATATATACAGTGGTATGTCCTTCAATAAATGATAATTTATGTCCAATGGATCCACGACATGAGACATGTATACCAATACGAGGCCATGTTTATGGGTGTATATGTATTTTAAAAGCATAATTTTAAAGTAATTCATCGAAATATTTTGAAGTGATTTTCATGAATGATTTTACAAAAAAGAAATAAGGGTTTCGTCGTTTATAATATAATGTAATGTCGATATATTAATACTTTGTTTTCATGGTGAAAAACCGTGTCATCATACTTACGAGATACGGCTTTTCTTAAGAGTTCACTTAAATAATATTACAATTAAAATTCATGATCTGAAAAAAAGATACATGTGCATAAAATAGACGATGGAAGATTAAACTTAACTCTGCCATATTTTAAGTTAATTATTCTGTTTCGACTATAAATTGTATCGACGATCGTATTGTACGAATAATTAATCGTACGAATTATAATATAAACGACGACATTCAAATTTCATCTTTACGGCGCTCTCTTAATTTGGCCAATAGATGTGACAATGGCTTAATACAAAGCCAAGTTGTGGCCAACGTTCCAATACCATTCCAGCTCAAACAATGTGCTAGATTGGCCAAGTACATTGGCTAATTTACAGTTATAAGTCAGCCATATACGCATAGATTTACTTATCAGACATCGCAGATCTAATCTTTGAGACACAATATCAGTAATTATTTGTGAGAGCTTCTGTGACGCAGTTGGTTAGACGCCAGCTGTGAAAGAGAGGGCGCGGGTTCGATTTCTCACATAGAAACAAATGCACAAGCACACAAGTATTTATTTCGAGTCTGGGCGTTTGTTAGGCCGAAAATGTTCTCATGGTTTCTGACACCTACGACACAAGACTTAATTAATCTTAATGTGGGGTTAGGATGTATGAGATTGCTACATACACAAACACAAGCCTTATTCCCAGAAGGGGTAGGCATAGGTGCAACCAAGACACCCACGTAAGCCTATCGCCATATCGGGCACAAAGTCCGATATCACTTTCCCCCGAGATTCAAACCCGAGACCACAGTTTTGCAATCATAGCGTAGTACAACTGCTGGGTGCATTTCTTTCTAAGTTAGTTTTGAGGAAGATTATGCAAACAATTCTGTACGTATTTTTGCCGTATTTAATCAATTTTGTCTTCATTAGATCTGAGAGTATTTTCATGCGTGGATGGCTGGCTATGCATTGTCTGAGGCACGATTAATTTATTTGAAACAATGGAAAGCATCTGCTTGCTCAAGTGATTAAATTGTAGGTGTTGGCGATAAGCATTTTGTAGCGAAACGAATAGCTAAATATCCGATTAAATCGGATCTCTGGGATTTTGTTTATTTGTAATTACCTCTGGTTGAAAAAGGATTATGGGGATTCAGTCCATAAAAACAACATGCACGTTACAACGTGCAAGTTGTTTTATTTTACAAATTAAAGGCATTTTGCTGTGTGTTGCTGTGCTATGAACTAAGAGGGAATGTCACCTCCCTATTTCTGAATTTTAACTTCGGAGGGGATTAGTTGGCTTTTGGCGACGATATATTTGCTAATATTTTTTTATATGTGTTTTATTTGTTAAGATTATAATGCACCGTATCAGCGGTACTTTACCGTTATCTAATTTATCAGTAATGAAAAAAAGAACTGCAGGAAATTCCTAAGTCTTGTCATTAAATACAACATTTTGATAACGCGTTAAGTATTATTTATCGTTTTTTTAAATCTAATCTTATAGTGGAAATGTACAGTTATCCAATAAGCATAATGAAAAGTCGTCGCGATGAAATGAATCCTTATAATCTTTTAAAACACAAAAAATTCAAGATATTTATTCTTGCTATAATATTTTATCACCAGAGTTGCATTCAATTATCTGTATATTTTATTTTAGCAATTTATGTCTAGTCATGAGATCTCTCACATTCCACGGGCAACCGCAAAATCTAGGCACATGGGGGCTTATCTAGACCTATTACAGGAAGCTATAGGTTCCCATATAAAAGAAATGAATTATTTCGTGATATTACTTAAAAATAATTAGGTTATTTAGCTAAGAGACGCTTTGTTAAGAGTATCTAGCATTATGCAGACACTATAACCCAACTTAACTGAGAGGTACTGTTTGACGTTTCATACTTTTCAACTTTGTACAAACATAACTCGTAAAATTTCTATAATTATTTCCGTAAAACAAAAATTCTACGGTTTAATAAACTTTGTACAAAGTAATTCATACAAATTCAATAACATTTTTTAAAACCATTTTTGAATTTGTATGAGTTACGCTTGTACAAGGTTAAACTTGAAAATTATGAAACGTCAAACGGTACTTATTAGTTTAGTTGACTAACATTTGGTAATTCGGTGTTTGAAAGTTTGGTATTGTGGTACTTTATATTATGTTTTCAAATTATTTTATATCAGGTTGATAATACTATTACTATTTCTTTTATTTATTGTATTGTATTGTATCAGTCCATATATGTCCCACTGCAGGGCACGGGTCTACTCTGCAACCGAGAGTACGATTGAGAGTGGTTAGGCCATATAGTCCACCACGCTGGCCTAGTGCGGGTTGGCAGACTTACATAACATAGATTTTTTTAAAAATCAGTATGGTATGCAGGTTTCCTTACGATGTTTTCCTTCACCGTTTTTAGTGCGTGGTGATTAAGTGTCATTTATTTTATAAATAACACTATTTTTTTTTTATAAATCACAGCAGGACTTAGTGTCAAAGGTTCTTGTGATTATTTTACCTTTTGAACGTTGCTTTTGTTGGTGGTGTATTCATCCGGATAGCAATTGATGACCTGACATCAACACAGAAACAACCAGGCTGGTATTTTGTGGCTGGCTTGAGATAGTTATCTCGCTTCATCAATACTTTAAATGGAGTCTTCAGTTGCTATTAACAGCTTCCGTGGCGCAGTTGGATAGACGCTGGCTGTGAAACGAGAGGTCGCGGCTTCGATTCGTACACCGAAACTAATATTTGTGTGATCCGCAGGTATTTGTTTCGGGTCGTCTGAGATAACGCAAAGTCTCTCTTAATTTCTGACACTCACTACATAAGACAAGATTTTAGTGTGGGGTCAGGACTATGTATGTGATTGTTGGATTTATTTATAATTAAGTACCAGTGAAAATAAATGGCAATATTAATAATGTTGCTCGAGATTAACCGTCGCATGTCAAAGCTGTATCCGGGAACCTACCGTCAAATAATAAATAATAAATACACCCAACAGTCACATACATAGTCCTGACCCCACACTAAGATCGAGTCTTGTCTCGTGGTTATCAGAAACTACGAGAGACTTTTCGGTCTCACAAACACCTACACCCATACCAAATACCTGTAGTTCACACATATTTGATTCGGTCTTTGGATCGAACTTGCAGCCTCTCGTTTAACAGCCGGCGTCCTACCCCCTGCGCCACGGAGGCTGTCATAGATGTTTATATAATTCAACACTAGTTTTCAGTTACCTAAACACATTATTTATCTACCACATACCAAAGATAAACCAAAGATCAAGTACCACGATACCAAAAGATAATTTATTTTGTAAAATCCCGAAACAAGTATAGAAACATAGTTTAATTTATAAGTTATTTATTTTGTACCAGCTAGTCAGTAACACGGAATATATATCTCCGCAATTCATGTATGTATGTAGTAATGTGTTAATTACCTAAAAAATACATTTTATGATAATATAAAAATTAAAGTAAGATCATTATGATTTGACCTTTTCCTGATTATTGTTGAAAAAAAAATGTCTTTGTGGGATAAGTAAATTTTATGTGTGACAAAAATATGTTAAATCAATAGATGTAGTATACAAAATCTATGGTTAAATCTAATTATATTGAAAACAATCTTTTTTTACATCAAGGAACGTTAAATCATATTTTTTATTTTCATACACACCTGTACACGTATTCATTATAATTTAATCATTATTGTTCATATGAAAACTTCATATATCTATTTGCTTTATATTATTCAGTGCCGTGGACATATTAAGTTCGTTGTACTGTGGGTCAGACCCCCCAATTAACACATTACTGCATAAAATTTCATATATCACAAAATGCAAGCTTGCATCATAACAATGATACATAGGAAATTGGATGAAGCGTCTTGTAATATTATTGGGACGTTACGTTTCTTAGTATTTATAAGAACAGGGATATATACAGAGTTTATCAAGACTGCTACCGAAAACGAAGCCGGGCAGTAGTTTTACGGCCATTCTCTATATCCTATCTATCTTTAACTAGAGGTTAAACTAGCTACCATTATTATGTCGGTTCAATACTACATTTTATTAAACAAAGATAGACATATATATTTATCTTGCCTAGGTATCTATAAACATATGCACCATATCTATATTTTTGTATCTTTGTTTACTGTAACGTAAAATGCATCGAAATATCTAATGAAATCCCTAGTTAAAGACAGATAGATTATTGAGAACGGCTGTTAGTGACTTCAGATGCAATGCCACTAAAATTTTTGCAAATAAGAAGCGTCGATTTTTTTTCTATTGTCGTATTTGGGTGCTAAGTACATAGTTTTTTCTAAAATAATAGTTTACACCCTTTTATTTTTACAGACGCTTTGGTACACAATGGTTTCAATAATTATTTAAGCAAAAACTATTGATGTAGCACCGAAACAAGGATATTTTAAAAAACCACAATAAAATTGTCGCGTTTCTTTGTGAATTTTTTAGTTCAAATGTGTTGGTAATCACTAAAACTTCCACCCGGCTTCGTTTTCGGTAGCAGTTTTGATATACCCTGTATATGTCTAAAATACCAACTGTTACGGTGCATCCACACTGTAGTTACCTTAAGTGGAGCAACATTGTTAACACATTTTAGGCAACTTTCACATATTTTGACAGCCTCCGTGGCGCAGTTGGTGAGACGCCGGCTGTGAAACGAGACACCTCAGGTACGATCCCCGCACCGAAACAACTATTTGTGTGATCCACAGGTATTTGTTTCGTGTCTGGGTGATTGTTAAAAAGACTCTCGTTGTTTTTTGATACTCACGACACAAGACACGATCTTAGTGTGGAGTCAGGACTATTTATGTGACTTTGTTGGGTGTTTTGTCATTATTTAATATATTAACACGGCAAGATGTATTAACATGTTGTTATCAGATGTTGCTGAGTAGCATTTTGAATTTTTAGCCAACAAATAGTGACTGCCGTGTGGATGGACAATTAAAAACCTAAATCAGTAACCCAAACAAATGTTTGTATGGTCGACAAATATTTGCTCCCTTTCTGGGTACTGGTACATTGATTTAATGTATACAAAAGTGGTTTGTTGTATAGCAATATTATGTAATTGTCTCAATGACGGATGGATGTAGTAGAAATAGTAGAATCTGAACCGAAAATGTTATTTTACAATTGCATCTCTATAAAACGCAGAAAATTGCATTGTATCCGAAACTATCTTTTTTATAAAGCATTTGGGTTTAAACCCACCAGTCTTATTTCTAATATCTAAACTTCAGTGGAAACGTAACGTCTTTCTTTTATGTTGATCGAAAATAACATAATTTCATGCGCCTAGCTTTAACCCGCGTTGGAGTAGACTTAAAATATATGTATTAGCAAAATATTTATTTATAAATACTATCGATAAATAATCGATTATGTTGTCTTTGTAAATAATTGATTGTCATCGATATACATAACCGATTATTTAATCGATAAAAATTGGTTACGTCGGCTATCGATATAAAATTCGATTGTGTGTTCAATATGTAATCGATTATGACACACAATAATCGATAATTAAATCGATTGAATGACCGATTGTTTCGTTTTGTCGAGCGTTTAAAATTTCCTTTCGCACAATTATAATGCGTTAGTAATGAAAATAATTTTGGATTATTGACAAATTGTTGTAATCCGTGGAGGATGGACATAAATACAATATTTTTTGTATATGTAAAGTAATGATAGCTCGCTTTCTGGTGTACATAGTTCGTGATTATGTAAGATTAAATGTAAATTTTACAAAGAAGCTTTGTGTGTTTTTGACCTTTGTTTTAATTACTTCTACAGCCTTTGCTGCTAAATGTTCCAGAAACTGCGAAACTACAGGAAAAATCGATCCAGGATCAAAAATGTATTTGTGTAATGATTGATGAATATTACAAACGTGTAAATGCACTGTTGTGTTTCGGATTGAAGGGCATTGTAGCCAGAGTAACTACTGGACATATTGAGACTTAACATCTTATGTCTCAGGATGGCGACCGCAGTGGAATGCAAAGCATTGCTTTGTTATTCAAGGTGTTGTTTGCTTTTGTTTATGAGTCGTCGTCGTCGTGAGGTGAGCCGTGAGGTCGTGTCGCTTACCATCAGGCGAACGGCATGTTCGTCTCGCCATTAATTGCAATAAAAACAAAAAATAGACAAGTAGTAAGTTGGTGAAGAGTATAATGGTATTATAATTATGGTATCAGAACTTAATTGGTCTTAATTTGGGATCAAGACTATGTACGTGACTGTTGGATGTATTTATTTATTTATTTAATATAGATACCAGCAGAATATGCTGGTCTAATATAAATTGCTGAGGGCCATATGGATGAATAATAGTCCCATGAGTTACCTGGGATTGTACTTTGTTCCCGGCATGGCGATAACTAACTTCCTATTATATTTTAAAATGAAAATAAGCTTCTGGGAAAAGGGGTTTATGTTTATGTGAGTTTATTCAGACTGCGAAAACGAAGCCAGGTGATTGATAGTTTTAGTGACTTTTTTATTTGTATCTGTCCAGAGGAGATATTAGTAAAACGATTTAAAAAATAATAATAATCATATTTTTGTATCCTGAACTGTTTTATTCCGGGTTGGGTTAAGAGATATTTGAATTTTCTTTTCATTATTGGCCCGAAGTCAGTAAATTGTGTCCGATGTGGCAATATTTTTTTCCCTATCACATCGTGGGAAACGCCAGCGAAGATCTAACATCCCGCAAGGTTCTTGCGAGACAGCAGTACCACCCCGATCGGATCAACCGACTTAAACTATAGCTTTAGTTATGCCAAGGCTTTACTTAATTTTTTTTAGTATGTCTTGTTACGGGCAGGTGGGCATATTTTTTTTTAGTGTGATGAATAGCCAAGCCTGCATGCCATTCACCTGATGGTAAGTGTTACGACAGCTTAGGACACTAACAAAACCAAACACCATGAATTAAAAAATAATGCTTGGCATTCCACTGTGCTCGCCATCATGAGACAATATAAATAAGTAAATAATACCCAACGGCCACATACATAGTCCTAACCTCACAATAAGATCGAGTCTTGGGTCGTAAGTATCAGGAGCTACGACAGACTTTTCGGTCTCATAAACACCCAGACCCGAAAGAAATATTTTTGGGCAAAATATGACTTTAAGTCTCAATATGTTCAATAATTACTCTGGCTACAATGTCCATTAAATCAAAACACAACAATGTATTTAAATTACTGTTTGGCGGGAGAGACAGATAATTCGGTGGTACCTACTCAGGCGGCCTCTCACATATGAGAGACCTACCACCAGTGGTAATGTCTAACAGTAATTCATGCACTGTACTGTATTGTATCAGCCCATATACCCTACTGCAGGGCACTGGCCTCCTCTACAATCCAGAACACGATTGAAAGTGGTTAGGCCATATAGTCCAAATAGCCTAGTGCGGGTTGGCGAATTTAGGCATTATCTTTACTTTACCATTACCTAACTGTCAGTATAATGTGGAATAGAGCTAAATAAGGCCATATGTTTTAAAATAACTCATATACTATAGTTTAATAAAATATTTTTCCCTCCCTAGTTGGAGTATTCTGGGCCAATTAAAAATAGAAGCGATCTCAAAGGTCCGCTTACGTGAAGTGCAGTAAGAGCCCTCCTGTAGACTTGTAGTAAAATAACAATTAAGACAACTTTATTTATTTTATGAAAGAAAGTGACCTAAAGTTATAGACTTAAAGTTATATTAGGGTGAATAAGAACAACATTGATGTCCCTATTATTTTAATACGAAATATTTTTTTATATATTTCAAAATATTATCATATTCCTCCACGCGGTATTTATTTATTTTATCTAAACCTTCCGCAAGATTTCGTAAAAGCTACCTCTGGAAACCTGCTTACATTTAATGACTTTCTGAAACCCTTATTATTCGTCTTTAATACTTCAAGAATCTGATTTTTGATTTGCTCTTGCAGAAGTCAAGATCACAAATGATAATATTGCCATACATCGCACAAATTCTATAGAGCACAACATAAAGTGCCTTATCTGGAAATCGAACCCAAACCCACGACTTACAGATCGCATATGCAACGAGCCACTAAAATTACATAACTTTAATGCATTTCCAGGTACTGCAACTCTACAGATGTTTAATTATGTTGGACTTGAATTATAATCTTAGGATGAGCGGTCCTGTCTACAAGATTACGAAATTAACACCCTCGGGATTTTGGGATCACCACGGGATATACTTTGTGGATACAGGAAAAACTGGGAAATATATTTTATTCAAATTAATATATCGATTGCTTAATTATCAGATATTGCAACTCCAATTAATCAAATTTTACAGGAGGACAAAAAAAATATCCAGTGTAAAATTTTAAGGAAATATGTTATTGTTTTTTATTAGTTTTTTGATTGTTTATGTACTCATTTTCATTCAAGTAATGCAATAAATTATCTGATTTACAGTATTTTACGCCAGACATTTAAAACATGATTTTGGAAAAAAAGAGTTACGACCTTTCATAATTAACCCATCGATATAATGTTGACATTACCTAGAAAAAGAATGGAATGTAAAAATCGTTATTTGTTCATTAAATTACACATACACTGACAGCATATACCACGCGGTTCATGCCACCCAGGATCGAACACGATAGAGGAACATCAAGTCTAGTCGCGATCCTCAGTAGTGAGGGAACGAGGAGAGAGAAACACTGACACAAAATAAAATATCTAAATGATAAACCTATTACAATTTACAACTGTATCAGCCCATTTACGATTCACTGCAGGGCACGGGCCTACTCTACAATCGACAGCACGATTGAGAGCGGTTAGGCCATATAGTCCACCACGCTGGCCTAGTGCGGGTTGGCACAATTTACAAAGAACTAACTAAAAGAAAAAAAAGTAAATAAATACAAGAAAAAAGTGTAGCAGCATATGTGTTGCAGCAGAACAAAAGGATGATGACTCAGTATACGTTCACTCACACGAGAAAACAATGATATTCTAACTATGTTGCCTCCTTGGTCGAAAGTTTGTCTCTATGGGCAACCTATCTTGAGATTCTTGAGTCGATTGCCGAGTCAGATAGGCCATTGCCACGGTGTCAGATTTCTATAAGATAGTGGTACCATCCCAGTAGAGTCTATCCAGTCATACTGTAATATAAACTAGGCTCTACAATTATTTATTTATTTATTTTCAACACTTTAAATAAATTGAGTTTAAGTGGACTTAATGCCTGTGGTATTCTCTAATACAAACCTAGAGTGATGCAGAGATGAAAAGTGATAGGAAACGTTTCAATCTCATTTTAAGTTATGTGGTATAAACATTTACTTTTATAGTATATTATAAATATTTAAAGGCCGTCTATTATGCTCTTTTCTGACTTTTAATATTTCTGGTTTCTAATTATATAAAATAAAAATACAAAAAGAGATTTAAAGTTAAATAATAAATGATGTTCATTTAAAATAAAAGAACCAATTAATTTAACGCTGCACGCTCATTTGAATATGCATTCTGTTTTAAGTTTCCATAAATTAATTGCATTTAGCAAATCCTCTTTTGTAGATGCACTCGTTACTTATTTATTTTTAATTCTTGTTAAAAAGTTACGTTTTCAGCCGGCGCGATTACTTCAATCATAACCATTAAGCTGAAGTCAAACCAACTCATGTAGGTCACAGAGCACGCGTGACCGATAATGACCCATTTCAAAAGAATTTTATACCTACAACGAAACGGTCGTGGAGTTTCACCCATTTGAATTTACTTTCTCCGCTTAAACGCCTTTGCCGTGCAGTGGCACTTAAAAAAAACTAAGGGTGACTCCCGGCTATATTCAGCCATTTCCACTGCCTCAAGACAAAAGCCTTTGAGGAACTCTTTGCAAGCAGTGAAAAATATACAAAAGGTCACCGGAGCTTAAAGGTGTAGGAGCGAGATGGGGATATATGGAAGCTGGCGAGAGAGAAAAGGATGGGGAGCTGAAAATCAATTTATTAGGCAGTGACGTCACGTAGTACGCAGGCGCAGTGAGCATGCTCCCCGGATAGGGTTGCTGGTGGAAGAAAATCTAACCCAAAATTCGGGTGGGCGGCAGCTATCTTGCACTTGAAAATTATCAAAACGAAATGAACATAAAATATGAATTATGATAAAACAGAAAATAGATTTTATAGGACTACTCCACGCGTGAGTAACAAGAAAAAAATTCAAACCTGCTAGTAACGCAGTTTTTTAAAAACATACTTCGCTAAATATACACATGACTGCAAGATTCCCACAAATTACGCATGCTTCACTAACAACATATTTTCGGCAAGCTCTAAACTCCCGTCTCATATTGTGTTATTGCGCATTAAAGAGTAATATGTTCCGAGCGTAAACCAGATGGATTCGTAATCTAGAGACAATGTTTTCAAAACATCGAATTATCCACAGACTAAACATCAAACGTTTCACAACCCATAAAATGTGTATGGCATAAAATCATAAACGAAAACAATGTATTTAAATGCTAATTATAATTGTGCATGTGGCAACACACGGCCCATCTGGGCGGGATACTGAAATAGCGCCGCGCGGGGGGGCGCGTCAGTTGTCGCGGCGACGGTGCCGTGGACTGACGCGATGGCGTCCGTGGCCGCCTGGCTGCCCTTCGCCAGAGCCGCCGCCATCGGGTGGGTCCCGATCGCTACCCACCCGCTCCCGCCGCCACCCGTGCCCAAAGACAGGAGGCGCGCCGAAGACGAGAAGCTCCTTATCAACGTGTCCGGCCGCCGCTTCGAAACATGGCGGAACACGCTCGAGAAGTATCCCGACTCGCTGCTCGGCTCCTCCGAGCGAGAGTTCTTTTATGACGAAGACAGCAGAGAGTACTTCTTCGACAGAGACCCCGACATATTCAGGCACATACTTAACTACTACCGGACTGGCAAGCTGCATTACCCGAAACACGAGTGCTTGACCGGCTACGACGAGGAGCTCGCGTTTTTCGGCATCCTGCCTGACGTTATCGGTGATTGTTGTTATGAGGACTACAGGGATAGAAAGAGGGAGAATGCGGAGCGTCTCATGGACGACAAATTGAGCGAAGCCGGCGACCAGAGTCTGCCGCAGCTCACGGATTTAAGACAAAAGATGTGGAGGGCCTTCGAGAACCCCCACACTTCGACTGCCGCTCTCGTGTTTTACTATGTTACTGGATTTTTCATCGCGGTGTCTGTGATGGCCAACGTGGTTGAAACCGTCCCCTGCGGCCACAGGCCCGGCCGCGCGGGCACGCTGCCCTGTGGTGAGCGATACAAGATTGTTTTCTTCTGTTTGGATACGGCCTGTGTCATGATATTCACTGCTGAATATCTCCTGCGACTGTTCGCCGCGCCGGACCGTTGTAAGTTCGTCAGATCTGTGATGTCGATCATCGACGTGGTGGCCATCCTGCCGTACTACATCGGCCTCGGCATTACGGACAACGACGACGTGTCCGGCGCGTTCGTCACTCTCAGAGTGTTCCGAGTGTTCAGAATCTTCAAGTTCTCGCGGCACTCGCAAGGCCTGCGGATCCTTGGGTACACGCTCAAGTCCTGCGCCAGTGAGCTGGGTTTCCTGGTGTTCTCTCTCGCGATGGCCATCATTATCTTCGCCACTGTCATGTTCTACGCCGAAAAGAACGAGCAAGACACCAACTTCACTTCCATCCCGGCCGCCTTCTGGTACACCATCGTGACGATGACCACTCTGGGGTGAGTAATAGCCAATTAATCTTTTAATTTCACTGCGCAAATCTGACACCTGTCGACGCCATTAAATATGAACGCGGGAAAACAACTGTCATGGCGTCGTTTGACCATAAATGGTTTAACGTCTGGATTATGGATGCGGTGTGTATTTTTTTTAATTTGTGTGTAATTTGTTGAGTGGTCGAGTGTGCTGGAGGGGTCGTAAAGCATTTTGGGGATAAATTGCTTTGTCCGAAGCGTTGCGGATCTGGTTTTTATTGCGCTGTACGCGTGCTGCCGTATCTGCGGGGATTTTATTAAATTACTCGTTCGACATTGATTTAGCGTGTCAGTATCGTGTCCCGGGGGTGCCGTTACTCCTTTATCTGACCTCTTTTACAGTTAAGGCGAATTTAGTTGCTCAGCACATTTTTATTGGTTAATACAAGATTTTTTAATCTCAGTAGATATTTTATTTGAGGTTCTTGTATATATGGACATACCAACCCGTGGTATGAGATATTAATTTATCAAAATTAAATATATTAACTTTGGTACGCTATTAATTACAAATAAGTAATGTAGATTCGTTTATAATTCGCACACATATATAAAATTACCACATTGGCGTAACATGTATTTTGTTTGACGTAAACCGATAAAGCAGTATATTTTGAAAAATTATAAATGAGTCTTATTATGAAAAGATATATTTGGAATATAGTATCAGACTTTAAAATGCAATATATGTCCTTTTTGACGCTTTTGTAATGCGTATGAAATATTATTATATGTGCAAAAGAAATACAAATTACACTATAATGTCATATACACTTTACACTATTACAAATATTATGCAAATTTTGAACAATTTTCATTAAATGGCATAAAAATTATTGCAACCTTTTAACTCTTGCTACACAATTATAATATAATTAAATACTAATATTATAAAGAGGACAGGTTTGGTTGTTTGCTTTGAATAGACTTTGAAATTACTGGAAAGAAAGAAAAAAAAATTGCCGCAGTAGGGGTACAATACTAGAAGTACAATGAGTAACAATAATATATGTAAGATAGGATGAATTTGAAAAATGATTTCACTGTTAGAATCCTACGTTACCATATACTATGTAATAATTTCATAACAGTGTCTGCATCTGGGCGGGCCACTAGTCTACCATATTGGGAAGTATAAAATACGTATAGGTTAGATATTGTTCAACTGTTTCATAAAGTAATTGTAGAGAAGAAAGAAAAGAAAATAATTTATTGAATCCATCAAAATATTCAACATATAGATTCAGTCTTTTTTTGATCTACCACCCAGTGCGCAAAGCGGTTTTCACTAAAGAAGAACGGGCAAGAAAGTCTAGTGTTGCTCTTATCAAAACCAATTTAATTTTAGATAGTAATGATTATAATAAAATTCATGGCAATGTGTTATCATATGTTATCTATGTATATATCTACTAAAACATTCATCTTAACCATCAGGTGCAGAGCAGTCATCTGCTATTCCTGGAGAAAAAAACAGGAAGTAATAAAAACTTCGATAAGATTTATTTTCCCATTGTATCAGAAATTGTAAACGATAATGATATATTCCGATACGCATAAAACGTTATGTTACAGTTAAAACATTTATGCTCTATTGTGAGTGAAAAACTACCTCAAATATATTTATAGGGATACTAGATTATTCAGCTTTTCCTGACTCTTAAAATCCGGACACGATTTAATATATTACAAGCATTTGTTTTACTTTGACACGAAATACCGATTGCGATTCACATAATGTAGAAAGCAATGCAATAGGTGGAACATCTACCGATAAATTTTCATATTGATCGACAAAATTATGTTGTTTTGCTTGCAACCAAGAATTTAAAGTATACCTTTATAATACAATAAATATGTCTGTATCTGTATCAGCCCATATACGTCCCACTGCAGGGCACGGGCCTACTCTACAACCGACAGTACGATTGAGAGTGGTTAGGCCATCTAGTCCACCACGCTGGCCTAGTGCGGGTTGGCAATAAATATGTCAATGTTTGAATATTCGTTTCCGTCCGGGTAGTAGTCACCACACACGATGATGGAAATTTGTCATAGTAATCCCTTAAGTTAGTTACGTTTCGGGAATTACACCCTTATTCTAGCAAGCCCTATTTCTTTCTGGTGGTAGGTCTCTAATAAAATGTAAGAGGCCGCCTGGGTAGGTTAATTAGTAGCAGTGTAAATGCACTGTTGAAATCTGGTTTGAAGAATATTGCAGCAAGAGTAACTACTGGACATATTGAGACTTAACATCTTATGTCTCAGGATGGCGAGCGCTGTGAAATTCCAAGCATTGCTTTGTAATCCATAGTATTGTTTGAACAGAAATGAAATGAAATTGGTTTATTGATCATGTAGGAAATTACATAAAGTTTGGTATTGCTACTGTCCATGAGCGGTCGTATTACTTACCATGAGGCGAATGGCATGCTCTTCTCGCGATTCGTTGCAATTAAGAAGTAAAAGCCCACAAATATTGTAAAGTGTAAAGAGAATGCTCTCCTTACGGTAGGCAGCCAGCTGGTTGTGCTATGTCAATCCCTACTAAGGTCCATACCATCTGGCAGGCATACTCATCTGCCTACGAAAGGTCATAAAAGTTGTATAAATCGAGAAAACCATTACCCTTGGATAGTATATAGACTGCTCAGCACTTGGGTGCATTAAAGTCATTTTATAGGCTCAATAAAAAATGGAAATAAACAATGGAATGGAAAGGTGAAAGATGCACTAGATAAAGAAAAAAAATCGTGGCTATGAAAAATCTCGGATTGGACCGGTATCAGCATCATTGATCTTTCCTACCTGACTACAAGAATACAAGAATCTGAAGGCCATCCTTCAACATTGAAGAGGCACTCAAAGAAGATGAGAAATAAAAATACCCAACCTGGAAATCAAACTCTAAACAGTAGAGTTCATATAATTCAGAGCAAGATAACTATCAATATTGCAAATGAGACCAAATCAATATTAGTTTTGGCATGCCCTAGTTTAAAGTAATTTAGGGAGCGAAGGGTTAGTTGTAAATCAATCAACAAGTTACTACCTTCGTGACGCAACTTCTACTGCGGTACTATAGCTGACATACTTTATATCTGAGATATAATAACTGACATATTATTAAAACCTAATGGAAGTTATAACTACTGCAGTTATTATGGCAACAGTTTCAGTCTTTTTTGTTTCAGAAATGAACTTTATTTTTCTTTGGTTTTTAAACTTTTTGTTTCACTGCGTCTTATATACAGAATGAATTATTAAAATTGGCGTGGATGGCCACATCCGAAACTATGAGGCATAGCGAAAAATGCTGAAAGGAGGAGGAGGAGGAATTGACCCAGAGGATATGAAAAAATCTTGTAATTTTACACTGCTCGATAATTTGATAATAAGATCAAATTCTGGAAAGTACAAACTAATGAAAATTCCTTGCAGTATTTTTCGTTATCCTTCATAGTTTCGGATTTGGTCATCCAAGTCCATTTGTAAATTCCCCTGTACACGAGTCATCATCATCATCATCATCAGCCTATTCGCGTCCACTGCTGGACATAGGCCTCTCCTATGGCACGCCACTGGGCTCGATCTTCAGCCCAACGTCTCCAACCGCTACCAGCCATCCTTCGGATATCATCACTCCACCTCGTTGGAGGGCGTCCTACACTACGCTTGCCGTGGCGCGGTCTCCACTCGAGAACACGTCTACCCCAACGGTTGTCGGTTCTCCGACAAATGTGACCAGCCCACTGCCACTTCAACTTGCTGATCCGCTGGGCTATGTCGATGTACACATATGTACACGAGTATGTCTTAACAAATAAATATAGCTCAGAATCTATATATAAATTTGGTAATTGATATAGCACCATGATTTGGTTAATAATGGCACAATAATTATGTTACTGATTTGGAGAAATTATCCAATTACTGTCAAAAGTGTTTTGTCTAATTAGAGTTAATTATACTCAATTACTTCGTTCCCAAAATCTCGCAGTTCCATTTACATACGTGGGATATTATAATGAGAATGTTATATCTAAACAGCGACCAATAACGAATCCAGGTGTTAGTTCTAGTATCTTCAGACACAAAGCAAATAAGTGATTAGGTATTTTTGTAATTTTTATCTAACATAATGTTTGGTTAGTAAAATTAAAACGACTACCCTAGATACAGCCTTTATAAGACGAATATAGCATTTAGACATCAAATTTTAATCCCAAGAAAATGAATACAATGCACATGATGCTAATTTTTTTTTATTGCCATGAATAATGAGACGAGCATGCCGTTCGCCTGATGGTAAGCGATACGACCGCTCATGAACAGTAGCAAAACCAAACAAGACCTTGAATTACAAAGCAATGCTTGGCATTCAACTGCGCTCGCCATCCTGAGACATAAGATGTTAAGTCTCAATATGTCCAGTAGTTACTCTGGCTACAATGCCCTTCAATCCGAAACACGACAGTGCATTTACACTGCTATTTGACGGGAGAAATAGACACTGCGGTGGTACCCACCCAGATGGCCTCTCACATATGAGAGACCTACTACCAGTAAATTAATGCAAACTTAAAATTATTGCAAACCAAATGAACTATCCATCGGTGGGTGGCATACTCCAATTTAGTAATATACACAGACTATATCTATATCCGACATTTATGTTTCATTACTACGAGTTTCCTACCACCTACCATTAACAATTTTACTCGTAACTGCTAAAATAATATTGACAAACCCTAACAGCTGCCTTGTAAGGGTACCCTTGCGAGTTAGCTAAATGGACGTCCCGTGGGATAGCAGCGACTAAACGTGTTACAAACTAGCTTTTATGGAAGTAGACTGTGTCCGGCCTTAGCTAATTGTGTTAACCTGTATCCGGTTTGAAGGACCATTAGGGTAGCTGCTTTAAAATCGTCACTTATATTTTTATAAAAAATGGTGCAGTTTTTTACATAGAAGTTTTTAAATTTCGAAACAATAGTTTTACTAGTGCTGGATATTTTTTATAGGCTGTGTATACGACCTTACCTAATTGTGTTAACCTGTATCCGGTTTGAAGGACCATTAGGGTAGCTTTTAAATCGTCACTTATAATTTCTTTATAAAAAATAGTGTGGTATTTTGCATAGGAGTTTTTAAATTTCGAAACTATTAATAATTTTACTGGTGCTGTTTTTTTTATAAGCTGTGTACGACCTTAGCTAATTGTGTTAACCTGTATCCGGCTTGAAGGACCATTAGAGTAGGTGCCTTCAAATCGATATTTTTAATTTCTTTATAAAAAATAGCGTGGTGTTTTGCATAGGAGTATTTAAATTTCGAAACTATTCATAATTTTACTAGTGCTGGATATTTTTTATAGGCTGTATACGACCTTAGCTAATCGTGTTAACCTGTATCCGGCTTGAAGGACCAATAAGGTACGCTACCTGTAAGGTAAGCTACCTTTAAATCGTCACTTATAATATTTTTAGAAGTAATTAGTGTAGTATTTTAAAAAAATATTTATTGTCGCAGTAGGGGTACAATACTAGAAGTACAATGAGTAACAATAATATATGTAAGATAGGATGGATTTGAAAAATGATTTCACTATTAGAATCCTACGTTACCATATGCTATGTTATATTTTCATAACAGTGCCTGCATCTGGGTGGGCCACTAGTCTACCATATTGGAAAGAACACTTTAAGTATAGGTTAGATATTGTTCGACTGTTTCATAAAATCATTTTAAAGAAGAAAGAAAAGAAAGTAATTTATTGAATCCATCAAAACATTCAACATATAGATTCAGTCTTTTTTTGATCTACCAACCGGTGCGGAATGCCTCACTTTTTGAAAATTTCGAAACAATATTTTTACTGGTCCTGAATAATTTGTATGGGCTGTGTATGGCCTTAGCATAAGCATAACATAATTATGTTAATTTGTACAGATTGAAGGACCATTACGGTAGCAGTATATTGCACCGGAGTTTTTAAATTAAATAATTGATAATAAGTTTAAGTAATTTATATGGTATGTAAGTCCGCCAACCCGCACTAGGCCAGCGTGGTGGACTATATGGCCTAACCACTCCCAATCGTACTGTCGATTGTAGAGGAGGCCCGTGCCCTGCAGGGGGACGTATACGGGCTGATACAGAACAAAAGTTTAAGATTAGAAAGTGGACTAATACATACATTTGCTTGCTATAAAGCGTGGGGTGTTGGAGGATAAGTAAAGGTAGTAAGCACCCCACGCTTGGTAACAATAAAATGTATGTATTTTACTCCATTTTCTAAGCTTAAACTCATTATCAATTATTTTTCACTTTTTAGTTGGATCGTTTATAAAAGATATCTATATACGGCTGTATTATCGAAAGATAACAGTTGCATGCAAATTACCGATCTTTATCTTTGTTTTTTTCTATAAAGTTAACTTTCTATATAATCTGGATAAGATAAAGTTCCATTTTTTAAAATCATTGTATTTTCATCGATTCTGGATAAGTATGCTAAATTTTGAGTTAATCCGACGTTATAAAGGGGGTCAAAATCATGTTCAAAGATTCCGTTACATACTCGTACTAACATACATCTAAAGCGTATTAAAAAGCATATACCTCACAATAATATTCAATTTCTTCAACAAAAGAAACACATTTCATTCTAATCATAAACCGAAAGCAGGTACAAAAAAATAAACGTCAAAAATGTCGTAATTACTTAGGTTTCCGGCGATGTTTCCGCTCCCTTCGCTTAATGTAAGGCAAACAGGTGACCGTACGAATATTTACCCAAGCCTGAATCTAAATGAAATCGTCGGGTGTCGGTATGAAAATTGTTAGTGGAATGTCGACTTTTATTTATTTATTTATGCTTTATATATAAATGGGTAGGAGGGCCTTTATCAGAACTCATATTATACGATATAATTATGTAGGTAGGTAGATAGGTGAACAGAGAAGTCACAGATCCTTGTTAGAGTTTATTAAATCCGCACAACGGTTAATCACGAAATAACACAACACTAACTTAATCAGAACACTAGATACTTATTTTCAAAGCGATTCGTCACAAACGTGGTCCGCGGGCGCCGCCTTCTCGAATCAGTGTCTCGCCAGACGACCGCCCTCAACACCATCGACGATGATGCTTCGCTAGGCTGACTCTGACAGCTAAAAGTCAGTCAACCTGTCGTATGATGTTGACGGAAGCGCCGTCATATACAATATTGTAAGGCGGACTTATTACCTGAGGCAGTCTCCACCACTCTACCTTTGGGTGGTGCAGAGAGAAAACAAAGTAGGCGCATAAATTAACAAAATATGGATATGTTGTCATGGTTATAGTTTTATATACGATACATAATACATACATACATATACACACATGCAAAATATAAATAAGATAAGGACATCAAGATATAAATTATAGTGGCTCTACCAGTTACTTGAGAAAGTGTAGGCAAACATTTACCTTAAATGCCAATCGTGTACTAGACGACCTGATTGCCAGGGGGAGTTCATTCCAGAGAAGTATAGATTGGATAGAAAAGGAAGAATGAGTAAAATCGAATCTATGGGTAGGACAATGAAGAAAAATTTTCTTTCGTTATTCTTTCTTGACTGCCTCCGTGACACAGTTGCTTAGATACCGGCTGTGAAACGTGAGGCCGCGGGTTTGATACCCACACTAAGACAATTATGTTATTTTTTTCTTTTTTTTCCAATACACAAATCATCATCATCATCATCATCATCATATCAGCCACAGGAAGTCCACTGCTGAACATAGGCCTCCCCCAAGGATCTCCACAATGATCTGTTGGAAGCGGCCTGCATCCAGCGACAAATAAATACACTTAATTATCCATAGAATGTATCATAAACTAGAATGTGACAGGCATTTGTTTTAGGTTTGTGTTTTTCAGACCGAAAAGCCCCTCGTAGATATATTCTGATACCCAACACACGAGATACGATTTTAGTGTGGCGTCAGGACTATGTATGTAACTGTCGGGTGAATTTATGAATAATTTATTATTTAATGTGTTTTTATCTTCGCTCGACAAAGTGAAGAACATTTATGTATACTGATACTGATGATGGCCATTCTGGCTTTTCATGCTACTATGGAAAGACCCAGGTATAAACCAGGAAAAAAAATCGTGAGGCGAAAGATTGGTCGTAAACTTACTGGAACATATTAGCTAGCAATGAGCGCATAGTTTTGCTAGATAGATCTAGCAGGCCTGGGAAAACTGACAATGGTAAAAAATTGAAAAAATAGAGAATAAACAAAAATGTACCTACTTGCCGAATGTTTACTGCTCCAGCTCAAAACCAAGGAATTATAATAAAACTGATTTCCCTGGTTGTGTATGGTGAAATCACGGATCGTTTTGTCATATCATAATGTTTTTCTAACTGCCGACACTTCATAACACCGCGACAACTCATTTTATTTGTGTTGCATATTAAAATGACGAATCATTTTACAAATGATTCGTTTAGCACAAACGTTTATAGTTGTAAGTCGTTTTAATCCAGCGTGTTCGCCTAGTTTTTAAATCCTTACGTCGTTCAGGTATGCAAGTTTTCTCACTTCATTTTTCAAGAAGCACACTGATTTCCAAACTAAATAATTCGACTCCAAATACAGACACAAAGAGCGATCAATTAATTTCGTTTTGAAACACAACTATGCCATTTCGATTGTCCGATTTGGCACCAATTCGAGCAATATAAGTTTCATTCCGAGAAACCGCTGACTTGTAAAGAGTTGCAAGTTGAATTGTAGACAATAGAATTGAGTTATATTGACTTCTCGCATTGTGGAAAGGCTACGTCTATTGAAAACCTTGCGGGGTTTCGAAATAAGTAACATTATTTATTTTGTAAGTTATAAATGCATATGATTTAATATTACAAGGTTTTGATAAACGGCATCACTGTTTAGTATTGGCAGGACAAAGTAATTAGGATGTATCTGTTTTTATATACAACAGTGCCCGCAAACGAGCAAACATCTCACCTGATGGTTAGTGATTACTGCCACCCACGGACACCCACAACGCTTAGATCATACCGTTGCCGTCCCATCAAATAGGGAGGGGAGTGAAAAAAGAACGAGAAGAATAAAGGGGCTATTGGGCACCCGGCAATCTCACTCACTGAACGTAACGCGACAGCAAAGCTGTCGCTTCACATCGATCTCCTCTGAGATAGTGGTACCGCCCCGGACCAGCCTGCTCATTGTTACCGAGTCATAACTGATAACAGCGTGACACATTTTACCTCATTTAATCTCTCCCAAGAAACTTTGTTTATATATAATTCCGGTTAAAATATAACTTCCCTTCCCAAAAGAAAAAAATAAAAAATCTCCCAAGATCTTCAGTATTAAGAAATATACTTTTTAATAATTCAGTAAAGCCGGACCCTGAAAAGATCCTAATGTATGATTGCATCATTTATTCTGTTTTTCCTTGAGTTTATAGTTTTATGTTACTTTTTATGTTCTGATGAAATTTAAATGTTTTTTATACTCGCTGTGATCATCTGAGCGCATAAAATGAATATAAAATGTAGGTGTATATTATTCAAATAAAAATAAAATGTTGGAAGTATATTAAGAAGGTGACTAAATGCACCTGGGGCTTATATAGTCAAAATTACTCAAAAATGCGTGGTGGCTTTTTCCACGACTGCCAACATGTTCACGGTGGTCGCGGGTTTAAATCCCAAGGCACATCTACGGATTTTCGGAGTCATGTGTGTATTGATAGTCAGTCACAATGCACTATGACGGTGAAGGAAAATATCGTGAGAAAACTTGCATACGTGGTGGACTATATGGCCTAGCCCCTTTCAACCGTACTTTTGATTGTAAAGGAGGCTTGTGCCCTGCAGTGGGACTTATATGGGCTGATACAGATTGTGAGAATTTCTATGGTATGTAAACTCCGTCAACCCGCACTAGGTCAGCGTGGTAGGCTAAAATACTTACTACATTACATACTACATAAGTGCATAAGGTACTCGATTGTAGAGGAAGCGTGGTTGGCTGGCGTGGTTGGGTAGACGCCGGCTGTGGAACGAGAGGCCACGAATTTGATCCTCGCACTGAGATAAATATTTGTGTGATCCACAGGTATTTGTATCGGGTCTGGGTGTTTGTGAGACCGAAAAGTCACTCATAGTTTCTGATACCCACGACGCTAAAAATTATCTTAGTGTGGGGTCAGGACTATGTACGTTACTGCTGGTGTATTTATTTATTAGCTTAAAACATAAAATCACTTATAATTATTAACCAACTTAGCAATCGAATCCAGGACATTACGATAGTAGTCCTATGTACATTGTTTAATGCGACGACTAGAAATTAAACCCTAATCTCCAAAGAGTACGTCGTGCCTAATTACCAACAATAACTCATAACTATTACACAAGTATCAACTAAAAATACCAGGTACACGTCGGGAACCGAACCTTGGTCCGTGTGACGCGTGGCCAGGCATTGACCCACATGTCTTGTTCGATCGCTTGCGCAAGCATTGGTTCATGTTTTTTTAATCCAAGGCCTCCTGGATTATATTGAGGAATTTTTAGACTGGTCTAATTTGTATGGAGCTTTTGCTGAAGCCTCACACACTTACACACATACTTAGATCCTTGAGGGGGTAGGCAGAGAGGTTATCAATGCTCCTACTTTAAAGTAAACTGGTTAAGGAGACTGTCCTGCCCTTACACCCACCACTGCAACTCCTGTGTCGCTGGATCAACAGTGGCACGCATAGTAATGACACCGAGTATTGACCATGTCGGGCAAGACTTGTTTAGCATAACTCCTAAAGTCGGTATCGACATTGCGAGGCTGGCTTGCGAAACATGTCTCGCCATTCATTGCAATAGAAAAAAACTAAAAAATCACAAGGACTTCTACCCCTATAAATAAATAATAAAAAATTTTTGCATATATTTTTCACTAAATTAAGAAAATACTTATACTATGGTATCATTATTCTGTTTACAATCCCGATGTCTCGGGTTCGACGTCCGGTCGAGCCGTGTTTACTTGATAGTGCAAAATGGATGGTGTGATTAATAGCGGTTCCGATTTTATCTCAAAAGGTTATCTTAAAATAGGTTTAATGCGGTGAATCATGGCTATTGTTCGGTTGCCGGCATTTTGTTTGCGACTAACGAGTTATTCAGTTACCTATATATAGACGGCAATGTACAGACACAAACATAGTGAATCCGTATCTGCATGTATTAACCCATTTACGTCCCACTGCAGGGAACGGGCCTCCTCTATAATCGAGAATACGATTGAGAGGGGTTAGACCCCATAGTCCACCACTCAGACCAAGTGCGGGTTTGCGGACTTTACATACCATAGAAATTCTTGCAAATCGCCATGGTATGGTTTTCTCACAATGTTTTCCTTCACTGTTATAGTCACGTATGGAATATAAACTTTTTATTGGTGTTGAATTTTTACTGTTAAATGTCGAAATGACTGTTAATAATTGTTACCGCAGTGCAATTAAATTGAATGATCTTTCAGTCAAAAATATGTATTTCGTGACGACAAAATTACTGATCCTGGAATGTTAAAAAGGGTTTTCCGCCCTCACGTCCGATTATAACTACTTGGGGTACCAACCTACACATAATTTTAGTGGTTACCAATATACACATATACGCCAATTTTTATTAAATGGGCTAGACTTCGATCAAATATACACTAGATACACTCTGCCACACTCTTCACACTGCCGAACTCTTCGGATTCAAATCTCTCGTCGTTTGATGAATTTAGTGAAATCGTACGATCTTTGCCCCTAAACAAGGCTTCCGGTGATGATAAAATATCTAATAAAATGATGAAAGAAGCGTGTAAATCGGCCGGCGATGCATTACTCACTATTTTTAATAGATGTATTGCTGAAGGGGTATTTCCGCGAGTATGGCGTACCGGTTTCATTCGGATAATACCCAAGAGTGGCGATAAACCTCCACACGATCCTAAGTCGTATAGACCTATTACACTCTTGCCGTCGCTAGGTAAACTTTTAGAACGCCTTATCGTCCCTCGATTGCTACCGGGTGGACCAAAATTTCACGAAAACCAGTTCGGATTTACTACGGGTAAGTCAACTATTGACGCGGCAATTTCGGTTAGAAGAGCGGTAAGTACATCGGCGCGCAAATATGTACTCGGTATTTTCCTGGACATCTCCGGTGCTTTCGACAACGCTTGGTGGCCAATGCTGCTTCTTAAGTTGAAATTACGAGGTTGCTTTAAAAATATATATTCACTTATTTACTCGTATTTCTCGCACGGAACAACCAAACTTAAACTTGGACACTATGCCGTGTCGAAACCACTGACGATGGGCTGTCCACAAGGCTCGGTCTTAGGTCCTTATTTGTGGAATTTAGGCTTCGACGATTTTCTTACAATTCCCTTACCGTCAGGATGTTCTTTAACCGGATATGCGGACGATGGCCTCTTGCTAATAGAGTCAAACAGTAGGTCAGGATTAGAAAATATGGCAGACGCGTGTTTAAAATTAATATGTGATTGGGGCCATAGAAATCGCTTAAAGTTTGCACCACATAAAACGTTCCAATTACTTCTTAAAGGAACTTTAAAATCACCGCCGCGAATTAAATTTAATAATATCACTGTTAAAAAAAAAGAATCGGTTTGTTATCTCGGTTTAATTTTGGAAAGGAATTTTTCCTTTCTTGAACATATTAAAAACGTCGGGGAAAAGTCGAAAAGGAACTTCTTTGCTTTAACGAGAATATCGAAATCAACGTGGGGGCTATCTTTCAATACACTAAAAATCATCTATGGAGCAACTTACTTAGGATGTATTTGTTATGGATCTCCCGTATGGGCTGATAGGGCTACTATCGGTGCTGTGCGAAGAAAACTGCTCCAGAGCCAACGTTTGGCGTTGATATTCTTATGTAAGGCATATAGAACTGTTAGTACGGAAGCTTTGCCTGTCCTGGCGGGTGTACTTCCAGTCGACCTGGAGGTGCAACGTCGCGCCGCCATGTATTACTCTACTAGGGACAATATAGATAAAAGATTTTTAACCGCACGTGAATTTTTAAAAGTTGACAGATTATTTAAACCGCTTTCAGTGGTATATAGCGAACTATTAGATGAATGGCAAAATAGATGGGAAATATCTTTGAAGGGACGGCATTTATACCAATTTTTTCCTTGCGTGCGTGATCGTTTGACAAAGACTTGGCTAGATGTCGATTATTGCGTATCACAGTTCCTCACGGGCCATGGTAACTTTAAGTCTAAACTACATTCTTTTAAGCTTGTCGAATCGCCTGCGTGCCCGTGTTCAACATCTAATTGCGAATATGAACAATCCGCGCATCATATACTTTGGGAGTGTAGTCTTTGGCAGGATGAGCGTAAAACCATGCTGGATAGTATGCAAATATCATCTGGAGTTGTATACTACATGGACCTTGTAGAGACTAGGAAGAACTTCCGTGCTTTCCGGCGTTTTTGCCATACATATTACTGGAATCAAGTATAAAAGCTCACATAAATAGGTCCCATTTTGAGGTAATATTAATTTGATCCGTGGTGCTTTACGGCTGGCTTCTCCGGCTGTAAAAGTCTTTTTGCGAGGTTATTTGCCTCTTTAGTTCATTGTTTTGTCACCCGCTTTGCACGGAGGGAAGTGGACAATAATTTATTTCCAACTCCTCCTATTAATTTAACTTTCTGATTAATTTCGTTGCGGGTTAAAGACAAGTTAGACATTCCCGGAGACTCGCCGAGCTTCAATGCTCGGTGTCATTACATTGCGTGCCGCTGTTGATCCTGGCTTACAGGAGTTGCAGTGGTGGGTGTGAGGGCGGGACAGTCTCCATCCACACTAGATACACAGTTCCCTGTAAAAGTTCTGTTAAAAAGTGGCACCGATGCATGACATGAAAAAAAGTAAACAAAAAGATCACATATTCCAAATATATTAACACAAATTCCACCTTATTCCTGGAGCTTAAAGTAGCTTTTCACATAATATTGTCTAAAGTTATACGACGTTTTAGAAGCAGCGGTCGGTGCGTGACTGAAGGCGAAAGAGTGCTTAAAGCACTCTTTTTTGGTGCCATTTTCTAAGCGCTCATGTTGTATCTAGTGTATATTTGATCGAAGGGGCTAGATATTAAATAAGGACAAAAATATCTTATGACATAAGATTAACATCTTATGTCTTAGGATGGCGTTTTAAAATCTATTGAAGGTTAGGTATGAAGGAAATTGTAGCCAGAGTAACTACTGGATATATATGAGAGACCTACCTCCAGTAATTACATCTCTCCATATCACTCAATGTGAATTGTCAAAACCTCTTGCTAGATATCGCAATAGAGACCTCCTACCAGTATATTGAATCATAATTCCATTCATACCCTTTGACAGGCAACAGTAACGCTGTATTCAGCACATAATCTTCGCCATACTCCGTGCAATAAATATGTGTTATTATTTCCGCAGTAGAACACACGCAGGTGCTGTTTACGAACGAAACATCAAAGTGTACGTAAAGATCGGCGCAGACTTGCTATAACGTAGTACATATCTTCAAACTATGTGTTGTATGTACATATATCCGTATCAGCCCACACACGTCCCACTGCAGGGTACGGGCCTCCTCTACAATCGAGAGTACGATTTAGAGTGGTTAGCCCATATAGTCCACCACGCTGGCCTAATGAGGGTTGGCGGACTTTACACACCATAGACATTCTTCACGATGTTTTACTTCACCGTTCAAATGCGTGCTGATTCATTATCAATACACACATAACACATTTCGAAATGACAGAGGTGTGCCCTGGGATTTGAACTCGCGGCCACCGTGAACATATTGGCAGCCGCGTCTGGTCCATTTACCAACAGGCCACCTCGCACTTATGTATATTATTCTGGATTATTGAAGCGACAGTTTTGATGTCACGTTTTGTCCGGCGAATGAGATTGCCGGAAACTCAATACCTCTTTCCTCTACCTATTTCTTTATCCTTCCCGCTCCCGTCAAAGAGTTGTCAATGTTTATGGGCGCGAGTGATCACTTACAATCAGATAAAATGTTTGCTCATTTGACGAAACTATGAAATAAAAAATGAACCCACGACATCATGAATCACACCTAGATCGGTTGTGTTGATAAGTCAGTAATAATAATTTCTATGGCTCTATTTAGGTTAGGCTTTACAATCACTAAAATGCCCCTGAGTTGTTAGGTCATAGTCGGATAATATATTTTGGGTAATTATTAAAAACCTAGAATCTTTGTTTACTTCGTATTATATACTGAAATAAGATACCGTATTTCCAAATTGTCTTACTCAACAATTTTCGGCGCGATATCTTCACGCGATAAGCTTAGAGTACTCTTTGAAGCGAACCTGATCCAATTTGCTGCGGGCGTTGAGTCGTCTACACAAGTATTTGGACGTTAATAATGGGGGATTTATTATAAAGCGATTTTGTGTTTGTGGTTTTAGAAAAGGAAATTATATGAGTAAGAGAAAGCTATTACAAAGAAACAGAGATGAGGTTATTTTGTGTGGTGGATATCTATATTGTAAGAGTATACTAATATTAAAGAGGATTTTTTTATCTAAATTAAAATTTTAAAAAGGATAGATTTGATTGTTTGTTCGCATTGGATAAGCTCTGAAACTGCTGGAACATTTTTTTCATCATAAGAGTCCTTCATTCTCCCTGATGAACATAGATGATAGAATATATTAAAATAACTGTCACTGACCGGATAGCTATTAAGAAAAATCTCAAAAAGTACTGGACGGATTTAAAACATTCTTCACCATTAGAATAATTTTACATAATCCCTGAGTACCATAGGCTAATTTTTTCTCAAAGGGGTTGAGATAATTATATTATGAAGAGGTATAGCAGGAGTAAATAGGCTTATGCAAAACTGTAAAAGTAATTTATTCGCACAGCAGAAACTTCTAATCATTCTGTGGCTTACAATGCAAGGTTCTATTGTTGTAAGGCACAATGTATAAAGAGTTTTATATCTATGATTTTATTTCTTCCTTTACTACGACAGACTTTGAAATAATAAATTCTTCTCATCATATCTTTACAATTATATGTATTTATGATATTAGAAATACATTTATATATCCAAAATCCAGATTGCGAAAAAAAGGTATTTAGGTACTTCGGTGGTTTTAGTGAGTCTAGACACAATTCTGTAGACAAAGCAATTTTTTTGCAAGAAAACTATGTATTTTTCCCCTACTTTCGTTTTCGTTTACAGCCTGTCTACACCGGTCTGTTTACGGTATGTCGAATAAGTAAATTGTGGGTCCTCGGCCCCTCATTTTATCGCAAGTACGGCTCACATCGTTACGGTTAGTAATCAGTAACTCTGGAATACCGCCAGCAATGACTGGCGTGGTTAGTTATTTTGACACCCAAACACGACGTATTAGACAATTATTAATAGTTACAAACTAGTATAACCTTATTACTCTTAGGACCTGTTGATTTGGGTCAATGCCAGATTGTGGAAAAATATAGTGAAATTGTAGATAATTGGGAAGATAAAGAAGTCACGGAGAGGTTAAGTTCTAGGTAACGTTAATATACTCAATGAAAATATTTTTTGCACTGTCACTGCATATTGACTGCACTGCATCTGATGGTAAGCGTGAATGCCGTTCAGGCAGATTATCGACTGGCATCAGACGGCAGTCCCAAGCCATTCGATAAAATTATGCCGGCCTACTAAGATGCTTCTTCACTCTACGGCAGAAGGACCCCTGCTTTTAGGAAGGAGGGAACGTGCGTGACGGCATAAAATCTACAGTTTGACAGTACGACACAGAAAAAATATTGTGAATATTTTGGTTCGTGCTGAGATGGTTTGGACCATCAAGTTATGGCTTCGCAAGCCAGCACGCGTTTAATCATAATATTTCGTTTTCGAAGAAGCTCCTGAAAATTGCCTTTGCTGCCGTGTTTCATACGGAGTTTAAGATTGCTGCAGCCGTATAAATCTTTTTTACATCCGTATTTTTCCTTAGCCGTCTGATTGAAGATTTTATAAATTATCACAGGCGTGGTCATAGCTTATAGGTTATTCGCTTGTTCGTTTTCTAGATAAAACTACTGGATAAAATAAAATACATAAAACCCGTGTTACAACACACTGAGATACCCCCTGTGTCTTGGGCATCAGAAACTATTATGTTCTATAGGAGATCGGTCTTAGCGATAAGACCGCCGATTTTTAACACTTAGTTATTTATGTTTTATTTTCTACATGTGTTTTAAATAAACAAATTTCATTATTTTTATGTTTCAATTTTAGACCTAACAATACAGACATAAAAGTATATATGACAAATGCGTGGCGCATGGTTGCATGTATCACTTGAAGAAAAAATTGTAAACATTCGGGAGATTCGAATCCACGCACCACGCAGACACAAATTGTCAATGCAATGAAAATATTTCGCAAAAAATATTTATTTTTTATTTTTTTAACTATCCTCGTATTTGGGTCGTAAAACTATATTAATATGTATTATTTTTAATATGTAACATGTAACATTTGTAATATGCATTATTAACATAGTTTTTCTCAAAATAATAATGTAAACCCTTTTGTTTTTAACGCAATGGTACGCAAGGTAATAAATTTTAGAATAAAATATGTATTAACCACCAAAACAAGATAACGGTAAAAAAAACGCATTTTTCATTCATTTTTCCCATTTTTTGCATTATGTGTGTAGTCATCAAAACTACAAACTTAATTTTCAGTCGCAGTCTAGATGTGCTCAGTATATACAAATTAGAAGCATTCGTACCAAACGCATGGCGTTTGTTTGCGTGAATCACGGTCTGTGATGACATTTGTAAACATTGGCATTGGTCGCAGACGATGTCGCGGGAGATTAGTAAGACAGATGTTTTAAAAAACGTCTAGGTTAAGATGATGAGGCAATTTACATGCCAAAAACGTAATTTAACTCTCTTAATTGTGGCGTATGTTCGCTTATGAGGAAAATGGTGTAATTGTAGGATAAATTATTATTAGGATTTTTTTGTTTTCTGCCTACACTAAGCATAAGGTCCAATTTTATTACTTAGAACCGGTAAAGGAATGACTACCGTATATTAACATTTACAATACTAAAATCGTATTGTAAATTAATAATATTTATATCATATATAGTACCCATGTATATAGTATTTAGTTGTACATGATTTTCTTCTTTTAATAACTATCTATTTTCCTTCTCCTATTCATTCCAATCCATCCAAAGGTTGTCTGGAAGAGATCGCCGTTAGCAATAAGGCCACCGTCAGTACTTACTTAAATGTAGCTTTAGTCCCTAAATTGTAAGATTATTTTATTATGTTTTGTGTACAATAAAGAATTATAAATAATATAAATAAATAAATCGTAGTTACATTGTCATTCTCTAAAAAGGGAGGAGCAGAAGAAAAATAACAGTAGAAGCAATGAAGGATTATGTCTTTGGCAATGTCGTTGACCTTAACCCCCGCAGCAAAGCAATCACTGCATGTTTTTTTTTGTAAATGTGGTACCACCCTAGTCAAATCAGCCCATTTCTATTGTTGTCTAATGCTTTAAAGTAATCACTTTTGTGTGATTCTGCCTCTCTAAATTGAGCTTAATAAAAAAGAATGAGTAAATATACCATTAATTTGTCTTACAAAAGTTCACATGGAAATACGAAAAAAAAAAAAAACAGCCCTACAAGATATGCTAATCGCTTTCTCATATCGTTTCCATAACAGTGATATCTCCATAATAATCGTGTTCAAGATGTTTCGTATATTTACATATTATATTCATAAACGTAACACAAGTTCCTAATTTGGTCGAGTCATATACATACCGGGTTAGAAGATTTTCCTTCTTTTTTTGTATCGACAATATGACGACTCTGATATTAAGTACATTAATTGTACACGTATATTCGGTTTCGATTAAGAAGACATTATTAATTAATTATTGTTTAATCACACTGATATATACAAAATATTGCTAACCCTTCAGTCTGGCACATATCATGGGTATCGCTGAAGTACTTTTCCAATCCGTTATACTTAAACCGGAAAAATCTTATTATATCTTTAGAGGACAAATGAAATATCTAAACATATTTAATACCTAATTTTCCAAAAATAACAACATTTAATATAATTCAATAATTCCAAATTTTCAATATTTAGTTTGTCTCGATTATTCAGTTTAATTACTATGTTTATGTCAAAGCGTATCGTGTGAACGCCGCTGTCAAACTGCCAAGCGATAATGTTTGACGGCCTGTCTTGCCAAATAGACTCTTCAGAAAATTTTACTAGCCTAGACTGTTCGTGGAAATCCTCATTTTATGGACTGTACGTGACATGGAGACTAAACTACATTTTTTTGATGATGATTTCGATCGAATTTGGAGCATCCATTCTTATAGTTCTATTCTGATACCAATTTATGATTTACTAAAAAGTGGAATTTGTGGTTAGCTTGGCGATAGGCCTGTCCCCTTTAAGTTTTTGGGACGGATATAAGTTTGACCAAGTTAGGGTAGACCCTATGTATTACTTCTACTTTAAAGGTAAAGGCATGAGCTTATATAAATTTCTCCTTTACACTTCACCCCAATCAACCCGCACTAGGCCAGCGTGGTGGACTATATGGCCTAACCACTCTCAATCGTACTGTCGATTGTAGAGTAGGCTCGTGCCCTGCAGTGGGACGTATATGGGCTGATACAGATATATTTGGGTTATGTGTATTGAAATTCTTAATAGCTACTTTTTCCATAAAACTGAATGGCTCTTTGAGAGTAAACCGGATTGTTACCGATTCTGAAAATGACACGGCTGAAGTCGAGTGTTACAGCTAGTATAGAATAAATTAATTAATATATTTGTCTAACACGACTCAAGAGTCTTTTATATAAATAGTTTCAGAATATATAATGTCTGTTTAAAATATCTTGGAGAATTTATTAGATGGCGTCTCATTTGTCGCACGTGCAAGAAATTATTTCACACATTATTGTCTTTACCGTGTTTTGTTTGATGAATGAAATAATAAATTGAAGGAGGGAATGAAAACGAATCCTTCTTTTATTCATTTTCATTCAGAGACCGGCAATGCCATTGTATTGACCTGTTGTTCCTTTGTATTTGACAGCCTCCGTGGGGCAGTTGGTTAGACGCCGGCTGTGAAACAAGAGGCTGCGGGTTTGATCCCACACCGAGACAAATGTTTTGAGGCCCACAAATATTTGTCTCGGTTATGCGTGTTTGTGAGACTGATAAGTCTCTTGTAGTTCTTGATACCCACGACACAAGTTCGATCTTAGCGTGTGTGAAGACTATGTATGTTACTGTTGGGTGTATTTATTATTCATTATTTGGTTCGGTATACGGATCAAAAGATGGTAAGATCATTGATACCCACGAACATCTATAATATAGATGTGTTGCCGACGCATCAAGTAGGGAGAGGAGTGGGATGGAAATATTCGCCTTAGGACAGCGACGAGTGCAGTGTACTGCCTTGCAGTGGTTAGAACAAAAACATTCGAGTGTTGTTACTCCTGCTAACAAACTGCAAGTGTAACACTTGTGCTCCTCTTGTCATTTACTTTGACGGCAAAAAAAACAATACGGATTTTGTATATTGACTGCATCAAAAAGCCTCTAAAAGTATGTGAATTGAAGTCTGCAATGTGCACTTAAGATATTTTTTAGTTATCAAATTCCTCATTTCGTAGATAGCCGATATATATGTGGTAGCGACCGCGGACCGGATTTGACCCATCAAGCTTTTATACTTCCATCTTGGAACTAGGCCATCGATCAAACAATACAGCACTTTAAAACAAAAACATGATTTTAAATCAAAGCAAAAATTTCTTTTGTTACCGAGAAGTAAGTTTTTGAGCTTACTCTGATTTCTCCTCAAAACGTTATAAATCTTTCGCCTTTTTTTTGAGCTTGACTTTTGATATATTGAGGGGTATACAGCTGGGCGGCAAGGCGAGTCAACTGGTCGCTTTTCGCCTGTCCACATCACTTGTCGTACATAATGTGCGTGATAGCAACAGACAGGTTTCATCCGGTCTTTTATTTATCTACTATATCAGTCCATATACGTCCCACTGCAGGGCACGAGCCTCCTTTACAATCGAAAGTACGATTGATAGGCCATATAGTCCACCACGCTGCACTGGCCTAATGCGACTTACATACCATATAAATTCTTATGAACCGCTATGGTATGCAGGTTTCCTCACGATGTTTTCCTTCACCGTTTTAGTGCGTGGTGATTGACTATCAATATACACGTGACTCCAAAAAGTCAGTTTAGATTCAATATAAAGTTATTAACTATTACCACATGACCAACGATCGTAGCCATTTTAATTAAAACCAAATACGTTGAAAATTGAAATTTACCTGCAAATTATAGCAAAGCGTACCTCCCTAATATTATAAAGAGAATGTATTATGTATGTATGTTTGTCACCCTTTCATGCTATAACGACTTGACTTATTTGATTAAATAGCTTATTTGTGTCAGATTTATTGTTACCATTAAGCTTAAATAAGGCTAGACTGCCTGGTGGTGCAGTTGTACAACAGTATGATTTGAAAACTGTGGTCTCGCGTTCGAATCCCAGGTCGTGCAAAGTGATAATGGATTATTCTTTATTAGCCCGGAGTCAGGAATTTGTGTCCGATATGGCATTAGGCTCGCCCTTTATCACATCGTGGGACGGAACATACAAGACGTAACGTGCGAGTCTTGGTTACACCTCCACCTACCCCTTCGGGGAAGAAGTCTGTTTATATATGTATGTAAAAAAGGTTAGAAAGAACTTTTTAGAACCAGAAAAAATCTAAAACTATAAAAAAATATATATTTCTTTTTTACATCATCATTAATCAAATACAAATTAATGTCTTTAAGGCCTGTGAATATGAATATTGAAGGTAAAAGGACGTGACACAGCTCGTGCTGACCTGGACCTAGATACCGAGCAGCTCTGGTTGTCAGCCTCTCCTAAGTTTCTATGATTCTGTATTCTGTATCAGCCCGTATACGTTCCACTGCAGGGCACGGGCCTCCTCTACAATCGAGAGTACTATTGAGAGTGGTGAGGCCATATAGTCTACCACATTGGCCTAATGCGGCCTTTTAATCGACTTAACCTGACGCTCTGACTTATCTAGACACTGTTTTAAAATCTGTACCGGGCTTAAGCGAAAATTTATGGACCAAAATAAAATATTATCCAAATAAGCAAGCAAAATCGTATCAAAATATTAGTGTAATAGCCCTGCAACTATTATGTAATAGTTGGGTTTTATACCAGCGATGCGAATTAATTAAATTGCTGTTATGAAATGCGTAGGGGTCGTAAAGTAATGAATGCATTTGGGCCGCGTCCCGGGGTGGATGCTGCATCATTGCATCCCTTGCTGAGGTGCTAGGGGGAGGGGCAGGGGGTAGTAACCTAGTTCTGTTACTTAGAAATTACTGGTAGGTGAAACGCTGCTTAAAAATGAGGTGTGTATGCATTTCGTTTTTAGGCAGTTGTTTTTTCGTTATTTCTCACTCATTCCCTCTCTCAGTTTTTCTTCGGCTACAAAAAGACTGTTTTGAAATAAAACAATTACGGATTTTATCGCAGATTTGGTATAAATTTTTACACGGTCCACCCTGTGACCACGAAAGCTGTAAATTAATTGAAACATTGGGAAGTTAAAAGATGCAAATAATTATACCAAATCTGCCATAAAATCCGTAAATATAGTTTTATTTAAATGTGTTAACATTCGCGTGAACCTATAAACCATTACGTTGACTCCCCTGAGTATAGGCCTACCTTAAGATTTAGAAATTTATTTGTGATTATTTAGTTTTGACGTGACAACGTCTTAAATTAGGTTGCTGCTGGGAGTCACTTATGAAAAAGTGTAACGCCCGGTAACGTTACGATGAGTCACCGAACGAGAGAGAGGCCCGCCGAATGCCTTGCGTCTCTCTCCCACTCAACTATGATCTAATTATAGTTGAGTGATTAATTTAATTATATTCATATCAATAAATATTCTACCGAGAAAAAGACGTTGTCACGTAAAATCTCCGCCCGTAAAACCGACTTTACAGGCAATTTCTTTTTTTCACACATCTCAATCGTACTCTTGATTGTAGAGGAGGTCCATGCCCTGCAGTGGGACGTATATGGGCTGATACAGATACAAATATTTAGTCCGGGGTTCAGCTTCGTGGGCTCGAGAAAATCTCGTAGCTTCGAATCGCCGCTATATAAAGACCTTGTTTTATAATTTACAAAGGAAATACAAAAATAGTGCAAATGTAAACGGAAAATAAAGAAACACATTAAAATATTTTCAAGTCTTGTTGGGCCTAAGAATAAACACACGCATTGCAAAAAGTAAAAAAATCTTAGAGCAAAAATACGCATTAAATTATGATCTTGTTTATTTTTTGAAGTCTGTTAACAATTGCGGTATGGTTGAACATTACGTGGTCTTTGGATGACGTTGGTCCAAGAGTTTGTAAGTTGCTTTGAAAGCTGATGGGCAAAGTCCTAGTATAAGGGTTATAGATCACATACCTTTTATGGTAGAAATATAATGCTGTAAATAGTTTGAACTTGCTTTATATATTGATAATTGCTTAATGATAATGTTTGTGCGGCCCACAAGCGAGTTAAGGGCACACTAAAATTTTACAATACTCGCAGTCTACGAAAAAATTGACCTAAAGCGGACTACAAAGTCGCCCGCCCAGCGACACATTCCGTCGTCACAATCCGGCGGCCTATAAGAAAATAAACATTTCGGCGATGAGGGCCGCATGTTTACCCGCCGACATGTTGCCGGCACGTTCTGTGCTCAGCTTCCCGGCGACAGTCAACAATGTCATAACAATATTCACATAATTTAGGGCTTCGATCAAATATATACTAGATACAGGGTCCGGAACAAAATCACACGCCAAAAGTGATTGAGGTTGCTTATATTGATACATTTGAATTTCGAACTACGAGATGTAGCATAAAGTCTTAAATTATAATCAACTTCAGGTAACAATAAACCTTATTCCTTTAAATTAATATTTATTATGTTTTGGACCATACTAAAATCAAATAAAAGCACACGCTTATTTGTGTTCTTATTTCTCTTGTCGTTTTTTAGGCTTTGGTGTGTGATGTGCTGAACACCTAGGAAGTTATTAGTTTTTTAAGCCGCCCTTTCTTTCTAGTGGATAGATTGATCGAAGCGTCACCGAAATAATTAGTCAATGTTTTTTAAAACAAAATACTGACGTTGTAGGTAATAGCGCTTATAATGAGTTTTTAAAGTATCTAGGTTAGCAATTAATCAAAGTTCTTGCTGGGTTAGACGCCATCTATAAACTAGACGCCATGGGTTCGATCCCCGCACTGATAAAAAACGTTTGGGTAATATACAAGTATTTGGTTCGGCTATGAAACGAAAAGTCCCAGGTTTGATTTCCGTGTCAAGACAAATATTGTAATACATAATATTGTGTTAAATTTGGGTGTTTGTAAAATGTCTCTCCCATTATCTGACACACACAACATAAGACTGGAATTTAGTGGGTGTCAGGACGATACAGCTGTCGGGTCTATTTATTAATGATTCATCATCATTTCAGCTACAGGAAGTCCACTGTTGAACATAGGCCTCCCCCAAGGATCTCCACATAGACCTTTTGGAAGCGGCCTGCATCCAGCGACTTCCTGCAACCTTAACCAGGTCATCCGTCTATCTTGTAGATGGAGGTCTGACATTCCACTTGCCTGTACGTGGCCTCCAATCTAGAACCTTTTGGCCCCAACGGCCATCCGTTCTACGAGCTATGTGCCCGGCCCTCTGCCATTTTTTTCTAATCTTATGGGCTATGTCGGTAACCTTTATTCACCTATATTGTTATTAATGATTAATTAGCAATTATTATAGGCAAGTTCCGGCGTTATTAGATATAAGCGTTTAACGTTTTTAATGTATGTAGGTTAGTTGAGAGTCAGTATATTGTAAAAACAAACAGTTGGCGGTCGAACACGTGTTTCGTATACAAGCTAAGTGGAATTTTTATTTTTAAATAATGTTTTATTGTTACGTTGAATATTTCACGGCCGATTGGAGGATGAGTTTACTGCGCCGATGGTGCAGGTTTGATCCCCAGATACTTGTATATTTGTATGTCATGTTAATATTACTATATGGCCTAACCTAATCACTCTTACAATCGTACCTACTCTCTATTGTGGAGGAGGCCCGTGCCCAACTGTGTGGCGTATATATGGGTTGATACAGATAAAGATGCAAAGTAATTTTTAAAAGGCTATGCTACATAAAAAAGGCAATGGAGCCTAAAATTTCTTGAGTGGACGCCATGTACCGGTAAGCGCCGCGTCATACGTTTTTTTTACTAGTAATGGCGGGACGAACATGCCATTCGCCTTATAGTAAATTGAATACCATGAATAACGTAAATTGTTTATGCCGCACAAAGACAGTAGCAAAACCAAACCCCACCAATTACAAATCCATTGGTTGTTTGTGTTATTGTTTTGTTTTGGTTCTGTCCATAAGCGGTCGTATCGCTTACCATCAGGGGAATGGCATGCTCGTCTCGCTATTAATTGAACAAAAAAATAAAAATATGATTGCGGTATCCGTCCACTCATTTACTTCATTTTACAAAATTCTGCAATGCAGATATCTATAGTTTCTGCCTCTCCCTATAAAATACAAGCGTGATGTTACATATGTATGTTCTATACTAAAGTTCCAGAGTACAAATTATCCGCATAATGTTGACCCAAAAACCATTTCATTCAAAACACTAAACTCGGTTTTATTTCGAGTGTAAATATTTCTCGTACGCTTCGCTAACTAAAAACAATACAACGGTATATATGAAAAATATATTTTATTTTAAAACTTATATACGTAACTAACCTATTTTTGGTCATGTGGCATAATACCATGTATACGACAGCCTCCGTGGCGCAGTTGGTTAGACGCTTGGATACGTGAGGCTGCGGGTTCGATCCCCGCACCGAGACAAAATTTGTGTGATCCATAGGTGTTGGTTTCGGGTTTGGGTGTTTGTGAGACTGAGAAGTCTCTCATAATAATAATAATTTATTTGCAAGAATGTGGTTACATAAAGGCTTTTACATGTTTTTTTAGAGTCTCATAATCTGTCAAAATTGACGTGCAAATATTTTGGGTAATTGATTTTCGTTTATGTTAAAATTATACATAGTAATAAAGAAAAAAATAAGGTATTAAATTATGTCAAAGATATAGTATTAAAGATATCATAGTTCCTGATACCCACGATACAAGATTCAATCTTAATGTGGGGTCAGGAATAAATGTGACTGTTGGGTTTATTTATTTATCTATTTAAATGTTTGATTTTTTTGTGTAAATGACGAGCTTTTTACCTGTCCGTAAAAAGGAAAAACACTGCTTAGTAATTAATCCTATTACTAAAGGCAATGACTACACTGGATTAGAATACAAACTCGAGAATGCAACATTTATCTGTATATGTATCAGACAATATACGTCCCACTGCGGGACAGGAGCCTCCTCTACAACCTAGAGTATGATTGGGAGGGGTTAGGCCATAAATACAACCATGTTGGCCTAGTGCGGGTTGACGGACTTTACATACCATAGTAATACAGACATTTTATTGTTAACAATGTTAAAGTTTGTGATTGTTTTCAATTTTATATCATGTTATTAATCATTTGTTAACATTAAACCGTGATTAGATATTGCTAATTAGAGTCCCAATTATCTAAAAAGATTATAGAAGTTGATCATTCGCGTATTTGATCTACCACTAACTATCATTTAACGAAAGCAAGACATTGGCATTGTGTTTTACCGCACCGTTTTCTTGGATTTGGATATTTGGAAATCGTTTACTTTTGATAAATATATGAAAAATATTACACCATAGACATGAACACATATGACACTTCAAAAACGTAGTTTTGAAACAATATTGCTAATTAGGTGGTAATACTGACATATATTAAAACAAAATTACCATATTGCTACTAAGATTATTATAACAAATATTTCATTTATTATAATATAATTATCACTATCATTGTTATCGTTATTATATATTTTTGTAATTAATGGTTTATGATATCTGAAATATGAAATATATGGTTTACATTCCACGGAATTTAGTGACCGAGTAAAAACCCCATCACTTGTAGTGCCGGATCTTGTTGTTAATATTTGAGGATTGTTTTTCTTAGATAAATTCAATTTCAAATAAATAAAATTAAATAAATAAAAAAAAAGATAAATAAAATTCAACCAGCTTCAAAGATTTATCTGATGTAAAATTGTCATTAAAATCTCCAAATAAAATTGTCGGTATTTTATCATTATATTTACGGAATAAAGAGACACCTCTTCTTGTGTACGACAACAATGAATGGCGAAAAAAATTAATAATATCATCCAACTTCTGATTAGGAGATATATATAATGCAACAATCAAAATTTTCATCCTATTTTCCATTTGGCATTATACCATACATAAATCACCAACTGCTGATGCTAGTGACCTATGAAACTCAGGAGAAAAAACAGAATAAATATGGTGCGAAATGGAAAATGTGACTTAGAAATGAAGATGGCGCGTAACAGAAAAACGTAATTTTTTTTACATAGCTATAAAATTTCTTCTATACGTCGATAAGGAAGTTTCACTTCAGTAAGAATAAAATCAAATAAAACCCTAGATAACTATTTATTGGGACAAAAAGTAGCTTATATTTTATATCCAGGACATCATTTGTTAGGGGGAGGGGGGGTCTACAAATGTGACCAGCTGTGATAAGAAGGGGGAACGCGCCAAAAATCATAAAATTCGTGTGACGTAATTTATGGATGGCCCCTTTGGATGTTAAAATTAATTTCAATCTTCGAAGAGTACTTTTGTACTTCCACGCATACAAACGTCACAAACTTCCATATTTATAATATTAGCAGGAAAACCGCTCCGGATATCATTATTCACAATGCCTGACTTTTCAATGCACAACCGATAACTGTTCATATTAAACTTTGTAACGAATGCCTTTCATTTGTAGAAGTAATATAAGCTAACTTTTTGATATTGCGTTCAGGAAATTACAAAGCTGGACTTCAATATGGTTTTATTATTTGTTTCATTGTTCATTAATGCGAGGAAACTTGGTAGAATTGTAAGTATTTCTATCGTATGTAACGTGGATGGAAAACATCGTGTAAAAAAGTTTGCAAGTGCATACCATATTAATTTTTAAGATTTTCTATGGTAAACTCTACCAACCCGCACTAGGCCAGCATGCTGGTCCCTATGACCTCTTTGGCCTAACCCTTCTCAATCGTACTCTCAATTGCAGAGGAGGCCCATATTTTGCAGTAAGACGTATATAGGCTAGTACAGATACAGATGAAGTTAGCCTATTTGGAATAAATCAAAGTGATAGACTTTTATTAAAGTTCCATAAATCAACCTCTAGATTGTTTAGGAGTTTCTAACTCGATAATGTACTTTACAGGACGGAAAAAGTCTATAGAAGATTCATTATACAATGCGGTAAAATGACTTTAATCCCGAATAGTGGTTAAAACAAATAAAAAAGAAACACTGGGAGGAAACAAAGAAAAGAAAGAAAAAAGATTTATTGACACAACATGGAGTGCATAAAATTACAAACAAATAAAGTGACACAGAAAATAGAGAAAATACCCATCAAAAATAAAGTACCCATGTATATTAAAAATCAAATAAAGTAAAAAAAAATCGACTCCGAACATGAAAAGTCAGACGTGTGCCCTGGTATTTGGACCCGCGACCACCGTGAACATGTTGGCGCTGCGTCTTGTCCAACAAGCCTTGCAAGTTGGTCATATCTTTGACTAATAATTTGATTTCGTAATCCTATCGAGTGTATTTTCTTGAAATGCAATATTGCTACGTATCCGTCTAAACTGTGTTTCAGCGATAAACGTTTGACCTAGTTGTGCGCCCCTAAGTTAATTGGGGGAAGTTATTCCAGCCCTCGCCGCCTCGGCAGAGGGTTGGACTATTTTCGCGAACGTTTTTTTCCAATGTTTATTTTATTTCCTTGAATTTTCTTGTCGCTTTTGCGAGCTGGAAATCTAATTTGCGGTCGAGTCGGTTCTGATTCTTGGTCAGCAGTCGCCTTGTTCTGGTTTGTGCTGTATTACGGAATAAAATCTTTTTATTGTTCGACGAGATTCACTGAAGGTACTGATTGTAAGTGATGAAGACCGACCACACTTGAATCATTTTTGAATCGTAAATGCTTTGCTGGCCACTCGAAATAAAAGAGGAATGGGAAGATGTACAGGAAAAAAATCAAGAGGTCATCAAATTGGAGCTTCGACCATCTCGCTTACCGAATGAAAGGGCTGCAAAGCCTAAGTTTCAAATCAGTTTTCCGTGAGATAACTACCACGTTCAAGCCGCCACATTCCTAGAATTATTGTAGTTTATAGTTATATAAGGGTGTGCAAATAATGAATAAATAACACCCAACAGTCACATACATAGTCCTGACTCCACACATAGATCGAGTCAGGAACTACGAGAGACTTCTCGGTCTCACAAACACCCAGACCTGAAAGAAATATTAGTGGTACGCACAAACATATGTCTCGGTGCGGGGATTAAACCCGCGGCCTCTCGTTTCACAGGCGACGTCTAACTAACTGCGCCACGGAGGCTGTCCAAATGTATTAAGAAGGCACCAATAAATGATATCTCCTAGCAATCGGATGTCTTATTTACATATCTCTGATCCGAACCTCACAGAATCATCCAGGGAGTCTACTAAGGGTTCTGGGTCTTTACAAAAAATATGACTTTAGTTGCATGGTAATCATTTTTTTACGTATAAAAATCTCCGATCATATATACATATCATATTATATATGTAAAAACGCCTCAGGGTGCTTTTATAATCTGTGAAAATAACCACCGGAACAGTAAGGTTTTAGAAGGAGTATCTTTCTTTCGGCAAATACATATCAGTTTCAGTTTTACAGTACTTATAGTATAGTCAAGTCTTGCCATTTTGGGCAGTGTTTGTATGCAAAGTTGAACTTACGTACATACATACATACATACATAAACTCACGCCTTTTTCCCAGATGGGGTAGGCATAAGTGCCAGGGCACCCACATTTCGCCTTGTATGTTCCGTCCCACAATGTGATAGGTGGTGAGCCTATCGCCATATCGGGCACAAATTCCTGACACTAGGCTGATAATGAATAGAAAAATCTAATATCACTTTGTCCAACCCGGGATTCGAACCCGAAACCTCAGCTTTGTAAGCGTACCGTAGTACAACTACGCCACCGAGGCAGTCCAAAGTTGAACCTAGTACTATATTTGATCAACGATAAAAATCCCCTACATCTCCCACAAGTTATCAGACAGGCAAACAAAACCAGATCAGAAATAATGCGTAGTTTAAGCGCACTAATTTTAGACGTCTAGATAGACAGAGTGGAAACACACATTAAACAAATTACTCTATCTGGATGTTGGTAATTGAGATTTTTATGCCAATCGAGATGCGTAACCATTGCAAATAAACTTGTAAATACGTTTATTGTTTCTTTACAGCATACATATATAGGCCATATAGTCCACCACGCTGGCCTAGTGCGGGTTGGCGGACTTACATACCATAGAAATTTTTATAAATCGCTATGGTATGCAGGTTTCCTCACGATGTTTTCCTTCACCGTTTCTCAATCGTACTCTCGATTGTTGAGTAGGCCCTTGCAGTGGGACGTATATGGGCTGATACAGGCACAGGCATACAAATATAGATTTAAGATATATATTTATAAATAAGTGGTTGGACTTATCTAAGAATGAATTTTGTCTCTCCTTTTTTTTAAATCATACAATTTTCTTTTTTATATTTTTTTTATCTATCCAACTTGTAAGATTTTGTAGTGCAGTGTTTCCTAACCTTTCAGGTCATAACGGACTATTTGACAGAAGTTGTCGTAACTAACAAACTAAAAACACAACCAAAGACTTACATTATTATATTAAAGGCGAGACGAGCATACCGATCACCTGATGGTAAGCAATACGACCGCTCATAAACAGTAGCAAAACCAAACATTTACACTGGTGTTTGGCGGGACAAAAAGACATTGCGGTGGTACCTACCCAGGCGGCCTCTCACATATGAGAGACCCACCACTGTAAAGTGGCCTACTACTTTATAGTACAATGTATATTGAAGAATGCATTGTTTACCAAATGTCTGGGTAACGCAACTATAGTGCACATGTCATCATAAAAAGCAGCATTAACGTGCCATAAATAATCGTAGACTACACAAAGCGATACGTACTTGAGATATATTTACATACATACTCTATTTCTCCCGATAAACAGAAGTTTAAATGCACTGTTGTGTTTCGGATTTAAGGATACTGTAGCCAGAGTAACTTCTGGACATATTGAGACAAACTTATTATGTCTCAGGATGGCAAGCGCAGTGGAATGCTAAGTAATGCTTTGTAATTCAAGGTGTTGTTTGGTTTTGCTAAAGATCATGAGCGGTCGTATCGCTTACCATCAGGCGAGCAACAAGCTCGTCTCGCCAATCATTGCAATAAAACAAAACACACGCCTGCTTCCTAGAAGCGGTAGACAGAGATACAAAGAGGACATCCACATTACACTTAGTATTTCCCATCTCACGATGTCATAAGGCGAGTTCATTGCCATATCGGACATACATTCCTGACTACGAGCTGGAAATTTTAAAAAATCCAATATCACTTTTCCCGACCCGAGATTCGAACCCGAGACCTCAGCTTTGCAATTATACCGTACAACTGCGCCACTGCGGCAATCGGGTATATTTAGCGGCAGGTATTTATATTACCGAAGTCCCTGTGATTTACAACGCGCTGACTGAGTTAGGACTAGGTATAATTGCTCTGGTATTTCTAGTTGTTTGACGATAGGTCATTCATGCTTTTATTTACTGCGGTTCGCGGCCCATAAATATCGACAATGTTTAAAAAACGTGCAGTTTGTTTTTATTTTCAGTTCATATACTTATTTAAGCTTATATCCTAATGGCGTAAGCAGATATGCCATCTGTGCCATCTGAAGGTTGCTTGGCTCATTTCTTTTCGAAATGTGAGAAGACGAAGCGATCTCCTATTAGCATAAATTTCAGTCTCGATTTATAAGCGATTTTTTTAGCGTAATACACTTAACATAAATTGATAATTGTGAACCTTGTTTTTGACGAAAGTAATGGTGTTAGGTTTGTCCTTTAAAACCTCGGAGAGGCTGAAAAGGGTATTACGGTATTACTGGGCTTTTATAAAAATATATTGCGAATATTGCGACTGAGCCAGGTCCCTATAAAATCTTGCGTCTGCATCCTGACTAAAACCCCTAAGAACCGCGTGGATTGTAAGGTGAATTAACTGTTCACAACCCAAACATACAATAAATTAAATATACGAATTTATAACATTAAATGCACCCAACAGTCAAATACATAGTCCTGACCCACAACCGAATCTTGTATCTTAGGTATCAAGAACTACGAGAGACTTTTCGATCGCAAGAACACCCAGATGCAAATATTTGTGGTTCACACAAACATTTACCTCGGTGCGGGGATCGAACCCGCGGCCTCTCATTTCGCAAACGCCGTCTAACCAACTGCGCCACGGAAGCTTTCAATTAGTATATGACTTGGACTATAATTAAAAATATAATTTTAAACAATATTTTTCTTTTACATTCCGGAACCGAACTCTGGACTGCGAGGTTCATTAACGCCAAGTTCTGATAAATGTTATTGGAGCGCGGGCCTAAAAAGGAACAATTACAAGGGTCGCTGAGTCTGTAGGATCATGCGCCATATTAATTACCCCGACCTACTGTGATGGGACGGACTGGGCATGGTAAGCGGGGGCTATATGTTTATGATATTTTTTAGATAAAATGTTGTAAAATGTAGTGCTTTGAATTACGTTAAGTTGTATACTGTATCTATATCCGCCCATATACGTCCCACTGCAGGGCACGGGCCTACTCTACAATCGTCAGTATGATTGAGAGTGGTTAGGCCATATAGTCCACCACGCTGGCCTAGTGCGGGTTGGCGGACTTACATACCATAGAAATTCTTATAAACCGCTATGGTTTCCTCACAATGTTTTCCTTCACCATTTTAGTGCGTGGTGATTGACTATCAATACACACATGACTCCGAAAGGTCAGAGGTGTGCCCTAGGAGTTGAACCCGCGACCACCGTGAACATGTTGGCAGCCGCGTCTGGTCCGTTTACCAACAGGCCACCACGCACTTACGTAAGTCGTATACTGGAATTCCTAATTTTGAAAGTTTGCATTTCAATAGTAGATGAAGCCAACGCCCATTTTTGGGACGCGTATGAGTAGTATAAAAAAATATATAAAGAAAGATTTTTGTCATCCTACCTTTTGCCACTTTTTCCAATGCCTGTATAATATTAATCTTATTATTCGTGGAATACATATACTCCAGAGTTCCCAAAACATACGTAAAACGAAATTTAAAATAAAATCAAAATAGCCTTTATTTTACCACAATTTACAATCGTTAAAACTACCATTATCACCAGTTATCACTGTAAAATCACGATTAATATATTTTATTACGTAAAACGAGATTTAAAAAAAAACAAAATTCGTAAAACGAGATATACCCCCCAAACAAACCCTTAAATCCACCCCAGCACCCTCCACCGTACTTGTTAAACAGTGCAGTGAGCCCTCGGATTCCATAAGGAAACAATGGCTACTTGCGCCGCCGTCCCTTTGTTACTGTACATTTGGAGTCCCTTTGTGCTGCGGTATTATTACTAGTACAAAAACAAACAAAGAAGCGGAAAAAAGGATTTTTGAATATGTGAAGTCCTAGTCAGGTTATTAAAGGACAAAATATTTATTAATTTAACAGCTTTATTGTACACCGATGACAAGATAAATTGAAAAATGTAGCAAAATAGAAAAATAATCGTGTATATAGCTCTTGTAATAAATCTAGTAAATAAGGCTATTATTTACGGATTTTATTTTGGATTTGTATTTGATTTTACATTTTTTGACTTGTGAACCACTAGTTCACACAAACATTTGTCTTGGTACGGGGATCGAACCCACAGCCTCTCGTTTCACAGTTGTCTTATCAACTGCGCCACGGAGGCTCTCAGACAGATTCAGGAGTAAAAAAATTAAAGTATTGTGAGGGAAACTATCGATAAAGAGTCAAAGACGGAACACTGATGCCAAGGCGGTGGTTTTTATTCCCGGGATATACCTGCTACTCTTTTATGTGTGTTGATAGTCCAAAACCACGCACTTTTACGGCGAAGAAAAACATTTTGATGAAGCGGGCATACCATAGAGATTTCCACGAATATCTCTATATTATACAAACATGTGAGTAGTTACTAAGGCGATTCTCTATATATAGGGTTTTATTACAATTACTGCCATTGTATATAATCATGCTGCCTGACTATATAACTATGAATGCCTCGTTGCCGCAGTTGTATTACTGAGGTCTCGGGTTCGCATCTCGGGTTCGCATCTCGGGTCGGGCAAAGTGATATTGAATGTGCCCGATATGGCGATAGGCTCGCCCACTATCACATCGTGGGACGGAACACACAAGGCAAAACGTGTCCGTACCTCTGCCTACCCCTTCTGGGAAACGTGAGTTAATGTATGCATAATAGGATAGTGTCATCAATTTTTATTATTGTTTATTTCTAAAGGTTACGTTATGCATAATAATAATCAGAAATATTTTTTAAAATCCGCATAGTTTTACAAGTTACGAATATATAAAAGTTAGTGGTAAGAGTAATAAACAAGGATGCAACACGCATGACATGACGTCATCTTGTATAAAGTACATGCGTGCGAAAGAGAAAACAAGTGTCCCTACCGCACTATTAAAAATATTAATATCTCAGTCATTTTACAACTAATTTTGACTGACAGCCTCCGTGGCGCAGTTGGTTGGACGCCGCCTGTGAAACGAGAGGTCGCGGGTTCGATCCCCGCACCTAGAGAAATATTTGTGTGGCCCACAAATATTTCTTCCGGGTCTGGGTGTTTGTGAGACCGAAAAGTCACTCGTAGTTCCTGATACCCACGACACAAGACTCGATCTTAGTGTGGGGTCAGGACTATGTATGTGACTGTTGGGTGTTATTTATTTATTTATTTTGATGCTGTTTTCAAATTCATGATTTTATATGCGATATTTTTAGGAACCAACACATACTGTTCAAACCACGAACACAATATTATGTAAAACAATTTAAATTCATTATTACACAAACAAATAACCACAATTGAAGCTCGGAATGATAGAACTTCAACCAGTTCGATACTCCTTATCTCGATTTGGCAGAGTCCGGAGTTCGTCTTTCAACAGCACTTCACCAGTGACCCATATAGATATGGCATGTGCCTGTACAAATGCTTTGAGCTGTCCCACTCAGACCTAGCGCAACAATACCTACCTAGATGAATCTAGACTTGTAGCAGTGGGTTGTAAGTTGATAAAAAAGGAAGATTGGTTTTGTATTTACAGGTTGTCTACCGTCTTGTTTGCCACAAGCGCTGTTGTCGAAATTATAAAAATAGTTTTTCTTATTCCACATTTGATTGCATTGCACCTGTAAATACTATTACTTAATAATACTTCTTATTCACTTAAAATTAAATAAATAATATTAGATTACGAGAATAAATGCTTGTGGAATATTATGAGAACATATCTCAATATAACAATGTGTTAAACTGATATTTTTTAAATTTATTTGTAGTTTGTAGAAAACAGTAGGTTTTAGTCATCTTTTTCTTTTCTCGTATCCATCCAAAAGTTGTCTGTAAGAAATCACCTAGAGCAATAAGACCGCCTTCTGTACTTTTTATTATTTGTAATATAATTAAATGTGTTTCCTCTTTATGTGTAGTTAAGAATAAATAAATAAATAATCTAAAACGATGGCCTAATGCTTTAACCTTTCACTCTTCCAAAAATGTTGCGCAGATACCCTAGCTATGCAGGTATTCTCACGACGTTACCAAAGCCGTCTTATCCTCAAATATCTCGCTATATTAGTCCAATAGCTGTTAATTTAATTACACACAGGTCCTTGAAAACGTATTTACATATCAAAAACACATTTGCGTTGTTCAGAAACGTACGGAAATGTAAGCAAGCTCTTCAATAGTTTTTAGATACACGTTTGATTTGACGTGTATGGCGCCGTGCCAGCTAAACGCAACATCCTCTGAAATGTCTAATTAATTTTGTATCATAACATTTTATTAGTATTTGAGGTAAATACTTGCGTTTTGAATAAATATTAATGCTTTTGTGATTGAGTGGATTCATAATATTAATTAGTTACGTTCATAACATTAATTTATTGATGCAAATCCTATTAGCTGAATTATTAATAGGACTAAACTGGTGTTGGACGATTGTTTTGACAATTTTAATGGATAATTTATTTATAGCTCCTCTTTGTTTTACTATTTTATGCATTTCGTTTGGTTTGAAGATTAGTTAGACTTTTAGGAATGTCTTCTATATCTCTAACAATGTATAAATAAATACAGCCAACAATTATATACATAGTTCTGATCCCGCAATAAGATCGAGTCTTGGGAAACTACGAGATACTTTTCGGTCTCACAAACACTGAGATCCGAAACAAATACTTGTGGATCGCACTTATATTTGTCTCGATGCGGGAGTAGAACCCGCGGCGTCTCATTTCACAGCCGGCGTATAACCAACTGCGCCACGGATGCTGTCGATGTTTTATGTCCCGAAGAGCAACGGTTCCTCCTTTTTTTTAATAAATAAGATTAATTTGTGTAAAATAGATTACATAACCCGAAATATTTCAAATCTAACAACTTGTCAATAATATTTTGTTTATGCTTCTTTCCTGCTTCAAGGCTTTTTTTTTTGTATTGCCATGAATAGCGATACGAGCATGCCGTTCGCCTGATGGTAAGCGATAAGACCGCTCATAAACAGTAGCAAAACCAAACAACACCTTGAATTACAAAGCAATGCTTGGCGTTCCACTGCGCTCGCCATCCTGAGACATAAGATGTTAAGTCTCAATGTGTCCAGTAGTTACTCTGGCTACAATGACCTTCAATCCGAAACACAACAGTGAATTTACACTGCTGCTTGACAGGAGAAATAGACACTGCGGTGGTACCCACTCAGATGGCCTCTCACATATGAGAGACCTACCACCAGTAAAGGCTGTTTTTTTTAATTATTTATTTAACTGTTGTATGAAGAAGCAATTGGATAATTCGATGTAATTGTACCGAATGCCAAGAGATAACAATCTGCCAGCAGTTGAAGCTCACCTAGTTAATTGCTTATTTCATTACCATGAAACAATTTATCTTCCTCTGTAAACTTAGATTAAAGAATTAAAAAATATATACTTTAATTTATAATTATTTATTCATTTTAATTAGCCCATCCACGCCCCACTGCAGGACCCGGCCCTCCTCTACAATCGAGAGTACAATTGAGGGTGATTAGGTCATATAGTTCACCACGCTAGCCTAAGGCAGGTTGGTGGACTTACATACCATAGAAATTCCTATAAATCGCTATGGTATGCAGGTCTCCTCACGATGTTTTACCTCACCGTTTTAGTGCGTGGTGATTGACCATCAATACACACATTACTCCGAAAAGTCAGAGGTGTGCCCTGGGATTTGAACCCGCGACCACCGTGCACATGTTGGCAGCCGCGTCTGATCTATTGCCAACAGGCCACGCACTTGTTATTTATTCATAGACAATTTATAAAAGTGTTTATGTTATCAAATGTTCTATCCTTTTTTAACGACTTTTTAATTCAGTTGGAGTGAAGGAGACAAAACATTCGATAGCTAAAATAGGTTTATAAAGGGACTATGAATAAGGCCGTTAGATTATCGTTATTCTGGCCTATAGCAGCTGGAACTTATTACATGATAATTACTGTACATATGACTGTCTCGGTGGCGTAGTTGTACTTTGGTACGGTCACAAAGCTGAGGTCTCGGGTTCGAATCCCGGGTTGGGCAAAGTGATAATGGATTTTTCTATTCATTATCAGCCCAGAGTCAGGAACGTGTGCCCGATATGGCGATAGGCTCGCCTCCTATCGCATTGTGGGACGGAACATACAAGACGAAATGTGGGTGTCCTGGCACCTCTGTCTACCCTTTCTGGGAAAAAGGCGTGAGTTTATGTATGTATGCACTGTACATAATATGCAAGGCAAGGTTGCTTTGCCTATCTCACTATTTCTCTCTTCCATAATTCTTATTTGAATGCACTGAATGGCGAGACGAGCTTGCTGTTCGCCTGATGGTAAGCGATACGACCGCTCATGAACAGTAGCAAAACTAAACAACACATTGGATTACAAAGCATTGCTCTACATTCCACAGCGCTCACCATCCTGAGACATAAGATGTTAACGGCTACACTCAGATACTTTTAATGTCAATTAAATTGTTCCTTAGTGTAGATTATCTTCGTAAAATCTAGACTTAGTAGTGATTTAATTGACATTAAATGTCTCTGAGTACGGCAGTTAGTCTCAATATCTTCAGCAATTACACTGGCTAAAATCTCCTTCAATCCGTAATACAACCGTGCATCTACTACTATTTGGCGGGAGTAACAGACATTATGGTGGTAACTGCCTAGGCGGCCTCTATCGTATTATAAGTTATCTTTTTCATGAAAGTCCACAGCTGAACATTGGACTCCCCAAAGATATCCACATCGACCTGTTGGAAACTTGAAAACAGAGCCTTCTTCCAACCCTAATCAGGTCACTGTACTTATACTGTACTCGATAAATAATAAAAAAAAAAGAACAGTAGAACAAGAGCTATAACGGTGAAAGAAAACATCCCGAAGAAACCTGCATACCACAGCGATTTGTAAGAATTTCTATAGTATGTAAAGTCAACTAATAAATATTCCCAATCATTCTATTGATCGTAGAGGTGGCCCCTGCGGTGGGATGTATATGGGCTGATACAGAAACAGAAGAGCGACCCCTATACCTAACATAAAGCAAACAAAATTAATGGTATATTTGAGTAACCCAACACTAATTACATTGTACGTATGTTTGTCATTTATCATGCTTCGGTTTGTGTATAAACGCCTGGCGAACCACTTGACAGCCCTTTGATAAATTGATCGCAAATTAACATTGTTTTCGAGAGTCAATTTTTTAATTCGATTGTGATTTGTTTGTTTCAAGTGGGCATAATTGCGCTTTGGAAATGCCAGTCGATATTGTAGTCATCATTAGTTGTACCATCAATACTTTCATTGTTTGTTTTCGTTTTATTATTTTTATATAAGCCCATATACGTACCAATGCAGGGCACTGGCCTCCTCTACAATCGAGAGTACGATCGGAGTTAGGCTACATAGTCCACCACGCTGGCCTAGTGCGGACTCGTGGACTTTACATACCATAGAAATTCTTGAAAATTGTTATGGTATGCAGGTCTCCTCACATTATTTCCTACACAGTTATAGTGCTTGGTGATTGAGTATCGATGTATGCCATTCGCTTGATCGTAAGCAATTCGACCGCTCAGGAAAAGTAGCAAAACCAAAGACGTGAATTACAAGGCAATGTTTGTCATTCAATTGCGCTCGCTATCTTGGACTGAATATATCCAGTAATTATTCTGGCTATAATGTCCTTCAAATTGGAATACAACAGTGCATTAACACCACTTTTTGTACTGGTACTGGTACACTGGTACCTACCCAGGAGGCCTGTCACATATGATAGACCTACCACCTATATATCCAGTTTTGGCTTGACCGCCATAAATATATCTATCAGGACTACATTTTGTGGTACAACAACAAAATTATATACTGACAGTCAAAGTTTTATTGAACAATATCATTGCAAGTACTAAATTGCTTTAGCATTAATTTATCTCATAATCGACCAAACTCCACGTCATTTTCAAGACTGCCCAAAAAGAAAAGAATTCAATAAGACACAAGCTTACTTTAAATTCCGTCAAAGCGTAAATATTTGGTAGGGTCTCTTATACCCCTGAGTGTTTGAAGTATCGCTTCGGAGCTGACGTGGCGCTGTGGAGTGTTATCTGGTTAATCGCTTGAAAACTGATTGGTCGGGGTTCTTTGGAGGTATGAAGTGTCTTACGCTGAATTTCATGAGATGCTTAACTGATTATGTTGAGATGGTTTGTTGAGTTACTTTGAGTATTTGCTTGTAAATCATTTATTTGACCATGAATGATTTCTAATATATTAATGATAAATAAATAAACCCAATAGTCACATGTACCGGGTATGTCAAGACTGCTACCGAAAACGAAGCCGGGTGGTAGTTTTAGTGACTACAAAGACAATGCAACTAAAAATTTTGCTAAGAAACGCGACAATTTTTTTTTATCATTTTTTTAATATCGTCATTTTTGGGTGGTAAATCCATTGTTTTTGCTAAAATAATAATTTAAACTATTTTAAACCTTAGATTCTTTATAAATAAAAGGGTATACACTATTATTTTACGAAAAAATGTATTTACCACCCAAATAGGACCACATAAAAAAATAACAAAAAAAAATGTTGTCGCTTTTTTCCAACATTTTCTGTTGCATTGTGTCTGGAGTCGCTTATACTACCACCCGGCTTCGTTTTCGGTAGCAGTCTTGATATACCCTGTATAGTCCTGACTCCACATTAAGATTAATTAAGCCTTGTGTCGTGTGTTTTAGAAACTACGAGAGACTTTTCGGTCTCACAAAAGTCTCTCGTAGTTCCTGATACACAACAAAAGACTCGATATTAGTGTGGAGTCAGGACTATGTGACTACCAGGTGTTAGTGTGGAGTCAATACTATGTGACTGTTAGGTGTATTTATTTACCTACTATGTAGTCAATGAAATCAATTTTTATGCTCACTATCAAACCAGATACGAATTTCCCAGAAAGTACATAACCGTACCGATCCGAAAATAGGTCATCTCGGCGTAGTTGTTATCGGCCCGTCAGCGTCCAAAAGCGGGTTACGTTCCGAGTTAAAATAGAGTATCGAGAGCGCGTAGAGTCGCACTTCGCACCTGTTACAGAACTCTACCATTTGTTACTTATGATTATGAAGACGCGCCAATTGGGTCAGATTTAACTGAAATAAATAACCCAGGTTCAATTGCGCGAGTGTTTTATGGAGGTATGTGTGACGTAAGACAACTATAGAGTCTATAATGTAGTCACAAACAGATCAACAAAGATCAATCATACACAGTGGGCAGTTGTAGAGACATAATGAGATGATTATTGCTTGCTGGTTGAAATAATTATGCCAGTTTGTTAAATGTATGTTGCAAACAGGTAGAAATCGAAAAAAATATCATGGTTATCACACAATGAAGCTGTTGAATAATTTACAGTCACACGTGTTTCCTCTTTCCTATAATTCTGAGTCCTTCCGCCGTAGTGTGAAAAAGTATTTAAGCAGGTATAATTGTATCGAATGGCATGAGACCGCCGTCTGATGCCATTTGATACTCTGCCTAGACGGCATTTGCACTTACCACCAGGTGAAGAGCAATCACTATGCCGCGTCAAATAAAAAAAATGCAGATTTGACAACCTACAGAGTCTACGTACAGGCTACCACTACCAAACATATCATACCACTTACTAAACATTTTGGGATTTTTTTTACCATGTAGGCAGACGAGCTAGCGGCCTGCCTGATGGTAAGCGGCTACCGCTGCTCATGGACCTCTGCAGTGCCAGGAGACCAGCACAACAAAGCCACTGCTTACCTTAATGAGAGTACTCTCTTTAAACCTCGTTTGAAGAAAGACAGGTCATAGCGCTGTGGAAACACCGATGCAGGGAGTTCATTCCAGAGCTTGCACGTGCGTGGTAGGAAAGATTTCTATATTATTTAAACGTCTTTTATCGTAGTGTTGCTAAAACAACCTCTTTTTGCTTTTATTCACGTTTCTAATATTAAAACATTTTTATTTTTGAAAGCCTACACTGTCGCACTGCAGAAAAACGCTTGTATAATTCCATTCACGATTCTAAATTTTGTTTTAAAATATTAAATCCGCGATTACCTCAGTAAAGTCGATTGCTACTCGTAGTTACTGCGAACGCAACGCTTCGAACGCGTCATTTCCGTTCCGTGATGGCAAATACGCCACTGGGCAAAAATGAAATCTGGGGCAAATCAATTTCTTCTCAATAACTGACATAGTAACATGAAAAACAGAGTAACTTCTGGACATAATGATATTTAACATCTAAAGTATCAAGATAGCGAGCGCAGTGGAATGCCAAGCATTGCTTTTTAAATCATGGTATTGATTGGTTTTGCTACTGTCAATGAGCGGTCGTATTGCTTATCTACAGGCGAATGGCACGCTCACCTCACCATTCATCGCAATAAAAAAAGATACTGCTAGTCCAATAATGATTATTCTAATGTTACAGTAAGATAGTTTATTGTGTTTGTGGTAATAAAAACGAATTTAAAGCTGAGGTCTCGGGTTTGAATCTCGGGTCGGCCAAAGTGATATCGAATTGTTCTGTTCAATATCAGCCTGGGGGCAGGAATATGTGTTTATTATAGCGATAGGCTTGCCCCATTTCACATCATGGAACGGAATACCCAACGGGAAACGTGGGTATTCTCTGCCTACACCTTCTGAAAAGAGAAATGAGTTTCTTATATCACATTTTCATTCTATTTTTGCTATTTAGAATAACAAGACAGATAGTTCATTAATGGTAAACATCATTCCAGTTCGTAAACAGCTTAAAATTGTTTACCAATGCTAGTCAAACTCCGCTTGTCACTCAAAGATATAAGATGTTGAGTTCTTTAAACTCCAATAATTATGGGTTCAATGTACAATAGTCCAAATACATATAGAGTACAAACATACATACATCAGCCTTCAGAGCCAGCCAGAGCTGCAGAGCAAAAGTCTTCCAGCCCTTCTTCCATTCGTCCCGGTTCAGGACTTGGTCCTGCCAGTCTCTCTTTTTTATAGCAATGAATGGTGAGACGAGCATGCCGTTCGCCTGATGGTAAGCGATACGACTGCTCACGAACAGTAGCATAACCAAACAACGCCTTAAATTACAAAGCAATGCTTGATATTCTACTGCGCTGGCCATCTTGAGACATAAGATGTAAAGTTTTAGAATGTCCAGTATTTATCCGAAACATAACAGTGCATTTACACTGCTGTTTGGCGGGAGGAATAGACATTGCGGTGGTACCTACCCAGGCAACATCTGACATATGAGAGACCTACCACCACCGAACTCTCCCTCACATTTCCAACATATCTTGCCATCCTTTTCTTGACCGCGACGTTTCAGAGTCTTATATGGTTTCCGCTGAATCGTTTTCGCCCATATTTAATTGGGCATGTGACCAGCCCAGTTCAGGCGGAAATAATTCAGAATTGAACAGGCGATAAAAATAAAGTACCTACCTCGAATGTCTTTTACTTACAAGAGACATTTTATTTTCAATCACAGTAGTACCAATTTACTACAAATATTTTTAGGCTGAGTTGCACAAACTAACTTTGCCAATACCTTTGACTTTGCAAATGTCAAATCCATACGTTGGCAATGGTAAACACGTCTCAAATGTATGGGATTGACACTTACAAAGTCAAAGGTATTGGCAAAGTTAGTTTGTGCAATTCAGCCTTAGATTCGACATTATTTATTTATTTATTTATTTATTTATTTATAAATTCTTTATTGAACACCACATAGAGTAAATAGATAAAAAATATGACAACATGTTTGAATAAAGGTGACAATTGGCGGTCTTATCGCTTAACGCGATAAGACTAATTGATATAAGCATTATTTTCCTGACCCGGATTTGAACCTTCGCTCCCGCAAATGTCCAACATCCTACGCTATGCCCCTGTGTTAGTAATGGACAAAGAATTCTATTCAAAGCTTTTATTACAGTATTTCATAAAAATATACTGCTGTGTTATTTTTGCTTTGATATTTCTCTTTGTTGCGTTGAAAAGGGGTCTGTTAATATTTAATCAGTCCGAATGAAAGGAAGGCTTGTAGTTCAGTTTGTGAAAATAATTTGAATATCCTGGTGGGTTTAGGATCGAATCCTGGTTTCGGAAAGACCTTCGTTGACAAAAATTATATTGTTGTAATTGCAATTGGTAAAATCATGTTTTTAGTAGTAGAACCTTCTTATAGATTGTCTAACAACAACTGGTACAAACGGGAGTAGAATGTGGGTGAATGGGGTAGAATAGGTTAGTGTCAGAATATCGACAAAAAGATAATTTTAGTCCAAAATTTCATGGTAGGATGTTGGTATCTGTTCGGAAAGTGACCACCTTAAACAATGGTGGAAAAAAATATAGGAGCAAGCATATCTAATTTGGAGTTGAGTCTATGTATTTTCAGTGTCAACGAGGCCAGTGATTTTCTGTTGTTCATTTCCACATGCATTGTGGGGCATTTCATTATGGAAGAACAAAATAAACCGTGTACTTAAGCGCTGTGCACACAGAGAAACATCAATTGAAGGAGATTGTCAGCATTTTACTAGTTTATGATAAAAGTTGCCAGTTGCAACAATTTTCAGTTGTGTTAACTGTAAATTTCACAAAATTTCAACGTTAAAGTTGTCCAATGTGCACAGCTTAGAATGTGTATTTCTACAATTTCCAAAACCCAATTCCAGTAATGAAAATGCAAGAAATTCGTATCTAGAATTAGGTCACAGGTTTCGTCTGAAATCTATGTCATGACGTCACCCTACCATTTTTTTGGCAAAACAACGCTTGGTCAGGTAACATAGGTGTTACGAAACAAACTTTACAACGGTTGTTCAATTTATGTCCGCTTTTATGACTTCACAGTGAAAATATACGAATGTGTTTTGTGAACGTCAATGCTCCGATTTAAAGGTCAATATATTTCGAGATTTTGATAGATGAAATGTATTATTGTAGTTTCATTTGTAATCTTGATATATTATAGAGGATACAAGGGACGGTGTGCATAAAAGATAAAGATAAGAAGATTCTGTTTGTCGCTGTCAGTCTTACGCTTTACAAAATGTATGTTTCGTTCAGTCTGTTGATTTGACACGTTCCTATTATGCGCGTAGATTTTGATCGCCAATTTTGCTGTAGTATAATAACCATATAATTTTGAGGCAGTGTTGTGTTAGTTCAGTAATTTGGAATTCTGATAATAATATATCAAGCTGTATATGCTCCTTTCCTGAGCACGAAAATCTATGTTATCACAAGTTCAATTGTGAATTGGAATCGCATTTCACCATCTTGGGTTTACGCATATCACAAAATTGCCTGGCTCTCATGATATATCAAACTAACGGAAATATCTTTATGGTATACCGGTTTCCTCAATATGATTTTCTTCATCACTAAACGTGTGGTGATAGTTTAAATGAATTCAAAAAGTCAAAGTTCTGCTCACAATTACGCAAGCAAAAATTACCACGAAATATAGAAACCTTAGATCATAAGATTCACCCAGCAAATAAATATGCATCCATTTGTCTCTAACGACACACAGTTGGCAATTTCACAAACAAAAATAAAACACTTTAAGACCTTCAATCCCAAAAGCGATCTAATGGCACATTGGCATCAAGTTGTTCGGAAACACAGTTGTTTAACATTTTGGCAGTAAAGCGCGGCGGTCGGTTGCACAATAAGTCCCCGTATATTTCAAAATAAATGAGCGGACTATAACAATTTGAGAAGGCGGCGCGGTATCTGCAAGTTCGCCCGCATACAACGAACTTGGCCGAAGTTACACGAACTCGTCCGAAGTTAGCCGAACTTGCCCGAAGTTACTCGAAGTTCACTACATGGCATTTTGTTTTACATAATCCCGTGTATACGGGAGTCTTGAGGACAACGTTAACAGCAATTTGTGAGGAGTGAACTCAATTTTCCTAATACCTATATTAGATGATTTTATAATTAAAACGATAATAAAGTATATAGAGATTTGTGGTGGTCGAGTACTCGTATCTATGCAGATAGCGATGTCAAGTTAAGGAGTTAACAATCTCTTGCCGATTTTATCGACAAAATTAGGATACTTTATCCTGTGGAAGAACATGTTCTTCGTAGCTACTTTTGCCAATAAAAAACAACTACCCAATTGTATGTTGGGCGCATTTTGTATTCTTCTTTAGCCTAAAAATCCACTAAACTAGGCCTGCAATATTTCATGGTCTATTGAAATATTGCATCCAGGGATTTCCTCCGAACATTATTACGTCATCAATCCTTGTGGGTGGACGTCCGACGGTTATATTATTAAAACATCTCACATATAAATTCAATATACAACTCAAATATCGGATAAAACAACAAATACATTTATCATTATAGTTGCATCGTCTCAACGGTCGTAAATGTCGGTGTGCCATCACTTACAACTATAATAAAATAGGCGTAAATGTCTGTCTGTATGTGTTAACACCCTGTGATCCTGCAGCTGGCTTTTCGAGTTATATACTAGTGCGATTGCAAGAGATATTAGTACTCATTATAGCCATTGATTTCAAAACTATGGCCCTTCATTAGATTTGGAGTTTCAAAAAGATGACCGTGAAAATCAAAACGAAATTTTCAAAATTAAGATTAGTGTATTACTTAAGGAAGTTGTAGAATCATCACAATAGTTTGTTATTTATATATTGCTATTTGTATGTATGTATATATTTATTTAGAATTACTCATACACATAATTATATATGCCCACTATATTACAGCATATATTGTCCCTATATTTTTACAGTAGTGGCTCAAAAATGCATTGAAGGTGGATTTAAAATGTAATGTTTGTTGTTATTTTGGTAAAATTTTCATGTTTTGTTTTATTTTTCTTGTTTATTCTATGTGATATTTAGAATAGTTTAGTGTAATGCCGCCTTAGTTTCAAAACTGTTATGGTATTATATTTAAGGTGATAATAAACAAATAAAAAATAAAATAAAATATTTGTACGTATTTACACCTTAATTATTTATGTTTCTATTTCTTTGTTTATAATATTTATACGCCCACTTCATCTCATCTCTGCATAACCCAAAGGTAGACTGGTAGATAATGCCTCTGGCATCAGTTCCGCCTTGTGTATAATGTTTATGAAGTATATTAAACAACAGTGGATTTACACTGCTGTTTGACGGGAGAAATTGACATTGCGGTGGTACCTACCCAGGCGGCCTCTCACATATGAGAGACCTACCATCAGTAACACCAGTTTCCAATTTATAAAAGTAGTTTCTGAGATTACCGTGTTCGAAGATACAAACTCTTCAACTTTATATATTAGTATACATCTAGTTTATTACCATTTAGTGTGTTTGAAAATGTTATATTTAGTTTGTTGGAGTTTCAATGTATTATGATTGATTCGTACCGATTGGATTGTTTAATAACATCTTGTATCTACCATCCTGTTTATTATTTTACTGGCAAATAATTACGAATATTTCATACCATAGAAATTTTACAAATCGCTATGGTATGCAGGTTTCCTCACGATGTTTTCCTTCACCGTTTTAGTGCGTGGTGATTAACTATCAATACACACATGACTCCGAAAAGTCACAGGTGTGTTCTGGGATTCGAATCCGTTACTACCGTGAACAATTATAGTATAATAAGAATATTATACATCTAAAGCAGATATACTATATTTCGGTTGCACTACACTACCATCATTTTGTCCCGATTCGCCCCTTCGAAGACCAACAGAAAGTATGTAAATAATCTCGCATCTAACAGCATAAAGAACGTTAAATAGCTACACAAGGCTAATGACGAGGGCGGTCAATAAATCGATTAATTATATTATTACACGACGCTACATCGTAACTCTGCGCACATCGAGTTTCATTCTGAATAATTCCGATTGTCACAGCTCGCAGTCTTAGGCAAATAGTTACCAGAATACAATTAATTTGTAATATTTGTGTTTCGTATTATGCTCTACTCATTCATAAGTTAATTACCAGATTACTAGTTATTTATTATTTTGTAATTTGTAATATGCTCTACACATCCAAAAGTCAACTGACACTGCATGCCATGCAAGCATGCCAAACGCTGGATGGTAAGCAACACGACCGCTCATGGAGAGTAGATAAACCAAACAACACCATGAATTACAAAGCAATGCTTGGCATTCCACTGCGCCATCCTGAGACGTAAGATGTTAAGTCTCAATATGTCTAGTAATTACTCTGGCTACTATATTCTTCAAACCGGAACAACAGAAAAGGAGAATGCCCATTTTACTATGACACTTAGTATCGGCATCCTGGCGGCATGCTAGTCTCGCCATTCATTGCAATAAAAAACCTAAAAATCACCGTAATGTATTCACGCTATTAGTAATCCGACTTTCACCGCATCTCATTACTTACGAACTACGCTAGGTGTTTCAATTCACATACTAATAAATATCTTTAAAATATCACCATACATTAAACTATTGTAGGAGATATATAGGCATTATATGTCTAGTTTTATCTGCACCTAGTTTTTTTTTAGAATACATTACGCATGCTAAGTTTCCTCCATTGACTTAAATATATTATGGACAGGGCGGAAAGCGCGCAGTTTCCGTGTGTGTAGCGTAGTGGAACGTTACTGAAATTAGTCGTTGCTCGCAAAGATTTTAATTTTTGCTTGTATAATGAAAAAAAGTTTAACTAAAATGAATATATAATAGTATTTTTATTTCCGTTTAGACAGACGAAATTTGTTAAATTAACAAAATGTAAAAAAATATTATTAGTTCTATGATTATTAACATTGTTCATTATTCTATTAAATTTATATTTATTTTAGTGGGATTTTCACTGACAAACATTTGCCTCGGTTCGGGGATCGAATCCATAGCCTGTCGTTTCACAGCCAGCGTCTAACCAACTTCGCCACGGAGGCTATTAAATGTTTACACTTGTGGCTTACACTACAGCAACTTTTATAAATCTTAGGAAGCTTCTGCGTACCAGTATTTAAAAAATCTTAAACTAAAATATTCAGCTATATCTTTTTAAATACTTTAGATCCTTTAAAATTTATAGCCACTGAATATATTTTACTACTTCACATTACTAATATTAATATGCAAAAACTATTAATACTAAGTAATATTTTTATTTTATAAGGAACTAAATTATGTTTTATACAAAGTAATAATATCATTCTATATATATTTGCCGAATTTAAGCAAGCCAAATAATACTGCAAAATACGCAAATCCGAAAAAATATTAAAGATATTACCCAAAATCCTGAAAAACACTGGCAGCTAATTATAATGAAAAGAAAAAAGTATATTCCAGCGTGCCGTATATCGTGATTAGTGTGGGCTCACTGCGGGACACTGCTCCACCTGGCGTGACAAATAGATGCGGCACGCTTCGGGGAAAGTATTTTAATAAACATTAAACGGGGATTGCGGTATTTTCGGTATGGATTTTTTTGCAATTGGCACTGATATTTAATATGTAGTGCGGCTTAAATAAAATATTGACCGTCGAAAACTGTGCTTCGATCGATACAATTATACCGGCCAATTCTATCTTGCAAAGCGTCACATTTGATAGTGCCACTTCGTCGATCGTACCATCAATATTTAGACTGATATCATATTCCTACCAATAAAACAGTACTATATTCACTGCGGGTCACTGTTCACCTGGCATGACAAATAGATGCGGCACGCTTCGGGGAAAGTATTTTAATAAACATTAAACAGGGATTGCGGCGTTTTTGGTATGGATTTTTTTGCAATTGGAACTTATATTTAATATGTAGTGCGGTTCAAGTAAATTATTGATCGCCGGAAACTGGTTCGATTGATAAAATTAAAATATGAATAAATAAATGCACTCAACAGTTACATACATATCCCGACCCACACTACGATTCTTGTGTCGTGGATATGCGGAACTACGAGAGACTTTTGGGTTTCACTAACTCCCAGACCCGAAAAACCTGTGGTTTACACAATTATGCCGGCCAATCCGATCTTGCAAAGACTCACATTTGCGATTGTCACTTCGTCGATTGTACCATCAATATCTGGATCGATACCACTTTTCCTACCAATAAAAACTACATATTCATTGCGTGACACTATATTCCACCCAGCGTGACAAATAGATGCGGCACGCTCCTGGGGAAGTATTTTAATAAACATTATTCATGGGATTGCGTATTTTTCGGTTTTGATTTTTTTATATTGGGATGGAAAACCGCAGTGTTATGATAAGTGGTGTTTGGCCTGAAATCTGATCTCTAAAAGCAGTGCATTTGGCCATGGTCAGTTCATCAGGACAAATACTATATTATCTAATATTTTATCATCAGATTTTTTTTATTACTAGCAATTTTGCTGCGATCTCTGTATTCCACTTGGCGTGACAAATAAATGAGCCAAAATTCTTTGTCTCTGTCAGTGAGTAAAGTGTTGTAATGAATATTAAATTGTGATAAGTTTGAGGATTTGAGGTTTTGAAATTGACACTCTTGTTCAAAACATTGTGATTTTCAAGTTTCCTTACAACTTTTCTCTTTCTTATTTAACTGAGAGAAGTTATTTTTTATTACTTTTTTACATAATGGCTTGCTAAGTTGAGTTGTTCATTTTTATGGATGGAATTAAACAGTCTTACATAAATTCGGGCATAATATACAATAATATGAAATAAAACCATTATTTACGAATTTTGTCGGAAATCCGGTTTCATTTTTACATTTTTTAACTTCCTGACGTTGCGACCACTACAGCTTTCGTGGTTTCGAGGCGGACTGGGGTAATAGTCATGCGTAAATAATTGTTTTATTTCAAGGTTTTTTTTTATTGCTATGAATGGCGGGACGAGCACGCCGTTAGCCTGATGGTAAGCGATACGACCGCTCATGAACAGTAGCAAAACCAAACAACACCTTGAATTACAAAGCAATGCTTGGCATTCCACTGTGCTCGCCATCCTGAGACATAAGATGTTAAGTCTCAATATGTCCAGTAGTTACTCTGACTACAATGCCTTTCAACCCGAAACACAACAGTGCGTTTACACTGCTGTTTGATGGGAGAAATAGACACTGCGGTGGTACTCACCCAGATGGCCTCTCACATATGAGAGACCTCAATGTGTAATATTCGTGTAAATCTAAGACACTATTATTCAATAACGTATTAAAATGTTTTGTAACTATCACGCCTCAGTAAATAGTAATGAAATTCCATATAAATATTAAACTATATCACTCCGCTTAAGCCCTAAGAAACCAAAGGCCTAGCCATAAATTTCTATCTATAACATAAATTCTGTATATTATTGATACGAAAATAAATATTAAACAAGACATGTACGCCTATAAAAAGGAAGTCTTAAGATGGGCACGTACCACGAAAAATGAAACGTATAATCCATGCCCAATATATTTTCGGGGTAACGGTCTTGCCCCAACTGTCACTTCAACTGGAATATGCCACATATTTCATGCGATGCCATTATGCCTCTATTTTATATTGTAGATCCTAGCGACGAAAAGGTCAATAGTAAGTTATGACCAATATACAAGGTTAGTGGTAAAGGGTATATAAAACCATACGGGGGATGCTACACTGATCGTTATAATTAACATTTACTATAGGGTTAACGAAATAATCGTGAAAAAAAAACAGCTGTTCTACACAAAGATAATGGTTTCAATCTAGGTACAATAGATATGTACATCATACATAATCTCACATATGAGAGACGAACCATTAAAATTGTTTTTAAACATCAACTGAAACCCTAAATATGTATACTCTGCATGGTTATGGGCCTCCTTTGTCACAAGTTAATTGGAAAATACACGCAGTTATTGCCTTTTTGTGACTAACCATATAAGCAAAATAGGTACTATACAAGATATATGCAGACTGCCACTTTAACAAAGCCAGGTGGCAGTTTTAGAGACTTCAGACATAATTCAACTAAAATTAATAAAAGGCAGTAAGACGATATTTTTTGTATTTTTTTCCTATCTTCGTATTTGGATGGTAAATACATAGTTTTTCCTTAAATAATAATGTTTTTTTTGTACTGTTTTTTATTTGGATAGTTAATACATAGTCTAAAATAATAATGTACACGCTTTTATTTAACAAACGCAATGGTAAACAAGGGTTTACATTATTATTTAAAAATAATTTTAACAAACGCAATGGTAAACAAGGGTTTACATTATTATTTAAAAATAATTAATTTTATTTGCATTGTTTCTATAGCCAGTATAACCACCACCCTTCGTTTTCAGTCCCAGCCTTTATATACTCTGTAAATACATAGGCTCTAGCGTGCGAGCTGCCAATTTTGGTTCCCTCACTAAAGCAAAGTTTCATATCTGGCAAAAGTATAATTTTTTCCCGCCAAACAGTAGTAGAAATGCACTGTTGTGTTTCGAATTGAAGGGCATTGTAGCCAGCGTAACTACTGGACATATTGAAACTTAACATCTTATGTCTCAGGATGGCGAGCGCAGTAAAATGCCACGCAATTCTTTGTAATACATGTACTAGCCTATGCGGTGCTATTATGCCGTAGAAAAGTTCAGCTCGCCTAGTTTCTTTTACTAGATTGAATATTCTATGTACTGTAAAGAATTATGTAGGTCACCGAAACTGGCCGTGTTGATTGTAGGCACAGAACATTTTAAAGTAATAGCCTGGGCGTTGTAAAAAACAAAAGACTTGTAAATAAGTTAGTATTTTTAGAGACTAACCTTGAAGCTATAAAATTGTGACTAAAACTTTGAATACAAGGTTAGGTGTAAAATAAAATGGCCTAGGATAGCCTAATCCTCGTTTAAGAAGATAAATATAAATATTATATTACGTTGTTATTAGTATACAAAATTATGAATAATATTGTAGCTTTGGACAGTATCTTAAGTAGAAATTTAAGATACTTTTTTAAAATAAGTATACCTTTACATACATAATCTCACGCCTTTTTCTCAGAAGGGGTGGGCAAAGGTGTAACCAGGACACCCACGTTTCACCTAGTATTTTCCGTCTCAGAATGTGACAGGGGGCCAGCGTATCGCCATATCGGGACGCCCAGCCGATAATAAATAGAAAAATTCAAATATCACTTTTCTCGACCCGGGAGTAGAACCCGAGACCTCAGCTTAGCAATCATACCGTAGTACAACTGCGTTACCGAGGCGTATCTATGTATACATATATATTTAATTTCTATTTTAGTGTTGAATTCTTAGCTACTACATATTTTATTTACTAAATACCTTTCGTCATTACAATTTATCATTATGATCATACTCAGCCACAGGAAGTAAAATACCTCATTAATTACCGGTAGAAATTAATGATCTTGATCTAACGATCGATCCCGAGAATAGACCAATCGGGTTGATGAATTATAGACACGCCCACGTTCATCTTATCTTGATTGGTTTATTTTAATTTTAACGGTGAAATATCATTTGAAGATTCTTAACCATCATACAAAAGTTATGTTCTGATATGAGTATATTTGCTCATGTATTTTATTCCAAAAAATATACATACATACATATATAATCGTCACGCCTGTATCCCATAGGGGTAGGCAGAGACTATAGAAATATATTCCAAAAAATATATTTGACATATAATAAATCGGCCCTAAAGAAACCTATACTACCACACACAAAAAAAAAATCCATAGACAAAGTCAATACATTCGTCACGCATAGGAAGAGAGTTCCATATTCAAATTTCGAATGACAGGACAAAACGCTCGTCCCGTCACGTTCATACCCGTCTGAGCGTGACAGACGACGTGTGACGTCACGACCTATCACGCACGTGCATAAAGGTTTTAGGTCAGCCTGTGCTGATTTAAGGATGAAACACACTTGTTCAGGCTTTGTCCATAATGATTCAGCTCATGTTGGTATTATCTTGGCTTGTAAATGATTTACAAACTGCTCAGCTGGAACTGTTATATAAGTTGTATTTTTTTTTTTGTTTCATTATCAATACTAGAGTTCATTATTGGTGTTTTTTTGTTGTTAAATGACTATTGGGAACAGAACATTGAATCTTTATTATAATGATATTATGGATGCAATTAATTATATTAATTTTACTTCACAAAAATAAACAATTTTATATGTTGATCAGTTCGGCTTTCTGCGTACATATTCGCGACAGTTACACAGGAAAAGTGTTTTTATCATTGGTTGTTTCGTCACATTCAGAACTGTACATGCTGTAACTAAAAATTCAACAAAACGCTGAATGTTGCTGAATATATACAGGGTATATCAAAACTACTACCGAAAACGAAGCCGAGTGGTAGTTTTAGTGACTACAAACACAATGCAACTAAAATTTTTGCAAAAAAACGTGACTTTTTTATGATCTTTTTAAATATCATAATTTTTGGGTGGTAAATCCATAGTTTTTGCTAAAATAATAATTTAAACTCTTTGATACGTTAGAGTCCTTATAAATAAAAGGGTATACACTATTATTTTAGGAAAAAAATAATATACCATCCAAATACGACCATAAGAAAAAAATATTGAAAAAAGTCGACGATTTTTTTTACAACAGTTTATGTTGCAATGTGTCTGAAGTCACTAAAATTACTACCCGGTTTCGTTTTCGGTAGCAGTCTTGAGATACCCTGTATACTATGTAGTCACTCCGTAACTGTGAAAAACAATAGGAGTCAACGAGTGACGTTCCATATTTGAATTTTTCGTGCTTTTTCTTTCGTGTCGCGTGACATTTAATATTTATTTGTTTGGATTGTCCAAGGTCAAATTTAAAGTAGGTTTTTGTAAGTATTGATGCGTGAAGAATCGACTTTGTAGGTTGTATTTAAGTATTATTATAACTTTAAATTCGGTTACGTATTTAATTTGGCTGTAAATAATCATTAAAGACAAGGTTATTATTATATTCCATAAATAAAAAGATTTCTTACATTTCACATAAAATAAAAATATAGATATATATACATATAGCAAAGAAGCCGTTTGGATGTAAACTTTTAGCATCGATTAATTTGACAATGATTATTTTATTTTATTAGTCAAGGATTGTTACACTTATGCAGTTAGCATAAATATTACATAAAAATATTATATATGATCTGTACAAGTAAAAACATAACATGCACGAAAATGCACAATTAAAATAGGTATAGGAAACATTATTATAAGAATGTTAAACAAGGTTATTATCAAATTGTTTTGATGGCATGACAAAATGACATGACTATTAGGTACCAAAGTCGAGTCTCACATAGGAGAGACCTACCACTAGTAGTTTAAATCATATTTCGATTCCAAATGGGTATTTGAGTTCCCTGACTCTCTTATAATATCTTGGTTTGAAAATAAGTACGGTGAAGAGTTGGTCAATTAATGGTACTTCTGCCTACCCCTTGGTAATAAGCGTGAAGCTATGTATGTAAACAAAAGACTATTGTTTGAAATTAATCGTTACATTTCCTATTATAAAGCCATGGTGTAAAGTTCCTTAATGTTATTAAGTTTTCTCATTTGTATATAACTGTGAAATATTGAATGCGGAACAAGCTTTTATCTTATTTGTTATAAGGAAGGATGTAATTAGATTACTGTGTTGTAAGCCTTGTTTATTTTTAATGTTACTTAGAGAATTTTACAGATACACTTTTATGAATATTCTATCGCCTATGTTTCATTCAGGATTCTAATGATAAAGGATGTTTTCAAATCAGTCCATTAGTTTCCAAGCCCATTCAATACAAATATAAATAATCAAATCTTTCCTTTTTATAATATTAAGTAGTTTATGAGACCGAAAAGTCTAGTTCCTGATACTCACGACACAAGACTCTATCTTAGTGTGGGGCCAGGACTGTCTATATGTGACTGCTGGGTGTATTTATTTATAGTTTACATTATAGTATAGATGACCCCCCACTCCCAACTCCACGCCTGTCCTCCAGTTACTTCAATAGTTTACTACTTGTTATTCCCCATTGCAAATACATCTCGTATCTAATGTAGTATATTGATGTTTGTACAGATCTGTGCTCCGGCTTATGCTACTTTGATCTCAATAATATTGTCGTAATTCTCGAGTATAAATAAACTGGGAACAATAGGGATTTTAGAGTGTACGTCAGAACTGCAACACGCTTTAATATTCTGACAATAGATTCACCTTTGGTCTGACAAAATTATATCTTGAAGGTTAATACAGAAATTATATGAATCAAAGTTATTAACTGGTGGAAGGTCTGTCATATGTGAGAGATTGCATGGTTAGGTACCGCAATATCTATTTCTCCCGCCAAACAGCAGAGTAAATGCACTGCTGTGTTTCGGATTGAAGGATATTGTAGCCAAGATTGTGGACATATTGACTTAACAACTTATGTCTCAGGATGTCGAGCGTAGTGGAATGTTAAGGATTGCTTCGTAATTCAAGGTGTTGTTTGGTTTTGCTACTGTTTATGACCGGTCGTATCGCTTACCATCAGGTGAACGGCATGCTCGTCTCGCCATCCAATGCAATAAAAAAAATATATAACACACACAAGTATCTAAACATTGTTCGTCGTAGTATATCGGGTTGCCATATTAACATTAAATTCGATCTTAGCGCCCTTTTTTGCCAAGCTATATGTATTTTGAGCTGATATTCGCTTCATAACCATACCGTATGCAATCCACGCCCCCACTAGACTTACGGCCGGTTTTTATATCCTATCTGTCTTTAACAAGAGGTTAGAATAACTACCATTACCATGTCTTTACAATTATATGTTACAATAAACAAAGATATACATATAAATGCACGGAGGGAAGTGGACAATATTTTATTTCCAACTCCTCCTGAAAGTGTTATTAATATAACACTTTCTGATTAATTTCGTTGCGGGTTAAAGACAAGTTAGACATTCCCGGCGACTCGCCGAGTTTCAATGCTCGGTGTCATAACATTGCGTGCCACTGTTAATCCTGGCTTACAGGAGTTGCAGTGGTGGGTGTGAGGGCGGGACAGTCTCCATATACATATAAATTTATTTTGCCTAGCTATCTATAATATATGCATCATTTCTCGCTATTTTTGTTATCCAAAACACAAAATGCATAGAAATATCTAACGAAATCTCTAGTTAAAGATAGATAGATTATAGAAACCGGCCATAAGACGGCTAATGTTTATCTTTTTTAATCAGACGAGCGGTATGCTTATATAAAAAACATAAACATCTTGCAGCTAGCGTGGAGCCGGTGCGTCGAACTATTGCGCAAAGTGACGTCACACGGGAAACGGATATTACTTCTTTTGATTCAAATATTTGATTTATTGGTTAGTGGTTGGCGGATGCGATGGGAAGGTACAATGTTCGAGGGTAGACCACACGTGTGTAATTATTCTGAGCTCTTCTCTCTGGTCTATTTCGCCTACTGCCTATAGTGCATGTCTCTTAGACAGCCTCTGTAGTTAGATTCTGCCTGCGAAACGAGAGGCCGTGAGTTCGATCCCCGCACCAAGAGAAACGCTTGCGTCCCACAAATATTTCTTTCGGGTACGGGTGTTTGTTAGACCGAAAAGACTTTCGTAGTTCTTGATACCCACGACAAGACTCGATCTTAGTGTGGAGTCAGGACTATGTAGGTGAGTTTTGGGTGTTATTTAATTATATTACAATGCGGTGATCGTATGATGGCAGGACTTACTCATATAAGAGACCTACCAGTAAACTGCTTTCAAAAATTTACTTGCTACACCCATAAATGGTTGAAACAATTTTCGAATTTTCCGCAGAATACCTATTTCCCACAAGCGGTTATATAACGGTGTTTGCTGTAAATGGTTTATCTACATCGGAACTTACAGCGAAGCGAAGTTGATGGCCAATTTGTCAATCGATTCTGATTTTAATCTAAAATCTGTTTCCCTGTTCATTGGCAGGTTCTGCGTGTTTTGCTTTTAGAAGGAATTCCAATTTGTTGCAAAGGTTTGCTTATGTGTTTTTTTTTATCACACCTCCGTGGCACAGTTGGTTAGACGCCGTCTGTGAAACGAGAGGTCGCGGGTTCGATCTCCTAACCGAGAGAAATGTTTATGCGGCCCGCAAATATTTCTTCCGGGTCTGGGTGTTTGTGAGGCCGAAAAGTCTCTCGTAGTTCCTGATACACACGACACAAGACTCGATCTTAGTGTGGGGTCAGGACTATGTGTGTGACTGTTGGGTGTTATTTATTTATTTATTTATATTGGAACACCTAAATTAATACTGGTTCCTTTATTTTTCCTGAGCGCTATGACCTGTCTCTCTTCAAACGAGGCTTAAAGAGAATATTCTCCTTAAGGTAGGCAACGTCTTAGCTGACCTAGTCTTCTGGCACTGCAGAGATCCATGAGTAGCGGTAGCCGCCTACCATCAGGTGGGCCGTTAGCTCGTCTGCCTATAAAGGCAATAAAAAAAAAAATACGCCAATGCTACTCATCGAAATAAAACTATATTTAGGGATTTTATCGCGCATTTGGTTTCATTTATGTTTTATTTCCAAACGCAACGTTTCGATTACTTTTCAGTTACAATAAATGAAAAATACTGACTTAAAAACGGCTTATATACACAAAATATACCAAATTGAAACGTTATTCATGGAAATGAAATTTTCCGACGATTGAAAAATGGCACCAATGTATCTTTATAATTTTCCTTGTTTTATTGTATACAATAAATTGGAAAAAATAAATAATATCCAACACCTCGGATGCAGGTATTACTGACGCAAACAGTAAAAAGTCGAAAGAATATTTATGTGTCGCCAGTAGCGCCGCGTAGTGACGGGTCGCGTAAACAAACAGCTCGTAAAACTCACCACAATAAACATTGTTTTACAATCGCATTGATATATCGCCACTTCGACGTGACGTGATGTGTTATTGAAAAAAAAAAAGAAATATTGAGTGGCAAAGCGAAGTTTTGTATTATTAACCAATATGGCGCCGGGTCAGTCCTATTCTTATTTGAATCGCATTATATGTTTGTGTATTTTATTAGGTATAAGGTATGATGGGACTTACATGTCCGCACGGATAAAAGTCCCAAAAAATAAAGAGAAAAAAAAAAAGTTTTGTATTAGCAAGAACAAGGGTTGGAAATAATATTTTTTTTGTGACCTCATGGGTAATTCCGAATCAAAAATGTTTTTTTTTAAATTAAGTTTTGAAAAAAGAAAAAGGGGTTTCCTGAGCTTTCTTTCTAGTTAAAACTGCCTTCTAAATTAGGTGTCAAAGAATAAAATGCAATTATGATAAAATTTAATTAATGCTAAAAAATAATAGATTTAATAATATGTTAAACATAGAAGCAAATATTCGAGATAAAAATAATGAAAACACTAATATTTTTATTGATACTGCGACATTGTTTGACATTTGTGTAGTCTTTTTTTAATTTTACAGCGCAATTAACATCCAAGAAAATATTGAATTACTTGTTTATAACAATTCTTTAAAGCAACATACTCCCACCTATTTAATAAAGACTATGTGTTTACAGTCATATAAAAAGGATATTAAAATAGTTTTTACGAGTGCATAAATATAATAAAATATAATTTATTGCGAGGAAGTGGAACGAAGGAGACTTGTATTATGCGCAAAGCAATGGGGTACGATAAAATATGTCGTGAATAAATACAACCAAGTCACACGCATATTTCTGATAACTGGATTTAGATGCGAAATGTGTTTTTTTTTAATTTTCACACGCAAAAAGGGCTACAAAGGATTCGATGTATCTGTATCTGTATCAGCCCATATACTTCTTGCTGCAAGGCACGGGTCTTCTACAATTGAGAGAACGAGGCACAAACCTACATAAGACGAAAACACTAAAATCTTACTTAAGCTAATATCGCGAGTATTCCATCTTAATATGCCGCAGCGATTTCACATCATCATCATCATCACCATATCAGCCACAGGTAGTCCACTGCTGAACATAGGCCTTCCCCAAGGATCTCCACAATTACCTGTTGGAAGCGGCCTGCATCCAGCGACTTCCTGCAACCTTAGTCAGATCGTCCGTCAGTCAGATCATCCGTCAGCGATTTCACAGGTGGATTTAAATATTCTATACATAGAAAGATCTTATAAATATTCCCATTATTTTCGATTTAGAGAGATATGATTGAGAGGGGTTAGGCCATATAGTCCACCACGCTGGCCTAGTGCGGGTTGGTGGAATTGGTTAGAACTGATGTTACGTGAAGTAAATTGCAAATAGACGATCTGCCAAACGAAGATGGTCGTTTCTTACCGGTGGACAAAATTATGTTAGTTTTTTATTGCAATGAATAGTGAAATGAACATGCCGTCCGCCTGTTGGTAAGCGTTACGACCGCTCATGAACAGTAGCATAACCAAACAACACCTTGAATTATAAAGCAATGCCTGACATCCCACTGAGCTCACCATTCTGAGACATAAAATGTTAAGTTTTAATATATCCAGTAGTTACTCTGGGTATAATGTCATTTAATCCGAACAGTGCATGTACCTACCTACATATGAAAGACCTACCGCCAGTAAAAAAATGTGTTTTTCTCGAAATCAACGAATACACTGTCTAGTTTAGGTACGCGACACATTTATTTGGTTCTCTGTAGGGAATATCACGGTATGAAATAGTTCTTAATGTTGTGATTGGTTAAGAACCAACGTGAGACGCCAGGGGATGAATCTTCCAACGAAGAAAGAAGAATTTGATGTGTTCTTGTTTCTTTTTTAATCAATAAATACACCCAATTACGTACATAGTCCTCCCCCACACTAAGATCGAGTCTTGTGTCGTGGGCATCAGGAACTACGAGAGACTTTTCAGTCTCACAAACACCCACATCCGAAACAAATACCTGTGAATTACACAAACATTTATTTCTGTGGGGATCGAACGTGTGACCTCACGTTTACAACCGGCGTCTAACCAACTGCGCCACGAAGGCTGTTTTGATGTTAATTCTTCATACCCAAGAACATAAGATTTGTGACTTAATGTAGGTCAGGACTATGACCAACTGTCGGGTGTATTTTTATCTCTAAGAGAATATAATATAAACATTTGCATCGGCAATCACGGGCGGGTTTTCGTTTCATTCAACTTCTAAAATTGCATCACGATGAATAGAAATATCTAAAATAATTATTATTCTTTCTATTACGCCTTACAGCCGTTCTCAATAATCTATCTGTCTTTAACTAGGGATTTCATTAGATATTTCGATGCATTTTACGTTTCAGTTAACAAAGATACAAAAATATAAAGATGGTGCATATGTTTATAGATAGCTAGGCATGATAAATATATATGTCTATCTTTGTTTAATAAAATGTAGCATTGAACCGAAATAATAATGGTAGCTAGTTTAACCTCTAATTAAAGATAGATAGGATATAGGGAACGGCCGTTAGACTGCCGTTTCTATCTCCTGTTAATATATCCATCCCATGGTTGCCTGTAAGAAATTACCTAGTGTGATAAGGCCGCCACTTGTACTATAATATTATTCTTATTGTGTAATATCTTCATAGTATTTCTGTACAGTGCAAAAAAGGAGTAAATAAATAAATAAGTGTAAAAACTACGAAATAATTCTATCTTGTATTAATATTTCTCTCAGTGTTACATAAAGTTGGAACTCCTCGCGAAACCGTTGAATGTTTAATAGCAAGAACTTAAAATAGACAAATGGTCTGGAATTGTGGATCGATTGTGCGAAGAATACAGCTCATTTGCTAATCCGGGCCGCTAACAGTACCAACTGTTTCATAAGAGGTATTTCGAAGCCATTTGGCTAAAAGATTACATTTTATTGACACCCTCCGTGGCACTGTTTCTTAAACGACTGTTAAAAAGAGACTGTGAGTTAACTGCGAATCGAGACACAATTGTCTTTTCTATAGGTATTTGTTTATGGGTGTTTGTGAGATCGAAAAGTCTCTCGTAGTACCCATGGCACAATACTTAAATGATCTCAATGTGGGGTCAGTGTTTTTTAATACTAAGTGTTGACTCAGTTTGCCTTGTATAACTTTTTTATTATTGATATTCTTAATGTTTTCGGATATTTCTAACATTGGTTTGCCTATGTTTTTTTGTTGCATTTTGCAAACTTAAATATGAGTATATAGTAATATGTCTCATGTATATTGTTTTAGCACAAACAGTGCAAGATGTGATCGCCTTCAAAGGTTACTCTTAATTTATTTATTGTGTATTTTATTAGTCTAAGTTCTATTGTAACAACCACTGGCTGTCTTAAATAAATAAATAAATAAATAAACTGTGTACGTGATAGTTGGGTGTAATTATAAGGGGTAAAATGTCGAATCCAGTCTTGAGTAATCAAGCTGAATTGCAAACATATTATACATAAACTGACGTTTTTTGACCCAAAAGGACTAGGCAGAGGTGCAATCAAGACACCCACTTCGCTTTGTAAGTGCTTTGTAAGTCCCACGATGTGATAGAAGCCTATCGCCACATCGGGTACAAAATCCTGTCTCCGGACATCAGCCCATTAATTATCAAATGACCAGAAAAATCCAATATCATTTTGCCCGACCCTAGATTCGAGCCCGAGACCCCAGGTTTGTAACCGTACCGTAGTACAACAACGCCACCGAGAGGGCCACGCCATGTATCGGTCGCAAGTAGTTCGTCCGTTGACTAGCAGACTTTATAAGGAGCACAAATTGACTTTGATCCTATAAGGTGATCGTTTACAACCCACATATCTTTAAAATATCTACACGGTATACCAAGGCTGCTACCGAAAACGAAACCGGGTGCTAGTTTTAATGACTTTAGATACAACAATAAATTTATTGCAAAAAAACCGAAGATGTTTTGTTATTTTTTTTAACGTCGTATTTGGGTGGTAAATACATAGTTTTTCAAAAAAAAATAGTGTACCTCCACGCTTTTATTTTTAAAGACGCTATGGTATGCAAGGGTCAAAATTATTATTTTAGCAGAAACTATGAATTTACCATCCAAATACGATGATATTTAAAAAACCACAACAAATATTGTCGCGTTTCTTTTCAAAAGTGTGTTTGTAATCACTACAACTACCACCCGGCTTCATTTTCGGTAACAGTCTTGATATACCCTGTATGTAAACATTCTGAAGTTCTACTTAGGAAAGTCAATTACTGGTGGTAGGTCTCTCATATGTGAGAGGCCATCTGGGTGGGTACCACCGCAGTGTCTGTTTCTCTAAAGTTGCTCTGAGTTTGAATTTGAAGTCTCCATCTTGTTACACCGGCCATCAATCGTTCAGTCAGCAAGAAATAAATAAAAATGTATGTGTAAATTTTCGTCTGTCGCTTTTTGCAGTAAATCACAAACGGTTGCCAAAAGAAACAGGGTGTTGTTTACTCACAACTGGTTTACTTTGGACAAGCGTTTCATTGTTTTATTGAATTTAACATCGGCACTGTAACTGTGAAAAAATACATACTTCGCATCACCAGCGGTGGAGATGTGTTTTTTTACGGAATTCCGATTGTTTTAGACGGTATTACAATGACACAAATGCATGTTTTGTTTTGTTTAACCTGACGGGTTAGCCTCGTTTCAAAAGGGCTTACAAGGCCTAAATAGGATAGATAAGAAGGCAGGAGGGGATTTACCTTCAATAATTTCGCTATACCAACAAAACATGCAAACAGCAGTGTAAATGCACTGTTGTGTTTCATTGAAGGATATTGTAACAAGTAACTACTGGACGTATTGAGACTTAATATCTTATGTCTCCGGATGGTGAGCGCAGTTGAATGTTAAACATTGTTTTGTAATTCAAGGGTTTCGTTTTGCTAGTGTTCATGAGAGGTCGTATCGCTTGCCATCAGGTGAAAAGCAGGCTTATCTCACCATTCATTGCAATAAAAAAAACATGGTTGCAAATCGCTATTCTGACTGATAGTTCAAGATTTGAATTTGATTCTTTTTAGGACGCTTTAAGGGTATTCGAAACCACTGTGACTAATAAACCGAATCTATTACTATTTCATATTACAATGTTTTTTCTCAGTACACAAACTTAACCTTTGCTCCCTTGTCATTGGTCTAAAAACAAAAACTCCCTACCTGGGAATAAAACTCACGTCTTCACAGTTCACAGCTCCCACGGCCAACCCATTCAGGCGACAGTAACATGTGACCTCTATAGCAATTAATCTATTTTTTCTCAGCAAAGCGACGAGTCACAGAGGCGTGAGACCAGCGCTTTCATCCACGTAATGCATTTCCGATGGATAGTAATGGGGCGCTATCTATGTTTTAATCTATTTGTATAAAAAAATGGAAACATGACGAAGGTTTTTTTTTTCCAATTCTGGAATAAAAGTAAATATCATGAGGAATCCTGCATACTATAGCGGTTTTTAAGAATTTCTACGGTATGTATATAGTTTCATTAGCCAATGATGTGCTATTTTCTAGTTCATACTTGTATTTATTAGCTAAAATTATTTCTAAGTGAAAGCTTGTTATTAGCTTAATGTAATTTATACTATGTATACACGAATAAGTAAGTTTTTCAAGTTATAAATAAATAAAATGTAAAACAAATGTAAAGTCTGCCAACTCTTATATGAGCTGTGTCCTACAGTGGGATATATTTGTATATACTGAAAAACTACAGTACAAAGTAACCACCAAGTTGACCATTTAGTCAGAAGGCGATATATTTACACAGGCCATTATAATAAACTTTAAATCCTTGTGTAAAATTTTCGCTATCTGAACGACCACGTATATCCTACAACCACAGCCTACAATATCCACACTAAATAAACATCGACATTTCTTTATCTGGTACTCGAACCGAGAAACAGGTGCGCAATCAGCGGACAAGTACGTACTGGTACCTACCAGTACTCGTACGTAAATTGCAAAGCGCAGTTTATGAAGCCGCAAGATTTGTTGCAGCTCTCAGCGAGCTTCAGAATAATGAAGTGTGAGAAATGGTACCGGTAGAACATTATGCACGTATATCGCCTTGCAAAAATATTCATAACTAGCGGCCCGGCCCGGCTCCACCCGGATGCAGATACACTTTTTAATATGGCGGCCAAAATGTTCAATTCCGACTATCAATTTACAATATCAATACAATTGACTAATCGGACCACGAAAAACGAATGAAATGTCATCGGATTTCCTAGATTTTTCACTACTGCTGCCTTTCTATAGGTCATAGTGTGATGATATATAGTCTGTAGTATTCCTCGATAAATGATCTATCCAACAAAAAAATTATGTTTCAAATCGAACCAGTAGTTCCCGAGATTAGATGTAACAAACAAACTCTTCAGCTTTATATATTAGTATAGATAGTGTTGAGATTACAATAATATTATAGCAGTCCGAACTGTCATCATTAACACTAAGTTGTAAATCTGTATTAGTCCACATACGTCACACTGCAGGGCACAGGCCTCCTCTACAACCAAGAGTACGATTTAAAGTGGTTATAGTCAGGAGAAATAGAAAAAAATGTGAAAGGCCATCTGGGTGGGTACCACCGCAGTGTCTATTTCTCCCGTGAAACAGCAGTGTAGATGCAGTGTTGTGTTTCGGATTGAATAGCATTGTAGCCAGAGTAACTACTGGACATATTGAGACTTAACATCTTTGTCTCTGGATGGCGAGCGTAGTGGAATGCCAAGCATTGCTTTGTAATTCAAGATGTTTGGTTTTGCTATTGTTTATGAGCGGTCGTATCGCTTACCATCAGGCGAACAGCATGCTCGTCTCGCCATTCATTGCAATAAAAAAAAAAACAGATATTAAATTGATCATCTTGATTTAAGATTAAAAAGGTTATAATCGGGACGTTGGAAAAAATAAAATTTCAATATAAAATATTCTTCTATTTTGCAGTCAAACACTGCACCAGGTTAGGTTCCTGTTTACCCCACTTCCCAATTTGCATTATTACGTTTAACAAACTCAAAATCAAAAGTAAAATAACAAGTTTAATTAAACTTTTCAACACAGTCCGTGTGTGGCTTTTTAACTGCAGTTAAACATTGTTGCCAAAATATTGTTTATGAGCACTGGAAGTTAACTAAGTTGACTTTAATTTTGTTTAGTTCAGTTTTACCGAGTTCATTTTGTTAAATTGTATTTTGAATGCCGATTTTTGTTGGCTTTACCTTACTCGTAATTTGAAGGCAAAGTTTTCTTATTAGAGTTATTAGTAGCTAAGGTAATCCACTTTATATGAATCTTATAGGGATATAGTAAATACAAATATTAATACAAATACTACAAATAAAATATAATGGATTTAGTATTTTTTTACTCACATATACATCCCACTGCAGGACACGGGCCTCATCTACAATCGAGTATACGATTTAGAGTGATTAGGCCACATAGTCTTTCACGCCAAACACCACACTAGGGGTTTGTCGGACTTTACATACCGTAGAAATTCTTACAAATCGCTATGGTATGTAAGTTCCTCACGATGTCTTCTGTCACCGTTATAAAGCGTGGTGATTGACTTAATCACATGAACATACATACATAAACTCACGCCTTTTTCCCAGAAAAGGTAGGCAGAGATGCCAGGACACCCAACTTTCGCCTTGTATGCCTCGTCCCACGATGTGATAGGTGGCGAGCCTATCGCCATATCGGGCAGAAATTTCTGACTATGGGCTGATAATGAATAGAGAAATCCAATATCATTTCGGCAAACCCGGGATTCGAGCCCGACACCTGAACTTTGTAACGCCACCGAGGCAGTCACATGAACATGACAAACATAACTCCGAAAAGTCAGAGGTGTGCCTTGGGATTCGAACCCGCGACCACCGCGAACATGAATGGCAACATTATTAGGAGGAAGAAGTACGCAACTCCGAAAAGTAGGTGTGTGCCAAACAGAATCATATTTACAAATACTCATATTTTTAAAACCCATTCAAAGATTGGTTTTAAAATAAATATTTGTTCATACCGAAACACGTTCTTTCCGATCAGGCACCGAAATAACTGCGAAATATTGTTTCGAAGATGTGTGTTGTAAACGTTGAGTCAAACGCTAACAATGCTTTTGTCTACTGACATGTTTTGTTTAAGGCGTCTGCGTACGTATCATATTATGGCCGGGATATGAGCGTTTGGTGCGTCAATGAGATTTGGGAAGTTACTACAGTATTGGCACCGTATTTTTTTATCATTTTTACGGATATCATCACTTTTAACATATCAACATAGAAAGCATCGAAAACACTAGACAGATTAGCCAAGTATGATCTGAATGCTTCACCGAACATAAAAGAATGCTGATATAATCTAATCTTATCAAAGATTAATCTAATCTATTTAAATTATCTAAACTTTTAAAATAAAATTCAATATTAGACAGGAGACAAGAGTTAAGTAAGCGTAAAGTATGTTAAAAAGAAATAATAATTAAAACATGGATAACGCTATTCAGTCGAAAGGCAATATGATTTTAAATTATGATTTAATATTATACCAACATGCAATTTTTGTGGCAATGTGAAACGCGTTTAGTTACCTATGCGTATAAGATGGCTAATAGCTATCCATAATAGCCGTCTGTGATAAGGCGAGCTCCCGGCACTGACTTTGCTTCCTACCTGATCACAGCACTCGCTATTATTATTATTTTTAAGAGGAAAAGCTATTAATCTCCCTTTTTGGTTCCCCGAGGGAGGCTACATGGAAAATGTCAGTGTCTTTGGCCTTGCAGCCCGACACAATGCGGATGTTGTGGCTGAGCTGGGCCCCTAACAATACCTACGCCAGCATACTGACTAAAACCCTCGATGGCTGTCACACGCATTATGGGCGGCATCGGATATTCCAAGGCGATAAGCGCCGCGATTTACATCTGTGAAACCACCTTAAGTACGCTGCTGTAAAAGTGAATAAAGAAATGATCTAGTACAGAAGTCGGCAACCTACGGCACGCGAATCACATGCTCTTTGGATGAGAAGCTGCGGCTCTTTTGTTCCTTAGGCCAATATTATTTGTTAAGAAAATAAACACTTAAAATGAATTCTGAATCTATTCACGACGTTTAGGCACCATTTCTAGGTCTCAACCACTCATATTCTCTTTTTAATGCATCCCTCCACATAACAAGCGTTGTCTATATCGTCCAAAAACAATTGTGGCTCTTTAAAAACTTAGATTTGTAAATTGTAATTTTTTACTCTTCAAAAGGTTGCAGACTCCTGGTCAAGTAGATATTGTAACGCAGTAAATTGTACGCAGTAGGACATAATAACGGTTATAGGAAGAAAGAGGTTAAACAACGCGTCAAATAGATTGCTATAGAAGTCCTTAGATGTGTAAATGCACTGTTGTGTTTTGGATTGAAGGGCATTGTAGCCAGAGTAACTATTGTACATACGGAGACATAACATCTTATGTCTCAGGATGGCGAGCGCAGTGGAATGCTAAGCATTGCTTTGTTATTCAAGGTGTTGTTTGGTTTTGCTACTGTTCATGAGCGGTCGTATCGCTTACCATCAGGCGAACGACATGCTCGTCTCGCCATTTATTGCAATAAAAAAAAATGTTCAATGTTTAGCAGTGAACTTCCCGTATTTGAAACAAATAAGATTTTTTAGCTGACACGTTGTCAAATGTTTGGTAGACGACTCTTATTATGTCTGTATGTCTTTTTTTAATAAAAAAATTGTGCAAACTAAAGATATGAGTGGGAACTCCGGCTACCCTTTTCAAGATACAAATGTCTTACAAAAATATGGTATATATTTGCTCCCTCATTCTGAATAAATATTTACCATAAAATATAAAATATGATTAAGATGAGAAAAAAGTCAAAGAACGGAAATTAACTTAGAAAGTTTCTCGTTTAAAATATCCGCTGGATGGGGTAGTTTCATCCCCGGGTTAGGGGTAAACGGCGCGTACTGTTCTATGCGACGTATATTTCGCGGGGTGTGAACTGACCTAAAATATCTGAATAGAATTAAAAATGTTTCTGAATATACGAGTATGACACAGCTGGGAAATAGGGGTGTTTTTTCGTCCTATGACGTGCTGAATACGTAATTAATGAAAGCGTTGATAAAATCAAGGTATGGTGGAAATTTAAAAAAGAAATGTATTTGACAGCCTCCGTGGCGCAGTTGGGTCGACGCCGGCTGTGAAACGACAGGTTGCGGGTTCGATCCAATCGAGATAAATGTTTGTGGGAACCACAAGCACTTGTTTTAATTCTGGATGTTTGTGAGGCCGAAAAGTCGATCTTAGTGTGGCGTCGGCGTTTAACCAAGTGCGCCACGGAGATTGCATCTATCTGATATGTTCAGTAAAGCTCACGATATACTATGCAGTGTATATCAAGACTGCTACCGAAAACGAAACTGGGTGGTAGTTTTAGTGACTTCAGACACAATTCAACTAAAGATTTTGCAAACAAAAATGAAGATTTGTATTGTTATTTTTTTCCTATCATCATATTTGGATGGTAAATACATAGTGTTTCCTAAGATAATCGTATACACCCTTTTATTTTTAAAGACGCTATGGTACGCGGGGGTTTAAATTATTATCTTAGCAAAAAATATGGATTAACCACCAAAATGTAGATATTTAAAAATACGAAAAAAATTGTCGCGTTTCTTTGCGAAATTTTTATTTGCATTGTGTTTGTAATCACCAAAACTACCGCCCGGCTTCGTTTTTGGAAGCAGTCTTGATATACCCTCTATATTATTCTGCAGTCTTGCTGCAGTGGTCAGAAACCTATATCTGTAATTATAATGTATAAAAGTGTCAAAAGTAATCACCTTTTATAAATATATGGGAAAATATTCAGATTGCAATTGCATACATTTTTGATGACCTGAATAATATTTTAAAGTTGTAACTGTCGTTCATTTTTGACAGCGTTTCGCGTTGTTCAATAATAATTGATGCCATAATGATATCGTTAATATGAGATATATTTCCAAATGCTTTGGGCTTTCTTGATTGAAAGAACGTATGCTATATTAAACAACATGTATGGGGCCGTCCATTAATCACGTGAGACTTGAAGGGCTGGGGGGAGGGGGTTTGCCAAGAATCACGAAATATCACAAGGGGGAGGAGGTTCTAGTAAAATACCACGTGTCTGATTTTCAACACATTATAATTTTGATTAAAATGCTATATAATATGTTTTTCGTGTGATTACATTATTCGTTCATTACTATTTGTATGCCAAACAAAAACAACTACTAACTTTTCTGTCTAGACATTTTTATCATGGCCCTTAATTTCATAATAAAATAAGATTATACTTTATACCTGTATTTAGAGATAATATACGTAAAATTTTAAGATTAATTGTAGGTACTAAAAATACTAATTGGGGATAGTTTTAAATTTCACCACATATCACTAAAGGGGAGGGGGAGTTAAAAATGCTAAATAAAAGGTCACGTGATTAAGGGACGGCTCCTAAATGGCAAATTCTCTTAAGGGGAAGGCAAGTGTGATAATATTGCTACACATTTTTCGCTGACATTATTTTTCTCCTAATTGCAAGGGAATTAATTGCATAGGGAGCGAGCCTATCGTCAGTTCAGGTGCATTTTTCCGTTTGAATTCAAGATCCTATAGTTCATGATTATGCGGTCGCTTATAGAACATTATTTACGAGTATATTTTGTGTACAGTTTTGCCATACCAAAAATCACTCCAGTCAGCGGTCTAATCTATACACATAAAAATAACATAGTATACGTAAACGCAGAGCTGCAAAAACACATTGCAAATTACAATAAATGTAAATATAAAACATATAATTCACTTACCAAAATCTTGTGATTGAAGCTGGATGCTCAGCGACGGAGAAAGAGGTCCTCAGCAGCACTAAGCATCACTTACACGGTACACCAGATTGTTCACAAAAACACACACACACACATACACGATTTTTTTACAAGCATAAAAGTAACTTGAATACGCCTGATTATTGCTATTGCGCAACCCAAATATTTTATCTGTATTGTATACTGTATCAGCTCATATACGTCCCACTGCAGGGCACGGGCCTCGTCTACAATCGAGAGTACGATTGAGAGTGTTTAGGCCATATAGTCCACAACGTTGGCCTAGTGCGGGTTGACGGATTTTACATGCCATAGAAATTTTTATAAATTGCTATGGTATGCAGTGTTCTTCACGATGTTTTCCTTTATTTCAAATATTTTATCTGGGCATGATAAAATCTTCACTGCATCAGCCCACATACGTCCCAATGCTGGGCACGGGCCTCCTCTACAATCGACAATATGATTGACAGTGGTTAGGCCACATAGTCCACCACGCTCTCCTAATGCGGGTTGGCGATTAAAATCTTCACAATCAGCACAATAAAAAACTAAAACATACTTGTGTGGTTCACTTCGACATGTTTTTCTCGATACTGAAATACTGTCGACACTATGGTATACGACACAGGTACACGACCATTCTACCACCGATCCCAGAATTCTCACCAAGCAAAACGTATCACTAGAATTTAACTTCACGTCAAATTACGTTATCGCTCTGATAGAATTCACTAAAACGAACTACAACAAGGCTTTGCCACTTTAAATGGATAAGCACACGCCATGCTTTCCTTTCTACGCGAAACTAAACTGTCAACCCAGCGGGAAGTAACATTATAAGTAACTACCCCCACTGAATTATATTTGTGATGTAATAATCTTTTGTTAAGACTACTGTCGGGTCGTCAATTTTTCATTTGGAATTTTGTCGGAAAATGTGGAAAATTATGAAAATATTTTTCCATTTCGAATTCGAAATTTGAAATTTTACTGAAATACGGGGTGAATCGAAATTCGGGGATAAATAGAAATAAACTAGTCGTTTTGTTTAAAAAACCATTTGATTAACTTTGATAAAAACTGGATCTGTTGAGACTTGACATCTTATGTCTCATAATGGATGGATAAGGGGAATACCAAGCATTGCTTTGTAATTCATGGTGTTGTTTGATTTTGCCACTGTCCATGAGCGGTCGTATCGTATCTACTATCAAGCGAATTGCATGCTCGTCTCGCCATTTATTCTAAAAACAATTGCTTATTAGAGATTTATACATGCAGTCATAAGCAACAACTAGTATTTCATAAACAAAACACAACGGCGTGTTTCCCGTTTGTTAATTAAAATTCTTCAAAGAAAGAAGGAAGGTCCGTTCACGAAAATATATTGACGCCGTCCATCACGTAATGACGTAAGATCGATAACACGGTATAGCTGAAATGATCTTTACGACGTTGTAAATAAAATCTATTTTTGACGCAAAGGGCTCGGCCTCGAAAGCTTTTAGTGGAAATATATTATGGATATTTTATTCGTATTACAGTATTGTTGCTATGATGGATTTATTTATGTCCTGTTGATACAAGTTCAGTGATGATACATGGATTGTAACTGCGAGGTATTGATTTCAATTTCGATCAAGCAATGGAATTTTGTTAATGTAAGTCGGCCAATCCGCACTTGGCCAGCGTGGTGGACTATATGGCCTAACCACTCTCAATCGTACTCTCGATTGTAGAGTAGGCCCGTGCCCTGCAGTGGGACGTATCTGGGCTGATATAGAGAAGAAAAAAAAATGGAATTTTGGAATTTTTTTCAGGACAAAAAATATTCAATTATGATTGATTTTTGAATTAATTGAACAAATTATTAGATGTTACGTTGGTTGCAAAATTACTAACCTGATATACTTTTATAGAGGCTGTTTGTGTAGTGCAACGATATAGTAAATATAGCATCTACCAGCGAAAGATGATTACGTCTCTCCATTTTTTTTTTATTGCATTGAATGGCGAAACGAGCATGCCGTTCACCTGATGTTAAGTGATACGACCGCTCATAAACAGTAGCAAAACCAAACAACACCTTGAATTACAAAGCAATGCTCGGCTTTCTACTCCGCTTGCCATCCTGAGGCATAAGATGTTAAGTCTCAATATATCCATTACTCTGGCTATGCCCTTCAAAATGAAACACGATAATGCATTTACACTGCTGTTTGACGGGAGAAATAGACATTGCAGAAGTATCTACCCAGATGGCCTCTCACATATGAGAGACTTACCACCATCATCTTTCTCTTATCCCTATGAATCGTACTGTTGACTGTTAGGGGAGATCCGTACCCTGCAGTGGGACGTAATGGGCTGATACAAATATATCTCTCTAATATTTTGTGTTTCGGATCTGTCTTTTTTCAGTTATTATTTCTGGACTACATTCGGTTAGATAAATAAATAATAAATAAATAAATAACACCCAACAGGCATATACATTGTCCTGACCCCATACTAACATAGACTCTTGTGTCGTGGGTATTAGGACCTACGAGAGACTTTTCGGTCTCACAAACACCCAGATCCGAAACAAATACATGTGGTTCACACAAATATTTGTTTCGGTGCTGGGATCGAACCCGCGGCCTCTTCTTTCACAGCTGGCGTCTAACCAACTGCACCACGGAGGCTGTCTCATTATCGTATGCCTCAACACATCACAGTCATGTCATAATTAAAACACAAAAGCTGTGAGTTGTAAAAAGCTTTTAAAAGCTGTGAAACCTCGCAAAAGTTTCTCATCGACGTTTACGACGCGCCTGATTGGTTCGATACAATGTATAACAAAAACTTCCTTTGCAATGTTTATGATTGAAGTTTTGAGACGTAGAAGATTGTGGGCGGGATTTCTTTCAAATGATAGTAGTATTATGTTTTTTTTAAATACTGGTACGACAAAGTGACGGGAAAGTTGTTGATGCAGTACGGTCTAGATGCTGCATTCGCCGACGAGAGATGATTTATCATTGTCCAACAAGATGGTACTAGTCTGGTTGTATAAGGATATACTGATGGGTTCCTGGTTGTACAGGGCTACTGCTACTGCTGGGATCGATATAATACATATTTATATGTGATACCTGTTATAGTGATAATATAACAGGTTTTTTTACCGTGATACCTTTTTGATCTAGCCGGTCCTTTCATTCTGTAGCTTTTTAACCGGCACTATATGGACTATATGGCCTAACTACTCTCAATCGTACTCTCGATTGTTGAGGAGGCCCGTGCCCTGCTGTGACACGTATATGGGTTGATATAGATATCGATTTTTGACCGGCAGAGACTCTGAACCACTTTCAACGATGTTACATAACTCTTCAGATTACTTCTGTGGATCTTGCATTACAATATTTACAATAATTTCCCCTCTCCCTTTCAGGTATGGTGACATGGTGCCAGGGACGATCGCAGGCAAGATAGTGGGGGGCGTATGCTCCCTGTCAGGAGTGCTGGTGATCGCGCTGCCCGTGCCCGTCATCGTCTCCAACTTCTCCAGAATCTACCATCAGAACCAGCGGGCTGACAAGAGGAAGGCTCAGAGGGTATTTATTTATTTTTATTTTATTTCTATGTATTTTATATGTAAGTCCGTCAACCCGCATTAGGCCAGCGTGGTGGACTATATGGCCTTACCACTCTCAATCGTATTCTCGATTGTCGAAGAGACCCGTGCCCTGCAGTGCGACGTATATGGGATGATACAGAATTTTATTTGAGGTAAATTTGCAGACAAATAATATCGATAGATGTGTACATTGAACAGTTCAGTACCGATTACAAATCTTTGCCAGTAGGATAACGTATATATTTTTTATTATTAATCTTTATTGTATATATACTATCATATAACAACACAAAGAGATAAAGTACAAAAGCCGGTTTATCGTTCTGAGCCATCTCTGCTAGACAACCTTTGGATGGATATAAGGGAAGGAAAAACATAAAAGGGAGGGTATAAAAATCAAAAATGAACTCACAAAAAATAAAATAAAGTAATAAACTAATTTAATACACAAATAATACTATTGATACATAATATATATTATTATGGGTATGTTTATTGGGACCTATAAAATCCAGGGTTGAGAAAAAAACTTACTAACAAATTAAATATTTTTTTGGAATCTGACAAACGAGCGAACAGGTCACCTGATGGTAAGTTATCAATGCTACCTATAAACATCCACAACGCTGGATATTATACTATTTTGAGTTGTCAGCCCATCAAATTGGGAGTAGAAGGGAAAAAAGATGGAAATAGGAAAGGGGTATTGGGTATTAAACGTTAATGATTATATTATGTGTTGTGTGTACTATATTCTGAAAATTTGTATTAAATCAATAAGTTTGGTCTTTATAATAGTTGAGCAAAGCTTCGAGACCCGTCAAGAGAGCTCTGAATAGATGGCATCCTGGACTATATATGAGCCATTGGTGTTACAATCGACGATGTGGAAATTCTGGTAACATAAAAAAAATTGAAAGTAAAATTTAAGGTTATTTACAAAATTCTATTACAGGTTTTATTCTACTAGGACTGGTAAGCGATCACAGCACAGAAAGCCCCTCAATGGCTTATACACGTATATTGTTAAAGCATTGGTCATGTCCATATAGCGATTCTGTAACCGCTTAACTGCTGTATCTTAAATGGTCAAATAAGTCTCCTGCCTTCTGGGATTACCCATTACACTTCTAGTTTAGATTATAACCATCAATGGACCTCACGTCTGCTAGAGAGATGAGACGGTAATATTCCGCAGTTACCTTATGCGTTTTTGAGACATAATAATATGGTCTCGATTATCTTAGCATGAGGGCAGCGTACGTCTATTCAGGATCACAACGGAGTATCCAATGCCAATAATAACTCCTCGAACCGAACATTCCAGAAAGCCCGTCTGGCCCGCATCCGCATCGCGAAAGCGTCTTCTGGCGCGGCATTCGTGTCCAAGAAGAAGGCTGCGGAGGCGCGCCTGGCCGCCCAGGAGTCGGGAGTGGAGCTGGACGACGCGGGACGGGATGAAGACATCTTCGAGTTGCAGCACCATCATCTGCTTAGATGTTTGGAGCGCACTACGGTATGGTATATTAAGTCAATCAATTTGTGAATATCAGGGCAGTGGTAAGGAGTATTTTTTAAAGAGATGCTTAAGTATATAGCAAAATTAATTAAATGTGTGGAATTTACGTAGAAAAGGGAAGCTGATAAGAATCGGGTTTTATGGATGGTTCGTCAATGTCCTAGGGCTCCTCTGACTTTTTGTTTTATTTGCGTATAGTTAATTAATTACTTCCTACGCAATTAAACGGTAAAAAAAAATACGATGACGCAATATAAGTCATAGCGATGTTGACAAAAAATCTATGGGTTGTGAAGACCGTAAGCTCTCTCAATTAAAAACTTAGTTGAAGAACCACATTCTCAGCAGTGAGCACTTATGGACTTATACAGTCATTATCCAAGCGTAGGAATAAAAAGTAGTAAACATGTACATGTGAGTAAGTGCGTGGTGGCCTGTTGGTAAACGGACCGGACGCGGCTGCCAACATGTTCACGGTGGTCGCGGGTTCAAATCCCAGGGCACACCTCTGACTTTTCGGAGTCATGTGTGTATTGATAGTCAATCACCACACACTAAAACGGTGAAGGAAAACATCTTGAGGAAACCTGCATACCATAGCGATTTTTAAGAATTTCTATGGTATGTAAGTCCGCCAACCCGCACTAGGCCAGCGTGGTGGACTATATGGCCTAACCACTCTCAATCATACTGTCGATTGTAGAGTAGGCCCGTGCCCTGCAGTGGGACGTATATGGGCTGATACAGATACAGATACAGAAACATGTACATATTTTAGTAACTTATCAGGATCAAATAGCCAACATTGAAGCTGCCATCTACTTAAATCAACTGTCAATTCCAGGACCGCGAGTTCGTAGAGATGGAGAACCCATTCAACGGTGCGGCGAAGCGGCCAGGCTCGCCGTCGCCGCTGGCGTCGCCCGCGCACTCGGGCCGGGCGCCCGCGCTGCTGGCATGCTGCGCGCGCTGCGGCTGCTGCCCGCAGAAGTATCAGGTGATGTGCTTTCGAATGTACATTGAATATATTCTATAGATACACCCAACAGTTCACATATGCCACAGCTTGATGGTCCAAACCATCTCGGCACGAACCAAAAGGTTCGCAAATTCTTTTTTGTGCCGCACCATCAGGCTGTGGAATTGTTTGCTGTCACGCGTGTTCCCTCCTTCCTATAATCCTGGGTCCTTCCGCCGTAGTGTGATGAGGTATTTTAGCAGGCCGGCTAGTATCGATTGGCATGAGACTTCCGTCTGATGCCAATCCATAATATGCCTGGACGGCATTTGCGCTTACCATCAGGTGCAGTGTGGTCACTATGCTGGGCCAGAACTACACTAAGATCGAGTCCTGTGTCGTGGGTATCAGGACGAGAGACTTTTCGGTCTCACAAATACCCAAACCCGAAACATATACCTGTGGTTCACATAAATATTTGTTTCGGTGCGGGGTTCACAGCTGGCGTCTAACTAACTGCGCCACAGCTTTAGAAATTAAACTTTGTGTGTAAAATAATCATTGAGTACCTTCTATTAAACCTTAAAGTATCGACCTTCTATCAAATATATACTAGATGTGCAATTAGCACTTCAAAAACGGCCTGTAAAATATCACAACAAATAGACATGTTGTGATATTTCAATTTAGTTTCCTCCAATAATTGTCAATGATAAGACGTGAAAATTTCATTTTAAATTTTCTATCAGTATAAATTTGATCGAAGGTATCGAGGTACATATGTAAAATATACCAATCCTGTTTCGGAGAGGAAAAGCTATTGAGCACTCCTTTTGGTACCATGGGGGAGGCTGAAAGAGGTATGACAGTGTCTCTGGTCTTCTAGCCCGAGGCGTTGAGGATTGTGGCCGGGCTGGAACCCTAACAAAACCTATGCCAGCATACTGACTAAAAACCTCTCGGTGACCGTCACGCATTATGGACGGCATCGGACCTGACTACCTCCAATTTAAATTGAAGTTATCGATCTGTGTAAAATATAGTTCTTATTAGGTATATTATATGTTATTATGAGGTGATGTGCCCTCAGTTGTAGCTTTACTATACACATATATTAGAATTTATTGGTGTTTGTGACTTAGTTTCACGTCTTCAGCATGTAGGAATTATTTCCTTCGTTGCTTTTGACAACCGTTTACCGGATGGCGTAAATAATTTTTTTGGTTTTATTATAATACATTGTATAATATTTAAGTGTATTTTGCAACTATATTTATTTTGTATAATATTCTTATATCACAAAATTATTTTAAAATCTTTGTATAAGTTATCAATATAGGACAATCATATTAATAACGGCACACATCCAAAAATTGACTAGAATATTAAGACTAAAATTAGTTTTAGTATACAAAATAATCATTCTACAGAAGCGTCGTCGTTCGGTGCGTTGCGTGAGTCCGCTTGAGCGCATCTACCCGTTCAGTGAGGTACCGTCTACCTTCGCGCTACCTTTTGTTTAGATTAGTCGTGGTACCTGATACCCGGTGAAAGTCCTTGGCACCGAGATTTATTATTACTAGGCGTTATTTGTTGATTACGAAGCTAGAGTAAAAGTCTAATAAATAGAGAACTGTTGTAATTGTAGTGAGCAACGTTACGATTTTTTGTTATTGTATGTACCTAATATAAGATGTAAATATACAATACAACACGAAAATTTAATATCACTTTCTTTAAGCTGCTAGTTTTCTTAAGCTAGGTTTTTTTCAATTTTAAAATCAAAAAGATCTGACTTATATTAAATAGTATGCTAGAGATTAAAATACAAAGTGCCTTCATCTGTTAAATATATTAATGTTCTGACAACAGAAAGAGGGACTAACTGAACGTAGTGAGAGTCCCCTCGACCGCATCTACAAGATAAGGGAGATACCTTCGCCACCGAGATACCCGGCGCCCCGCGCGGTATTTAAAACTCCTATACTTGCTAATATCACCCATGTGTTTTCTAAACCGTTTTGTGGCTAGTTTATATCGCTGCCGAAATACCAGGCGAGCTCATTTTGTACTAACTTCGTTTATTGCTAATACAACTTTGTGTAATTTGTATATGCTTGTCTGGATAGTTTTGAAAATAAATTCAGAATCTTTGAATAATGTATATTGTAAATATATGGACTTAAAACATTTGAAAACAGATGCTAGAGATGTTTTTTTTTGTATTTACACGTATCTATTGTGAATTTCAATGAAATTCTCCAAAGGTAGCTTAATAAAATAAAGGCTAGAGTAGTTAACCTCGTAATTTTTATGATTACTTATATTTATTTTTACATAATTATAACGACGAATGTCTTGAAATAGCAAAATTCATGCTAAAGTATTCAGCTATAATAATTCTAAACATTTAAAACTATAATTAACGATTCCACAATGTTTTGCTGACAGAAGCGCGGTCGTTCGGCGCGCTGTGTGAGTCCCCTCGGACGCGTCTACCCGCTAAGTGAGGTACCGTCTACCTTCGCCGAAATACCGGCTACCCGTGCGCTACCTACCCGCGCACTACCCGCCCGCGGCTACCTACCCGCTCAATCCGTGTCGCTTGTGTGTTTAGTATTGTAAAAATGTTTTGTACGGTGTGCTAAATTCGGCCTACGTATATCGAAGGGATTAATTGTAAAATGGCTAGAGTTAAGGCTAAATTATTAATGGTATATTCCTAGGTTTGTTTACGCGTCTACCCGCTAAGTGAGGTATCGTCTACCTTCGCCAGAGTACCGGCTACCCGTGCACTACCTACTCACGGCTACCTACCTGCTCTACAGCCCTTGTCGCTTGTGTGTTTAGTATTGTAAGGATGTTCTATATGGTGTGCTAAAATCAACCTGCGTATCGAAATTTGTTAAAGATTTTGGTTGGGGAGGCTAAATAGGAAGATTGATTTAATGATAATATTTTCCTATTAAATTTTTTTTTCGTCACAAGTTTCTGGGAAGTTGGTTTCAGGGTGAATTTTAGCACTCTTTATCTTTTGTCATATGGATATAATTACAGAAGTATTGGAGGATTTTACACAGTCTACCTACTCGTAACTTTACTTACAGCAATTATTTATACATCGAATATGCTTCGTGAAAACAGGGAGCACATAGCAAATAGCCAAAGAACTGATGGCCATTGGGGCTGAAAGGTTCTATAGTGGAGGCCACGTACAGGCAAGCGTAGTGTCGGACGCTTGCCTACAGGTGGACGGACGGATACAGGCCACTTCCAACAGGTCAAAGTAGAGATGCTTGGGGGAGGCCTATGTTCAGTAGTGGATTTCCTGTGGCTGAAGAAGAGAAGGAAAGCAGATAGTGTTCTCCTAGCAAAAATATACCTACAAATTCAAAGCGTTATCTATGTATGTAATCTGAGATTTTGTACATCGCCGCTATGAATCTACGCTAAATACGCTTAAAGGAATATTAACTCGATGTCTGTATAGCTTATATGCAGAATATTGTATAAAAATTGTAAACATGTACAGAACGCTTCACGCCATGTTGTTATATTGTGAGCTATACATAACATAGTATATAGCATATACAATTTACATAATAATTTACATGATGCATAAGATCACATTGGTATAGCAGACATGTCCTGCAAATTCATACCAAATACAAAGTGATCCCAATGTTCGCTTGGTGTGAATATTTTTAAAGCAAGCTTTAGTATGACAATACAGTAAATAAAATTACCGAAAATTTCATATATAATATTGAATAATAATTAAAATTAGATAAGTTGTAGCGATAATAAAATCGCTGTAAAAATATACCTATCTCTATGGTAAGTTCAGTGCGAAACAGCTAAATTCGGCCAATGTTAATACAGTCAATACGTTCGATTTCAAGGTTTAAATAAGATCTATAGGTATAAGCTCAACTTTTTTTTAAATATTATATTGGGGGCAAACGAACATACGGTTCACCTGATGGTAAGTGATCACAGCCCATGAACATATGCAACACCATAGGGATGCGTTGCCGGCTTTTAAGGTGGGAATATGCTACTATTTAATTCTTGAATTAGGTTAATTTGTAATAAGTTACAGGTCTATCCTACAACTGTATTCCGGGATAAAAATAACCCATCACTGCAAAAAAAATATGATTTCATAAATGTATTGTTGCTTAAAGTCCCATTTACACGTAGAGAATTTCTCGCCCAGAAGATGCGATTATCGTAAAGATATAAAGAAGTTTAGTCGTGTGAGGATTTGTCGAAGATTTTCATCTATGGCGGTTTTGTCATGCGATAAAGGCACACGATTCTCGGTCCGAGAAACTCTCCGTGTAATTGGCTCTCAAATTAATCTGATGATCTAGGGACATATTAATAACCTATGAAAGTTCTGTTTTGGTAAGTATTTTCAGGAAATTGGTTGCTTTTGCGAGACATATTTACTAAATTGTATACTTAATAATATGATATCAGTGGCATTAGAGAAAAAAATACTGGCATGTTTTTGTACACACCTAACGACAAAATGAAATCTTGAATTACCAAGTATGTTAATGTTTTTAGTTCAGTCTGGTAATGCTTAGGTTTTTAGTTTAATCTGAGATTTTTCATGTCATAAATTGAGTAGATATGTACAAAAAAAGCCAAATTTCGTGATGTTTAAGTCTAGAAGATATTCCGAAACGTATCATAGTGTCTATATCATAATATTTTGCTATTTTGCGAGTATCTATAAGATAGTTTTATAACAGTCAACGGCTGGAGGAATTGCGATTGAAAATCGCACGTTTAATGCCAGATTTTATGAAATTATACATATGTATTTTTTTCAACGACACACAAATATTTGTGTATTATTTTGTTTCTTTTAGTTATTGTTGGGTTCTCTTGGTTTTCTTCTATTCTATAGTCTATACTCTATACTTGACACATTTTAGTTTAAAATTTCTTCTTACAAGTTACTACATGTACATCACGTTTTGCGCAATACAGAATGAATCTTTGGTGTGAGACTTTCTTTTTATTTTATAATACTTTGTACTATATATTTTTTTATTTCTTACGTATTATACATGACAAATATTTTTTAAATCATATAATTGAACAACATTTTATAAATATGTACGGAATATAAATTGAAAATATATGTCATCGTAGTTTTGTATAGATATTATCAACGTACTTCATAGATTATTTTAAAAACGTGTACACTTGATTTAATAATACATACAGTTTCCACTCCCATTTTTCATAGCATAGTATTTTCATGATAACAATTAATTACCTTCAATTTTTTTATCTACCCTCTATTATAAAAGTTATTTATTTACACTATTAGTAATTTTATTTTCTGTCTGAAAGGATATTCCATTTTTAAATTATAAATATACAATGTGCTAAATTCAAAAGAGATTTCACCCCGCCAACTGTATTGTCAAAAAGTTGAGTTTGTAATTGGCTGACAGGTCCTGCTGTTAGAGTCGAGTAGGAAGGGTCGGATGAAAGGCGCGCGCCGGTACACGTCCGCGTCGCGTCCTTCCGACACTTCAGTGTCGGCCGCGGCCAGTGAGGACCCGCTACCAGTACGTTGTGTGTCGCCGCGCAGCGATCGGCCCGTCGATGGCCAGCTTTATTCTTTATTTGAATTTGAATTTCGAATTCGGAATTGTGTATTATTTTATTTTCAATAGTTTGTGAAGGATGTTTTTGTTTTTTTATATTTTATAAATTTAAACTGTATACAGACAACAAAATAATTGAAACCGACTGATATAGAAAAGTCATGCGGTTTTAAAATATCGCTGTGTTGCAAGACAACAGGATATATTTTTCTACATATTCTTATATCCGTGATATATGTCTTTGTAGAATATTTTATTAAGTTAACTACATTGCAATATTAATAAAGATTATTAAAATCTTTTTAATATTTTCTATATTCATTATCCCACATTTACCTATCACGGTGGATGAGGGCCAAACTCCTCTCAATGGAGCAGGCCCGTGATCAGAAACGAGCCGTATAGGGCAATAATATTTTTATTATTATTTTTATTACCTTGTTGTGTTTTATTATTTACGTATTAGGAAGGTCGTATCGCTGTGCGGTAACATTCGTTGAGAATCCGTCATTGGCTTTCGTTGTGTGCAGGGTGTTGGCTGAGTACCATGTTGTTGCTTCGTACGACACGTCGCGACAACTGTCGTGTGTGTTGTACATGGGCGTAACTAGAACTCGAGTGTGGGGGACTTGACCCCCTATAAATAATCTATGTTTATACAAGAATCCTAGCAGGATTCTAGATTACATGTCGCAAGAAACAAAGTATATGTTATAAATAATTTACATATATTAACTGGGCATGAATCTTTTGGATGTAACATAAGCTTCCGTTTCATCTTAAAGATTAACAATAAAAATATTTGATCACTCTATTCAGCATATTCTAATCATAACAACCCATCAAATTACTGATTATAAAATATGGGACAAATATTTATGACCTATCAAGTATCATACAATTATGTCACCTATTATGAAAAAAAGGAACAGGTACGGACTCAGAACGTGCCCACGTGGTCACGGACCCCCCGTATCTAGTTACGCCGATGAATGTCGTCGTTGTATTATGAGCTTGCGCTATATTGTGTATCTGAAGTAAACTTGCTACAAGTCTATGGATATGTAAATTATTTTTGTTTTCCCTATTGTATTGTATTTCCGGTCGCTTTATTCTTTAATGGCAAATTGTCTATATGCTCCATAACAAAAATGATATGTTTAATTGGTATATACATAATTTATGTAAATATAAGGGTAACAAAAAAGTAAAGAAAGAAAAAGAAAAAAAAAACATTTTGTTAGACTTGATGTCTATAATTTTATTTTAGCTCAGGGCTATTAGTAATCAGAATTGAATTTTAAAGAATAAAGCGACTTAGTAGATCCAAAAGTGTTGTAATTGTTAATAAATGATGTCGTATAAATGTTTAAGTGATGTTTTTGAACATTGAACATGCAGTCTGATGCCAACACACTGCACACATAACAAATTTTAATTGGCAAAATTCAGTAAAACAAGCCATTTTGCTTGCCAGCTACATTACGCAAAAAAAAGAAAAGGAAAATATTTTTACTTCTAAAAAAAAGTAAAAATCATTTCGCAATTTTCCACTCATGAAAAGTAAAAAATAATTCCTTATATTTTTAAATAGTGTTTATTTTAAAGTAGATAAAATTTAATTTAAAAAACGATAATATCATCGACATAAGTAAAATCATTTTACACACGAACAAAATCATTTTTACTCTTACATTACATCATTTTTACATTTACATTACACGCTGGTGGGTCTACATTAAAACAAGTATTATTGATTGGCATGTAAAGCACACTATTTTCATTCAGAACACATTACATCGATGCTACTTGATACACGGTTTTTTACTTTTTATTTTTGTGTATTTTTATTTTTCGCGTCGGTGTTCTTTTATTTTACGGTTCCGCGGTGAAAGCTGCGGAACCCTAATTGTGGAGCTTGTTAAGGTGTAAAGCTTAAATGTTGATGTGTCAGTAAATTAAATGGAACCTGTAGTTAGATATTATTGTATGGAGAATAATAAACCAATGATAAAATTAACTTATACATAATATATTTCTTTATACTGTCTCTCTCTAATTGTATAAAACTCTGTTCTCAAAGTATATTTTTTTAATTATACAAGTATGTATATACCGCTTGATTTTCATTCTTAATTTAATTTATAAAATATTTTAAATATGAAACGCGCAATATAACATAATTGTTTAATTCCAAAAAAATAATTGATTACCAAATTGGAAATTAATATAATTGTTTTGTTTCACAGCAAGCTTGCGGCAAATACATTCCCGCCGGTAGCACGGTGCAAGGAAACCAAACCGGTGTCGCAATGGACGGGACTTATTTAGTGGAAGCGTCCTTCTAGGGCCCGTCTACCAGCTCTCATGTGGAAAGCTACGTGTAACCAAAACAGTCCTCCGGCAGGAGGAACTATCCCTCACTAGGAGGACCGCACTCCTAGTCTAACAGTGCCATCTGTTAACCAAACAATTACTAGTTTATAAAATGAATCTGTGTAATTTTTAACGTCTCGTAAGTCTAACACAATACTGCCTAACACAATGGTATCTTTGGATTACGGTTGATGTTGTGGATAACGGTAATGGAAATGTTTATTATAATGGAATGGAAGCGCGTCTCATTCCATTTCATGTTACATTCTATTTTTAAAATGTTATTCAATGCTTCCATTCCAAATTCAAACGTTGGGTCGCGGTATTGTAACTGATGGTGGAAAGTGTTTGCCGTTATGCATTTTGATTTTGGAATTGGAAAGGTTGTATTCCGATAATGGAATGAAGTGTTCTGTGTGTGGGACAAAAAATTGATACTTTCGTGTCATCGCCGTGTAGTATTATTCTTTTATCTGAATAGTATAAATGTAAGATTGTAAATGTTAATGAATGATCGAAGGGAAATTATTCGCTTCTATTTATTGACAACGAGCGATGTATTATGAAAATGTATAATCTACAGAGAAGCGGTTTTTAGAAAAGACAACTAGTTTTCAAATTTCAACAGTAGTCAATAGATATTCGAGTCATATCAATTAGATCATGTTTGAAATAGTTGTACCGGTTATTGATAATAAATATAAACGAGATAAATTGTTCTTTGTTAAAGTCGTACGAATTTTAACCCTTTCTGCGGTTGTGACGGAAAATTACGTCACAAGATATAACGTTGCACGACGTGATATTCCGTCATAACCGAAAATGAGAATGACGCAGTCCTCTACTTGTCATTCACTACAAACCCTGGAAAGGCGTTATATCGACACCTAATAGAATTTAGGTAGACTCTTTCCTGTTTACATGCGCCATTGAATAGATATAATTGACTTTAACTGAGAACAAAGTTGTGAGATCGTTATTAATATTTCCCATCTTTTCAATGTTTCTTTTTTATTTTTTTTAATCCACTAGGACTCTAGTGCCTTCGATGTCGGTTATTTCAGTACCGTAACTGAATCGTTAACTCTGCGTTAGTGAGGTATATGTAGTGACGATCGCCTGGGTAGCTGATTGTCGAATTGTCTCTGGGCTCTCATTCTTTTCGTCTGTGATAACGTACATTTTGCCAAAAATATGATAGCTAAATTTTATTTAGATTATTTCACACTGTTCTTCCTTGGAATGTGCCAGAGGTGACTGATAATTATTTTCTTAGGTTTAGTTTAATTATGATAGTGTTGTGTTAAACCAAAATGTTTTTCTACTTACATAGAAACTTGTTAAGAGCAATTTTGAATCAATTACGAAGAGTCGATATGAAATGTCTAGCATTGTGAATCATGCAATTTAAGACTTTTAAGTGACTCATAGACAAGTATTTATTGGGAATGGTTTCATTCTTTTTTTTTACAACGACGCCCAAATCTTAGCCGCACCTTCAAAGCAGTTTTTAAATATCTTACTTCGTTTACTCATTAATAATATTTTGAGCACAGATGAATTGATACTTGTTCCTATGATATACATATCCTGTAATTTTATTAGTGTTATTGCTGAGTAAAATTTTAACTGACGTTTTTTCCGTCTTCGATACAATTTAGAACCGGAAAGTCGTATAAATATTAATATAGGTAAAAGCCCCATAAGCTTTACTTTTTATTGAAGTTGATTTGCAAAGAACAATTTTAATTTATATTTAACGCGAAGATAATGAGAGTCCAGGGGATATAGTAACTGATGTTTTTAAACATCCATTTGGATGTCTTGACAGTAGACCCCTTAAATAGTTGTCTCTAGTTATGAAAGTCTTATGAATGTACTGTACGATAATACGAACTTAGGCTGTTTGGTGTGTTCATTGGGACATTTTATTTTTGTGACGTAATAACACGTCATTCTCGGATTGCGTCGGCGGATTATTACGTCATATGTTTTTTGTGTAATTTTAAAGACCGCAGTAGTTGGCTTCAGACTTTTTAAAAGCAACATTGTTGCTCAGGCTGGATTAAAAATGGAAGCAACGAATTATGGTCGTATAAGAACTACAGTTTCAGTTGGTGTCTAGGTTTGGAAAATAATGAAATTATTTTATGAAACAGTCCAATATTGTTTGATGGATACGTAGGTAGCAATATCCAAGAAGCTGAAAAAGAATGGTGTTATGGACTTGTTCCAAAAAGATTGGTCTTCGATACTTGCAGATAGTGGTAGGTGGTTATGGGAACCCATTCATTAACAGTGGGGTCCATTGGGATGAGAAAAATATTTAAGATAAAGTTATGAATATTAGTAAATAGTCCCTTTATCTGACAGTACTGGACATGATCAGACATATGAACAGAAGGACAGACAGGCACACGGGTTTTTGAAATACCTTTAATAATTTATTATATTAAATAGAATGACGATAAGATATAGGTGGTATCGGAATCGAATTATGTCTTTTAAAATAGGTTTTTTAAGGTTAAGTGAACACACCATACAACCCAACGTAATGTTATATAGATAGTTGAAATTATGTGGTAATAGTTTATTAGTCATAAGTATAATATTTGTAGTTATAATGTATTACGGAGCATTGAATGCGAGTTAGTGGTTCGACTTTCATTTAGAACGATAATCGATGTTAATAAAAAAAATATTAAATCTTCCACAATAATGCCATGGTAATAAATTAAAATTATTCATTATAAGTAAGAATGTTGTGGTGTTAATCGATTTGGTAAGTTGTTTCTCGTCCCTTTTATGTAGATACCTCGTACTTGCTACGATCAATCGATTCTTAACTACTCTTGACATTCGATTTCATTGTAAATGTCATCGTGATCGCAATATCGAGTTGAATTGCGTGCTGTATAATTTGATAGTGGTGATGTGACAAATTTGCGATCCTAATGCTTGATTTTGAATTAAATCGACTGTCAGGAGTAGGTTAACAAGTGTTGGATCGTGTTTTCTTATACAGTGATGCGTCAAAGTTAGTGATGTTTGCAATTAACAATAAAATTGAAATTCAAACGAAAGGGTGGATGAAGGATATATGATAAAGGAAGAGTAAAAATTCGTACTGTGCTGTTTAAGACAAACATTTTAAAGGAATTCTTAATTTTTAAATTTACTTCTTGTCTGGTAGATAGTAAAATACGTATAATCGTCCTACCATACCAAATTATGTTACGCGATATATTTTTTTATTGCTAGGAATGGTGTGACAAGCATTCCATTCGCCTGATGGTAAGCAATATAAAAGCTCATGGATAGTAGCAAAACCGTTAATTACAAAGCAATGCTTGGAATTCCGCTGCACTCACCATCCTGAGACATGATGTTAAATAATCAATATGTCCAGGAGTTAATCTGGCTACAATGTCCTTCAAACGGTATGAAGGACATTCCGGTATGAATCATACCGAAACACAACAGGAGACTGTCCCGCCCTCACACCCACCACTGTAACTCCTGTAAGCCAGGATCAACAGTGGCACGCATTGTAATGACACCGAACATTGAAGCTCGGCGAGTCTCCGGGAATGTCTAACTTGTCTTTAACCCGCAACGAAATTAATCAGAAAGTGTAATTAATAGGAGGAGTTGGAAATAAAATATTGTCCACTTCCCTCCGTGCAAAGCGGGTGACAAAACAATGAACTAAAGAGGTGACCGAAACACAACAGTGAATTTACAATGCTGTTTGGCCGGAGAAATAGAAATTACGATGGTACCTTCCCAGGCGGCCTCTCACATACGAGAAACCTCCAGTATGTAAAATAGTAAATTTCATATTTCCCCAACTTTGACGCATCCCTGCATTGCGACGGTTCTCAATACAATTGTAAATATATTTTTTAAGTTATAAATGAATTTAACTCGCCAGTTTTTAACCTTAAATCTATGATTTAAATATGACGTCAATATTGTGAGATAATTGGAGTGGTTATCAATGTGAAATATTTCTTCGGTGATGTTTTTGTTGAAGTTGTCGCAAATTGCCTTAAAACCTACAAGTTTCATAATTCGAACTAAAATAGTATATTTTTTAAATCAGAATCAACAGGCATGGAGAAAATTAACCGATATATACTGAGTGTAAAGATTAGAAGTGTTTTGTAAGGTTTTAATTCAAAACGAATTAATCTGAAAAACAAATGGAAGTTGGCAACAAATAGTCGACCACATTCCGCTATAAATGAATTGCCTTCAATAAAATATCCCACTTCTTGAATTAACCCAATTTAACTGGATTCAAAAAAAATTTGTAGGCTTGCGCAACACAAAAATCACATTTATGATATTTAAGACACAAGACCTGACGTGGGATTCGGTCTAGAAGTCCGGCGTTTGTGACAACTCTACAAAAATCATAATAAGTTAAGGTGAAATCATGCTATAGTATTCCGTCTTACGCATAGAGTAAAGAAATGCACAAAAATACTAGAGAAAAACATCTTAGACCGATCTGAACAATGGATTCTTTTGTTGTGTGCACATTATCAGTCGTACACTTAAGCCGTGACCTTGTATGTTCCATTGTCCTGATTGGTCAGTCAGGCGCTTCTAGTATCTATGGCCGCTTCTTTGCTCTATGCGTAAGACGTACGTACGATAGTATGATTTCACCTTTAGGGTGCAATACCACATTGTCAGTATCTGGTGTTCAACTGGGTACCCTATTATGGGACCAGTGATATACGTATGATAGGCGTGATAGGACGTGTTAATGTAAATTTCGATGTACTAGATGCCTGTGATTGTGATGGCTGTATCATTTTATTTTTAATTTCTATTTTTTATTTTTGTAAAAATATTATTCTATTTTTTTTAAAGTAGAAGTGTTAATGTTGTTTATATTTTTATGCTGCGAAGCGGCTTTGAAGGTACAGAGTTTTGGATCCCAAAATTTCTGGGATAATATGTCAAGAGGCGAAAAAATACAGATTGCGAATGAAAAGTTAAAAATTATTTTGTAATATTTGTCATCGAGTGTTCTAGTCTTTGTTAATGGATTATATTTTTATTGAAAAATAAATTTAGCACTTCTACTTTTTGTTTCATTGTGAATAACAGAAAGATTTGGGGATTTAATCTTATAAGTCGAAGGATATAAATATATCGTTTAACCGAATTTGATACAAAAGTTTCGAATAATTTAGAGTGAAAAAGGTTTTAAATGGCGTACTATGTACTTTATGACACGTAAATGTGTACAAAATAACACATGAAATTGCGAAAGATAGATTTCAATACAGTCTGTTTTTTAAAAACAAGGAAGGAAGGACAATAATCCTCACAATCTTTCTGTCTTGTATATATGTTGGCCACATAGATATAAATATTGGTATATTGCATACAGTGCAAATATTTGCATGGAGGCAATTATTAATTAAAGAAATACAAGTCAATTGCTTGTATTGCTTGTGCTACAATTTCGCACAGTCATGATCCCACGCCTAGTCCAGTATTGTGGGCATCAGAAACTACAAAAGTTTATTGTGTTTTTTTTACCCACACTCGGAACACTTGTCCTTCTGGTCATACAAACGTTTATTTCTCCTAGGGCATTTAAACCCTCGTGTTAGTTAGTGAAAGAGGGCAAAGGAAAGTGTGTGTATCATCAAATATTTGAATTACCTAGTGTTTAGTAGTGTCTGATATCTCAAGACACAATATTACTGTAATGACGGGACTATGTGTGGGATTGTTGGATGTATTAACTATTATTCATATTTATATCTATGTACCAATATGAATTCTTTTTATATGTGTTAAAATAAAAAATATAAGATTTTCAAAATAATTTGATGTTTGGTGCGTTGGGGTAACACATAAATAAAAGTATGAAACTCGAAGTAAACTCATATAAAATATAGGAGTTTATGTTCTCACCCCTTACTTCCATCCTTGTATTAAGGTGTTACCCCAACGCATCTTAATAAAGTTATGTTAAATGTAAAATTATTTGTAAAATATATTCAGTAATGTAAAAAAGTGTTACATCTCGATTGTTATAGAGTAAATTTCATTCTAATATTCGTCAAAAAATTTACATTTTGAATCGATATTGATGTAAAAAAAATATTACAATTAAAATGGCGACGTTAGTGCGACTAGGAGTCTTCATGATCTTAAAAGCAATAGATATATAATTCTAAAAATAATGAAGCTTGAAGGAGGGATAACAAGCCGGGATAATGAAGTCGACTTTCACGATAATTTCTCGCCAAATACAGGCAGGCTATCAGACGAAAAAAATTATGCAAAGCTATGGGCCAATAAGCAACTTGGTGAATTGGCTTGTCTACTCATATTTCAAGACAACCAGTGCTCATTGAGAATTATACAGACCAATTACGGGCTGGAATATCCTGTCTTAATAAACTTACTATCAATACACATGACTACGAAATGTCAGAGGTGTGCCCTGGTATTTGAAACCGCGACCACCGTGAACATAACCGTGCGTCTGGTCTCTTACCAAGGATCATAGTAGAGGCCTGTCAATATTTCAGTATTGATCCATGTAGATATGCTATCGACTCGACATTAACAATTATTTCTGGATTATTTAATAGACTGGTCCGTAATGGACCGCATGTACTTCAAATATTGTTTTCCTTTTCCTCATTATTTGTACTACCCCATAATTAAATATTACAATAATCCAGTCCATCCAAAGGTTGCCTGAAAGAGATCGCAGCTGTAAGGCCGCCTATTGTAACCATGATTTTAGTTTTTAAGACTTTTATGAGCGTCTTTCATTTTGTTGTACAATAAAGCATATATAAATAAATTTTGGACTCCTAGTTGCACCAACGAATGGGGAATAATGCTCAAAAGTGTTTGAATACGTCCTTATATGTTTTTATTTTGGGTGTGTCTGCCTACCTTCGTGGAGTCGTGATGTTTAACTTTTTCACTTACTGCAGCTGGAGAAGGGAGGTAAAGGTTAAAATAATAGCAATTTTTTGAGCTCATAATTACGGAAAATACAGTAAATCTTCCATATTTTTTAATCCAACGATTTTTTTTTTGAGTCCCCTTAAATAGTGACAAATCTTTTTTGATCTGTTATTGAGTTTTATAAGTTTTTTCTAGAGTTTCGAAAAGAAACTAAAGTATACAACCTAAATATAGAGTATATAACTAAGATTGCAGGAAGACGCTGGATGCATGCCACTTTCAACAGATCGTTGTGTAATCTCTGAAAAAGCTTATGTTCAGCCGTGAACTTCCTATCACTAAAATTATTAAGAATCCTAAATGTAGAGAAAAGTATGAGGAAAAAGTGATTTTTAATGAAAAAACGACTTTGTATAGTATTTAAAAATACGCATTGATATTTCATGCCATATTAACACAAAAACCTACATATAATAATTTTTAAATATTATGAAAAATATGCATCGATATTTCATTATTTCATGCCATATTTTACTTAAAAAAGCTTTAGTATTTTTTAGGTATATTTTAACTTTTGCCTCCTAAATTCTCTCCTGCTGTGGTACAATGTAATCTAAATGTTCTAGACTACGAAGCGTATTTTCATGTGATCGACAAGTGTATAGGACCAACATGGGATCTGCGTGAATTGTGGGGTCTCTAAGGCGGTATCTGTACTCGATATTTTGTTTATAATTTGTAATAACTAATGTTTTAAGGTCCCTCGGTTTTAAACCTATAGCTTAATTCTTTGTTATTTTGAAAAGATGAAAGAATAAACATTATTGTAAATATTATTTGGGTGTTTTTATTTAGCCAAGTGGTTTTAACACCTATTTATGTATATTACATTTTGTTAATATTGTGTGCTATAAAATTTACGTATTTCATAACAACAGCATTAGTCAAGATTTAGCAGGTATGCTGTGAAACCTGAGGTTTTGGGTTCGAAACTCAATGTGGGCCATATATTTTCTTGTTTGTTTTCGTTTGAATAATTCGAAATCCTATGGTTCTCTGTTGATATTGTAATTTTTTCCTGTTGGATTTGCACAATATGTTTAAATATGAAACCTTATAAAAATAATTTGTAATAGCGCCACCTATTGAAGCATTTGACTAGTAAATTACTACTCAGCAACGCCATCTATTATATTATAGAATATGAAACTTTAATATAAGTTAAGTTGCGCCTAGCGACATCTATGGAATATGATAAGTACAAAGTGGTATGGAAATAAATTGCTCCAATTACAACAGATGGCGTTGATTACCCATTGGTTTATTTCAGTTACTAAAATAAAGTGGCACAAAATCAAAGCAGGTGAATCTACCTTTTAAGATATATTTAAAAACTTTTATTAGGTTTAATATTTAAAACAAATCTATGCATATCTATTTAAAAAATGAATTATATCTAAGAAATATAATAATATCTCACTTAGAATGTACCTAACGAGGATCAGTAATCAAAATATATTTTATGACTTAAAATCGAAAATTTCCGTGGTAGGTAAGTCCGACAACCCGCACTAGGCCAGCGTGGTGGACTATATGGCCTAATCACTCTCAATCGTACTGTCGATTGTAGAGTAGGCCTGTGCCCTACAGTGGGTCGTATATGGGTTGATACAGATACAGATACAGATACAGAAAATCGAAAAGAGTACAAAACCAAATATGATAATCTTAATGCAATTCAATTTAGGTATTTGGTGAAGCATTTCTGTGGTCAGTTTATCAGATTTTTCAAAGGACCTAAGCCTTACATGGTAGGTAAACGGAAATATTAAAGTGGGCCAGAACAAATGAATTCCAAGTAAACATTACCCTTATCCTGCTTTCTTTAACACCAGACATCATTTTATATAACTGTTAAGTGCTTGGTATAACCTAAAAAATATTAGCCACTTCATAATTCGCTAATAAAATTGTCGAGCGTTGATTTTCCGGCAGGAAAATAATCATGCGTAGAATAAAAAATAAACTAGAATGGACATGATTAATAAATAGGATATTCGAAAATTAGAATCACTTTCGTTTTCGTTTCACGTTTTGGTTTGAAGGATATTGTAGCCAGAGTAACTACTAGACATATTGAGACTTAACATCTTATGTGTCAGTATGGCTAGCGCAGTGAAATGCGAAGCATGTAATTCAAAGTGCCGTTTGGTTTTGCTACTGTATCTCTAAGTCTTACTTGGCCCATAGCTTGGTTCAACATTCCTATACATAGCTACAATTAACGCACCGTCTCCTCTATAATATTAATACTCTTTATTTCCAAGTCGGAAGCGGTAGGATGTAAATGGCTTCCAATTGCATAGTAATGTGCTGCTTTGCCGGCTCACTGCGCAGCGGCGATGCAAAAACATCTTCAACTACAGATGACGGATGACCAGGCTGACTGTCGCAACATAAATAAATAAAATTAATCATACATATTATTAATATACTTTTTTATTAATTTCGAGCCTCGCCATTGTTAGATGACTTTTTATATTTTTATATGTATTTTGGTTTTGTTCTGTAGGTATATAAAAATGTAAGAAAAAATTGAAAATAAAGAGAAATGCTTGGTAGCAGAAATAGAAATAGTGGAGGAACTTACCCGATGTTTTCAAATTTATGACGGATCTACCATCTGATAAGTACACAAGTACATAAACTCATGCCTTTTTCCCAGAAGGGCTAGACAGAGCAACCAGGACACCCTCATTTCGCTTTGAATTTTCCATCCCACGATGTGGCAGGGGCGAATCTAACGTCATATCGGGCACAAACTCCTGATTATAGGTTGATAATGAATATAAAAATATTACTTTGGCCGACACGGGATTCGAACCCAAGACCTCATCTGGTAGGTAAGTATCATCAATATGACTTTTATGCACCAAACATTACAGGTTCGACTTAGGTCGAAATTGTTGCTTATGTATTACATTAGATAGCAGCGGACCAAACTGAAAAATCATTCCATTTTTCTGCATTTTTGGAACTGTTGTTCCAACCACATGTAAAAGTAAGTAGAGTAAGTCATGAACTTTCAGAAGTAATAAAACCTATTTCTCTTTGAGGCAAATGAAACCCTGCTATGGATGCAACGCACAAACTTACACAAGATAGTCTGCTATTTATAAAAACATAAAATGCAAAGCAGTTTATTGTTGAGTTACTAGTAATATTTATAGAAATCTTATTTTACGAATTTGAATTATAAATTTATACCTACCCGAAATTGTAGTCATTTTTGCTGTCATGACTTAATATATCTACCCGAAATTGTAATCATTTTTGCAGTGTCATGCCCAGTGAAATCGAGATTTCATTCTGAAGCTGGATATTCTTGTATCGGTAAGTGTTTTGATTTCACTTGTCGTTAGGGGTAATCATTTCCGAAAGGTCTCATATTCAAATGTTATATGTAGTACAGGATTGCACAGGATCTTTCTTTTAAATAACTTGTAAGCCTATTATATGGCCTAACCACTCTCAATCGAACTGTCGATTGTAGAGAAGGCCCGTGCCCTGCAGTGGGACGTGTATGGGCTGATACAGAAGCCTATTACAGTCATGAATGTATTATACATTGCAATCCAAATTAGAAGACCCCCAAGCGTATGATTATTATTTCTTTGATCGTAGTGGTTTTCTAGTTTCTTGTTCAATGCGTAGGAAAAGAAACGAACTCCTCCAGAACATAGGGAGGCAAGGGTTTATAGCCTTCTGGAAATCATACTCACCGAAGTAATTACGACGAAAAAGCTGCCATTATATATTGACAACATTCTGACCAATTCGACCAATTCCTACCTCAGTCGTAGGTATTTATTTATTTATTTATAAATACTTTATTGTACACCACACAACTTAAAAAAAAAAAAATTAAAACAAAGCGCTTATATATGTGTAACAAGCGGCGGTCTTATCGCTATAAGCGATTTCTTCCAGACAACCTTAAGATGGACTGGAATGAACGGAAGCACGGAAGAAGTGGGTGGTCACGGTATAGGGAAAAAACAGTACAAAGAAACAAAACAGAATTTAAAGGTGAAAAAAAAAACTTTTTAATAAACATAAATAGACTACTTATATACTTATAATATCAATATAATAATAGACTACATAAACTATAATAAATATGATACATAAAATATTAATAAAGGAGTTTTTTAATCAAAGTGATAAGTAATGTGATCTCAGAAGCTTTTTAAATATGGGTAGGGATTTGGCTTTTCTTATAGTTAGTGGCAGATCGTTCCACAAGCGAGCAGCATGAACCGTAAATGAATTAGTAAGAAAAGAACTACTATGCTCGGGAATTGCCAGTGTCAAATTTTCTGAGGACCTAAGCGATCGTTCATGTGTGGTGCTAAGAAATTTAAAACGCTCTTTAAGGTAGTGGGGAGTTGTGGGGTGGAAAAGAATGGTATACAAAAGTAAAAGAATACGAGTATTTCGGCGAAGGCGCATTGATAGCCACTTGAGTTTTGTACGAAATTCAGACACATGGTCATATTTGCGAAGTCCAAATATGAACCGGATACAAAAGTTTTGAAGTCGCTCAAGTTTTTCATACTGGGCTTCGGTGAGATCGAGGTAGCTAGCATCAGCATAATCCAGGAGAGGAAATAGAAGAGACTGAACGAGCGCAACTTTCGTGGGAATTGGGAGAAAATTCCGTAGTCTTCTCAAGGACCCCGCAGCAGCAAACAATTTGCGGCTGAGCTCTTGTAGTTGGGGACCCCAGGAGAAGGTTTTATCCAAAATTATACCTAAGTTTTTGACATTATCACTGTAAGGGATAATACAGTCATCAAAAACTACACGAGGTAACAGACTGGTATCAATCCTGGAAACCATCCTGGAGCTGCCGACAATAATGACTTGAGTTTTAGTCGGATTAACTTTCAGACCATGCATCTTACTCCAATCGTTAATACGCGCAAGATCTTTGTTAATTGAAGCTATGGCCTCCGTCACCCGGTCAACTGGAGCGTGGTAATAGATTTGCAAATCATCTGCGTACAGATGGTAGGAAGAAATAAGGTTAGTGGAGATAGAGTTAATAAATAACGCGAAAAGTAGGGGAGATAAAACGCCGCCCTGAGGAACGCCAGCAGAATTATCGCACCACGAAGAAACTGCTTCTTCAATACGTATACGCTGCCGGCGATCCGTCAGGTAACCACGAAACCAGTCAATTACCATTGGAGATATGTTAATAGAGCGAAGTGTACTAAGCAAGACATCATAGTCAACCGTATTGAAGGCATTACTGAAATCTAGCAGAGCTAGAACTGTCAGCTTGCCGTTCTCCATAGCAGCCCTGATGTCGTCCGTGATATGAACCAATGCAGTTGTAGTACTATGTCCGGGACGAAATCCAGACTGGAAAGGATTGAGGAGTTTATTTTTGGATAGAAAGGAACAAAGCTGGTTATGAACTAGATTTTCGAGGACCTTGGAGAGAAAAGGAAGGATGGAGATAGGACGATAGTCATTAAAAGATGAAGGACTAGATCGTTTAGGGAGAGGTATGACTTCGGCATCCTTCCAAAGGGATGGGAAGACGGAATTAGAAACGGAAAAATTAAAAATGTGACAGAGTATAGGAAGAATTTCGTCCAGGATTGGTAATATCATAGCACGACTGATGCAGTCGTTTCCAACTGCATTGGAGGAAATCGACAATATGCTCTTCTTAACATCACAACAGAAGAATTGACTTATGACAAATTGAGAATAGTCAGGGGTTGGAGCAGAGGAAAGATCTTTTAAAGTTTTTTCTTTGGTGGCCCTATCAAATTTGGGCGAAGCTGTAAAATGTGAATTAATTAAATCAATATTTAAATTATTGGCACTAGAATCGTTACGAGACTTTCCAACTCCCATTGACCGAAGAAATTTCCAAACTTTTGCTGGATCACCATTATCTACAGATTTATGAACATGACGGCGTTGAGCATTCCTACACATCTTGTTACACAGATTACGGATAGCTACGTATTTCTCCCAGTTACGGGTAACAGGTCGACGTTTGAATTTTGCTTTTGCCGCAGCTTTCCTTGCCATAATATCTTTTATGTCATCAGTGAGCCAGGGTGACGGAAGATGCTTCAACTTAACAGCACGGAGCGGAGCATGAATGTCATATAGGTTAACGATACTGGAGGTAAAGTACTCAACCTTAAAATCCATTGAATCCGAAGTAAGTAGAGGAACCCAGTCAATGTTGCCGGCATCTTTAAGCAGTTGTTCGGAATCAATTCCACGAAAGCAACGTAGCATCCGGACCTTACATCTCTCTTTAGGAAGGCGAATCTTATAAGACAGATAGATAAGATCGTGATAGGAGAAGGCATCGGCGGAGCACTGTCCATGATTTTCGACGAGATGAGGGGAAGAGACAAAAATTAAATCAAGCAAGGATGGTACAGAATTAGGAAAATGATGAGTGGCATTTAGAGGTAGGACAGATAAATTGCTAGAATTTAAAACGGAACTTAAAGAAGAAGAACGGTGATTATTCTTAAGAAGACATGTATTGAAATCTCCCATGATTATAGTGTGACTGTACGATGGAGTGAGGTTAATAAGGATAGTTTCTAAAGAAGAGAAGTAATCAATACGAAGAGAAGGACAATAGTATACACCGAGAAGTACTTTCGAATGTTGGAGTTCAACTTCCAGGAACAAATGCTCGCCGCCATTTGCAGGCGGCGGCTGGGATGATGTATGTACAATAGAAAAAGGAATGCCGATACGTAAATATATAGCAACCCCACCGCCGCCACCAACAGCGCGATCGTAGGTATTTTAGCTTTTTAATTTTACCATCCATATACCACCTGCTCGATTGCCTGTAATGTTATTAAAAATGCCCATTACCAGATACACCATCATTCAAGTTAGGTATAAGCCCAGGTCACCCAACCAGACGGTTCAAAACCATTTACAGTATTTACTTATGAAGCAATTTTGTTAAATCTTGTACAACAATCTCAGTTCGTACGTAGTCTCGGGCGCGGACAGTTAACCACACACACACATACACACACACATACATACACAAACAGTTTCACATACACATACGTACCGTAATTGTGGAGAGAATAAAAAAATTGCGCTAAGTGTGCCTTACTTGCTCGCGCCACGGAGGGTACGGCTGGAGGGGAACTTGGATCGTGGGTTCGGAAGTGACAATGTTCTAGAACCTTCTATTTTTTATTGATTATGATAGAGGATAATGTAGATCTGCAATTTTGTAAACTTGCAGAACAGGTATACAATACAAATAAAGCAACTTATTTTTACTTTAAATTATTTCTTATTATACTCGTATGCTCAACAACATTACCCATGGAATAACAATAGTAAATACTACATCAACTTAGTTACACAATTGATAATAAGCCTTTTGTACTTTTGTATTTTAGCTTATCACTTTGTGTCGTTAAAATAAATTAGTGAACAATAAAGATTGATAAATGAATAAAATAAAGAAGAAAAGATGCTAATGCTCATTCTTGAGAGCATTGCTTGCCATTAGTATCGTCGCATTTTAATCATTCGCAGGTCCAAGTTTAGGTTTGAATGGTTAAATAATAAAATAACGTCTGAATCTAAGTAATGTCACATTTTTATGGATTCAATATATTATTTTCTCATAATCTTATTATGTAAAATTGGTACGAAAAAATGGTGGTAAAACTACAAAGATCATCTAATATTTATATATGTTCCGCAACTTTCCTTCTTTCCTTTTCCGTTCTCCTATCCTGTTTAACCTCATCTTAGCATTGATCTCACAGATTGATCTAAATCAATGAAGTTTTGTCGCTAACGACACAACTATATTCTACTCGTTGAGGTTTACGATAGACGAGGAAGTCTTCGTTTGGAGACCCTAAGGTATATCGGTTACCATCAGGCGAATAGCATACCCGTCTCGCTATTTTCAACAATAAAAAATATATCGAGTCATTTACATTATCTTTGAATTGTTAAAGAATTTTGCCACTTTTTCAGAACATGCTACGCAAATTACGAACTAACCACATAAAAATATCTCAAAAAAAAATTTTAGCACGAGAGCATTTTTCAAAAAAGAGTCGAAAGATACAGGGTCGGCAGAGCGCGATTAGCACCTCTGGTGTTACAGACGGCTATAGGCTGTGGTATGGTATGGTAACTGCTTACAATCAGGCAGGCCGTATGCTTGTTTGCCTTATTTATAATACAAATAAAATATATTTCCTATCACACTAGTTGCTGTATAGTTGTTTGCCTTCTTTGCATATAAAAAAAAAATCCTATCACTCTAGTTCCACATTAGCCAGCGGTTGTACATAGCGGGCGCCGTTCCGACTGGCCACAGTTGGTCGACAGAGCGAGAAGTTCAAATCTCCACCGCTGGTAATTGATAAATAAATACGGCACGTGCGTACAGGTCAACCACCGCAGGGAAATCCGGGATCCTTACTGTATCTTGCGCCCTGTAGCACCATTTTCCACCTACCCTTGTTTTGCATTTGATTGAAAACGTGACACACAGCCGGTCTCTATAATCTATCTATCTTTAACTAGCGATTTCAATACAAATTTGGATTCATTTTATGTATCAGTGATCAAAGATAGCGAGGTATAGATATGGTGCATATATTTACAAATAGCTGGGCATGATACATATATATCTATTTTTGTTTACTAAAGCGTAGAATTGAACCGACATAGTATTGGTAGCTATTTTAACCTATTCATAAAGATATATAGGAAATAGAGAATGACCGTTAGAGTTTATTCGGGAGTGAACTTGTATGGCGATAATAATGATTTCTTTTTTTTTCATTCACTTAATGTCTATAGTCATGGTCAGGTCGATGTGAAAATCCTTGGGGGAGGCCTTTGTCCAGCAGTAGACTTCCTCTGGCTGAGATGATGAATGTCTACATCTAAAGGTAATCCTACCTAGAGGATTTCCATAGGGACCTGTTGGAAGCGGTTAGCATCCAGCCACGGTAAACATGACTGTCTGTATCAGTCCTTATGGGCCTATATACTCCACTGCAGGACACGGCCCTATTCTACAATCATTTGAGAACGGCATTTAATTAATGTATGTAAAAACATTTAATTTCCCTACTATCCACACGTCTAGCAATGCAATTTCAGCTAGGGTCAAGAGTAAGCAAATAATTGACACACAGCTCTCAAGCCTACCGGGTTACATAGGACCGTTGTGTTCTTGTGTGTTGCTTGTAAGTTGTTGTGCAACATACACAATAGTTTTATTTATTTATTTAAGCTTTATTGTACACTAGAAATAAAACAAAAAAGCAACAATTTATATAAGAAGAAAGGACAATTGACGGTCTATCGCACAAGGCATTTTCTGACGGACAACCATTTGATGGATATAAGAGAATAGGACAAATGTTGGGGCAGGGTCAGGTGTACGAATAATCTAGATAATATGGTAAATATACTACAGATTCAAAATATATGCATAAATACACATACATACGAGCAAATCCCACGTTAATATACTTACACAATATACACAATATATACATAATAGTATTACATGTGTTACGTCATAATAAGGTATTATTGTATCAGCTGTTTGCAAACCTTAAAAAACACTGGCTTGTGTCATACCTACTACAAAACTAACCAGAAAGAAAAAGTAATAGGACAAGTTGGAAACAATTATCTTATTCCTTCTATAGCAAAAATGCAGATGGAATAAATATTGGTTCTAGCGTGTGAGCTGCTAATTTAGGTTCCAACACTGAAGGGGAGTTTCATATCTGGCAAAAATGTCTATTTCTCCCGCCAAATAGTACTGTAAATGAACTGTTGTGTTCATATTTGAAGGACATTGAAGCCAGACTAACTACCGGAAATATTGAGACTTAATCCTGTGTCTCAGGATGGCGAATGCGGGGAAATGACAAGTTTTTTGTAATGGTATTGTTTAGTTTTGTTACTGTCTCTGAGTATTGCTTACCATCAGGCGAATGGTATACTTGTCTCACCATTAGTTGCTATAAAAAAAGCACGGAAATTCTTCCTAGATTTTGCAAGGTCTCTGTGTAATGGTACAATAATATATTATTTGCAGTGTTCATGCTTATGCTGCGTTCATAGTACCACAGATCACACTCCAAAAGTTATTAGCTTATGATTACTTTGGGAGATTTTGGGATTTTATTATTTTATTACCTAGACAAAATTATGTTATACAGCAAATGTTTACTATATCATCCTGACCAAGCGCCTAATTTGATATAAAAGAAACAAATGTTTACTACGTTACATATTCTTTTTATAACAAAGATTTGCCTCACTATTCGATGCCATTTCCCTAAAATTATATGTATAATATGATATTTCGAAGCATTTACAATATATGACATGTATTTATGTGGTTTTATAAAATTAATAAGCTGAAGGATCCCGCATTAACAATAACAGAAACAGCTGAATATGTATAAGTGTGTAAGATCCTGACATATTACCATCGCTACATCATATTATACTTCTCATCATAAAAATCGAAAAACCTTGCAAGTTTATGTTTTGTATTGATTATCGGAAAAATGTGTATAAAATTTTTAATTTAGAACATCAACATTTGGTTTTGAAAACCTCATATTTTTTATAACAATGAATGGGGAGCCAAGCATGGCATTCACCTGATGGTAAGCGATACGACCGCTCATGGACAGGAGCAAAACAAAACAACACCATGAATTACAAAGCATTATTTGGCATTCCACTGCGCTCGCCATGCTGAGACATAAAATGTTGAGTCTCATTATGTCCAGTAGTTACTGTCCTTAATAGTAGTAGTTACTATCCTGTTAATGTCTTTCAAAACGGAACACAACAGTGCATTTAAACTGCTGATTGGCGGGAGAAATAGACTTTGCGGTGGTGCCGACTCAAAAGGGCTCTCACATATGAGAGACCTACAACCAGAGAGAGGTAGTAAATAATGCAATTACGTCGAAACAATGAATTGTTAACCTATCTTTTGTTTAGGATGGTTAATGTTAAGTATAAGCTTCTGTCACAAATTCCCAGCAACTTTACGTAACTTTAATGGGGATAAAATATCTTCCAAAAATTCAACTTTACTACTTATCTGTATCAGCCCATATACGTCCCACTGCAGGGTACGGGCCTACTCTACAATCGAGAGTACGATTGAGAGTGGCTAGGCCATATAGTCCACCACGCTGGCCTAGTGCGGGTTGGCAAATAATATATACTTATACTTATCAGTACTCTACCAATCGCAAAACCATTTAAAGGACATGAATCTCCCACAGATTAAACTCATAAAGCAACAAAGTACAAAACCACGTAATTCCTATTTTTTATCCACAGTTTTCAAGATCACAATCAACTCTTCATAAATGTCAAACATTAATCATATGTACTAGAAATTTCCGTTAACACACACACATGAAATACCTGCGCCGGCGAGCGTGTGTGTGACTACATATGTGTGAGATTGTGTGCGTGTGGGTTAAATAAAAAGGCGCGTGCGCATGTTACTACATAACGTGTTGCTGTCTCGTTCTCGCTTGTGTGTGGGTGTATTTCCGTCTCTCTCGCACTGGGGCCGACGTAATTAGCTGCCGTGCATTACCCGTTTCGTTTGCGACGGATGCCTAGTGATTGTGTTTTAAAACTTATTTGGTATGGGACGGTTTGAGATTACTTTTGGGAGGGACGGATGGGTAATTTGAAGTTTTGTGTATGCTCTTGTAGGGACGGATTAATTTTAAATTGATTGCCTTTTTGTAATGTTTTTATTTATAGTGTTAAAATTGTTATTCGTATGATTTATATTTAATTACAAATATGAGTTTGGTTTTTATTGACGCTTCTCTGCAAGTAGTACTTTTTTGGGTTAACCTTTCAGCACTTGTTCTATAGTAACTTTTAGCTTAAATATCCGTTAAATGTTTATTTAATTATTTTGTCAAATTTTTGAAAATGTAATATTATATACCTACATACATAAATTCACGCCCTTTTCCCAGAAGGAGTAGGCAGAGGTGAAGATACACCCACGTTTCTTCTTGCATGTTCCGTTCCACGATGTGATAGGGGCGAGCCTATCGCCATATCGGGCACAATTTTTTAACTCCGGGCTGATAATGAATTGAAAACTTCACTATCACCTCGCCCGGCCCGGGATTCGAACCTGAGACCTCAGTTTTGTAATCATACCGAAGTATACCTACGCCGTCGAGGCCGACAAATGTTTGTGAGATCGAAAAATATTATCTCCATATTGTCAAGATGTAATGAAATCAAAAGTATATAAAAAATTATATCTCATGTGGAGTGGTGTTTACTGTGATCGCGTATTAATTAATTAAGTATCATTAACAGATCGTCATAACACCCCACAAAAAAACTGAAGTCACGAAAAATCGCAAAAAGATTTTGTATTTTTTCGACTCCAATTAAAATTACGGCGCCTCATTAAGTCTCTTGATTATCACGAAAAAATAAATGCAAAGTTTATTTCCCCTTTCAGTTTAACAATATTCATAACGGTTCCATTCAGCTTGACTAGAAATAAATAATTGTTACAACTCATCACTTCTGTATCTGTATCAGCCCATATACATCCCATTGCTGGGCAAGAGCTTCCTCTACAATCGAGAGTACGATTGAGAGTTAGGCCATATAGTACACCACGCTGGCCTAGTGCGGGTTCGCGGACTTTTCATACCATAGAAATTCTTATAAATCTCTATGGTATGCAGGTTTCCTCACGATGTTTTCTTTCACCGTTATAGTGCTTGGCGACTGACTCTCAATATTCAACATGACTCCGAAAAGTCAGAGGTGTGCCCTGGGATTTGAACACGTGACCACCCTAAACATCATAATAATGTAGATTACTATTGAATAGTTTTTATTATTAGTTATTATTATTACACTGGGTATATCAAGACTGCTACCGAAAACGAAGCCGGGTGGTAGTTTTAGTGACTACAAACACAATGCAACTCAAAATATCGCGAAGAAATAATTTTTTTTCATTATCATAATAATTATATAACTCGTAAGTTATACCTAAGGGTCTTTATAAATAAAAGGATATATATACATTATTATTTTAGGAAAAAATAATTTATCATCCAAATAAGACCATAGGAAAAAAATAACAAGAAAAAATCGTCGCGTTTTTGCAACATTTTCTGTTGCATTGTGTCTGAAGTCGCTTAACCTACCCCCCGGCTTCGTTTTCGGTAGCAATCTTGATATACCCTGTATACACATTAAAGATCGCCATGGTATGTAGGTTTCCTAACGATGTTTATGTATTAGTCTTGTAGTTAGTAAATATTTTAGTTCTGCAATGTGGGTGGTCAATAATAAAATTTCTTGGAAATATAACTTTATATACTGCATTGTTAGGCATGTAACCCTTTTGAAACTTTTTGTCCCGTACCACCCACTTCGAAAGGCATTTTTCACTAAAGGAAGATGGGCAGGGAAACTAGGCATGGCTCTTTCAAAAAAGTGACTGAATTTTCATGTTATATGACTTTTATAGATGACTTTGAGGGATAAGTGGAGATTGGATTAAATTTTTTTTTTTTATTGTTATGAATAGCGAGACGAGCATGCCGTTCGCCTGATGGTAAGCGATACGACCGCTCATGAACAGTAGCAAAGCCAAACAACACCTTGAATTACAAAGCAATACTTGGCATTCTACTGTGCTCGCCATCCTGAGACATAAGATGTTAAGTCTCAATATGTCCAGTAGTTACTCTGGCTACAATGCCTTTCAATCCGAAACACAATAATGCATTTACACCGCTGTTTGACGGGATAAATAGACACTGCGGTGGTACCCACCCAGATGGCCTCTCACATATGAAAGACCTACCACCAGTGACTTTTATAGATTAAATTAATTACTTACATATTTTTATTATAAAGCGGTGTTAGCAAAAGCATTCAACGTAGAATGGTGACACATCGTCAATATTGTTGTTATCCAGTCTCTGGGGTTATATTAAGATTTTGTGGAATAGAAGGTCAATGAACAGATTGGCAACGAGTCGCACTGTCTAAATACCTACAACTCTTTTCTTTTTATCTTTATTAGCCCATATACGTCCCACTGCAGGGCACGGGCCTACTCTACAATCAACAGTACGATTGAGAGTGGTTAGGCCATACAGTCCACCACGCTGGCCTAGTGCGGGTTCGCGGACTTACATACCATAGAAATTAAAAACCCACAACCCCAGAGTTATTTTCGGCACATTGCCTTTAAGGAAAGTTACGTATCTATTCTTAAAGGATCCTGAAAGTTATCTGTGTCTGATATCTTCATTATTGAAGTGAATTCTCATAAACTTTGAATATCCATTTTTAGGCCGTTTCCAACAGATACTTAGAAATTATTACCGATTTTTTTTTGATAGAAAGAGAGGAATAAATAGATTTGTCATTTTCTTCGGTACATGTGAGATAATATGTAATATGTATTCTACTGAGTGAGAGTGCGTGGTGGCTTGTTGTCAAACGGACCAGACGCGGCTGCTAACATGTTCACGGTGGTCGCGGGTTCAAATCCCAGGGCACACCTCTGACTTTTCGGAGTCATGTGTGTATTAATAGTCGATCACCATGCACTAAAACGGTGAAGGAAAACATCGTGAGGAAACCTGCATACCATAGCGATTTATAAGAATTTCTATGTCCGCCAACCCGCGCTAGGCCAGCGTGGTGGACTATATGGCCTAACAATCGTACTCTCGATTGTAGAGTAGGCCCGTGCCCTGCAGTAGGACGTATATGGGCTGATACAGATACAGATGTATTCTACTGTGTTTGAATTGATTTTTTGTGAAAGACAATCGAAAAACAGATGTAATTATTTTAAAATAAACTTTTGACCGTTCACTCCCCCACTAACTAAAGAATAAAACTCAAGTTAAGTATAATTTAACCTGTTTATGACGTCCGCACCGTCTTCTGATAAAAATCGAAAAACAACTTTAACTCCACTTGTTTTTCATAATTAACGTGATATATGAATACTGACAAAAAACTAATTATAGTATAACTAAAACATATTTAAATACCATATTTACTGACCTTCAAGTTTATTTAAAGAAGTAAATATTATAATTTTAGTGTTAAAATATAATTTACATTTATACATACACGCCTTTTTCCCAGAAGGGGTAGGCAGAGGTGCCTGAACACCCACATTTCGCCAGTATGTTCCGTCGCACGATGTGATAGGTGGCGAGCCTATCGCCATATTGGGCACAAGTTCCTGACACCAGGCTGATAATGAATAGAAAAATCCAATATCACTTTGCCCAACTCGGAATTCGAACCCGAGACCTCAGCTTTGCAAGCGTACCTTAGTACAACTATGCCACCGAGGCGGTCATTTATATTTATAGTATTTATTATAGTTTAAGTATAATATACATACGACTGAGAGGAGTTACGCCATAAAGCTCGCCACGCTAAAAGAAAGAAAGTAGCAGAAAGTTAAAAACTGTAAAAATTAAAACGAATTCTCGATAGAATCTATAAATAATAGTTTTATTTCAATACCATAGAAATTGTCAGAATTTGCTCAGGTATGCAGGTTTTCTAACGAAGTTTGTCTTCACCATTATAGTGGTGATTGACTATCAATAAATAAATAACACCCAACAGTCTCATACATAGTCCTGATCCCACACTAAGATCGAGTATTGTGTCGTGGGTATCAGGAACTACGAGAGATTTTTCGGTCTCACAAACACTCAGACCCGGAAGAAATATTTGTGGGCCGCAAAAATATTTCTCTCGGTGCGGGGATCGAACCCGCGGCCTTTGTTTTACAGGCGGCGTCTAACCAACTGCGCCACGGAGGTTGTCAAAACAATACACACATGACTCCGAAAACTCAGAGTTGTGTCTGAGATTTGTACCCGCGACCGCAAGGAACATTTTGGAACATGTCTCGTCTGGTACATTACCAACACAACACATTTCAAGGATAGTGAATAATGAACAAAATTGTGGGAAACTCTACATACAAATACAACTATTGGACATATTGAGACTTAACATCTTATGTCTCAGGACGGCTAGCGCAGTGGAATGCCAAGCACTACTTTGTAATTCATGGTGTTGTTTGTATTTGCTACTATCCTTGAGCGGTCGTATCGCTTATCATTAAGCGAATGGTATGCTCGTCTCACCATTAATTGCAGTCATAAAATATCTCGTTCTGGGTTCTTCTTCTTCTACCTGGCGTTATCTCGGCCGGTGCCAGGTTCCGCCTTCCGCTTAATTCTCCTCCATTTCGCCCGATCTCCAGCAACCTCAACAGTAACGCCATTGACCCTCATATCTTCCTTGACAACATCTATCCAGCGCTTAAAGAAGCGCTAGGGTTGACCAAAGGGTCAGCCCCTTGGTCGAGGTTTGGTTTGAAAATATTCGCTTTAGAGCCAATGGACATAATTGTGTCGACTGGTAGTTACTGTTTATATTGCGATATAATTACGAACAGGTGCATTTAAGCTAATTTGGAGTGAAAGTATAAAAAAAGAAAAAAATATCTCTTAGCTGTAATCGTTCATTTACAAAATTGTATCGACTTCATATCCACCACTGTAACTCCTGTAAGCCAGGATCAACAGTGGCACGCATTATAATGCCATCGAGCATTGAAGTTCGGTGAGTGCCCTCCATGAAAAGTCTCTCGTAATTACTGGTACCCACAACACAAGATGCGATCTTAGTGGGAGGTATGTGACTGTTGAGTGTATTAATTATTATTTAACAAATAAAACTACATTCACATTAATTTGAATCTTCAAAATGTCCTCACGATATTTTCTATCCTTAACTTTATTATTGATTAGACCTTGAGACTCAAACTCTCCTACCATCTTGGCAGTTTGTTACCAAGTCATCATTCCAACGTTTTATTTGTCCGTTGTCTTTACTTTAGGGTAGTATAAAGTAATAATACTCTATCCAGCGGCGGACAGTGAGGGGAAGACTCCGCACAATTATCGCACTTCCGTTCCAGGATGTTAGGGATGGATGTCGCGAGGGGAGTATCGATATCGACTATCGATAGTTTGTAAAGTATAGATGAATAAAAATTTTTTAAATTTTCTATCCAAAGGAGAGTTAACGGCTAATTGGTTCCTCTAGTGATAGTGTGAGCTATGAATCAAGATGATCTGGGTTTGGATCTCATATCAGGTAATCAGCGGGGTGAATTTTTTATTCGAAATCATGAATTATGATAGAAAATATTCAATTTATCATAATTCATTCATTTGCCGAATTTTATTGCTATCAGACACACAGCTCAAATCATCAAATTAATGATCCAAACCATTGTTCGGGAATGATGCAATACTAACATCCCCTCGATTGCACGTAAATACATGAAAAGGGTAAAATAATTAGTAAAAAATACATATTTTATACCATTTAAGGTTTTATACCTTTGCCTACCCCAATGCGATACATTATACAAATTTAATAATAGCGGAAAATATTAAAAGCTATTAATTAAAGTAAAACATCGTCATTCTACTCGTAATTATGGCGATTATAATTTATATGTTAATAAGGCTAAGTAAGAATTTATTCTAAAATAATCACGGACGTACTTTGCCTCATTTATCACATCCGGGAGATGTAAAAAATATTTTTTATTATATATTCTAAATGAGTTTTGGGATTTGAGTGATAGGAAGTATTGCCAGAGTAACTACTGGACATATTGACATTTAACATCTAATGTCTCAGAATGACAAGCACAGTGAAATGCCAAGCCTTGCTTAGTTTTGCGACTGTCCATGAGCGATCTCTTACCATCAGGAAAAATGTTCGTCTTGCCATTCATTGTCTCACGTATGAAAGACCTACCACAAGTTAAACTTCTCTTTCTCTTCAGGCTCAGGAATCCACTACAGAACATAGGTTTCCCGAAATTATCTTCACATTGACCCGTTGGAAGTGGCTTGTACTCATCTTCTTTCTGCACCCTTAACTAAGTCCGTCCACCTAAAGCATAATATCGATAACCAAACACTTACCTAAATCTATCGATAGGTACGCAACACTACCGTCCAGCCCCGGCGGCGCGCGCGGCGGACCGCGACGAAGAAAGTACACGTCTCGTAACCGACGCCTCGGCGAGTTACTGCTATCCTTAGATACTGTACGAATCATCATAATGCCTCAAATATTAACTTGTATCACGAAATGGCAGTAAACTGTTTTACTGGTGGTAGGCCTCTCATATGTGAGGCCACCTGGGTAGGTACCACCGCAATGCCTATTTCTCCCGGTAAAAACACCAGTGTGAGTGCACTGTTGTGTTTCCGATTGAAGGAAATTGTAGCCAGAGGGACGCAATATCATATATAGCTCGAACGGAAATATAGAAAAATATGTTTTGGTGCAGATATCGGAATCGCGGCAACTCGTTCAACCTGGCATGGTGATGTGGCTGCATAATTCTTGATAATAAGTCATCATGTAGTTGTACTTGTCAACAAGCCACTACATGCATACATAGTTTATTATTCAAGTCCTTAATTTCTCGTAGAGCATGTAACATTGGATCCGGGTTAAGTATTTTGGAATCGGCAGCAATCCTTAATACATTCGATATTTAGCTGAAATTGAGAAAAACATCAGTTATATTTTCAAAAATCTGTAACCATTTCACCACCGTACATTTTTATACATGGTCTTGAACCAACTTAACTGAGATATTTTCTGTACATTGGCTGTATCTTAGAAATTGTCATGCGGTTTAATCACTATATCAAGGTTCTCACTATTTGACAACCTCTGTGGCGCAGTTAGTTAGATGCTGACCATGAAACGGTAGGCCACAGGTTCAATCCTCACACCGAGAAAAAGTTCATGTAACCACAAGTATTTGTATCGAGTCTGCGTGTTTGTGGGATCGAAAAAAATCTCTTAGTTCCTGATACTCACGACACAAGACATTTCAGTGTAGGGTCAGGACTATGTGTGTGACGGTGGGGTGTCTTTATTGTTACTTATTGTTTCGAGATTGTCAGAGAGCTTATAATGCTTTTCTCTACCTTTCATTTTTCTTTTTTATTCCCCTATATTGTTCAGAAGTGAGCAACGCTTATACATTCTACGCGATAAAGATTTTAAGAGTAGTGTTTACCTACACACAACTAGGTGAGCTATTTACTCATTTACCAGATCTAGATTCTAGGCAATAAAAAAACGAGGTTTATAACCTACATGTACTTTTTATTGCAATTGCCCGCGGCAATTCGTCTGATGGTAAGCGAGACTACCGCTCATGTACTGTAGCCAAACCAAACAACATCTTGAATTACAAAGCAATGCTTGGCATTGGAATTCCACGGAATGACTGAGACATAAGATGTTAAGTCTCAATATATCATCCTATATACAATCAAATTAAAATAAACTTTAATACTAAAAACGAGAATGATAAACGGATAAATAGTTTTAGCAGATTATAAAATGAATTAAATGTAATGAATACGGTGCCATGCTACGAAATGTTTCAGATGTTTTCAACACAAGTGTAAGATGGCAGATAGCAGACGGTTTGGTAAAATTACGGAGCGGCGCGTGCGTCGCTCGCTGAGTGTCTTTGTTGTGGGGCTGTGGCGCTCAAACTTTAGCGGATAGATAGTATTAAATATAATATTAGATAGTATGCATATACATTAATAAATAAATACACCTAAGAGCCACATGGTCCTGATCCCATACTAAGATCAATTGAGTCTTGTACCGTGGGTATCAGAAACTACGAGAGACTTTTTGGTCTCACAAACACCCAGACCCGAGAGAAATATTTTTAGGCATCAAAAGCATTTGTCTCGGTGCGGGGTTCGAACCTGCGGCTACATGTTTCAGACTTTCGACATAATAATCGTATGTGCGTGGCCGATATATCAAAGCTCAGGAACAGAAAAGGAAAATGTCACCACATTACAATAAGCAAAACCAAAACACTGTTCACTTCACACCCGCCAAACACCAGTGTAAATGCACTTGTGTTTCTGATTAAAGAACATTATAGCCTGTACCTGGTAGGTGGTTACTGTAGTCCACGAACATCTACAACTCTTGGATCATAAAAGTGTTGCCGAACCATGAAATCGGCAGGGAAGCGGGAAGGGAAAAGTATGGAAAAAGGAAAGGGTTGTTGCGAATCTAAGCTCAGAACCATATGCAACTTGCTTTTTTTTCTACCAATCGCCCCTCATAAATTATTTTAATTCTACTCTTATTCCACAAAAGTTTTTCACCTAAAATGCATCTTAGGTTGTTAGTTTGCCTTTGATCAACAAACAAACTTATACGGTCATCATTTCCATTAGCTATATATGTCCCTATCCTAGATTTACTTTTTGGATCATTAATCAAGATTATTAAAAAAACAATTTAAGTTATATAATATACAAATAATATCATTCAACAATAACCTATTTCAAAATATATAAAATACATAATTACTCAAAACTTTGAGAGCCGCTGACAAACAAAAGTCAGTTACGAGCGGCCGTTACAGTTTATCCATCAAAGCCGTCTTCCGGTCGAGCGGGACGGCAATACGCCATGCGCTCGAGTGCGAGCGAGACAGCGCATCCACCTGTCTCTACCATCAGCTTTTTAGTTTTGTTCTATTCCACTTTTTTAGTTTCTAATTACGATTGTAATTCAATGGTGCAATATTGTTAGCGTACGTTGGAGTTTTCTAGTTTTACTTTGTTTGTTAATTTTGTTCTATTTAAGCCAATGTTTGGACCAATGATTCACCAGATGTATTTATCAGAAGTAGTATAATAATCTGTTTTAAATAAGATACCTTCGACGAAAAAATAAATTATTCATTTTCTCAATATTATAATAATAATTAAAAATTATCTGAATTATATTCAAGTAGAAATAATTAAAGAATATATAAAGAATATCAAGAAACACAGATATTAAAAATTATCATAAAATATCATATTTTCCATATCAGTCTAGTGTAGCGTAGAGTGAAATGTATGAAGCGAGCGCGTTGATGTCATTTCTTCGGAAAGTCTTTAAGTACTGAGTAAGGAAAACTAAAGCGGTCGTTATTTACCGGAGTTAATGTTGCATTGATTGTAGCAGCTTTTACTAATCTTATTATGTAGTATAGGTTCATTGTAGTCTAGGTTTATTTATTTATTATGCAACACTAACATTATGCTTACAATTACTTAAAATATTTTATACTATATACATGTTTTTTACTGGTAAACATAACAATTATAAGTGTTAACAATTTCACAGAAGAGTAACTGGAAACTAACTCCATGCAAATGCATAAAAAATTACAATAAGGTAAACATATTAAAAAACAACAGTAAAATCAATATTAAAATTTGGGGGAAATTTACAATAATTAATGGCTAGTTACACTTAATAAGAATCATACAAAATAGAATATAAAAACAAAAATAATTCAAAACTAAAGGACGATATAAAAATTAACATAAGGATAATATGAAAAAATCAAATTAAAAATTTAAAAACATAAAAAATTGGTAGTCAAAGTTATATAAACAAAAATGGAAAATAAAATATACAAATTAACTATGATTCCAGCATTTTTCTTTTGAATGTTTGCAATGAATCGCCAAATATATCCAATTCTGGATGTTGAGCACACAACCCATTATAAGACTTACACATTCTTACAATGGGAGAATGTATACCAACATTAGTGCGACAATGTGCTGTGTAAAATATTTTAGTTATTGGTTTACGAGGGTAATTGTACGGCACTGATAGACCAATCCGTTGCAAAATATCACTGCAATCAAATCTACCGTTTACCATACCATGCAAAAATATAGTCTCACTAATCACTAGATTACTACATGAATGGCCCAGCTAGACTAAGGTAGTATTATTGTCATATAGAATAAAGATTTCAATATTTTACTGTCACCATTGGTTCGGTGAGTGTAATATCCAGAAGGTATTTTTATTGATTTTCTCTTCTACATATTCTATTTAATTTAAATAAGAATTGTTCTCATAAATAGAACTTCTTGCTAAAGAAAAAAAAACTACCTGAAGAACCATGACCGATAAAACCAATTAATATTTACTGTGGATTGTCACTACCTACCCCGTACCAAACGAGCGTGAAGAATGCGCGAATGACCAATTTTCATACATTAACAATATGTTTATTTTTCATTAAATTAAACATTCATTTAAATTATTAATCGCGAAACTTAATTGCTTTAATTCATTAAAAAAAGAAGGTTGTTGAAAATGAATTTGCTACGGTTTTTTTTCTTCATACAATTGATATTATTTGGCTTTGTTCGAGGGCCTGACCTTATTTAAAGTATACTATTTGGTCGGTGGGTTATGTTGTTGTAAGCCTAATCCTCTTTTTCCCTAGTTGTTTTTCTGGGTGTACCTAAATATTTATATATAATAGAAAATGAAAGCAAAAATAATAACCCAATAATTATTATTTATTATTTTTGTATTATATCCAACAGTGACACATATAGTCCAGATCCCACACTAAGAGCCATTAAGTCTTGTGTCGTGGGTATCAGGAACTACGAGAGATTTATCAGCCTCACAAACACCCAGACCCGGCAAAATACCTGTGGTTTACACATATTATTTGTTTGAGTGCAGGGGTCGAACCACCAGCTTTACGTTTCAGAGCAGGGCTCTAAGTAATTGCGCCTCAGAGGCTGTCAGAATATTCAAAGGAAAAGTATTAACTAGTTAACTAGTTAGTATAACATATATAGTGTTAACTAGTTAGTATGTACTATTATTATTGTGTTGTTTCTTTACTGTATTTTTATTTTGTGCAATAAAGGATTAAATAAATAATAAATAAAATATTAATTCGCCAGTACCAAATAGTGTAAGGATATATAGTTGTAATTATTAATCAAGTTTTTTTTTGTGAGCAATGAGACTAGATAGTCGTTTGATGATGTATGATTTCTATCCACGAATGTGTCTATAAAAGTGGAAACATATAAATTGTTAATTGTAATTCAAAAATTGTACTTTACCTAGATATAAAACTGTTTGTTTTCCGAATAAAAGAAAATTTAAATAAAATAAATGAAAAACTACACCATTCAGTGCTTATAAACATTAAAAACTGCATGGCACTCCGCTCTTCAACCCAAGACATTAGATATTAAGTCTCTGAATATTCAGTGATTGCTGGCCACCAACTAATCAAAACACATTGTTTATGAGCGTCCGCTCCTAAAATTAGTTTCATTACCTTACTTCAACCTTTAAAATAATTATATATTTATGTAAAATTATACGAACGTTACCGATTTTATTGTTATTACAGTAATTACCTCCTTATTTACCTTATTTTTTTTCCTGGAAAACTCCACAAATGTAAATATTTTATTAGTTTGACGTATGTGTGACGTCAAATAATAGACAAGATTATTATCTACTTTATTCTTGCTACGAATTGCGAGACGAGCATACCATTCGCCTGATGGTAAGCGATACGACCCCTCATGTACAATAGCAATGCTTGGCATTCCACAGCGCTTGCCATCCTAAGACGTAAGATGTTAAGTCTCAATATGTCTAGTAGTTACTATGGCTATTAGGCCCTTCGAACCTATTAAACCTATATTGTAGTCTATAGTATTATAATCCTGAGCTACTATTTTTATGACAATTTATACTGCATATTATTTTTGTGAAATTAGGGTACGTTTTAGCATTTCGTAAAATAGTCTGCAGGTTAAACACAGACTATTTGAATATTCGATAAGGCATGTAGTCTCGTTTATTCTACACAGTAATTGATGGACGTAATGCTTGAATACATAGTTTAGATAAATAAGACCATACGTAGTTAACATACTATCGACAAATCACCGAAATTACTATCTTATTAAAATATGGTAAGCGTTATCTATCACTATACCAGGCACTGGTTTTCCCATTTAAATCTTTTTCATCAATCTTAGTGCATTTAAAATTTTGAGAAAGGAAAATATTACGGTTTTATATCATAAATTTAGAGAAGATTAATTTTCTATATGGATCTTTGGTACCTAAGTACAATTCTGAAACAAGTCTACCATATATTTACAACCCGGCGTTTAGCTGATCCAAAATTAATAGTAATAATAACTTTACATGTTTACTATTTACCCTGTTGTCCTTGGCTATGGTCCTTACAACATACTCATTTTATCCTTAAATTGAGAAAAAAACAAAAAATTATAATAATAATAAATATTTATTCTTAAACCAAATTTATTGAACAAAACTATAAGGTTAATCCTAACATGTATCCTATCATTTTGGTTGATTACTAGATTAAGCATCAATATAGTTCATTATTGTGTTTTCCATATGAAATATATTTCTAGGAAAGGCTCCCCTACAGGCATTCACACATCATTGACTCTTATTTCTAGCCTATCGACCCATCGCTCTACCAGTTAATAAGCCAATTGTATGGGTACTTTTACGCGTTGAGAGACACAATATCTTAAACCATACAGCCATATGCATACATAGGAGTAAAATTGATAGAAATAAAAAGGTTCTTGAGTGGAGTACAAAGTAATGACTTAGCGATAAGTTGATTTTTTTATTTTTATTACAATGAATGGCGAGACGAGCATGCTGTTCGCCTGATGGTAAGCGATACGACCGCTCATGAACAGTAGCACAAACAAACAATACTATGAATTACAAAGCAATGACTGGTATTCGATTGCGCTCGCCGTTCAGAGACATAAGATGTTAAGACTCAATATATAGTAGTTACTCTTTAATGTCCTTCAAACCGGAACACAACAGTGCATTTACATTGCTGTTTGGAGGGAATAATAATCATTGTGGTTAAAATAGTAGAATATATAAGTCAAAATATTACGATTAAATTGGTCAGATGACTTGATTGGAAAAGGTTAAAATGATGTTTATGGTAATCTAAGCGAAGACAAACTCAGAAATTATTTTTGATTATGTTCAAAAGAATAGCAAGAAGAAATTACTATTTATAATTTTAGTATAGTCTGGTAGAAATGGTATGATAGATGGTAAGGTTATGAATATTAAAACTAAAATAATTGAATTAAAAATCTTTCAATTACAATAAATATAGAGATTGAAGGTTAAGATTATTGATACTAAGCAACAAAGCTGAACGTATTGACCATACTATTATGATAAATAAATAAATACACCCAACAGTCACACACATAGTCCTGAGCCCACAATAAGATCAATTAAGTCTTGTGTTGTGGGTATCAGAACATACGAGAGACTTTTCGGTCTCACGAACACCCAGACCCGAACAAGTACTTGTGGGAAACACAAATATTTGTCTCGGTGCGGGGATCGAACCCGTAGCCTTTCGTTTCACAGCCGGCGTCTAACCAAGCGTCACGGAAGCTGTCATGTATTATAAAAATACAATTTTATATTAAAACAATAATGTCCACTAAATTTAAACTCCATCTAAAAAACAAACAAGGATTCCACACAAAATGGCCGCCAGTGACGTCACCACAAAAATCACAAACGACACTGACGAGCGCAAACGTTTTTCCGTTCAAAACTATATACTTTACATAAGGTTGCTTACATAAGCGTGAGTGTGTGGTGCATGGCTAGTCCCGAACCAATGCGCACGAGTGTCGGTGTTCCACTCAATCGCATTTGCAACCGAGCTTACACCGCGGTCGGACGTTCTAGTGCAGTGCTGTGACAGTGTCCAAACTAGAAAGTTAAACGAATAGAAACTCGCGTAGTTTTCGCCGCTTTTTGTAAAGGTATGTTGTTTTTTTGTTTTCAGAATTTTTGTCTTTGTTTTGGATGAAAGTTTTATTTTTAAATTGGTTACTGTCAGGTTTTATTTCTAGTTGGGAATTACATAATGATGTGTAATGGTGATTTTAGAGACCAAAATCATGTTTTTATTTATCTTTCAGTATTAAAATTCAAATTAACAAATAAATATAAAATAGGAAATTATTGTTTCATAAAAATATGCTAAACAGCCAACCTCTTTGTATCCACGTATTTTCAAAAATAGAACCTCCTTTAATTATAATTTGTTCTGAATTTTAAAAGAATATTTTTAAATTCAAAAATGGAATACGCTAATAAACGTTATAAATCAGAAAAGTGGAATAAACTTTCTATAATCAGCGACAAACGATTTCTTATGGGAAATTAATGGGAATCGGCGGTATACCGTCGTTTTTCTGTACAGTTAGTCATTTTTCAACACTTCCAAACTACTTAAGTAAGAGATTGCACAGTTTTTGTTTACGTAAGTAATCGATTAAATTTTTTTACTCTTCACCGACGGAATGCAAGCACGAAGCGGGCAAGACTCGTACTGTTACAACATTTTAAACAAATCTTTAGGTATTATAATGTATAATAATGTATTGAACGGTTTCTAGAAGCTTCCTTGCTTCTTTGTTCAGTTATTTAAATTTCATTTATATTTTTATAAAATTCTATATTGTATAGAAAACAATAAAGTATGTTCGGAATCGTAGACATTTGAACTCATGGCATTATCCATACTATTAACTTGCGAAGTTCGTGTAACGAATGATAACTTGTGGTCATCAATTCCAATTAGTTAGGAAGCTAGATAACCTCTTTGAAATGCTATATTTTAAAGTCTATAACACATTGTCATGAGTTTATGCTCTTGACTTATTTCGCGGGACGTTTCTCATGACATAATTTTTATTCTTGGAGTCCCATTTTTAAGGAAATATTGCAATATTAGACTCCTCTCTTTCACTCTCTGACTCTCTGTGTGTGATTTTCTAGAGTTTTTTTATTATCTATGTATGCTGCTGTTTCTATGGTATGTAAGTCCGCCAATCCGCACTAGGCCAGCGTGGTGGACTATATGGCCTAACCACTCTCAATCGTACTGTCGATTGTAGAGTAGGCCCGTGCCCTGCAGTGGGACGTATATGGGCTGATAATGATGATGATAATGATATGTTTGCTAGTCATAGAGTTCCTACGCTTTATTCCGTAAGATGCAAATTATACGGACTTCTTACCGCCGGTCAATATTCCTTCCAAGACCTATTACGAGTATACCTTAAGTGGTCACTGTGTGAAATTTTATTTTCCCTTTATTTTATGGGTATGTCTGATCAATTATTATATTAATAGACATTTGTTGTATTTATTTAGTTTCGATTATAATAACGAATTTCTAATTCCTCTGAATATAAATATTGTTCTTCAATTTATTTAATTTTATTTGTTATTTAGAATGCAATTCGGAGTGCAGTTTTTAAAAGTAAAAGAATACATTTATTTATAAGATTGTTCAATAAAATAGATTCTAAATAATTTATTTCCAAAAGACCTAGTAGTATTTTTACCCTTTACTTTATTTATTTTACCAATTAATGGTTATTTAGAATAGGTATAATATTTAAATTTCATATATTAATGAAGCATGAACATCAATTGTATAAATATCCCAAATTTATCTACTGTAAAAATTACCTTTTCCAACGTATTTAATATTCAATAACTTCAGTTAAGTTTAACCAAACGTGTCGTCTTAACTATTGTTTTTAACTTTGTAATAACTGAATGGTAAACGATTGTCGTTTACGCGTTTATCCCACGATGTTAATGTGCTTATTGTAGCTAAAAATAAAATTTAACTGCCTGTTTAACTGTGGAAATAAAATGTACGAACTTTTAAACAATTTATGGTGTACTTGATTTAAATAGACCATAGTTTTATCGATAGGAATCGGGAAGGCTTTGGAAATCGGTCGCTTACAACAGGTTGTTGAAAATTCTTGGGATAGGCATTCGTGGGTACTAGTACCTATCAGATTTTAAATGGTTCAGGAATATTATGTATAGCCCAGCTTTGAGTAGAAGTTAGAGACGTTTTATATTAGTTTTATCCAGAACATCCCTAAAAGTTTATCACTACATAGTATAAAACAAAGTCACTTTCTCTGTCCCTATGCCCCTTTGTATGCTTAAATCTTCAAAACTACGCAACGGATTTTGATGCGATTTTTTTAATAGATAGACTGATTCAAGAGGAAGGTTTATATGTATAATACGTACATATTATTGTACAGAAATCTATTTGTACCCGGGCGAAGCTGGGCCGGGCCGCTAGTTTAATAATAAAAGAAGAGTTTTTGAAGAAACTTGTATCCCTAAATGTTAAAAACAGGAATATCAAAAGTTTTGTATTGAAGACTGGGATCAATATTGATATACGATTATTACTTGGCGAATAATACTTATTTAACATGAACAAATGGCAGAAAATAAGGAAATAATCTACAGGTACACATTACACTTCACACATTTCAACCCAAAGGAAATGAATCGTCGAGATTCCTAGTGGTTGTAATTTAAAATAAACTATATGGGGACTGCAATCCTAGCCAACATAAACATAGCAATTAACAATTTTTTGCCCCATAATGAGTGTTGTCGAATTTGAATCCCCAATCGTGCGGTACTGAGTTCTATTACCAGGTGGGTAACTCGCTTTGAAATGCACTGTTGTGTTTCGGATTGAAGGGCATTGTAGCCAGAGTAACTACTGGACATATTGAGACTTAACATCTCATGTCTCAGGATGGCGAGCGTAGTGGAATGCCAAGCATTGCTTTGTAATTCAAGGTGTTGTTTGGTTTTGCTACTGTCCATGAGCGGTCGTATCGCTTACCATCGGGCGTACAGCACGCTTGTCTCGCCATTCATCGCAATAAAAAAAAATACATTCGGGGAAATGACGCACGTCTTTGTATGTACAATTTAGCGGTTAAAAATGTAGGAGTCATCTCTATAATTCGATATTACGTGGTTTTTTGACTGACAGGCGTACAAGAGCTGAGTTCATTTGCCGACGGGTTCAATTCCGCAAAATTACCTAAATAACTACATTCTATAAATTGTGTATTACACAGATATTTTAATATATTTTACTTTTTATAGTTTTTCCATCTTCTCCGATTTTATTTTATTTTTTTATTGAATCTAAAATCTAAAATGTCTTCAATTGTCCTGATTAAAGTTTTACCAGGGTTCGAAAATGTCTTGAATTTTCCTAATAACAGTTTTATCAGGGACCGAATTAACTCAAAACCACACCTCTAGAAAAGCAACGGTTATTTTATTTTTCTTCTAAACTGAACGTCCCGTGTGTTCCTTGACCCTAAGTAATGCTTCAGTGCGTTTTCACCCCCTCTTTAGTTTTTGAAAACACGAACATCGTTTCTTGAGAAAGTAATAATAACATTGAAAATGTGTTATGGCATTCAGTCCGCTATTTTTGTGTAGGGGTCACAAATGGGTATTCAAAATTATTATCAATTATATTGAATTTCTAACACAGCCTAGGGATGGGAAATAGTCTAGTTTATAATTTCATTAAACACGAAAAATAATCGATTTATGATAGTTATGGCGTCGGTATCACCTCCAGCTACAATTCGTTCACTATTTAACAAAGACCTTCCTAGGACTTTTGCAGTTGGGAATTGTATCTCTCTAATTCTATAATTCCTCAAAACTACTGCAACTTTGCTGCAACATGACACTTATTATGATCAGATTTCTCGTCGACGTTTTTAATCCTGGATATTTGAGTGGTCTGAAAATGTATTCAACAGGCTGACACAGTTGTGTTTAAGTAACAGCTTGCTCTCGTTTTCTCTCTATATTCAGACACAGGAAGTCTGCTGCTAAACATAGGTATTCCTCAAGGATCTCCATAGACCTGTTGAAAGCGGCCGGCATCCAGCGACTTCCTGCAACCATAACCAGGTCATCCACCTTGTCTTATATGTGCCTGTATGTGGCCTCCACTCCAGAACCTTTCGGCTCCAACGGCTATCAGTTCCTCACCCTAGTCCACTGCCACTTCAACTTGCTAATCCTTTGGGCTACCTGCTAACAGTATGTAACAGTAAGAAGCTATGTAGTAGCCAATCTATGTAGTAGCCAAGAAGAAATCCCACTTCCCCCACAAATTCACTTTATCGAATTTAATTTATTGAAAATTATCGACAGGCTGCAATATTTTAGGCGTACACAAACAAAAGCTTACATAAGCAAGTGAAAACATAGTTTTTATCTCTCCGTGTTTCAAGTGTGAGAACATTGCCGCTCGGGTCTAGGTTACAACGTCTTTGTTTCGTGGTTTTTTCTCATGGCTTTACCGTCCGTAATTGCTTTACATATTACACGATTCCCACTGGTGGACGTCACTTGTTATTGTGTGTTTCTGGATGGAGTTATATCATAAACATAGTCGTATAAATAGTCCCAACTCCATAGTGATTTCGTATATCCATCCCATGGTTGTCTGTAAGACATTGCCTTTGAGCGACGAATTGTAGTTTTATTTTTTATTGATTTCTGATTATATTTATTTCATTTGTGTTTTGTGCAATACAGTTTATATAAATAAATTTCAGAATTTACGTTAAATATAAAAAATCCGACTAAGGAATATAATAAGAATGTCATGTTTCAAATCCCTACAAGGCAAATATTTGCATGATCTCCAAGTATTTATTTCGAGTCTGGGTTTTGTGAGACATAAAAGCCTCTTAGAGTTTGTAATACCCAGTTGTATTTAGGTGTGCGGTCTGGAATAAATGTATAATTGATTGAAACAAACAACTAACATTTTAAATTAACTTTTTAAATTATATTATTGAAAATTAAGGGTATTTAAATTGTTATAGTCACTGAGCGGGTGACTAATATCTCATTTGACTATGCTGATATATTTTTAGCTTAAAGTTAAAATCTAAAAGTTAAACGAAATTCGTGATAATACCCGTAATAAATAGTTTTATTTTGACGAGACTGGTCGATTCTCTCTCCTTTTTCAGCCTGTATCAACCCACTGCTGGGTATAAACCTCCTCTTAATCACGCCATTTTTAACTGTTTCAATTAATTTGGTCAATAAATTAATTAAAAAAAAATCATTTACCGATAAAACCTAATAAGAAATAGTCTTATTTTTATCGTTATTATTATAAAATAATTTATGAACTGCTCTGAATTGCTACTCCTGTACGATCATTGCATTATAAACTTATTTTGAAAAGAGCAACTAGAGTTTCTTGCACGTTCTTCTCTGGCGTAAACAGCCTTGTGAACCGTAGTAGTGGAAAAAAGTGACTGAATCTAAATAATGTATGACATTTTATGGATTCAATAAATATTTTCATTTCATTTATAAGATAGTTCCCTGTCCATCCCAGACACAAGCGCGATAGTAAAACGTTACACCGTCGGCGGCACCTTTCGACAGTTTTTTGTGGTTATAAAAAACAAGTAAAAACTACAAAGACGGTTCGGTAGCACTTTCTAAACACCGCACCGCACTCCGGTATTGTTGGCGAAATGTGTTGCTGTTTAATAAATTTGTAATATTGAAGTTGTTTAGGTATATTATTATAGTTTGCTGCTAAGGTCTTGGGTTTGATTGCCAGGCTGGATAGTTCGATTGGATGATCAGTGTCAAAAAAAATTTGGAATTTCTCCCTCAGATCGATAGCAAGTGAAGAAAGAAAAAATATTCTTTGTATCAAGTTTACATTAATAATGTTTTACACTTAATGATCAGGCAAACAAAAATGATAAAAATCAATAAGCGCAACATAAAAAGGAAGTAACAAAAACAATATAAAATTAATCTTATATTATTCATTATAATAGAATTTTCATTACTGATTCGGTTCAATTGCCTGCTAAGGGTCTCTATAAAGTTTATCTGTCAGATCGATAGCGATAGAATTTTTAATAACGTCTTATGTAGGTCTTATAGTACCGTTTATTGGAATAGAATAGTAACGCCCTGGATTCCATTTCCTTCTTAAAATTTCTAATTTGTAGTAAAGTGATTTTTATTATTTCTTGTTAGTTTCTCAGTTTGTTTTTTTTTTGTATAAATTGTATTAATTATAGTTATTCATATTTTTGTTGGCTATGTTTTTATAGTTTTTGTAATTGTATATAAATAATAATATGTTTATTGATAATTTCTTCGTACCAGGAAAATTTAAATTATTCTTAGTATCAATGATAATTATTTTCTATTGTAATGTTTCCATTTGAGTTGTAAAGCCCGCATGATTCATTGATGAATTCGCTTTAAATATTATTAATAATTTATATAATTTTTCGTAAAATAGTTAACAATCTTATCCTATTCAAAAAATACTGTTTAGTAACAAAAAAAAATTGCAATCAAAATAGTACCCATTTAATAAGAGACTAAAAATAAAACGAATTTCTTTCCAAACATTAACTATTGATTGATATTAATAGAAGTTTAAAATCGTATGAAGTCTTCCTCATTAGGTCTTATTTCTTATTTGGCCTTACTCAACTTCAATATATCATGTTCACATTGAAATATATTATAATACTCATAATCTCTATTTTTAAAGTCGGATAAATATGCCACCAAATATCCCTTTCAATTTGGAACTTCGATTAAAAAATTACATAACGCGATCAAGAAAGCAATTACCTGATTTTCGTTTTTAAAGTCAGGTAAAAATAGTCACCATATATCAACCCTTAATGTTCTATTAAATACACTCACCAAATCACACCCTTAAAGTTCCATAACCTATATGAAAAAAATCAAATAATGCAGTTAAAAACACTGACTTCCTCACTTAGTTGTAACGACAGTGCCGTTCAGTCAAAAATCTAGTTAAACAGCAAGTTAACAAGTGCCCAACCAGCAATGTTTACGCGGTACAGTTATGCGAGTTTCATTGAGCTCGGCGCACGGGGCGCGACGCTCAGTGCAGAGTCACTGGTTCGTATCCGTGCCGGGCCATGACGCCCGCTCTGCCATTGAACTTGATAGTTTGGAAAGCGACTGTGACCTTATGTGAATTTTTTATACATGGTAAATTTACATTTATATAGATTATCCAATTTAAAAGAATTTGTAAAAAATTCTATGGTATGTAAAGTCTGCCAACGCGCACTAGGTTAGCGTGGTGGACTATATGTCCTTACCACTCTCAATCGAACTCTAGATTGTAGAGGAGGCCCGTGTGCAGTAGAACGTATATGGGTTAATACAGACAGATTATCCAACGGTGAGGTTTGCCCATAATTGGATAATCATACACTTGCGCATAATGTAATTGTGTCGATCACTGATGGTTTTCCAAAATCCAGTACTGTAGTTGCTTCCTAGGCAGATGAGGATCTATCAACACCTAAGAGTCTTCGGAAATCTCACTGACCGATCGAGACTCAAGCTGGTAATTCTCTGAAATCATGAATTCTGTCCGACCAAAATCATCAGGTGCAATTTCGTTCAGATAGTGTATCAATTAGCAACAAATAATAATCTTTTGCTATTTGACACAATTATGTCGGCCAGCAACATCCCAGTATTTTTAATTACCTTTGCACTTACACTCAGGTATATTTCAACTTTACAATTAGTTACAATATCATCACCAAATCAAAAAACCTTACAACTATGTCCATCATAGTCAATTTTACTATCACATGAGCCTTCGTGAATTCATTGAAGTCCAAGCTAAGGTCCACGTTCCTCCAGGGCACTCGAGCGTCCAGTTCCATTCTGCTGGCCATGTTTGCACACTGATCACTCATAAGGAACTTTACATCATTCCCTTAATTTATATGTTTATGTTTTTGAGGGTTAGCTTTAGATATTAGTTCAGTTGGTTCTATGGTGGTTCTACTTCGGTTGAAGTTATGGTCTGTGTGGGCAGCAGTATAGATTCTTAAATTTTGATTTTTTCGTAAGCTAGATCATTTTCAATATAGGCTACATTTATTTGATCATCAGGTCTATTTTGATTATTGCTTCAATAAACGAATATCCTTTCAACAACTAGTGGGTTTCCAAAAATCTTAAAAGGACTAGAACCATGCTATTATCAGTGATGACTCAGCACGAATGGGCAGGCTCGTCCCGAGCGGTACTACTGTCTCACAGTAAGGCTTTGATGTCACGTCTCCTTCGGTGAGTAAGATTATCAGATGTCCAACAGGCTGTATATTACATTCTTTCTCCCATATTTGATGAGACGGAGACACATCCATGATCCAATGTGGATGTTGATGGTTCGTGATTACTTACCATCAAGTGACCTGATTGCTCGTCTCCCGGACCTACTCTATAAAAAAAACCTTCCTTACAATTAGATTTAATATACAAGATACACTTTGTAACCGTGAATTCATTGACCATAGGATGGTTTGCGTCACTCCAGGGCACTGGAGCGTCGTGTTCCATGCCGCTGGCGTGCTCACCGCCTCTACTGTTTACGTACTGATCACTCATCAGGAACTTAAAAACATTCGCTTAACTAATATGTGTATGATTTTTGCTCGACATTCAAAATTAGATTTTAGTGTTAGGGTGTAGAGTCAAAATCTATGTAATACATATGTTGTCATGAAAGATACCCACATCAATTTCTCGATCTTAAACGCAACAGCAAAATCATCAGCAAAGAGCTGACAATCAAATTACATCCTTCCATAAAAGTTTCGTCACTGACCAGTTCTTAAGCCAAGATGAAGGCTCCAACAGCATCAAGCTTAAAATCAAAGTATACCCTTCAAAACAGCATCTCACTGACAATTTCTTCAAGTAAAGTTCTTCATGGTAAAGATATCAACATAGATCTCATACTAAAAGTATACCACTCCACAAAAGTTTCTCAGTTCTAGAAGTAACGGCCAAGGTGCGTTTGATCCTACTTGCTCGGCTGATTCCACGTGGGCCATGCTCCACTGAGTGGCAGGACGTTTTGTTACGCACGCTGGCTGCGCGGTCCGATGGCTGCCCAACCAACTGGTCACTTGCATCCGAAAGTGAAATATTTAGGCTTATATTACAATTGAACGATGTCGATTGTGAGTGGAGCAGATTGTTAATTTTTTTTAGATTTTTGTGCGAATTTTTTGTTGTGTTTCGTATTGGGTTTGATGATGCTACAGCTGGTGGGATTGGCGTGTCTATACAGTGACCATTACGTAGTGGTAAAAATCCAAAAGTGACCATTCAGTTATGTCGCGTGTCAGCTTCAGACTATTGCTGGTTCTAAGGAGGCCGGTATAATTGTGTCAACCCAATGTGATTTTTTACAGAATGATACCAATTGTTTTCAAATACCTGTCTTACAAGGACCGAACCAACAAATCTTTTATTGTTGGCTTTTACCTGTACCAGGGCCAGATATTGGTGTCAATTTGTCTGGATTTTATCCTGAACCTCTTGTTCCTCAGTTGGCTTTTGCTTACAATACCACAGTGACTGTCCCAATACACCAACAATTTTCTATACAGTTTAAATATTACAAATACTTAGAGGGAGAATTGTGCAAAGTACTTAGAACGGCCTCGTCGATATCGACAAAAACATCTTAGCCAACTATCGACCTCCGCGTTTTTTGTCGATAATTGGGGATGCTCTACGATGGCCGTGTTATTTTTTTCTATTATAATTTGGGGTCACTCATTAATTTGGAGTAGGGCGGGGACCTTGACTCGGATCGCTTAAACTATTATCGATAACGCAACCTTGGGTAAGACAATAGTAAATTATTTAATATCTCTAAGCAAAGTAGATTCTTATAAGGTATTTGAAGGAATTTTAGAACACTCCTTATTAATAATATCCCCGCAAGCACGTAAATTGCCTTGACTCTACATTAAATTTCTAGTATCTCACAAACACCCAGACCTAAAAAATCTGTGACTGTGCGGTAATCAAACCCGTGACCCGTCAATTTAAAGCCGGCTCTGAACAAACTGTATCACCGAGGCTATCGAAATAAAAAATACTCATAACTCTCCTATTAAAAACTCTTATATGTTACTAATAAAAACAGAATCTTTGCCATTTTCTTAAATTATTTCTAAACGTTTGATTAAATTATTCATTGTATTGCCTGACGATATCGATTGTTCTTCAACGAGTCGGATAATAATTGTTTCTCTGATACAGACATTACGGCGATTAAGTTATTAATCAATGAGTTAATAAATCTCGCGGATTTGCATTATTTGTCGGTATAATCTGCCTTCTTACCTGGTACACTATGGCGGTAGCTATTTGCAATAAATGACGAGACGAGCATGCTGTTCGTCTGATGGTAAGCGATACGAGCGTTCATGAACAGTGGGAAATTCAAACAAGACCATTAATTACAAAGTGATGCTTGGTATTCTAATACGCTTGCCATCCTAAGACATAAGATGTTAAGTCTTAATTTGTTTAGTATTTACCCTGGCTGCAACGTCCAAACACGAAAACACAATAGTGAATTTACACAGCTATTTGGTGGGAGAAATAGACATTGCAGTGGTACCTACGCAGACGGCCTCTCACATATGAGAGACCAGTCTAAAGAAGTAAATCAAATAATCATAAAACTAAACTGAATGCGTCATTTAAATAAGTAATATAATATAGCTCATCAATTGATTTCGTTTATACGCGAGGCCGTGCCAAGTTCAAAGCGGCGGAAGGTCGCTCATTCTCCACGGTTCATGCGCTGTTTTTACACCTGACACAATAAGTACAATCAATGAGATATTTCTGCAATCGCTGAGGTTGTTTCGGGGTTTTTGTGACTATTTTTATGGCTTGCAAATAATCTGACGGGATTAGAGGCGTCTGTGAAACTTGTTTTTTGCATCCAACATTTTTTAATTAAATACCTGCATTACTTTTCTTCCACACCTTTTGATTTATTTTGCTTTTTTAAAAATATTATTTTATTTGTTTGACGCATTGTGCAAAGTTGTTTGCTAACCCTTAAATGTTTAAATAACAAGGTAATCGAATGTTATTAAATTACAATCATAGATTTTCTGATAAAGGGTTAATTGGCAGTTATGAAAATACTTTGGTTTTTATTAGTTGACAGACAGACAGAACATTCAAGTTTTAATACAATTTTTCTTTAACTTTATAACATAAGACTTCAATTAGCGGATTAATAAAATCTCTTCCCACTCCTTTAACTAAAACATCCCAAGGGAAATCCATTCTATTCGCTCCCATTTCCCATGGCACAATGGCCAGACGACGACAAAATGGCGTCGGTGACGTCACGCCGGAAACGGCTCCGTTTTGAATTTGGAACGGTCGAGCGAGCAATGGCGGAACATCCGGCGCTTCAAGACGTTACAATGAGTGCGCGTGCGCTGACACACAGTTACATTGATGCGGTATTGATCATTGTTCTAGATCAATTTCTAGGTTATGACATCATAAGTCTAGATTTAGATTTCATAAGGTTTATTGTTTTGTGTTGGGATTATTAGTCTGGTATATAGTGCATCTATTTTAATTACACTTTGAGAACTCGGCTCTCTTTGAATAGGATATGCGTATCACCTTTGATAGTTTTTGCAGGCCCCATCTGTGAAAAACCGAGGCTCAAAATCGTTGCTTTTGGGTTCATCTATACTAATATTAGAAACAGGAATTATTTGATTGTTTGCATTGAATAGAATTTGAAACAACTTAACCGATTTAAAAAATCTTTGACCATTAGAATCCTGCGTTATCCCTGATGAACAAAGGCTATAGAATATTTTCAAAAAATTGTATCTGCAACCGGGTGAGCCAGACCGGGCCGCTAATTCCATATATAGCTTCAACAATGCCCGCATATTTATGTCGACTAAAGACAGATATTGAAATAAAACGATTATTTACGAATTTTATCGGGGATTTCGTTAAATTTTTTTTTGCATTTTTTGACTTCCCGACTTTTCGACCACTTTAGTAAATAATAGTTTTATTTCAATGCGTAACATTCGCGTAAATCTAAGAAACTATTATGCAAGACAGATATTTCTTGCCTGTAACTACTTCATTTCGATTTTAATCCCTATCCGATGTTCTATAGCTTAATAAGTTAGAATTAAAAAAAAAAACTACCATCGGTATTTTTTAAATTTCAAATCTTAGTTTTAATGGTTTCTTTTACCTAACAAACCTTTGAACTGTCTTCTTATCTAATAAGGCGCTAAATTTAAATTTTAAGTGACGTGTATGTTTTATACTTAGCTAACTTAGATGACGCATAGCATGATTAACTTTAATTAATTGTTGTATTCCTTTTGTAAACATGTAAATTGTATATTATAGAATACGTATATATCTCATACGTATTTTGGTGGGAATTCCGATGACATAGTGTTATTTAAATTGTTTTCATATTATGTGTGTCGCTATATTTTTTCTATGATAATTTTGTAATTTGTAATGCCAAGCATTGCTTTGTAATTCATGATTCTGTTTGGTTTGGCTAATGTCCATGAGCGGTCGTATTGGTTACCATCAGGTGAATGGAATGTTCATTTCTCCATTTAATGCAAATATAAAATAAGATTTTTGTATATTTTTTAAAGAACAAAATTATTTTCACACTATAATTGTAATATTAGAATCACTTTCATATTTTATGATGAAAGACATTTTTCTAACAAATTCAATGTTTGGGACCAAAAATGAATATTGACTGTACTATGTTTTTGCGTCTATACGTAAATTAATTTTTATTCTGGATTTAAAATTAATTCATCTTAATTATAGCACCCTTCTCTGTTTGTAATCACGGATTTTTGTGGTCAAATAGTCACCATCCAAGATTCGAACTCACTTCAGCCCAACTATGCCATTCTCTACAATACCGAGTCAGAATTAGTCAGAGCCGGAAGTACTGAGCTTCGAATGATACATTCCGAAGATTGCCGATGTTAGCCGACGGCAGCCGAGGTTCGTGTGAACATTTATCGACGGAACGGTAGATGTAATGGTTTGGAAATGGTAAACAGACCGCTAATTGTGCGGTTAGCGATAGTGATGCGCCGCGTGATTGTCGATGAAAGGAAAGAACGCGAAATTATTTGTCACTTTTATGAATTTATTAAATTTAAATACTTGTGATGATATTTTATTTGTAGCGATGAATTCAGATTTAGTTTGGTCGTTTAAAATGAAATAGGATTGAAAGTTAAATTAATGATTCAGCTACACATAAGCAATTTGACTGTACAAGCAGTGGCGTAACAATAGGGTGGCAAAGTGCGCAAAATGCCACGGGCCCCCGGCCTAAGGGGGCCCCCGGACCGACAAGGCCCTGGTCTGACAGGATCTCAGGCCCGACAGATCCCTGGCTTGATAGGGCCTCAGGTTCAAGCCCGACAGGGTGTAAGCAGAATATAACATTAATAACGAAATTATTAATAATAAACAATTGACTACATTTTAAACATAACAAACATTTCTTCATCTTGTATTTGATTTAAATGTTATATTTTTGTTTCATTATAGTCTAACAAATATGATGAAGTGAAACGATTTGTGATTGAGAAAGGTTCACTGTAAACCCAGAGACCATTGGGTTAACAAGAGACAGCGCCAATAATTAAAAAATAAATGAATAAAATAATAAACAAACGCCCCTACGTTTCGGTGACAATATAATCTTGATAGCGGAATCGCTGGAGGAGCTGCAAAAAATGTTGGACGATCTGGATTCAGTCTCACAGCGAATAGGTCTAAAAATTTACTTCTACAAAACCAAAGTAATAATCCACCCACACCTTGATCCAACCTTTCGCGTTATGTGGCCACTAGCTCGTTGTTGTTCCCAAATATACTTAACTGGGGCTTACCCTTTAACTAGGTAGAAAAAACTTTGAGAAAGAGGCTACGAGTCTTCTCATCAGCTAACACTTTTTTCCCAAAAGCTTGAAAACGATAGTTTTCAACAAGTGCCTACCAGAGCCTACGGTACCTACGGTGCTGAGCTCTCACAGCAAGGCTGGTCCAATGGCTTATGGTCGCTCAGCGAGCGTGCTATGCGCGGTGTCTTTGGAAAATAAGATCCGTAATAAGCTGATCGGACAGAGAACCAAAGTTATAAGACATAGCACACAGACTTAGCAATCTGAAGTGGCAGTGCGCTAGCCATATCTTGTCTTGTGTTCTTGAGTGGAAACCGCGTCGTGGCTAACATAGTGTAGGACGCCCGCCACTTAAGTGGAGTGACGATTTGCAAAAGGTCGCTACCACATGCTGGATGCGACAAGCTGATGACAGGGTGAAAAAAATTTGAAGGAGGCCTATGTCCAGCAGTGGACAGCAAAAGGCTGATGATGAATGTTTGAGTTGAGGGTTATGAAGACTAGAAATAAATTTTAAATGCGCTAAAGAGATACGAAACATCGAAAGTTCACTTAATTAAAAAAAATACCTTTTCGTGGCCATAGAGAAAGCGCAGATAGCCGTAATAAAGCAGTTACTAGCATAATGTGATACTAATTTAGAGGAATGGTTAAATAAGTCCAAGGGCCAGATAAAATACTTAAGTCCGAAAATTCAAAAAAGAGCTAATTGCTGTTTTGGACCCAAAAACTCCATTATATTTGATACTCAAGATTTTTCTAAAACAGACCAATTATGTGAAGTTTATCGGTAGGTACTATGTGATAGAAAGAAATGAAAATGGAGTTACAAAAAGCAACATACAGTCGAATTGAGAACCTCCTCCTTTTTTTGAAGTCGGATAAAAAAACACTCTTTAATCATTATTAGAGAAACCTTTTTAGATTTTATGCAGTGATATTAGATCATAATCCAACGACAAATATGAAGCCATGTCATTAAAAGATTCTGTGCTCTTCTGTATAATCCCATATAAGTGCCATTGCAAGGCACGGGCCTCCCCTACGATCCAAAGTACTATTGAGATTGGCTAAGCCATTAATTATAGTCCACCACGCTGGCCCAGTGGGGGTTGGCGGACTTTACATATCATAGAAACTTGCAAATGGCTCCGGTTTCCTCACGATGCTTTCCATCACCGTCATAGTGCACGGTGATTGACGATCAATACACACATAACTCCGAAAAGTCAAAGGTGTGCCCTGGGATTCAAACCCGCGACCACCGTGAACATGTTGGTGGCTGCGCCTGGTCCAACAGCCCACCACGCACTTTAAAATATAATCATAAAAACGAAACTACAATGTATTTTTTTTTACATTTACAAAGGGCCCCATTTGATGAATTTTGCCACGGGCCCCCGATGGGGTAGTTACGCCACTGTGTACAAGCGAACAAAACTCTTGGATTCACTAATAAAATTAAACTTAAAATTGTTAACATAGAAAGTAATATTACGTACTTATAATGAATGGGACTGATTACCTCCCTAATTTCTTACAAATGTTTATCATTATGCAAACAAATTGATTGAAACATCGATTATCGATAGTCCACAAACAGCACTATTTAATTCCCAGCAGCTACCGCGCCAAGCTAGAAAATGCAATATTGAATTTCGATTTCGATGTTTTAATGATATTATTAGCAAAAAATAATTTGAAAAAAACACAAAATGCTTATAGGAATGATGTTAACCCGTCATTTTGTCCGCTTGCCACCCGCGGAGAATGATTTGTATCATCACGGCTTGTTTGTTGGTGGGTAGGTGGATTAGTAATTTGTATTCACGTTTTTAACTACTGGCACGTCCACCTGTCAACAGCAAAATGTCAATTTTTTTTAAATATACCCTATTTTTATTATTGTTAAGGCTGTCATATTGACATTGTCAAGCCTCTAAAGAGGTCGGGACGTGGGGGTACTTAATAGCAACAATACTATGATATTAGGATTTTGTGAATCAAATGGCGTAGTGCAGTAGGTTAGACGCCGACTGTGTAACTAGAGACCGCGGGTTTGATTCCCGCACCGTGCATTGTTTGTGTGAACCACAGGTATTTGTTGCGAGTCAGGGTGTATTGTGAGGCGATTAAACTCGATCTTAGTGTGGGGTCAAGATTTGTATGGGATTGTTGGTTGTGTTTATTTATTTATTTACACTATTTTAGTGTACGCGTATTGTGACAAATATAATCTTACAGTTTGTTGTATCTTAGTACGACTGTTGGATCTATTTATTTATACAGTTGTAAAACCTAGTTTATTTCTCGAATGTTGTGTCCATCTAAAACGATTTTTGAATTCAATTTGAGCGAAGAAGACATAGTAAAACCAAAAAATATCTTAAATTACAAAGCAATGCTTGGCATTTCAATGCCCGCGTCATCCTGAGATATAAGATGTTAAGTCTTACTTAATGTATCGATTAGTTACTCTGGCTATGGTGTCCTATAAACCGAAACACAACAGTGAATTTACACTGTTGTTTTGCAGGAGGAATAGACATTGCGATGTCTCTCAAATATGAGAGACTCACCAGTAACAGATCAAGTTGAACACAATCCAAACCTTTCTTGTTCATTGAAATATAAAAGTAATTTGGACTTGTCTCTGTATCTGGTAAGTCAATATGCGTCCCAGAGGGTCCTGCGAAGGTCATCTTCCGAGGAAGCGGTTGCGGTCGACGGCCACCTGCGCCGACGCGACCGTCTCACTGATTTGTTCTATTGCGCTATTTTTGTTGTTCATTCACGTTGCTGTTGATAGTTTCAAATTGGGTGTGAGTCACTTTAATGACTATATTGGTAAAATGTATTTCTAGATGTTTTACAGGTAGTTTGTGTATTTTATTAGGAAAAGTAGATTCTGCAGAAACATAATTGTTTCTGCTCTGTAACTTAATAATATTATAAATATAAATATTCGTACACCTGAAGCCCCAACTTTCGTTCTTTTCATTTATCTATCCCATGGTTGTCTGGCAGAGATTGCTTCAAGCAATAAGACTGCCACTTGTACATATATTGAATTTCATGTTGTTATGTACTTTTTATGTGTATGGTGTACAATAAAGTATTAAATAAATAAATAAATAAATAAAATTGTTTGTAGCTCGTGTCAGCCAAGATTAACAGTGACTACAAGAGTTGTTTTCTTTGAGTTGGATATTCAATTTGGACATCACTGAAATTATACAGGTGTATTGTACTGAGTCATAATAACAATAATAAGTAATAATAAATTTTATTTATTTTTATATTTTTTATTTTTGTATTATAAGGGGCAAACGAGCATACGGTATAAAAACTATTCAATAGTAATCTTTATGATTATTATGTTTAAGGTGGTCGCGGATTCAAAACTCAGACCATGTGTGTATTGATAGTCAATCACCACGCACTATAACGGTGAAGGAAAACATCGTGTGGTAACTCTTTGTCACGTACCAATACAGTCTTCATAGTCATATTCTCCGTCACCATGAAATTGCTGCTCTGTCGTCCCTCTATCAGTTGTACTGTTATAATTATCTAATATTAAATGATATTTAAAACCCTCATTCAATATTCTATAGTTGTTACTAAGCGCGACACAATATTACCGCCGTTTCAATATCGAAGACGGTCGGTTTATTTATGTAATCAACGGACAGTTACTTTGTAATACTGGTGTTTGTGGTTATTGCTGTTTAAGATGCAGACATTCAGGATTCTTTGTTAAAATCTTTCATAATTTTGTAACGTTTGGTAATAGTGTTCTGTAACTTATTGTTAAGAAGAAACTAAGCAAAAAAATCTTAAAAACTTGAAAGATAAAAACTATCGTAAATATACATACATAAATTCACGCCGTTTTCCCATAAGGATAGGCAGAGGTGCTACACTACTCACATTTCGCCTTGTACGTTCCGACGCATGATGTCGCCAAATCGACCACAAATTACTGACTCCAGCCTAATAATTAATAAAAAGTCAATTTTTCGAAAAAAATTGCCGCGAATCGAACCCGCGATCTAACGGTTTATTAACACCGTTCTGTAAAATTGTCGTACTTAATCCTCTATTCCCCTACAAATAGTAAACAGCTGTATACGGCGACCGCAATTAATATGGCGAGTAAGAAAAACGTTATTTTTAAATAAATTAATGATTTTATGATACATTAATGTATTTTATAGCGATAACTTTGGAATTAGTAATGTATGGTTTACTTAGTAATGTTTTGTAAGTATGTGGAATCGAATTATTAAATTCACGCCTTTTTTTCCCAGAAAGAAAGAAAGCTGAGGTGCTACAAGGACACCCAAATGATAAGGGTGTGATAAGGGTGAGCCTATTCCTATATCGGGTACAAATTTCTGACTTCGTGCTGATAATGAATAGAAAAATCCAATATCACTTTGCTCGACCGGAATCGAACCCGGGACCTCAGCTTTGTAATCGTACCGTAGTACAACTACGCCACCGATGATGTATAATTTGATTTCTTTAGTAATTAATATTATATTTTTATCTCACATCACTATGAGGTTGATAAAAAAATGAATTTGGGTATAAAGTAATAATATTAATATTTTGTGGGATCTTATCCCATGAACTCATGAAGATATCTTAAATTAGAATAAATAATTTGTCAAATTATTTTCAAAAAGGAAGGTGCCCTACTTGGTAATGAAAATCACTACTACCAACACAACTCTGTCAACAATTCTATCAACAATAGATAAACTACATTTATTTTGGCTTGGGGTTTGAACCTGCGATCTCTTGTATCAATATCGGTTATGTCACTCAATAAACGCCACGACACGGCAACATAATAGACTACCAACATTTTAAATAATAAAATTAATATTTTTAATTATTTATTGTCTGAGCCTTAACTATAACAAAAGAAAGTTTTAGCCCGCAGTCAGTGTTTGTCCAGTACCTAATAATCTAGGCTATCTAGGCTGAGGTCTAGATCCGCTCAGGGCTAAGGCGGTGCACTAACATCTTTATTGACTGCGCTGGGTGTGCTGGATAAAGCATTTGTGTATGTAATTGTTTAACTGGTTGATGGATAAAAGCCATTTGGAAATCGAGTAACAATCAGTTGTTATAGTTATGACGGCATGGCCTTTGTTTATCTAGCATTCAAAACATCATTTTAAGTTTTGTTATGGTAAATAAAAAATACATAATAAGTTGAACTACGGTACGCTTACAAAGCTGAGGTCTCGGGTTCGAATCCCGGGTTGGGCAAAGTTGAATTGGATTTTTCTATTCATTATTAGCCCAGAGTTAGGAATTTGTGCCCGATATGGCGATAGGCTCGCCACCTATCACATTGTGGGACGGAACCTACTAGGCGAAATGTGGGTGCCCTGGCACCTCTGCCTACCCCTTCTGGGAAAAAAGGCGTGAGTTTATGTACGTATGTATAATAAGTTAAGTACGAATGGTACAATAAACTTTATGGACGATTACTTTAGAAATTACAATGACCCTAATACTTCCTACGACCTTCCGCTAACGGTTTAATAAAAATATGTCCAAGGGCGATATTTTTGACTTGAAGTAACATTTGAACTTGACCCCAAGTTGCCAAACTTTTAAAATACATAGTCATGACCCCACTATCCCAAATTATAATCGTAAGTATAAGACACAAGGTGTAAATTTTCGGTAAAAGATGGAACCAATATTTTTGGGTCACAAAAATAATTTATTGGTGCGGGAATCGAACCCGCAGCTCTTTTTTGAAAATCCGCGTCTTAACTAATTTCTTCACTAAGGCTTTTTGCCCTTTACGGTACTAACTAGGTCCTAAGTTTATTAACCTGTGTCAAATCGTTTTACCAAGGGTTACGACCTGGCGGTACAAGGTTCATTAAACTCAACAGGTGTAGGGTGGCGTTATAAAAACCATCCCTTACAAGAAAAAGTTCTTAGCAACCCCCACGAGGGTAGAGACAGTAGGGCAACTGTGCACGCGATCAACGGCTGTCAACGGTGTTGTAAATTGAATAAGATTATAAGTAATTGTTGGTAATTATATTTTGAAAGTACTAGAATATTTTTCCTGCTCAACATAAAAATAACTTAGTCTATGGCAAGAGATTGGGCAAATATGACAAAAATACTTGTTATTCAAGCCATTTTAAATGTATTAATAATAATAAATAATTAACCCAGATAAGCCTACTGTCCTATATATAGGACAGTCAAAATAAAAAAATATATTGAACTAACCAGTTAAATGGTTGATTTTATTTGTAGTTATTTGAAGTAAGGAGACTATTTTTTATTATAAAAAAATAGAATATCAATGATATAAACACATTTCATAGAAATATTTCACTTCAAAGTACGCAATAAAAGTGTGCCCCAGACAAGGTGCACAAAAGGTAGGTATAAAAAACTGTAGATTACAGTAAAGTTTTATATTTCACATTTGTCTTATTCTAGATAGCCTGTTCCTTATTTTCAAAAACTCGTTGCTCAATATAATACTTCGGAAAGTGGAAATAATTAGGGATAAAAAGTAGTGTCCTATATATAGGACGGTAGGATAATACGGGGTAACTTTAGACTCACACTATTACAGGCGCATGTCATAATTATCGCGTGGATTATGATGTTGAAATCTTTTCTGACGATGGAAAAAATACTGAGAGGTAACTCAATATATATATGATCACTTTTGACTAACATTTATTGACACACTAATGTAGATTTTTGTATAAGGACTTTTGTAAGTGGTAGAGTTTTGCTGTAAATCGTTAAAGCTACGAAACACATGTCTCCTCAGCCAAGGAGGCTCTACTAGCTTACAGATGTACTGTATAGCAGCATCTTCGCTGTTGCGTTTCATTCGTCGATTGAGACTGTCCAAGAACCAACAGCTGGCAATGTGCTTGATTACCATATTGCCGGGTGTTGGTTATCGAACCGTGTAGGGCTGTCATCATATACACTGGTGGAAAACTCGTCGATGACCCATGCAAGCGTATCGCATTCAGGGATCAGCTTGTGTATATCCGTTAGATACCCTGTTTGGATCGCGCTAAGCTTACATCAAGTGCACTGGAACAATTTGATAGGCCAGAGTAAAAAACGACTCAGTGGTTGAGAATGTGACGCTGAATAACTAGCCAACAAACACAATAATTCCAGGAGCAGTTATCTTTTTTCAAAGGCAACACGGCAGAGATCACATTAGTAATCGCAAAAATAAACCTACAAGTTAGGTAGCTTCTTGCGAGAAATAATATGGTCAGAAATAATAGGTTCTGAAGTCATTTTCAGTAGATTGGCTTGAAATTTAAAAAATTTATGTGGTTAGATTTGGATGTTTCTTTCACGACTTCATGTCCATGACTCATGTAGATATTTAGGACACTTTTCATCAGTAAAAATACCTTTTATATTCAATTTGGTCAATATCAATACTAAACTATACTTGCTACCTATTATCCTACTGTCCTATATATAGGACGGTCATTTCCCGGAAAGCCTTATGGCAGATAATTTTTTCAACATTTTTTTTATTCGTCTTGAGGGTAATGAAATTAAAGAAAATCTTTAGTTCTGATGATTAACAAAAAAAATTGTTTCAGGCTTATCCGGGTTAATATCATATTTATAATAGCTTAACGTATGGTAAAGTTTCTATAAGTACGTAGATTTTCTTATATTATCAATTAGCGTAAAGTTACTTATAATTAATTTCGAATACACCTATCAAATTGTAAAATACCAAGATTTTCACTATTTTAAAAACTATAGTTTTGTATTATAAAACTAAAGTTAAATAAAAACCTTTTCCCATTTGTAACAAAGAGAACTTGAATTACTATTCCTCCCTATCTCACGTTACTAATCAGCTGTTAGTGAACAAAACTGTGTTTACTATTCCCCTATTCTATTATAGGCTTTATGTTAACGTATTAAGGTACAGTTTTGTATAAATTATAAATTACTAAGTTTTTACCTATTCAAAGTACTATAAGGAAGTTCTTGTTCCTGATGTTTTTGTCTAGATTTTTTGAATTCTAATTAACTTGACAAATTATCGAAGTATGCTGATGATTGACAGGTGATGTCTAAGTTATTAGAAAAAGGGTCAGAAAAACGTTAATACCTGATGTGTGTCTAATAAGATAATTGTGTTATGGGTTCTATTCCCAACATAGTTTTTAATTAGTATTTTCCCTTAAAGCCATTGTTGCAAGTAAAAGTGTCATTAATGGCTCACAAATTGCAATGAACTTGTGTATAGGTGACCTTATCATGGCCCTATTTTTAGTCTCGAGCAATTTATATAAGGTTTTCTAAGCCAAAAATGTTTGCCTTGAATGGGAATCGATACTAGATAATACATATTTACATCCAAAAATGGATCAGAGGACCAAAATGAGGGAAATATATTTGATCTAGATTTTCCTAATCTAGATCGATACATTAAAAACGGTCGCCCAACTGTCTGACACAATCTTTGTATACAGGATGTGTAAAAAATTACCATATCAATGTCATCGCAGGAAATGAGATCACGCTGTATAATTTGTATCCACGTGCCGGTTTAGAAAAAAATATAGGAAACATGTGTTGTAACGATAATAATAGGAAATTTTGAAAGTATTTATGCTTTGTTAGAACTATTGTAAGTACCACATGTTATTTAAAAGCAGTTGGGTTAGATAATATATCTGCTGCTAATGGATAATAATATAATCTATGATATAAATGATTGCATCTGTGGTGTAGTTGTACTACAGTATGATTGTAGGCTGAGGTCTCGGGTTTGCATCCCAGGTCGGGCATACTGATATTGGATTTTTCTTTTCATTATCAACCTGGAGTCAAGAATTCTGGGACAAAGGCGTGTTTCTATGTAAGTATGATAGAAATATTTATTCTATAATATATATTAAATATGAGTGAACTGGCATAATTGTTTCAGCGTTGACAGGCTGTCAGTCTCTCTCTGATCAGGTAGGGTTAAATATATTTGTTGAGACAGAATAAAAAATAAACTTAATCCAAATATACTTTTGATTGTACAATGAATTGAGTTAAATTTTAATCCATGGGTAGTATATTAATTATGATATGTTGTTCTCGCTATTTCAAGATTCCTTCTGACCTAAACTTTGGTGTTAAGATTGCCTTTTTATTGGTAAAAAAAACTAAATTCTATTGCTGCCTAAGTGAGCAAAAAAACCTAAAGTAACAAATGTCCTGTAAGCTCACCTATTAAAATCAATTCATACAATTCAACATACAAAAATCCTACCAAAATTTACAAATTCGAACCCACTACCCACACCTTGTCACTGGACTATACCCTGATAATCTAGCCGCCAATCCAATAATATGCAATTAGAATATTTTTTTATGCATCACACCCCTGCCAGGGCTGCCACTCATTTGAAATTTAAATATGCGACTGTTAAAACAGGTGTGCTCGTGGGAATCTAATTTGCATTACATTTTAACAGTAATGTTGATATTTTTATTATACGGTTCATTGGTCTAGCGTGTGGGTCGTGAACTGTGAGGTCTTAGGTTTGAATTCTAGGTTAGACCCCAATTGAGTTGTTTTTCGGTTTGAGAAATACCGTGGGTGTTAAAAGGGACGGGAATTTGTATATAGCATGGAGATAGAGTCACTCTTACACATCATCTAAAAGAAATCATTTTTATCATTTACTACAACGTTGGTGGGATCATAGTTTTGCCTGTATATTGCAATACATTTTAGTATCAAATAAAATATATGAAGACAATTTTTTTATTCTAAATTTACAGAACACTGACCATCATTATCTGGCACCGATTAAAAATTCATCATAAAATAACTTAATCTAAAAATCCATTCTCAATCTACGATAACCGCCACCCCTAACGGCTTTTGGCGCGCGACGGCGGCGCGTGCGCAAGATTCCGTTACGTCAGGTGTCACCCCCTCCGCCGCCTCCCGCGCACCCCCCCGCCCCCTCGTCGCAGGTGGGTATAATGACCTTAGGGTAGTCCACCCCGCGACAGGTCTGTTGTTTTTATGAGATTAAAGATAAGTGATTTTTGTAACCGTTTTCTGGCGGCTGAGATGTGAGGTGTTTTGAGTATTTGAATAAATAATTTTAAATCAATTGTTGCTATGTATGAAATCTCAATTAGATATTGTATGTTGAGTATGGTGTAAACAAAACCAAGAGTAAAAAAGATTTGGTGATTTTTTAATTATTCTTTTGTTAATGTCAATTTTGTTGAAAATTTATTAGCTTATAAAGTGTGGATGTTAAATTATTCATGGTTTTAACCTGAGTTTTAACCAATCTTTTTTGACAACACTACCAGTCACAATTAGTCACTTGTCATTAGATTAAGAAGAGAACACGTGGTTATGGAATTTCGAGGAAAGCGACAAAAAACAAATATATCACACCATTAAATACATTTTGAAAGTATACCCTCATGTATAAACTATTAATTTTGTACAATAAGTTATTACGCTTATAAAATATTGCCGATTACGAGTACATGTCCTATTTACCACACAACTAATAGTTGTATTTTAAATAATATTATAAAATACAAAATATTGTAGACTTTGAACTTACAACATCCATAATAGAATCCATCTAAATAATCGACAAGCATTCGTGTACCTCATTGTAATACAATAGACGGACAAAAAGTTAACGATGATTGGTTAATTATAAAGCGCAAAAACTCTTTTACACATATGTGTTATTGTCGTCGACTACTTCCACAAATATGAAACTTAGCTTGCTCAATCAATAAATAATAATATTTTATTTTAATACAATAAATGGCGAGACGATCATGTCGTTCACCTCATGGTAAGCCAGACGACCGCTCATCAACAGTAGCAAAACCAAACAACACATTGAATTACAAAGCAATGGTTCGCATTCCACTGCGTTCCCCATCCTGAAACATGAGATGTTATGTCTGAAAATGTCCAGTAGTTACTCTGGCTAAATGTCCTTCAATGCGAAACACAACAGTACATTTACACTGCTGTTTGGCGGGAGAAATAGATATTGTGGTGATACCTACCCTGGTGGCCTCTCACATATGGCAGACCTGCCACCACCACCCAATAGTCACATACATCCTGATTCCACACTAAGATAGAGTTTTGTGTCGTGTTTATCAGGAAATATGAGAGACTTCAGTCCCCCAAGACCCCCACCCGAAAAAAATTACCGTGGATCACATAAACATTTGTCTCGGTGCGGGGATCGAACCCGCGGCTTCTCGCTTTACAGCCGGCGTCCAAACCACTGCGCCATAGAGGCAGACAAATAGATACACCCAACCTCACATTAACTAATTCAAATTCAATATATTTTATTGTGGTACACCATACATAGGTGAAGATGGTGTCATATTGTTGTTTAGTGTAGCTATGACCTGCCATATAACGAGCCTAATGCTTTGTGGATATCGAAAACTATAAGAGCCTTTTCTGTCTCATAACCTAAAAATAGTTAACCAGACTGAAGATGAGTTAATGAGACGACACCCATGACCCTATCGTGTCTCAGACAGTTTTCTGTAGCAATAGAAAAGACGAAAGAAAATAGAAATAACTACATATTTTTTATTTGATTCCAAAATTAATATCACTTGCGTAAATTAGAACATATAATTATAACATCCATCCCATGGTTGTCTGGAAGATATTGCTATAAAGCGATAAGACCGCCATTTGTACTTATTTTTGTTTCTGTATAGTAGTTCGTAAGTTCGTGTACAATAAAGATTTAAATAAATAAATAAATAAGTGGTAGAGCCACGCTATTGTCGGTCATGAGCATGAATGGGCAGGCTCGTCCGGGGCGGTACCACTGTCTCATAGGAAATCGACATGAAGCAACAACTTAGCTGTCTTGTCATCAAGTTAAATGTTTGCTTATTTGACAGACCTATGCCATAAAAAACGTAAGTAAGCATAGATGAAGCCACTAGTAATAAAAAACCTTTAGCTTAAAAATTATATCCACGTCAAATAATATACATGATATTCGATTTTGAAATTCATTATCAGCCTAGAGTCAGGAATTTGTGCCAGATAGGGCGATAGGCTCGCTCGTTATAATGTGATAACATTATGGGACGGAACATACAAGGCGAAATGTGGGTGTCCTGTTAGCACCTCTGCCTACCCCTTCTGGAAAAACGGCGTGAGTTTATGTATGTATGTGTCAAAATAATGTCAGGTAAAAATATTGGTTAATTTTTTCATTAAGTTTTTCAGGCTACAAATATAGTTCTGTAATTTGTGCAACAAAATAGCTTATCAACTTTCATTCAAATCCAAGACGTCACAATTTATAGCCCACTTGCCACAAATCCAAAAAAAACAAAGAACAAGTGATAAAACTGCTAAGACTATTAAGAACATCAACAAGTAAGTAAGAATCAGCAGAAACAAGACCTTGAAATGCCTTTCCCAAACACTAATGTAGCGCCAATGTTACACGCAGTTGGAAACGGGTTTTGACTGTATTTTCATGACATATTCTAAATATCTCATTGCGAAGCTGGTATACCTTGACTGCGCAGTGGTATTACGACATTAATCGAAAGATGAGTTCTCGGATTCGAATCCGAATGGGACAACGTTATTTTAGGTATTTCTATTCATTATTAACCTAGGCTCACGTATCCGTGCGAAGTGATTTTGGATTTTTCCGTTCATTATTATCCCTGACTCAGGAATGTGTGCTCGATTCATTATTAACCTAGGCTCACGAATCCACTTAAAGTGATTTTGGATTTTTCCGTTAATTATTATCCCAGACTCAAGAATATGTGCCCAATATGGCGATAGACTCGCCCCCTATCACATCGTGAAACGAAACTCACTAGTCGAAACGGGGATGTCTTGGTAGGAATTCTGTCTACCTTATCCAGATAAGTTCGTTCGTTCGTTTCGTTTGCCCAGGCAAAGCCAGGCAAGGCAAAGGCCAGGCCTGGCCAGGGCTGCCAGGCAAAAGGCGTGAGTTTATATATGCCCTCGTGATCTTTTGCCTCAATACAGTTGTATAATCTGCATTTCTTATTTTTCTGAGTAAATTCCTTGCGAGTTAAAAAAGTTAGTGTCACTAAGAGACTAACCAAGCTTCATGGGTTATCGTTATCAATTAAGAATAGTGTGTGTACCTCTTCATTTAACTATGGCAGCGAGAGCATTTTTCCTTTCGTATCCAACTGGCATGACATAATGTTACATAAAGCGGGTTCACACGACGTGGCCTAGACATTGCCTCGTGGGAACGCCCGTGTGAATTGGCTCTTACATTGTCTTTTTAAAATTTGTAGGTTATTTCCATAGTTGAGGTAAAAAGTGAATTTATCGTCCAATAATAATGTGAGTAAACTTGGTTTTGTTAGGAATTTTTCTCCCGCCAAAAAGCAGTGTGAATGCACTGTTCCGGTTTGAAGGACACAGGCAGAGTAAATAGTGGACATATTGAGACTTAACGTCTTATGTCTCAAGATGGCGAGCGCAGTGGAATGTTAAGCATTGCTCAGTATTTATGGTGTTTGGTTTTGCTAATGTCCGTGAGTGGTGGTTTTGTTTAACATCAGGCGAAAGGTACACCCGTCTCATTATTCAATGAAAAAAAATACATGCAAACGTGACATAGAAGCTGTCGCTTCACGTTGATTTTCTGTGAGACAGTGGTACCGCCCCGGACGAGCCTGCCAATTCATGCTAAGTCACTGATGACAACAGCATAGCTCACTTCCAAATTAAAGAAACATTTTACGAATTGCAACCACTACATTCTGTTACTTAACTACGGTCTTTAAGATACTTATCTAAACCTAATTAATGAACAAGTCAAACAGATATGTCATTTTCAAATTAACATGATCAGAGTGTCAACCCTTCATTAATTGTAATGCAATTGTCGTAACGCACGCAACTGGGTGGGAATATCGGAATGCGAGGGTTAACCTGTGAATATTTGTTCATTTGAATGGGTAGGGTAGTTCAGGCCAATTATCATTTTTAATGTGCATTTAAGGTTACCAATGGTTCCTGTCGAATGAAACTCGAATTAAAAGTGAGTTTGTCGTGAGATTTTTTTAGGTTATATTACGTTTTTTTTTTTTATATTTGCTAATGGTGTATTATGGAAATAACTGAAAATTATTAAAATGGAACTTATAAAGAAATACAACGCTATGCCTTTTGAAACCATATTTATTCCCAATTAAATTGTTTAAGTTTTATTTCGTCACATTGTATGGTCTTCATTCAGTCTCAGTTCATGCTCCCTCAATAATATAATGTTTATATTTTATTTCATTCCCCTTCTCTTATCATTGGGCCAATGGCATGATAGTCTCGTCATTCAACGTAATAAAAAAAGGTTTTTTTTTTTCACCCAATTATCACGAGTTCACAGTGTTTATCGTCCATCTTAGGTTTTATTTTATTAATCTTACATTAAACAATAAACTTCCTTTCCCACAAGTAGTTCAAATAGTATATTATCAAAATATAAAAAAAACATTACATATTATAAATATAAAAATCACTTAATTGCGTACCATGTACGAGCTTGTTCCTTCAAATTCTTTTACAAAATGAATTTAATTCGAAAACCCCTAGTATTAAAGGGTAGTTCCAATTACGGAAGTGGACCTGCGCTTACGCAGGGTTCGGTGGCAAATCTAGCGTAAAATTGCCATTGTTTACAAAATAACTCATTTTTAACATTATCATCCGACGCGGTCCGATAGTTGGGGCGTTGTGAAATACCCTGCCTTATAGAAATTTTAATGTGAAATTTCTCTTTGCGGGCTGGGCTTGATTGTGAGTGTAATTTGTCTACTAGACGCGTTTATAAGCTGCTAAATGCTGTAATTTCTTATTCGTTTACGAAATATAGATCAGTATCAGCTCATATACGTCCCACTGCAGGGCACGGGCCTCCTCTACAATCGACAGTAGGATTGAGAGAGGTTAGGCCATATAGTCTACTACCTTGTGCGGGTTGGCGAGATATAAATGGTGTTGTATAATCAAACAGTTAACCGACAGATAATATAATCAAACATATTTTAAAATGTTTGTATGTATTTTGTATTCTTTATTATACACAAAAAAACATAATAGTATATAGAGATGATAAAATAACTAAGTACAAATGACGATATATTATAATTTTAAGTTCATCGCGTTCAAATCACTACTCCATTTACTGTGTATGTTGTTAATTATCATTTATTTTAAAGGTAAATGAAAAAAAAACATAAGTGAGCCTGTATACCATAAAGGTCTTTATGAGACTACTGTATCAGTTCATATACGTCCCACTGCAGGGCACGGGCCTCCTCTACAATCGAAAGTACGATTGAGAGTGGTTAGGACGTATAGTCCACCACGCTAACCTAGTGCGGGTTTGCGGACGAGACTACTATAATGGATATATTCTGTCTGTAATACACGTAAAGCTAAGGAGGTGGACTGTAGCCTTATCCTTCTGGATCGTAGAGGAAACCCATGCTACCCAGTGGGACATATAAAGGTATTATTATTAAAATTTAAGTAAATTCCTTCACCTGGGATCTAACCAACGAACTCTATAACCATCTAGTAAGACCAAATCGAAATGAAGTTTTAATTTTAACTGTTCGAAACAGTTTTTTATTTCATCGTTCAGAATACAACATGGCGCCTCCGAAATGTCGCGTTACATGTATATTAGCGAGGCGACAAAAAAAATCGACATTGAACCGTAGCGATAACCGCGGACTCGACTCAACAATGGATTTAATTATATGAAGTGACAATCATTTTGAAATCACACGAATGTAGAAAGCAAAATAATTATTCCGACGAAAATGTATAAATAAATACACCCAAATGTCACATACATAGTCCTGACCCCACAATAAGATTGAGTCTTGTGACGTGGGTATCAGGAACAACGAGAGACATTTCGGTCCCACCAACACCCAGACTGGAAACACATGCTTGGTTCACACAAACATTTGCCTCGATGCAGGGATCGAACCCGCGACCTCTTATTTCACAGCCGGCGTCTTATGTTCCTCGGAGATTATCAAACTGACTAACAAAATTTAACTGACTTAAAATCGAAGTTCTGTATCCGACCCGTTTTTATGTATGAAAGTTTTTTATATCCACCAGTGCTATTGTTAGCTCGTGTCAGCTCTGGTATAAACCTTAGCGTTTTTTTTATTCCGTTCATGTTATGATTTACTTATATTTTTCTTTTGTATCCAATAAATGAAAAACAAAATCTATGTGCAAATGATGGTCACCATACTACCACGCGTACGAATACCTCCAAAACTCGTCGGAGCACTGAGTCATTCAAGGTCGTATTATCGCCAAATCCGAACAATACATGGGTGGATACTTCGGCGCGATCTAAGCGAAAAGGAGGGAGGAGATTATCATCTTCACACTAACAAAAAAGTATATGAGCTCACGCCTATGACACATTGAAGTAGGCAGGGATTATACAGCGCCTAGTGATACGATCCGTATTAATCTCTTCATACGCGTGCGTTGGCTTTGAAGACGCAAGTTTTTCTTATTCTTCCTGATAATGATTGTCCTTATTTATTTATGCTTTACAGATACCTCAAATGTTATATAAAGGCAGGCGAAATGTCTGAGGCATTCTCTACCAGTCTATCTTTGGACATTGTAGAGAGAAAAGGCGCATAAATTAACAAAATATGATTATGTTATGATGCTATTAGCATAAATATAATTTAAATGAAGTTACTTGGGTTTATAATAATCGTATAAGGTCTGAAATATCCCATTATCTAGCTCTCTTCTTATACAATTAACAATTTATCAAGTTATCGGGTGTTGAAAATGTTTTTTAGTATCAAATTAAGTTAGTGAAGTTGTACTAACCAAATTCTAGTACAAATAATTTAATTCTAATCATTTGGTCTCAAATGTCGATATTTACTCATTTGCACACAGGACCTCGAATTTGCTTGTACACCAAAAAACTCGACATTGGTTTGTCTAATGAATCTAAATACCAATTTGTGTCGTTGCAATTAAAAACTACAAAGTAATTTTTTATTCCAAATAGATCGAAATAATGAATCCTAATGAAAATATATCATTACGGGTCGAACAAACTTAACTGTAGCAATATATTACTAAATGCTTTCGCTTTTCCTAAAACATTACGCCTTTCCCATACCATTACGTAAGTTACACTAACCTTAAACTATTTACTGTAGTTATCGCCGTAGTTACTGCCGGTTCATTCATTAAACTGATAAGTAACGTCAACGGGTTGTACACGTGCTTGTACGAAACTTATTATTCTATTTGCTAAATTGAACTTTAAACTACTGGTGGTAAGTCTCTCATATGTGAGAGGCCATCTGGGTGGGTACCACCGCAGTGTCTATTTCTCCCGTCAAACATCAGTGTAAACGCACTGTTGTGTTTTGGGTTGAAGGGCATTGTAGCCAGAGTGACTACTGGACATATTGAGACTTAACATCTTATGTCTCAGGGTGGCGAGCGCAGTGGAATGCCAATCATTGCTTTGTAATTCAAGGTGTTGTTTGGTTTTGCTACTGTTCATGAGCGGTCGTATCGCTTACCATCAGGCAAAAAAAAACAAAGGATAAATAAAGCTGGTTTTTTTAATTGTCTGAATGTAAACAGAATACGTCAAGTGTAAGTAAATAAATACACATTACAGACACATACATAATCCTGATCCCACACTAAGACCGCGTCTTGTGTCGTGGGTGTCAAGAAATACGAGAAACTTTTCGGTCTCACAAACACCCAGACCCGAATGGTTTATACAAATATTTGTCTAGGTTGACCTTTTTCAGAAAATATTACCACTATTAAGCCATAATCTCATCAAAATAGATTACCTTAGTTTAAGACATTCGCAAAAAAACACACAGATCAAGCCAAGAACCTCAATTTTTTGACACCATCCAAATAGAAAACAAAAAACTGAACAAAATCTCGTCACTTACTAAACTACAGTCAAATTATATTATATTTTGAGCTGAACAGGAGGCGCTAATGACGTTCCCACGGGTGCCTCGTTTGCGGTCATTACAGGGATAACTATCAACTAATCATACAAATCAGATACGTTTTACACATTGACAGCCCTGAGAATATCGTATTTTGTACTTACACCTCTTTTTTTTCAACCTGGGCCCGGTATTCATTTCTAAATACAGGGTATATCAAGACTGCTACCGAAAACGAAGCCGGGTGGTAGTTTTAATGACTTCAGACATAATGCAACTGAAAATTTTGCAAAAACACAAAAGTGACGTTATATTTTGTTTATTTTTTCCTGTCGTCGTATGTGCGTGATAAATGCATAGTTTTTTCTAAAATAAATCTACCTATATACATATTTATAAAGGCGCTATGGTACGCAAGTCTTTCCTAAATCTATTCATTCCCTGCTAATGTCGAATTTTATAACCATGCTGGTTTTAGAAAAATATTTTTCTGAGAAGTAAAAATCGTACATTTACCTTGTCCGGCCTAGAAAATCGAACTTATGTCATTGTCATAAACCGCTTTATTGAGTGTATGGTCTTAGTCCAGTCTTTGCTGTCTCCCTTTTCTGTGTAGGGCAATGAATAATAAATAGTTGTTTTCAATTCTTATTTATTTTGATTCTGATTTATTTCTGTGTTAAAGATTATTTGTGCCCGATATGACGATAAGCTCGCCTCTTATCACATCAGGGATAGGTCACACAAGGCGAAACAAGGGTGTCCTAGTAACACCTCTGTCTACCAATGTCAATGTCAAAGGCGTTTATTTATGTATATATGTGTTCAAGGCAATTCTTTAGGTGCCAATTGTCCTGGTTGAAAGAAGATGCTCCATTATGACTAACATATACGATATTTACCACATCTTTTTAATATATTAAATATGTCAAAGGACCCAGCCAACAGCCAAACGGGTCAATTAACTCTGCACAATGAAATTTAGTTAAATTATTTAATTATATGACGCTTTAACAAATACGCTGATGTATGGACCGTGGGAAAGGATGCACAAGAGAAGATCACGTTGGAATATATCCGGCGATAGTGATACTGATACAACCTGTTTAACAATAAATAATTAAATAGTCATTGTTTATGTCCATTAGAATGAGTCATAGATTTGTGGAGAGTAAAATGGATTAATGAGACTAAGTATGAACGATTATTTTAGTAAGCGTACTGATATAATACTTACATTATAATAAGCATTTGAAAACGTGGGAATTTAAAAAACTCGAACTAGAACAGTGTAGTATTTAAAAACATAATTGTCTGGGCAGCATTGGAATTTGATATAATTATTTTTACATAGATTATATAGTTACGTCTATACGTTATTTTGCACAGCAAAAGCGAAATAAAGAAGGTATACAAACATTTTTACATATAATATAGTATAATTACTCATAATTTAAGGCTAAGTGCAAAACTTTCAGCAAATCGTACACCATTTTTAAACTCAAAACATTATCTTAAAATCTCACAAGAAAATATTTTGCCTCCATTACCTTTTTACAGTGCCAACGCCCAGCCAGACGGTACAATTACCGCGTCGGGAACCGAACGTTATCCTCAGACGTATCTCGACGGCGGGGGCCGTGTGCGCACGTCCATTGTGCGCGGTTCCCACAACCTTGTCGGACAACCTTTTTGTGGCTACACATGTTTTATATTAACTTGGATTGAGGATTTGGACTTGTAAAATTTATTTTTAGTATAGGAAAATGTTTGTAGTGTAGGATAAGAACAGGAATTTTAAAAAAGATTTTTAGACACAGAAAAGATATTTGTATAATGTATGGTATAATGCAAGATTTAGTTTTGTTATTAATTAAGAATAAATATTACAGAATATTTCAGAATGTCCCATAAACAAAAACAACTACCTATATCATTTAATTATTTTGAAGAATATTCTTTTAAGTATACGGTTGCTTTAAATATTTCTTTAAAATACAGCAATTTGTATTATTGGTTGCAAATACATTATTTATGAAAGGTTTTGTCATAGTTTGTGGACGGGAAATAATGGAATTACTTTTAATTAATCTGGTTCCACGCATATTTTTACATTCAGACACCTCTTTGAACACCAGCGTTTTTTTCCTTAAAATTAAGAGTGAAATATTATTTGCGATTCCCTTACATTAAAATATAATACAAAAATGTGGTGTACAAATGCATTGAAAACATTTGTTATAGAACAAAAGCCTTTGGGAGCGGACGCTAGAAGCAACTCGGGACTTCAACATGGAGTAGGGAATTCGCGAATTTAAATATGGACATGGTTTTTGTTAATATCCTTCTAAAGTTAAAGTTAAATACGCCGGACAGTAGTGTCAATGCACTCTTTTGTTTTGGTTCGAAGGAAAAAGGACAGATTGACACTTAACATCTTATATCTCAGGATGGTGAGCGCAGTGGATTGTAATTCAAGGTGTTGTTTGGTTTTGCTACTGTTTATGAGCGGTCGTATCGCTTACCATCAGGCGAACGGCATGCTCGTCTCGCCATTCATTGCAATAAAAAAAAAGGCAGAGGTACACCTACGTTTCGCGTATTTTCTGACCCACACGGCTGATAATAAATAGAAAAATCCAATATTTGCTTGACCCGGGATTCGAACCCGAGATCTCAGCTTTCCACCAACCCGCACTAGGTCATGGTGATGGACTATATAGCCTAACCACTCTTAAACATACTCTCGATTGTAGAGTACCCGTGCCCTGCAGTGGGACGTATGTATATGGGCTCATACTTCAGCTTTGAAATCATACCGTGGTACAATTATTGCGTCACCGGGCAATCTACTTTATATTATGACACAAGTATTATGCCGTGGTGATCAGAAACTATTTCATACTACTACATACTAGCCATTAATCTCACTAAAAATAGATCACAAAAACCTCTAAAAAACACTAATAACGATATCAGATATCTACGAATAATTTAATTTTCCCATACAAGTCCGTATCCATACGACGCACATCCGCGCCACAGAAGACAATAGCCGACCGCGCGAACCCGTGGCCAAGCTTAGTTAACATATACATTTTATTTGTTAAACGGAAGCCCAGTTTGATTTATAACCAGTATGTTTGTTTAGAAGAGCAGAAATATATTCTAAAGTTGGGAAAGAGTAGATTGATAAAGTTGGAGGTTTGTGGTGGATTACTCATGAGAAGACAGACCTTATAATGGATGATGAGCCGAATGATGGCTGCTTTCGACGTGTCCTGGAAATCTTTGAGGCCCATGTTCAACATAAATGCCCACACGATAATATGAGTATAAAGTTAGAAATATTATTCTGTTTTTTACTCACATTTTAGAAAAAAAAAAAACGCTTAATTGTTTGTGACAATGTAGGAACTATGAACCGTGTGGTTAGATCTTCAGATCAGATAATCAGCTTTATTGCCTTTTTTACAAAAATATCACGTAATTATCATATATTGGGAAAATAAGATTAGTGAACTGTCGTTTACAGTATTAACTCCACTGCATTTCTTTGATGATATACAGACTTCAGTTTATTAACAAGAGCATATGTTTATAACAAAACAACATGATACATTTTCAAAATATTTCTAAATAACCTTCCTTTGCTTACAGGTACCAAAATGAAAAAGATCTGCCAGAAGGTGCGCAAGAAATGCCGATAGCAAAACTACCCTCCCTCAAATAACGATGTGACAATATAGTGACATCTAGTGAAGACATTACCAAAATACTCCTTCAAATTCTCCTAGTTCTAAGTGCCAAGTGAATAGACATACGTGCCTGACTGCCAGTGACGATGGATTTGCACGCGCCACCCCTGGTCGTCCATGCTTATGAGCCTCACGCTCCGATGTTGGAGGTCGAGGGTCTAGACCCTCACAGTCCTCAGCAGAAGGTCCTGATCCATGCTCCAACGCTGCAGAGTCAGGAGCTGATTAGTAACGACCATCGGAATGGAGGTGAGTCTAATAAACTATTGTGTGTATATAAATATTTCAAAGACAACTAAGCATTTGATGACGAGGCAGAATCTAAGTCATTGGTGGGTGGAAACAATGAAAGTTAACTTGGTAAAATGTCAAGAAAATATCAATATTGGAACTGACAATAGAATCAAAATTGTTAAAATTAATGAAATGGTCGAAGTTTTAAAATCAAAATCATCTTTAATGTTTTATAGATATTATAGATACTAGGTACTTAGGTAGGTTTAAGAGGGATCTCCAAGAACTGGAAGGACATAAAACCCTGGAAACATGAGCAGTGTGAAGAAAATCATATATTTTGACTTAAACAATTCTGATTGCAATTGCATGAAAGTTTTAATCACTTTTTTATTCTCGTAGCACTAATGGTTTTGTTTTCTTTAGACCCTTCTGGTAATTTCAGGTAGACCAATGACCAGAAGTGGTTCTTTGGGATGATAAAAGACGAAATGTTTAAATCTATATGTCGAGAACAGATGTGCTTATCTGACGCAGAGTACGACTTTTCAGATGAACAGTACCACGCGCATAGCAGCAATCAAAGTGGAGACGGTGAGTCTTTTACCATTCCTACTAGATTTTAGAAGGTTAAGTAAGCTACAGTTAGTAAGAAATTAGACGTTGTTAATGTTGTGTGGGTTGATAATGGTTGTTAATGGAAAAATTTCAACCTTCTGTCCTGAAATTGGAGAAGAGGTCAATAACCCTCTTCTCAACTTTTTATTTATTGAAGTTAGTAAAGAAGGTTCTGGAAAAATTGTATCGGTGTAATATTTACGAATGCGAAATGGAGTCAGGGGGTTTTATGATTTCAAATTAATCGCCCCAATTGTGTTTTGGTTTTTTAAATGGCGTGTATCTACTACTTCCAGGAATTCTAAGATATTTTGTCACCAGATTAGGTAAAATGGTTGATAAATGTCATTTCAATTTAGAACGTTTATTTTTTATACTATATATTATGAGTTATAAATTAAAAAGAGACAATAACAAATCATTCATCATTAGATTCGAAACGTTGTGAATTACCGATATCAACGCTATCGATATTTTATTCTAGACAACATTTAGATCGACAAGATTGCTAAGTAGCCAAAAAGAAAGGCTTTATAAATAGGAAGACACGGTCATTTAATAATAAAAATTCACCCAAGCACGATTTGATTCGAGTAGGTAGAGCTCCGTACAATACAATAAATTAGAGAGTAAATAGCCATACAGCAAAAACCAAAAAAAAATTGATCGACCTACTTACTTTATGCTGTAGTTGAAAAGATGAACATCATCATCATTAAGATCATCCATACATCATTATGAATTTACAATTACTTGTATAAGTTGACAAGTGCAAAATCATTTGTTATTATTTCCTGATATTTAGATTTTATTTTTTACCTTTTTTCTAAGACTTAGCTTATTGTCAACTTTTATAATCCTAGGTCAATTGGAAATAACCTACAGTGTTTCCTTACAGATGTAAAAAAATGATTCTATAACAATTTTGTATACCTTTTTTACGTTGAAATAGTTATAAATTTACTACTTATTATAAATGGCATACGTAAGTTGTATCTAATATTTTGTAAAAAGACAATTAGTACTGTGTATTGACTTGTCATAATAGCAATTTGGTGCGTGGTGGCCTGTTGATAAACGGACCAGACGCGGCTGCCAACATGTTCACGGTGGTCGCGGGTTCGAATCCCAGGGCACATCTGACTTTTCGGAGTCAAGTGTGTATTGATAGTCAATCACCACGCACTGTAACGGTGAAGGAAAACATCGTGAGGTAACCTGCATGCCATAGTGATTTATAAGAGCATTACGCATTAGGCCAGCGTGGTGGACTATATGGCGTAACCACTCTCAATCGTATTCTCGATTGTAGAGGAGGCCCGGGCCCTGCAGTGGGACATATATGGGCTGATACAGAATAGCTATTTAATTGCCTAAGTGACCAAAAAAATTAATTTCATTTCATTTGCGGAACCCTACAAATACTTTATCCCAGACGAACTAGGTTTTATCTTAATCTGATTCAGCACAGTTACACAATTTTCACTTTCTTCCAACTCAATCAAATTAAAATGAACTAAAAATATTCGTTTGATGGTTTTTGCTCCAACAATGACCATGTAATATGAATTTGCATTACCGATCACACCTTTCACGTGACAAATATGTTTAAATTAATTATTGTGTCTGTATTTCATAGCGATATGTTTTGTCACTTTCGTACCAATTTGAATTCGGTTGGAGCGAAGAAGACAAAATATTAACAATTTATGAATACGTTTATTTCAATAAATGTTTACATTTCTGTGATTAATATCTCATATCAAATTATGAGCTTTATGAATAGTTTTACTGGTGGTAGGTCTCTCATATGTGAGAGGCCATCTGGGTGGGTACCACCGCAGTGGCTATTTCTCCCGTCAAACAGCAGTGTAAATGCACTGTTGTATTTCGGATTGAAGGGCATTGTAGCCAGAGTAACTACTGGACATATTGAGTCTTAACATCTTATGTCTCAGGATGGCGAGCGCAGTGGAATGCCAAGCATTGCTTTGTAATTCTAGGTGTTGTTTGGTTTTGCTACTGTTCATGAGCGGTCGTATCGCTTACCATCAGGCGAATGGCATACTTTTCTCGTGATTCATAGGAATAAAAAAAAAAGTTTGCTATATTTTATGACTGATGATTAGGACCAATAAAAAGTTGTAATATTGAAATAGTAGTTGTTTTCTATTTGAGGATTTTTTTTTTGTTATGCTTATCTAACCTTGAAGAAAATGCAGGATCGTTTTATTAGGGGTGCTAAATAAGCATAACTGAATAAGTCTCGCAAATTTCTAGATCGTTTTTCACATCTAATTATTGCAATAGCTAAAACTGTAGTAATCTTCTTATTTCTATTGAATACAAACATTTCAATAACTATTTTGTAAAATATTTTTTTCTTCAAATATTTGATGTAACTTGCCATTTATCTAAGTTCACTGACTGATATTATCATTGAATAACTTAATGTTCATAAGACTTTCGTTTTCAATGTCGGTAGGAACTAAGAATGCAATAACATGACGCTGTGACACAAAAACCAGTCAGAATTGACAGGAATGCGTGAAACGGCTGATGAGAGTGCAAGAATTGGACTGATACAATCTTTTATGCTTGATCATAGAACAGTGTATGCCTGACTATACGTTATGAAAATATTCATTGTACATTTAAAAACGATATGAAAAATGAACAATGGCTGTATGGCCTAACCACTCTCAATCGTAGTCTCGTTTGTAGAGGAGGCCCGTTCCCTGTAGTGGGACGTACTAGCTGGGCTATTAGGTGTGCTTTGGGATTTGAGCCCGCGATCACCGTGAATATGTTGGCAGTCGCGTCTAGTCCGTTTACCAACAGGCCACCACGCACTTCTATTTTATAAATAAATAAATATAAAGTAGCATAACACTTCGTGCAATATCTTATAAATTTCGAATTGCAATATCGACACCGTTTAATCGGATTTCACAATTTCATTAATCTATTTTTTTAATAATAACCTTTTTTAAGATTTTTAAATTTATTTTTGTAATATAAAAATCTTTTTTATTTTATTAGAATAAACGAATATAAAAATTAAAACAACAAATCGTGCAACGTTCGTGTCGTGTTGGACCCCATTCATCGGATTTCACTATTTCACGTGGCCGGGGTCGCGGCGTGTCCGACTGCCGGCGAGTGAATGGGACGGTTTTTTTGTTCGAAAACACTTGACTAAATCACTGTGAAATTAGTTTGGCGGGTTCAGTGTAGTTTTGTTGGCGTGGGATGTGGTCCGAGTGAGAGCGGGGAGTAGAGGAGTTAAATGATTTGTTGTAGTGTATTTAAGTAGCGTTATTAATGTGAATTGTATGGTATGTGTTTAGTTCATTTTTTAGGCCGGTCAAATGCGTTTTGGACTTAATTATAGATATTATTTAATCAGGGTAAGATTATTTCGCGAACGTTTTATAAAATATAGTTTATAGTGTTATCGGTCAAAAGTTTGGAGCTTTGTACAAATCCTATCTTTGGGGATAATTAATATTGGGCAAAAACAAGCGGTAACACAAATTCTTGAGGTGTAAAAGGTATTGAGAACATTTTGGTATTGGGCTCTGATGCATCCTTAGATAATTAAAACAAGAAAAATATTGCTTTTGGTTTTGGTATAAATTTAAATTATTTACCAACCAAAATTATTAAAACATCTTTGCTAGAAATATACATAAAAAGCTCGTTATGAGCTTTATTCAAATTAAAGTAAGATTCGAAAATGATAACTTTTATTATAAACTTTTCATTTAATGAACTAATGCTGCCGAATTATTATTTTATTATCTAATGAATTTCCGCTGAATTCCAACCAATAGATTCAAATAGTTGATGGAATAATAATGAGGAAACTTGCATACCCGAAAGATTCATAAGAATTTCAAATGTATATGAAGTGAAATGTGAAAGAAATGGCAGATTTAAAACCAACATGATCTAATTTTAGAGTGGTCGCTGCTTAACGTTAGGACGTTGACGTAGGATGTAAAAACAAAACTCAGCATCATAGGGTGCAAGTAAACTAGGCAATGACTTATCAGCGAAAAAAAAAACAGAATGGCATAATAAAGTCGTTTAAACGTTACAAAGACCCACCAAAACAAACATGAATAATAAACTCCCAATTAAGACGCCATAACCGCTACCACACCAAATCGCCCCGCTCATCTACCCGCTCTCACTACAACCACACAGCCACCAATATTTATACATGCACACAACTTTACTATTGTCAGTCTGTGTGCTGTCGAAAAAACGATGAAGTTTCACACTTTTTCCGGCGCTCTGTCTGCGATGGCCGCAGTCTGGATGACAGACGCTGTCATGTCGATATTTTGTCTTTTTGTAAATAATCATGCAGTGGAGTTGTGGGATTTAATTAGGCAATTTATGTCTTATTATTTGGACGGTTCGGTGTGTTTTTGTGTACGCGGATACTTAGATTATGGATTTTTGAATCCTCATGAAATTATAATTATTGATTATGCAATTTTGTGTCTTATTATTTGAGCTATTAGGTATGTTTTGCATCATAGATGATTTCTTTCAATAATTATTATACTTTGTGTGATTTGAAATTTACTACTCTTGTGTTTTATATAGTCTGTGATAGCCAAATATACGAATGATAGCCACTGTCAATATCGATATTTCATGTATTTGTAAACGTTAATCATGCACTACATTTATGGGATACTTATACGAATTACGCAATTTTGTGTTTTATTATCTAGGTTGTTATGACGTTTTTTTTGCGTATTTTTACACAAATCAATTCTGCGATTATGCGATTTTGTGCCTTATTACTTGAGCGGTTAGGTGTATGATTGTATGACAACAAAATATGTTACATTGGAATAAATCAATATACGAGAATAAGGCGTAACGTAAAAAAAAAATAACATTATAGATATTATCAATTCTAAAAGTTAGCAAGACATTTTTTCACCACAATTATTTTTATGTTAATTAAATACCTATTCGTTTTAATTATTGTATATACAAAGTAAATTGGGTCCAATTCATGAATCAAACCCCGAACCTATCATTTCTCAGTCACTACGCCACTGTACAAAATAAAATTATAAAATAGTGGAACGCGCGTTCATTAAACTTTTTCATTCACAACTCGAGTCCATTGATGCTGGGGATGAAAAAAAGCTATGGACGCGGTCGCAGGATCGATTCCCAGGGATGTGGTCGGTGTCAATTACCACAATACTGTTGTTAAGTAACAAACATGAGATAAGATATAATGTTATATTATACATTTTTGTGAGGTATTAAAATATTCATCGAGTTTTTAATATTTTTTGAAACTGCTAGTTCTTAAAGTGTGATATTTAGTGCGTGTATTCTTATAGTAATCTAAAATGTTCGTATTTTTTATACCATAATACAGGGTAGATATGCCTAGACTGCGACCGAAAACCAAGCCAAATGGTAGTTTTATTGACTTCAGGAACAATGCAACCCGCATTGGGTCAGCGTGGTGGACTAGATGGCCTAACCACTCTCAACCGCACTCTCGATTGTAGAGGAGGCCCGTGCAATACAGTGGGAAATATGAACGTAGTTGATACAGAATAATGTAGCCCCTTTTATTTTTAAAGACGCTATGGTACGCAAGGGCTTATCTCAGCATAAACTTTGGATTTACCACCCAAAAACAACTGTATTTAAAACAGCACAAAAAATTGACACGTTTTTCTTAAGTAGTCACTAAAACTACCACCCGGCTTCGTTTTCGGTAGCAATCTTGGTACATTCTATATATGGTCTTAGATCGCCTTACGTGACCCATATTTAGGACAGGGGCTATTTTATTCCCGTCAATCTTTTGCCACCCCTTTATAAATAATACGCAATCATCGGCAATCAATATTTTTATTATCAAATTTCTCCAAATACGATTAATTCAGGAATCAAATCCAGAATTTCATGGTCATAGTCAAAGCCTTAACAATGTATCTTCATTTAAAAAAAAACACGGTATCTACCCGGTCTCGTGTTTTTTATCACGCCTATCGAAAGGGAAACTAAACAGCTGATGCCCGCAAAAAAAAAAACATGCGTAGCGTACGAGAAAGGATTTATATTGTAATCTATCTACAGTAGCTCGTAATTGACTATATTTAAATAACATTTTTAACATATATGTTTGTTGATAGCTGTGAGCCACCGAAATAAAATAAATAGTAAATGAAATATTTTAAATAACACTGGTAGGTCATATGTGAGGGGCCATCTGGGTAACCTGTATTGTACTGTACTGCATCAGCCCATCCCACTGCAAAGCACTACTACAATCAACAATTAATTTGAGAGTGGTTAGGCCATAAAGTCCATATAGTCTCGCGCCAAACAGCAGTGTAAATACAGTTTTGTGTTCCGGGTTGAAGGACATAGTAGCCAGAGTAACTACTGGACATTTTGAGACTTAGCATCTTATGTCTCAGGATGAGGAGCGCTGTGGATTATTAAGCATAGCTTTATAATTCATTGTGTTCTTTGGTTTTACTACTGTCTATGAGCAGTCGTATCGGTTAATATCAAGCGAAAGGCATGCTCGTCTCGCCATATATAGCAATAAAAAACTACTACAAATTAGTGAGCAAGGTAGCTTATAAGGTAGAGGCTAAGACATCTCCTTCAAAATACGTTCTTTCAAGTAGTATTTTAGGGATTTTTTTAAATCTAGTTATTTGTCTACCATTAAAAAAACAATATTCTCATCTTTAACCCTACAGAAATTTAAAATTTTGTTATGTAAAATATATTTATAAAACTTTTTAATCATAGTACTTATAACCATAAACTAACATAATGGTATACATTGTAAAAACAAAAAATCTGGCCACATAACATGACTCTTATAAAGTACAGGACATCATAAATTCCGGAGGTCTAATTATTTGGTTATTCTCATACTAATCCAAGTTGAGCTTTGGTAAAAGGAGTTATTAATAATTATCTAAAATAAGATAAGTTTGGCTGTTAAGAACTCTTAATTTAATAATTTAGTTTCAAGTAAAATGTACTATAATGTTGACTCTTGGGCTACTGTTGCGTAAAAGAGTCAAATTTAATTTTCTCGTTCTATTCGGTGCCAAGATTAGATCAGCAGGCTATAGATACTATCCAAAGATTAATTATACCAGGGAATTAAGTAGTTAAAGTTAAACCCGTCGCGAACCGCTTCCGGCGCAGCAGAAGGTTGCCGGTTCGGTTCCCGGCGCGTGACTAATCGCGATGACTGGACGAGCCGACACCGGACTTGGTTGTGAGAAAATGACTTACGCTTTACAGAGGTATGAGTTTGAACTGATTATAGAAAAGTTATATATTATCCAATTTATTTGATAATACATACATAAACTTCCTTAAATTTCCCAAAAGGGGTAGGCAGGGGTACTACCAGAATACGTTCGCCTTGTGTGTACCGTCCCATAACCTGATAGGGGGTGAGCCTATCACCATATCGGACTCAAAATCGTGACTCCCGTCTGATATAGGATAAAAAGTCCAATATGACTTTGCCTGACCCGGTATTCGAACCCGAGACCTCAGCGTTGTAGTCGTACCGTAGTACAACTGTATCACCAAGATATTATTTAATATTAAGAATAAAATAACAAATATTATCATAATCCTTTTTGTAAGTAAAGGTAGAGCCTTGCCAAAGTGGCTTAAACTACAAACAAGTCGATAAAGAACGTGGAAGCTTGTTAATAATAAATTTAAGGATTGCCAAGTCTGTGGTCGAAGGTTCGAATCCCAGAGCATACACTGAATGTTGATGAACTTAAATGTAGAACTATCGCGAGGGAACTTGATTAAATGAATATTGTATTTGACGTAAATAAAAAAATGGCTGCAAAAAGTCAGCGGTGTACGCTGCGGGATTCGAACCCACAACCATCGCTTTTGTTTCGTCGTTAGCAACCACATTACGTAGTTTAATGTTAAAAGTACACACATATTTGTCATTATTTTATAAAAGCATATTTTTTTACCACACGTAACCAATTAATAATACGAGTGAACTTCCGATAATATTCAATTTTACAATATCATAATTGTCATATTTAAAAAACAGTACAAACAATAATAATAAACATGCAGAACCCTAGAACCTTTTACAATAATACTCGGGGATCTCTAAAGCAATGGGTGACAGAAAGAGATAACAACATTTCAACTGGTTCCGCTCCATTAGAACCGCCTTTGTACAAATTTTGACAGCTCTACTACCAATCAGAGCTCGCAGACAAATTTACTTGTTATTCTGAAAGGTCTTACAACAAAAACGCTGTATTCAAATTTGTATCTAAACTATAAAGAAATAAAGTTTAGTTTTAGTCGAAACGTTTCGGTGTTGTAAGACGGTAAGTCGATTTATTTTTAACATTATAATCGCTTACCTTCGGACGCATAAGATCTTATGTTCTGAATGACATTGTAGACGAAATTAAACTTTAAGTCGTCTGTCTTAGAATTTATCTATGTATAAAAATGATTTGTTAATGAAGTAGGCTGTGATTAAGTGGCAGTTCTTTTTGTATATTTTTATGTATGAAAAAATATACTTTGTAAGCAAAGCTTAGTGGAATGCATTTGAAGTCAAAGCAGTTTTTATTTTATTTTACATACAATATATTTTAGATATACATATTGTTACCGACTGCCTCGGTGGCGTAGTTGTACTAGGGTACGGTTACAAAGCTGAGGTCTCGGGTTCGAATCCCGGGTTGGGCGAAGTGATATTGGATATTTCTGTTCATTATCAGCCCAGAGTCAGGAATTTGTGCCTATCACATCGTGGGACGGAACATAGGTACACGGCGAAATGTGGGTGTCCTGGCACCTCTGCCTACCCCTTCTGGGAAAAAGGTGTGAGTTTATGTATGTGTGTATACATATCGTTAGTGGCTCTTACATATTAACTTATTGTTTTAACGGCGAAAATTGATATTAAACAATATTGTCTTAGATTCCAACCTCTTCAACTTTATGATGTCCTGGTACAATAGTCTTTGTTTTGAAGACTTTAATTATTGTTTCATTTAATAAATAATAACCATTTGTCAATTATTTATGTATTCTCAGCTACTTCATTGTGATATATACGTACACATTCTCAATTATATATTTAATATAATATATTTATATAATGAAAATTGGATACCTGTAGATTCTCCAATACAATTTTAAAAGAATCAAACCTGCACTAGATCAATATGGTGGACTAGGCTCTAACTCCAATCACAGTCACTCTAACCTAACATAACAGCCTCCGTGTCGCAGTCGGTTAGAGGCCGTCTGTGAAAATAGCAAAAGGACGAATTATTTTTGTATTTTCTTCCTATCATCGTATTTGGGTGGTAAATAAATAGTTTTACCTAAAATAATGTAAACTCTTTTATTTTTAAAGACGCTATGGTACGCAAGGGTTTATATTATTATTATGGCAAAAATTATGGATATACCACACAAACACAACGATATTTAAAAAATCCTACACAATTTGACGCATTTATTTTTTTAGTTGCATTCTGTTTGTACTTACTAAAACTTACCCGGCTTTCTTTACTGTTAGCAGTCTTGATATACCTTGAATGTTTAAATGCATCCCACTACCCTACAAGTGCAAAGTCGTGAATATAGCTAAACATGTTTTACCCCATAGTATAGAGATGTAGAGTATAGTGCGTAGACAGGTACAGACAAATCGTCTCGCTTGATGAACCGTGTCTGTGACGTCATCAGTCAACACTACTCACGGAGTGAGGACTTGAGATAAATAATAGCAAAAGTATTTATAGCCTCCGTGGCGCAGTTGGTTAGACGCCGGCTGTGAAACGAGAGGCCGCGGGTTCCATCCCCGCACCGAAACAAATATTTGTGTGAATTACAGCTATTTGTTTCGGGTCTGGGTGTTTGTGAGAGCGAAAAGTCTCTCGTAGTTCCTGATACCAACGATACAAGACTCGATCTTAGTGTGGGGTCAGTACTATGTATGTGACTGTTGGGTGTATTTATTATTATTATTTATTTATTGTAGCTGAAACTATGGATATACCACACGAACACAATGATATTTAAAAAATGACAACAAAATATTGTCGAGTTTCTTTGCGAATTTGCGATAAAATCCGTAAAAATTAGTTTTGTTTCAATGGATATTCATTCGATATGAATGCAGATACGTCAAATTATGGGTACAGGTTTTTCAGCATTTCATTTTGAATCCTTTTTCCATAACGCTACTGGACCATAATTTAGTAGACTATAGGATATTATTTAGTCAACGCTAAATAAATACGGGAAAATTAAAAAGCATTGCATTTCCGACACATAGAGGAAAGATTCCAAAATACGATAAAAGAAATATAACAGTTCCTTACCTTTTATTAAAATCCACGTACCATAAAAAAACCACAATATTTTTACATTTATTATTTAAAGAAAATGTGACATGTTCACAGTTTATGCTATTGGTAGTATCATATAATTTGTCATATAACTATGCTGTAGCATTTATTTGCTCTAGTATATATTGACCTAAAATATCAAATGTATATTTTAGAAAATGTAAATAAATACACCCAACAGTCACATGTCTCTTGGAGAAATATATTCTCAATGCAAACGATTTGACACCAGTATTTAGATCATATTAATTTAGGTACGGGTTCAAACCTAAGATATAGCATTTCACGTCCAGCTTCTTGACAACTAAGCAATGAAGACTATCCTACAGTTTTTTACTTATTTTTTTTATGTCTGTGGGAAAAAGTAACTTAATAATCCCTATCTTCTGAAAGATTCTGGAAGACGATAAATCATTTTCCTTCAGACAGGCATGGCAACTATAACCTAACTACTTTGGGGATTGCTGAAAAGTCCGCCAATCTGCATTAGGCTAGCGTGGTGGACTATATGCCCCAACCATTCTCAATCGTACCTACTCTCGATTGTAGAGTAGGCCCGTGTCCTGCAGTGGGACGTATATGGGCTGATACAGATACGGATACAGATTTGGAAATTGAAGAGTTGTAGTTTTCCCATGTCATTTAATAGACCTCCCGTTTGCTGTTACAATGTAGGTATCATACTATGCTAGGATAATGACTTTCATATGTGAGAGGCCGCCTGGGTACGTACTACCGTAATGTATATTTCTCCCGACAAATAGCAGTGCAAATGTACCGTTGTTTCGGAACTTCACTGTATTGTGTTTCGGATTGAAATACATGGTAGCCAGAGTAATTACTGGACATATTGAGACTTAACATCTTATGACTCAGGATGGCGAGCGCAGTGGAATTCTTAGCACTGCTTTGTAATTCAAGGTGTTGCTTAGTTTTGCTACTGTTCATGAGCGGTAGTATCGTTTACCATCAGGCGCACGACATGCTCGTCTCGCCATTCACTGCAATAAAAAAACTTATTTTACAAGCAATTTTAGAACTACTGCCTACCTATCAGCATGTATTGAAAGTCGTGATGGTACTGAGATAAGAGTGTTATCACCACTATCACGGTGGGAGGGAGATAGACAATCCCGCGTGGGGAGGGATGCGTCGTGACGTCACCACGGAGCGCTCCGAAATGTATCGGGAACGAGGGAGGGAACAAATATTTTAGTGAGGGTTAATTTTGTATGGAAACTAAAACTTCTTTATTTTTATAGTTAATTATGCTAGTGATAGTTTGAGTAATATAATATAGAATATACATTTAAGGAAATACTATATATTTAATACAATATAAACTGTTCTGCAGGCGGCTGTCATAAAGTGCATAGTCAATGATCTCTGCAAAATAAATGAACATCATAATGTAATATTGTACCAACTCCGCCCAAATGTAAGGGATAGAAGAAAACATGTAACAAAACTAGTTTTCCAAAGTGTTAGTATAAAAATAGGCAGGCATCTATGTTTTTTAATTATTGCTTTGAATGGCTTGATGGTAAGCGATACAATCGCTCATAGCAAAACCAAACAACGCCTTGAATTACAAAGCAATGGTTGGTATAAGCTCACCATCCTGAGACATAAGATATTAAGTCTCAATATGTCCATTGGTTACTCTGGCTACAATAGCCTTCGGACCACAACACAACAATGCATTTACAGACAACAGACATTACTCAGTACTACTCTCCCATTTATCCCATGACATCTTTATTGTCAAAAACTCGATCAGCTGCAAGACTTTGGTCCTAATAAATCCCGGCTTTTAGAAAAAAAAAAACAATGTGCTCATATAATCAAACAACAAACAATTAACAATTTAATAAGGTACATACAAAACTAGAATATCAATTATCAGATTCTCGTTAGTAAAATGTGTGTTTGCTCGCTAAATAATGCCAATTAAAACTAATATATCTGGGTAGTTTATTACTTTCTGGACTTTTACCGTTTAATAGACTGTGCAATAATTAAAAACTTCTCGTATATTTAACTCGTTTATAACATATATTTTTCTTTATGGTTCATTATATTAAGAAAAAACTTACTTAGACTTAGTAAGTAATCGTAATAATAATAATTTGCGTAAAATATCTCAATTAAATTGGCCAATTATATTATTGCAAATATTATTGTACTTTTATACGTATATCAGTATACATCAATTAATTAAGTACCATTCATATTTACATAATACCCGTAATACGCCTGTACATTTTCAAAATTCAGCAGTCACCAAAATTACATAATACTTTTGATTCTATACGTACTATACTTATCAACTATCTGCCAAACAAAAAGAAATCAAAATTATATTAAAAATGTAATAGAGTCTATCCCCGGGCTCGTCTCGTTTCGGGGCGCGCGTGGACGCGCCGCGCCACGTGCCAGTAGAGAGTATTTTGGCGGCGCGCGCGGTCGAGCGAAACGCGCGGGAAAACGGGACTCGTCCCGAATACGCAATCTGTGCGAAAATATTACAACCTTCTTCGATTATTACAAAAAAAAATCTGAAAAAAGTTTATAATCTGTGCAATTAAGTGATGTGATGTTTTGTGTTCGAATTTCAAAAAAGTACGTTCGAATGTGTGTTCGATTTATGGAAATAAAACGGGTTTAAAAAATTAATTAAAATAAAGCAATAATGGAAATAAAGTAACAACACTTTGCCAGTTTTGATTTTGACAGATTCGTAGATATTTTGTGAACGGTTATTGTCCGTCGGTTTAATAATTTTAAAATCTAGAAGCAAATAACGTACATTCTATTGTACTAGTCATCTAGCCTGAATCAGAATAATGGAGCAATCGTAATTAAAAAAACATGAATAATTTAAAAGGAAAACTCTTTAACTTAACCATTACATTTTATTCAATTTGAATTTATAATTTATTACAAATCAGCCTGCATCTAAGCCTGATCGTGTTATGATTAAGGATTTATTACATAATCGTGAAATGAATATTCTATTCTATTATGTAATGCTTATTCAACAGAATATAGTACCTATCTTAGGTATTCGAAAAATACGTACCTATTGTTACGAAAAATGAAGTCTATTTTAAAATTACACACGGAATAATTAACTCAATCTTATTTATAAACTCAACAATGTGTTTTTTTTTTTGTTAACAATATTTTTTTTAAATAGCTCTTACAAACCAGAAAACGAAATATCTAAATACAAAATCTGTTGTTACAAGGAAGACACGATCAAAGCACCTTGTTCGTGTAATTTTCTTCTCATAAGCAATACATATAAACACTAAACCCGTGTGAGATTGTATGTCTGTTTGTAAAATAATACTGCATGTAATTCTGATACCCGCCGGCTAAATCAGAACTGCGGTGTCGGGTGACTGTCGTGTATATGTAAAGTATATAATAAAATTGTTTGTTGGTGATATAAGAAATAATGTAACTAGTGATTTGGATTTTATAGGATTTTTCAACGATGCTGGCGTAAAAGTGAAGCGCTTAAAAACAATAAAATTAATTAAATGTTATGTTTTATGAAGAATTTTAGAATATTAAAAACAATAATAACACGATCATTCGTAATAATTAATAAAATAAAATTAAAAATAAATAAAATAATTCAATTTGGCAAAATATGTCAGCTTTTAAAACAGTATTTTTATTTAAAATTAAGTGTGAAAACATCAATTATTCCTAGTCAATGTATGATTTAATGTAAAAAAATTCGAATATTGAATAAAATTCCAAGAATCTTACAAAAATAACTGCGTATAATGCATGTTCCTTATTCAAAATTAATTAATCTACAATTCAAAATTCGAACGAACGAAACGCATTACATAATTCAAAAAACGAAACAGTCCCACGGCCGCGACGCGCTTCTAAGATATCAGGGAAACCGATCCACTTGTCACAACCCATCGATTCTGAACGAACCAACCGTAAAATATACCTCAAAAACTAACTATCCATCTGTACCGAACGGTCTGGCAATCGGCTAGCACGTACCTTAATCACAATCACGAATTCGGACAATCGAGATTTGGCGCAACACTATTTTTTTTGACAGTTCGCGAGTGATTTTCGAATAGGGATGTGAGGTGTATTGTGTGTGATCTTGTGCCTGGATTGCTGGAATTTGATCGATCTGACCTTCAAAATAATTTCGTGGATGTGATTGAAGGTCCACTTGAACTTAATCGTCAAATACTGCGAAAACTAAACTTAATATCAAAATAATATGCCTTTCTTGTCCTTTAAAAACATTTAATTACAAACTAAGAACACAGGATTCATTGTGATGATAAATACAAACCTTTTTAAAGACTTTGTTTCACCATATCTAGCATATTAAGAGCTTTTGACATCGTTTCTCATGTTCTTAGCTTTTAATTGCAGTCTTAATTACTTATTTGACATTCAAATGAACCAGTGAATACTTTGACAATAAACGTATCGTCTACATACTTTTCTTTCATTCTTTAAAAAAAACTATTGAAGCTGCCCTAAGTTTTATTTACTTATTTAAAAACCACTACTATCAATTTCCCGCTAAAATTATGATTGGATAAAATCCCCACTGATTAAAACTTCCACCTTAAAAACAATTTACTTCTTTCCATTACGTGCGAATCCATTGCACTATTAAACCTCTAATTAATTTCCAAAGCAATCACCATAAAACCCAAAGCGCATAACGATTGCCGACAAACAAAAACAATCAACGACGCGATAATCGCGACTTCCTATAACCGTCAAATTAGCTTTGCCTCTCGTGAGAAAGGGTACTTGCCCAAGCGGACCGGAAAAGCCGCTCAAATACCGGAAAATCGTCAAAAAAATTCCGGCAAAATTGGTCCAAACGAACGTACAGACCAATCGTCGCGGCGATTTTATGCCGCTTTCACGGTGTACGTTTTTTCGTGGAAATCATTAGTGCATTGAAATTAAAGAGCAAAGCGTTGACAAATAGGTGGTTTTTTATAGATTTTCCGGCGACGCCATTGGTCAGGTTTTTTGGTAAATCCGCGATAACTGATGGATTCCAGCCAATCAGAAGCTACTAGCTAGTTAATCAGCTTTAAACGCTTTGGATAGGCTTGTAACAGTCGATTTTTACTATCCGAAGGTTAATTAACAAGAATGATTAGGACAATCAATTATTGAAAGGTAAAATGCGGACATTTGCTACAAATCAGTGTGTAAAAGTGATTTAAAAATCAGTGAAGTGCCGCTAAAATATAAAATAATCAATAACTTTCAACAAAGTGATCACGTACTATTTTTTTTTAATCACTGATTTATTAACAGGATTTGAAATAAGATTGAGATATTAAATACTGACTAATTCTAAATTCAAAAACAAGTGTGAGTGACAATTAAAACAGCCAGTATGTAAAAAAAAGTGTGCAAAAATTTGAATTCAAAAAAAGAATTTCAAGTGCGTTCGAAAGCTAATGCAAGATGGCGTCATAACTGCCGTTTTGAAGCGAGAATGACTGTATAACAGTGTGGATTTTTAACATAAGTGTGGTGATAGTGTTCAAACTGGAGGGCCAGAGTAAAGCTACTTTCGCGGCCCTCTTCGGGCTGAGGGCCGGCGGAGGTGTGGACCTCTCCGCCGCCTACCGATACAACCAGAATATGATGGAATATTATACATGTGAGTTGGTTATGGAAACAATTCATTGATAATACAGGAAAACTTAGTAATATTTAATAAGGAAACATTGTGACTGTTCGCAAACTTATAGAAAACCATAGACATAGACCTATAAGAATATGTAATAGATAAGGAAATGCAACTAATATAAATGGTATTTTCAATAGTTGTTTAAACTAAAAAAATACATCGAATATTAACAATCTAGATAATCCTGAAGACAAATATCTGTTTTACACTAAATAGACTTGAAATTAACATTTCACCAAAATACATTTTTCAGCGCGTTAGAGAATCTCTAGATTTCGATTCATAGTTTTTCCTCTTTAACATATTATCTTCTTATCGAATTATATTTTAGTTAGACTATAAACGTCTAATCACCTAAAGCTATATGTATAATTACCTAAGTCCTAAAATAAAATGCCCAAATTCTCTACACCGTCCGCACAACATTTTTCGCTGTACTGTAAATTATTATTATGATTTTGCATACCTAAATAAAAAACAGCTTAAACTCTACTTAATTTGAAAGTAATTTATAATTACGTTCTTCAAATATCTGTAAGTCCATAAAGTCGAATCGATTCACTGCGTTTTAGATTTATTTTTGTGTTTTCATTTTATGTCAATTTTATTTATTTTAGAATACAAATTAAATACTTAGTCCATGCAATCAAAGATATGTCCGTCTAGTCAACATACAGAGTATATTCAAACTGCGACTAACAATGAAACTTGGTGGTAGTTTTAGTGACAAGACACTACCTATGTAACTAAAAATTTTGGATTTATTTTGTAACATTTCACCTAAAACTTTGTATTTACCACCTAAAAACGATGATATAAGTATTTAAAAAAATACATAAATGTGGTTGCTTTTTTTTTTGCGGAATTTTAGTTGCAAAATGTCTTGTCACTAAAACTAACACCTGACTTCGTTTTCAGTCTCAGTCGTACCTCGTATATGTAATTCAGGAAACGCAGTGTCCAATAGCTCATACAAAAATGCTATTTGCTGGTGATAGGAGTTTAGTATTCGCTCTGATAGTGACTGGAAACCGTAATATAGAACATGATTCAGAGACCCTCGTACCATACGTAAGTATACCACATTTTCATCCATTCTGTATTCGTACGAATACAATCACACCAGCATAATCTCCTTATCTTTTAATTATATATTCGTACACCTACAGCTCATCTCTGCATCACCTAAAGGCCGACTGGGAGATAATGCCACAGTCTTGAAGTCCGCCTTGTATACATTTGTACATACATACATACATACATAAACTCACGCCTTTTTCCCAGAAGGGGTAGGCAGAGGTGCCTGGATACCCACATTTCGCGTAGTATGTTCCGTCCCACGATGTGATAGGTGACGAGCCTATCGCCATATCGATATGTATACATTTGTATACGAAAATTAAGAAATAAATAATATTGTCAATCAAGACACAACCATTTTCCATCGGTAGATATTACTGCACTTGCCATCAAGCATTGCATTATGTCAGTATAAAACAACACGTAAAGCAACATTAATTTACGTGTGGAAGTAAATAATTAAATAATTATCAAGCTGTTAACACAAGCTGTAATTTTAATATCCGTCTCGCTTCAAGGTTTCGTGTTTAACCGTCGGCGAAAATAAATGATTCTTTCATTGGTCTTCAATTCTTGAAAGCAAAGTTTTGATGGCTCATCACCGGATATCAGGTTAAACTTTAGACTTTTCCGAGTAATGTGTAGTGATAGTCCAGCACCAAATAAAAGGTGAAGAAATATATCGCGAGCACCTACATTTTTTGAAGATTTACACGGATTCTGTGATATTTGGAATCTTAAAATTGTGTATGGTAGAAATCCCATCATCTTATGTCTCAGGATGGCGAGCGCAGTGGAGTACCATACATTGCTATGCATGATGTTGTTTGGTTTTGCTACGGTTTTAGCGGTGGTATCGCTTACCATAGAAAATTTTACGACCAGGCGAATGGCATGCTCGTCTCGCTATTCAACGTTATAAAACAAACAAGGTACTGAAGTCTAATAGGGGTGATTATAAAACTTAAAAAACGAATGATAAGCAATTATTTGTTTTGTTGATTTTATCTGTCTGAATTATTTCATGATTTTCTACCGCCTTATTTCTTTTACTGTTCTTAGTTCACTTTATTAGATGCGTATATCTAACCATACCAGTAAACAATATTATACACTAAATAAAGCGATAAAACTACTATAGTATCCCTTAATGGAAGTGGTAGACAGTAAGGCCAGTCTTGATAACATGATAGTCACCTAGAATTACGATATTTTGCAAAGAAAATTGATATGAAGAATGGTAATGCTGTCCGTTTTTGTTTTGTCAGTGAGACTATTGGCGATCCTTATCAGCTGTCCTATTTTTTCTATACCTGATCGTAAAAGATCTGTTATGTACGTTTGAATGTCCAGGGATTTGGCCAAATTACTGTCGTTTGATAAAGGAAAAGAAATATGAAACTGAGTTTAATTAAAAACAAAATCTGGGTAAAACAATTGCGGATCACAAATTATTATACATAAGAAATCGAACTTGTGATTCATCGTTTCCATACGGCACGAATGCAATTTATGAAAATTGTATCAGTGTATATAGCCCAAGCACATTTCAAAGAATACGATACGCAGCCAACCCAACTCAAGTTATAAAACCAAACGATGCAATCGCGAAACTCAATAAATAATCATATGCCCATATAGCAAAAATATGCTCCAAAAAAAATGTAGTTATGTAAAATCCTCCTAAAGCCTTTTATGGCTGGCATAAAAACGCACAACTGCGTAAGGTCGTAACCGCCAGGCTCGAGACGTTCGAATTTCGAACGTTCCAAATCCAAAATCAAGATCGTTACGCGGTCGGCCAATGGCGTCGCGCGGTGGTGACGCGACGGCGGCTTCGGGGCGAAAGGCGCGCTCTGATTGGCGGGCGGATCGGAGGCGTACGCCACCTCGCGGGTGCACGGGCATGCGTTGTGGAGTCTGCGGCGTCATGTTGTGATTGCGTGCGTGTGTGTAAAGCAAATTGGCCGCGCGGCAACGTGTTGTACGCAATAGTTATAATGTTGTCGCTGGTTCAAAGGCGGACTAATTGGGTGTAGGCTTCGGCTTGTAGCGTTATGATCTAAATTGAGCCATCATTTTGAAAGGCACGAGTCTCGTAGGCATGTTCGGTGATGTTAGTTAATTGTTATGCTTGTTAAGTACGTTCTCAATACGATCTTTAGCTGATACACAATTACTTCAGTCGGTAAATCAAAATCTTTTAAAAAATGATGGCATTGTTTTTTGGCTATTTTGATGATATCATTAAGAATTATGAAGTCGTATAATACTTTCCCTTCTTTAATGGTGGTCGTAATACAATAAAGGAACATGAATACGATACTACGCTAGCTATAATTACTAAAACATAATTAACTTCATAGTTAACAAAACACTTCTGACATGGTAATCAAGAGGAAAATTTAAAGGCGCGCATGTTTTTAAATTACTGTCTAGAATTATACGTTAAATATTATTTCTTCCTGTATAAATTTCATAAATCTGCGTAAATTAAAAATAGGTATTTTTCTGTTCGATATAGTCTGTTTTTCGATTATATACATTCCAAATCAGTAATTTTAAATATTGCCCCATTTGCTAATGCAAAGGCAGTAAGCGGCAATCTTGATTAAAACATTAAACAATTTTATAAATCAATTTGAATGAACCTTATAATTTATTAGTCCTTCGAGCCATATTCATACACACACGAATTATACTTGCAAATATCAGGTATACAATATGATAATTTATGCATACCTTACGTTCCCAACATACGTAAAAAAATAATGAAATTACAGCAACTTACTAATATATTCTAATGAATAAGATAGTATCAAAATATAAGAGCCCTCTTCCGATGACCATTTTTATAATTCCTCTATTTGGATTGGCGGGTTCCAAAACCAAGAAAAATATACTTTTTCTTGTCTTCTTTATGTTCACAATCCCATATTACGTCTGAACCTCTTATAGGTTTTTGAACCTAAAAATAATAATTACTTATAATAAGAAACAAATGTATACAGCATTTGCCGGGTAAAAAATTGATTTTGAAAATGTAACTAGTTTCGCTTGCTCAGCGACCCAAAGTACTTTTTAATCTCAGAACCGAGAGTTCTTCATATCTCTTTATCCTGTTTTATGCCTATTATGTTTTATTTTACTAAGTACTTTTAATTATGTAGCTATAATTCCTCTCGTTGGGACCGAAAGATTCTTGAGTGGAGGCCACGTACAGGCAAGCGAAATGTCTGACGCCCGCCTACAAGGTGGACGGACGACCTGGCTAAGTTTGCAGGAAGTCGCTGGATGCAGGCCGCTTCCAACAGGTCGATGTGGAGATCGTTGGAGGAGGCAGCAGTTCAGCAGTGGACTTCCTGTGGCTGAGATGACGATGATGATGATGAATGCCTCTCACATCCGTCTAAAATTAGAAAGAAAGGGTTCGCTGAGGTCAATGCCCTTACATACATTTAATTCAAGTTGAAATATAAATCTTACTTTCGAAATCTCGATTGCAATCGCAACCATCGCAATTTATACACTTACATAATCATTAATTAATTTTAATCTGATCACGGGTAGAATTTCACTAACAGTATAACGAATGTAAAATATTTCTTTTGGTAGGAAATGTATAAGAAAATGTTAATATTTGATGTTAAATGATCACTGTGTATTGATAACTTAGAAAATGTTTAAATGTTACTGGCCTTTCAAATGTCTCCGAAAGTTGTATGATACCTATATTGATTATTAATAGGCATGATACTGTTTTTGAGAAACTACTTCAGAATGTTCGTATACAATAACTTAGCTTAAAATACATTTTATTTCTAAAAAAAAAGTAAGGTTTTGTAGGAAAAAAATACGTTTCAAATAAAATAATTTATACTCTGCTCCAAAACGCTAGATTAGCAATGGCGTCCGCGTATGACGTGAAGCTTTCGTAATCATTTGACAGTTCTATGTTTTGATGTATAAAAGTAAGATCGCGTCAAGGGAAGCAGAGTGTCAACTGAGTCAACTGTCAACCAAAGTAGTATTTACGAAAGTCAAACGTCACTCGCTTCATATTAGAGTTTTATCTAATATGGCGAATTCTTAGGTTTCCTACTTTTATTTTTACTAAAATATAATTAATCGCAATTATAATCTCAAGCAAATTTATATTCTTAGACTCTCTATAATACCTATATATTATTATTATAAATCATAATTTCATTAATTCTTCATAACTGTCATCATCCCTATTGTATGTATAATGGAATTTAGTTACGTTAATTAAATTTAAATCCAGTATTATGTAAAAACTATAATGTAAAATATCAACATTGGCCTAATACTTCAAACTCGTCCAAAATTCAAGTGGAAAGCTATCAAATACAAACGGGTGCGATTTCTTCTTAAAAAAAACGTAAACTAAATACACACATGATTGCGAAAATTCAACCAACGGTATAACTCGCATAGCCTGGAAGTAAACAATACCTACAACATTATTTTCCAATGGTTAGTTTCTCTTCTACATAATGTGTATATAAGGAAACCAGTAGGTAAATAAATTCACCTACGTTTTTTGCACTAAGCATTTATATAAACATTACCGTCTACTTAAATTACATATACCTTCAAAACCGTCGCAATTCTATATTATAATCACTTTGGAGAACAATGAACACACAAAAAAAACAAATACTTCCTTTTAAAAAACTACATCCTAAAATGATCCTTAAAACAGATATATAGAAGCCCAAAATTAAATATCACGCTCGTGGCCATATAGCACAGCACACTAATAAAAATAGTCCAACTAAAACAAAACTTTACTCTAAAGTGTTAGAGAATAAAATCAACTGCAACACACATGCGTTCATTTATACCGAAGCACACAATCAAGACACTACATATACAGACCAACTGAAAACAAACCTTATTTCTCAGTGATAGAACTGAAATTCAAATGCAACACACATGCACCCATATATCACATCACTACCGAACGCACACATGCAAACTCCTATACACGTACACTTACGCTCACACGCAACCCTCGCACGTGATTGGCCGACGGTGATGCGCGCACGCAGTTGCGTTGTAACTAGTCTGGTCATAATTGTCGGAGATTTTAGAAAGGCGGTCCGGTTTTGAAAATGGGTCTTTTGTAATACCAACTGGTTTTTGTTGCGCCGCTCGGGGCTCCAATTAGCATGCAATTGTTTTAGTTATGTAAAAAAAGATGTACGTGCAGTATGAGTTCCGTGGGTTATTTACTCAATATAAACTTCTTATATTATATATGAAATAATGGACGATGGTTGAAAATTGTACATATACTGGTAAGCCCATTATTTGACGTTCATCGGAGGAGTTTTAAACTTGCACGACAATAACTATGCACTTGGTCGGAAATGCGGTCCAGAAAGATTACCCTGGAAAAATGATTATTATGCCATAATGATTGACAGAATGCAAGAAAATAAGTAGGTGGACCTAGGACTTGATAGAAAGATTGTTTGAATCCTTTGTAGAATTTTCTGAGTTTTTTGAACGAGTATAATTGGTCCGGATTGATTATTTTTAACAGAAGATTGATACTACAGGAGTTATAATTATAAATAAATAAATAACACCCAACAGCCACATAAATAGTCCTGACACCACACTAAGATCGAGTCTTGTGTCGTGGGTATCAGGAACTACGAGAGACTTTTCGGTCTCACAAACACCCAGACCCGGAAGAAATATTTGTGGTCCACACAACGATCGAACCCGCGACCTCTCGTTTCACAGGCGTCGTCTAACCAACTGCGCCACGAAGGCTGTCATAATTTTTTCTAGTTCATATACAAGCTATAAATATATTATGTCGATGTTGCCCAAACATGATTCACATTTTTTTTTCTTCCCTATTAACTCCTTAAGTATCAATAAAAAACACCAAAAACGTATACCAAAACAGACAAACGATCAAGTCCATCTAAAATATTGTAATGAAATGTAAAATATTATTTCGATAGAGTATAAAAAGATGCGCATTACTTCACATACTATTTGCATTCCATTACCGAGTGTTGTAAGGCTGTGTTTTCCACTGTTATTACCACATCATGTTTTCCTTGTTGAAGGGAGGGGCTCTTAATTATCTTATAGTGGGTATAAATCTAAAGAGACAGAGTAAATTATAGTAGACTAGCGGCCCGGCCCAGCTTCGCCCGGGTACAAATAGATTTCTGTACAATAATATGTACGTATTATACATATAAACCTTCCTCTTGAATCACTATATTATCTATTAAAAAAAACCGCATCAAAATCCGTTGCGTAGTTTTAAAGATTTAAGCATACAAAGGGACATAGGGACAAAGAAAGCGACTTTATTTTATACTATGTAGTGATATTAAATTGTACAGTGGTAGGATTCTCATATGTGAGAGGTCGCCTGGGTAGGTACCATCGCCATGTCTATTTATCCTAAAAGCAGTGTAAATAACTTTTGTGTTCCGGTTTAAAGGACATTGTAGCTAGAGTAACTACTGGTCATATTGAGACTAACATTAACATTAACATCATGTTTGGTGGAACAGAGCACCATATTAGTAAACTTGTATTTTTTTTAGTTTCCTTAATAAATAACTTAATGTTACATTTCTCTTCCACAAAGCATATTAAAAATACAACCTTATAAAATACAATAACTCACTATATTCGTATAAAAAATTAAAAACCATACTACTAAAAATAAAACACCATATACAAGCGGCAATAAAAATACAATAATGTTTTTTTTTCTGACTAAAAAACAAGATGGCCGCACAATGGCGTCGGGCGCGCATCCGGTCCTGTATGATAATCAGTTTCCTGAGCGGTGACCCCGCTTGTAATATTTGTAACATCGGCATTATAACTCGGCCTTTTGGCTTTTCATTAACTATACATCATATATGCACACACACCCAAAAAACACTTATTTCCCAGAAGGAGTAGGCAGAGGTAGCCAAGTCAAGGTATCCACGTTTCGCCTTTTGAATTACGTGTAAAGATGTGATAAGGGGCAAGTCTATCACCATATTGGGTGCAAATTTCTAACACCGGGCTGGTAATAATGAGTAGAAAAATTTATATCAATTTGCCCGTCCCGGAATTCGAACTGGAGACCTCCATTGTAATCATATCGTAGATTAACTGAGCCACCGAGGAAGTCAACCTCAACCACAATAATAAAGTCCAACAGTCACATAATTCTAAACTCCGAAGATACAAGTTGTTGGATTCAGAAACTACGAGATACTTTTCGGTCATACAAACACTCGGACTCAAAATGATGATGGACCGTACAAACGCGGATCTCAATCAATTGCGCTACAGAGTCTGTGAAATTAATAAATTATATATATATTTTTAACATTTAATATATTCAAACTCGCCACCTTAACTTCTGGAAGTCAGGAGCACTTGAATGACACTGGAACATGCTAATCCCTGGTAATATCTTTATTCTGTGTCTGTATTATTTCACTGTAGGGCACGAGCCTCCTCTACAATTGAGAGTACGAATGAGAATGGTTAGACCATATGGACTATATGGTCCACACTGGTCTGGTGATTGATGGACTTTACATACCATAGAAATTCTTACAAATCGCTATGGTATGCAGGTTTCCTCACGAAGTTTTCCTTAATCTTTATAGTGCGTGGTGATTGACTAACAATATACACATGACTGAAAAGTCAAAGGCGTGCCCTGGGATTTGAACCCGCGACCACCGAGAGCATGTTAGCAGCCGCGGTTGGTCCGTTTACCAACAGTCCACCACGCACTCTGTAATCTAATAGTAAATTGAAATAAAACTATTATTTACGGATCTTATCGTGTATTTGATATAATTTTTACATTTTTTAACTTCCTGACGTTTCGATTACTTTACAGCTTTCATGGTCACGAAGCGGACTATGCAAATCCGCGATAAAACCCGTAAATAATAGTTTTATTTCAATGTGTAACATTTGCGTAAAATAAAATTAATGGCGGAAATAATTTACTGCCCATTTTAATTACAATAAGTTCGTAGCATATGAATGCGAAAGTGGTGTTTTATTATTTTGATTGTGTCTGTGAGGTTTTGATTTGAAAATTCTCACGCAAAATGCCTGAGTTTGTAGTGTGTGACTGGCTGGAGACTGGAGTGTATAAATGTCCATTATGAAAGAATTAAAAATATTAAGGTTGTTTGACCACATGGTGGAAGAAGTGACTTCTCTGTATATCCCGTACCCCGTTTGTATTACCTACGTAGAGATGTGCTTGCGAAATGTAAAAATTAAACCAAATCCGCGATAAAATCCTTAAATAATAGTTTTATTTCTATGTGAAACATTCGCGAAAATATAAAAAAACAAAAATATAAATAAATTTAAAATAAATTCAATCCCTGTGGTGGTCAGTGCATTTCTATTTAGAAAACATATATAAACATATACATTTTTATATTGGGCAAAATTCTAAGATTAACATATTCATATGAAAATTTAAAAAGCCTCTTAGCAAGACCTTAATTTTGTACCATAAAATTACCTGTCTACTATTCATATCTACTTTATATGCAGAGCACTGCCTTACCTTAATATATATGTAAAGTCATTATGAGCCTTATAAAACAATAAAAAATATATACGTACTCCAATCTCTATCTTTCACATCATGTCTTACGACCTATCCAATCTTTTATCTTTTCAAATCTTTAATCGTTTAATTAAACTAAAATTCCGACACCGCGTGCTATTAACATTTTAATGGTCCATCGCGATGAATCACGGGGAAGGGGGGAGAAAGAGGGGGAGGGGTAGAGGGGGGTCAAGTGGGAAAGTCGCAGGTTATCGTCGATGTGTCGAGTTAAACCTGGGGAGTGCGTCGGCGCATGACGAGACGCCACACATACAGGGTGATCCAGTTTTGAGAATTTTATTATGATGATTTTCATAGCATTTTTAAAGCAGTTTTTATTATAAATAAATAAATAACACCCAACAATCACATACATAGTCCTGACCCCACACTAAGATTGAGTCTTGTGTCGTGGGTATCAAGAACTACGAGAGACTTTTCAGTCTCACAAACACCCAGATCGGAAGAAATTTTTGTGGGCCGCACAAGCATTTCTCTCGGTGCGGGGATCGAACCCGCGGCCTCTCGTTTCACTGGCGGCGTCTAACCAACTGCGCCACGGAGGCTGTCATTATATATTAGCAGATACTTTACTGAATTATGTAAAACATTCGTCTGTTATCTACATGTAATATTATCTATTTGTTTCCCAAATGATAATAAATAAAAAAATAATTTATATATGTTTATTGGTCTGGCCGTAACATGTAAGGATTGTGAACTGCGGGGTTCACGGTTTGACTCCTAATTCGGGATTTACTTTGATTATATTCTTTGACTTGAAATAACATGTTCGAGGACGGACTACTTACTGAATAGACTGACGTCACTTATTTCGATTTCAGACTACTTACTGATTAGATTGACGTCACTTATAAGCCAAATTGTATAAAATAAAAATAAAAATTGAACAGAATAAAATACATGAAAATGCTAAGCAGAACCCGACAACTCATTATACACTTATATTCTTTACTAATAGATCAATCAAGACATTGATTATAATATCTAAATCCATAGTCCACTATCCAAACCTATTGCGAGTTAACGTACTTCATACACTGTTTAATTAAACAGTGATAATTCCTGTAGTAATACTCGCATATTTTAAATTATCAACGGAAGTAAAAAACTCTAATTCCATAACACAAAGTCATGCTTAATAACAGACCCTATAAAGTATAAATATTAAATCGGACAGTGTAATATACTATTAAAATCAAAATTCCCTTACAAAGGAAACTGCACCGGATATTCGGCCCCTCGTCGAATACTGGACAGTTTAATGTACGCTTACATGTTTTTGTTATTTAATTTTGTAAAGACCCAATTTTTAGTTAGAAATGATTGTATAGTTATGTTGTCTACGTCTATTTTTTTAATTGCAATTAATGGCGAGAGGAGCCTGCCATTCGCCTGATGGTAAATGATACGACCGCTCATCAACGGTAGCAAAACCAAACAACGCCATGAATTACAAAGCAATCCTTGGCATTCCACTGCGCTCGCCATCCTGAAATATAAAATGTTAAGTCTTAATATGTCCAGTAGTTACTTTGGCTACAATGTAGGTACTTAGAATATATACCTGCATCAGTGAAATGAAATGAAATGAAAATGAAATGAAAATAATTTATTGAATCCATTAAAATGTTCAACATCATTTAGATTCAGTCATTTTTTTTATCTACCACCCGGTTCGGAAAGCGGTTTTCACTAGAGAAGAACGGGCAAGAAACTCTAGTGTTGCTCTTTTCAAAACCAGTTTACAATGTAGTGAATTATTACAAAATTTACAAGTTGGTTTAAATCAGAGCAGTTTAATAATAATTTATTGTAAATTTACAATAAATATTTTTATACAAATATTATAATATTATAATTACTATGGCTGAGTGAAGCGAAGTCGCCCAGAACGAAGAATCAGTATACTCTTTTTCGCCCAAGTGGTGAATAATTGCGAAAGTCTTATGTAATCCATCAATCAATCCGTTACAATGTAAGCAGATCGGATAGACCAGTCTACGCAAGCAGCACCCGTTCACGAGTATGACGCATGTGCCAGCCATCGGCCTCCTCAACCATGTTACAGGGAAGTGACCGACCCGGCACACGACGCCACCGCAAGCACAGACTTTTTAGCGAGCATGACATACCCAATCACTTACAGTACATGTACAGTCCATGTACGTCCCACAGCAGGGCACGGGCCTCCTCTACAATAGAGAGTACGATTTAGACTTTAGAGGATTAGGCCGTAAAGTCTACCACGTTAACCTAGTGCGGGTTGGACATATGAAAGTTCATACAAATATTTATTGTATATTGATTTATTGCCCTGGACATATGAATAATTGCTTTTTGGACCAATCCTCCCACCATGGGGCAATTGGGCGGATAAAGTTTTCCTTACGATGTTTTTCTTAACTATTACAGTATTTTGTGATTGCTTATCAATAAGACTCTACTACTCTGCTCTACTAGAATGAGTTTTGATCAAAAATGTATCTTTACACCTCTGTATCCTCAAAGATATTACAATAGTTGATAGTTGATACTAATTTATACACATAAGACTACCTAAAACCTAGTACTTATTCTTATGATTTCACATACTTGGGGTCAAACTTCCTTCAGATTTTATCAGTCCGATACACTATCAACTAACATATCGTTCCTTTAGTATGCAATACATCATGCACGGTAAGTTAAATTTGTTTGTAAAATAAATTATTTCACCATCTTACAAATCTGAAAAGTCGCAGAAAACGGAAAAATCCCAGCTTTCCAACTTAATACCGGAGGAAAATTAAGGGTAGCAAGTCATTAAGTGGAAAGGCATATTTCCCTCCCAAGTTACGAAGTATTCGGGGAGCGAAATAGAAAAAGGTAGCTTGGGACACCTGCCGCGATGTGCTTAGAAGGTACGGTCGGCAAAAAAATATATTTTTATTTCTTATTTATAAATACAACATGTTCACGGTTGTCGCGGGTTCGAATTCACACCTCTGACTTTTCGGAGTCATGTGTGTATTGATAGTCAATCACCACGCACTAAAACGGTGAAGAAAATCATCGTGAGGAAACCTAGATACCATAGCGATTTATAAGAATTTCTATAGTATGTAAGTTCACCAACCCGCACTAGGCCAGCGTGGTGGACTACATGGCCTAACCTCTCTCAGTCGTACTCTCAATTGTAGAGTAGACCCGTGCCCTGCACTGGAACGTATATGGGCTGATACAATACAATAACTATAATGGAGACAAGTTAATATGTAGCAAATTACAAATATAATCAAAGCGACTATCTTTCCACCTGACTGTACCGGATCTGAGTCCCCAGTTTCCGGTCCGCCATCTTGTCCCCCATTACGCTTAATTACAACCCAAAACAAGGGCACTACGATTGTTTTTTTCTTAACTCGAGCAATTGGTGAAAACAGCTTTCCACTTTCAAGGAAACATAGTTTTTGAGGGTTTTATGGCCACTCATTTGTCTTTTTGTAATTATAAAAGATGTTTTATATTTTACTACATATTGACGTCTGAACTAAAACCTACTGTTGGTAGGTCTCATGTGTGAGAGGCTGCCTGCGTAGGTACCATTGCAATATCTATTTCTCCCTTCAAACTGTAGTGTAAATGCACTGTTGTGTTTTGGATTTAAGGATATTGTAGCCAGAATAACATCTTATGTCTTAGGATGGCGAGCGCTGTGGAATGCAAGGCTTTTGCTTTGTAATTCAAGGTGTTATTTGGTTTGGTACTGTTCATGAGCGGTCGTATCGCTTACCACCAGGCAACGGCATGCTCGTCTCGCCATTAATTGCATTTAAAAAATCCAGAGATAAAGAATAGTTGTATTATAGGTCTCTTAAATTATCATTGAGTTTATCATGTTATTTTCGCAAACAGAAAATACAGTTTTAAGGCGTTATTATTTCTAGACGATATACATTCTTGGTTTCGACTAACCAACAACCTTTTTTCATAAAAGATACGATACACAAGAATAAACCATCCATATGTTACACTAGCTGCCCGGCTCGGCTCCGCCCGGCTGCAGATAGACTCTTCTGAAAATATTCTATCGCCTATGTTCATCAGATATAATGTAAGTTTCCTATGCTGAAAGAATTTTTCAAATCCATCCACTAGTTTCAGAGCCTATTCAATACAAACAACCAAATCTTTCCTCTACAATATTAGTATAGAAATATCTACAAAATCCCACGCAACACTAAAAATGAAAACAAACACCCGTCTATGACCGGGTATCGATCGTACCCGGGCGACCGGGGCGTGACCGATCGATCGTCACGCCTCATGCTCCCCTCCCCACCCGGGTAAGAGGAGGGGAGTGCGGGGACTGACGAGAAAGTGATCTTTGAGTTACACGGATGATGCCTTTTATACGAGGTTTTGTGTGTTACGAAGCTTTATTTTGAGGTTGTTATATTTGAGTAGATGCATAGAGATTTTAGTCTTAAGATACTACTATGAGGCGTTCATTTTTACAAATACATTTGACCAAAAGAGACTTACTGAATAAGCTGTCTTCGGATAGGCTATAACCTTGTCTTGAACAAGCTTTTGAAGAAAATTTTAGTATATGTATTTTTGATTCAGTCAGTGCAACGAATCGAATAATAAGCAAGTCTTTCATGGTTATTACATTATTCCATGGCTGATATTTTTCATATGAATTACTCTGGGTTAGAACAATTCCTACTATTTTTATCTCAGCATTATCTATCTTTTTTGGGAGTCAGGGTATGACTATCGAATCTCAATGAAGTAATATATTATTGCATTCTATGACAAGTGGACAGAGCTTACAAAAACAAATAAATCATTCCTCAAATAACATACTACACTCCACATTCCTGTAAAAATTCGAACCCAATACCTCCATATTCCGTCGACCGTGTCCCAAGCCCTCGCCATCCGGACATGTTCCGGTTATCCGGCGCATCGATCCAGCGTCTTGGTCGGCTGCGTCGGCGTGACCGGACACGCCCGGTCGATACCCGGTTCACGGCCGGACTTACAACATCCCCCCACTCCCACCCCTCCCCCTCTTCAACTAAACTATATAGGTACTCTGCATTTGAGAGTATTACATTTGTAGTATCTTTGGTGAAATTATGGAGACTGTCCCGCCCTCACACCCGCCACTGAAACTCCTGTGAGCCAGGATCAACAGTGGCACGCATTGTAATGACACCGAGCGTTGAAGCTCGGCGAGTCTCCGGGAATGTCTAACTTATCTTTAATCCGCAACGAAATCAAGCAGAAAGTTAAAATAATAGCAGTTGGAAATAAAGTATTATCCACTTACCTCCAAATTCATGGGTATGTACAACGTCAGCCTCTGTGATCAGTTGTAGAGACGGTTGTAAAAGATCAAGCGTCGGTTGAGATCTCGACACCAAAACATAATATTATAAAGAACAAGACAAAATATCACGGTACATCCAAAATTTCTTGGTGCAAAACTTGCTAACTTATGAGTAACTACTGGCCATTTTGAGATAATTTTCTCTTTTACTTTTCTTAACAGCTATTCCTATCCAACTCTTCCCTTTTGTAATGCCAGGCACAAAAAACTGACTTGAAATATACCAACCCTGGCCTGAAACCCAAGACCTAAGCCCACAACCTACACATCAGTTCATAAACCATGTCCTAACTGACTATTTGCCCCCAGGTCATGGAGGAGTGAACCAACTCGGCGGAGTGTTCGTGAACGGACGGCCACTGCCAGATGTAGTCCGGCAGCGGATAGTAGAACTGGCGCATAGTGGCGTCAGACCCTGTGACATCAGCAGGCAGCTCCGGGTCTCGCATGGATGCGTCTCCAAGATACTGTCCAGGTTTGTACACTGTTATTTATGGTTTCTCATATGCGAGAGGCCGCCTTGGTAGGTAAGACAATGTCTATTTCTCCCGCCAAACAGTCTTGTGCACTGTTGTATTTCGGATTGAAGGACAGTGTAGCCAGAGTAATTACTGGACATATAGAGACGTAACATCTTATGTCTCAGAATGGCCAGTAGCCTTATTATTATAAGCAGCGATCAACAAATATTTCCTTAGTATGAAGCTGATAACTTCATAAGAAACCACGATCGGAACTCCATAATAGCTGATTGTGTGATTCTTATGTTGCATTTATGCATAGACAAACTTCCAACTTTTATATTATAAAATGACGAAAATCTGGCGACTACGGGTTCTTGGTCTATATGGGATGTAAAGTCCGCCAACCTGCACTAGGCCGGCGTGGTGAACTATACGGCCTGAACACTCTCAATCGAACTCTCTATTGTAGAGGTTCGTGACCTGCAGTGGGACGTATATGGGCTGATACATTGAAAAAAAAATATCTAAAAATAAAGCCTTTATAATCACACCTTCTACAATGTAGCACAGCAGTGCACTGACACCACTGGTCAGACAAAGCACACGCCACGCGCGATGTGGACGTCACGCGCGATGCACAGCGCACGCGCCGCGCCGACGCCGCTTATGTCATTCACATCTGGGCACTGGGCATGTTCCGTTCATTTGCAAAATAAACTTTATTTAGATTGCTACGGTATGTTAAAGTCCACCAACCCAAACTAGACCAGCGTGGTCGACTATTCAATTTATTGGTGGTAGGAAGTCCGCCAACCCGCATTACGCCAGTACGGTGGACTAACCGGCCCCTCTCAATTTAGTGGTGGTAGGTCTCTCATATATCAGTGGCCGCCTGGGTAGGTACTACCACAATGTCTATTTCTGCCGCCAAACAGTAGTGTAAATGCAATGATTTCGGTTTGAAGGACATTGTAGGCAGAGTAACTTCCGGACATATTGTGACTTAATATCTTATGACTCCGGATGGCGAGCGCAGTGTAAAGCAAGCATTGCCTTGTAATTCATGATGTTTTTTGGTTTTGTTACTGTCCATGAACGGTTATATCGCGTCCCATCAGGCGAATAACATGCCCGTCTGAAACGAGCAAACAGTTCACGTGACGATTAGTTATATCTGCTGCCCCTGAACATCCACAACGCTTGGATCATGGATGTGTTGCCAGCCCATAAAATAGCGAGAAGAGCGGGTAGGAAAAAGAAGGGAAGAGTATTGCGCTTCCGGTAATTACAATCACCGAACAAAACGCAACAGCAGTGTTGTTTACGTTAATTTCCTGTGAGACATTAATACCATCCCGGATGACCCTGCCCATTTATGCTGAGTCATTAATGACAACAGCGTGGCTCTACCACTTTTTATTTCACACTTTCCTAAATTAATATAGAACTAAAAAAATAAATATAAATCAAAATAAAAATATTTTTTATTCAAATAGTCTTTCATAAGAAATTTTGAATCGTCCTTTTCTGCTACCACCGCGTCAGAACGTGTTGTAGCTGTGAAGAAGAAGCGGCGCAAGAAACTCCCTCAGCAACACGAACTGTCTTCTTTTTTCATTTTATAGCAATTAAACAAACAGTTTAAACGTTAACCGCAGTTATCCGAGGTGAAACAACTTAACCCAAGTTAAACATAATGAGTTAATGGTATGCAACAAATCTTGTGAGATAAACACGTTCAGTTTGCGGTTACCCGATGTTTAACTGTACGAGTTAACCGCTCACAGCTCCTGGCTAAACATTATGCGGCTTGGGTACTAGAACTTTATGTATAGGATATGTTATTACATAGACATAATATTATATTATAACTGGCGGTCCGACCCGGCTCCGCCCGGGTGCATATACACTTTTCAAAATGGCGGCCAAAATGTTCAATTCTGATGGTCAATTTAGAATAATGGAGAAAAGGATCCCTCAGATATCAATTTTGAAGCCAATCGGACCACAAAAACGAATAAAATGTTCTCGTATTTGCTAGATTTTTCACTACTGCTTCCCTCCTGTATGTCATAGCGTGATGATATAAAGCCTATAGCATTCCTCGATAAATGAACTTTCCAACACAAAAAGTATTTTGCAATTTGAACCAGTAGTTCCTGAGATTAGAAGTAACAAACAAACTCTTCAGCTTTAAAATTAGTATAGATTTTCAAATATTTTCGACCTTCTTCATATTTTTGACAGCCTCCGTAGCGCAGGTGGTTGGACGGAGAGGACATTATGATACTTTGGGCTTTGATAGTCGATATCAATTCTGTGTTCTTTTGATCCTGACTAAAAGACTTGAAATGATAAGTAAACGGATGAGATCTCGTAACCGATTCAAGATCATCTTTTTTTTTTATTGCAAAGAATGGCGAGACTAGCATGTCGTTCGCCTGATGGTAAGCGATAGGACCGCTCATGAACAGTAGCACAACCAAACAACACCTTGAATCACAAAGCAATGCTAGGTATTCCACTGCGCTCGCCATCCTGAGACATAAGATGTTAAGTCTCAATAAGTCCAGTAGTTATTCTGGCTACGATGTCCTTCAAACTGAAACATAACAGTGCCGTTTTAGCGGGAGAAATAGACATTGCGTTTGTACCTACCCAAGTGGCCCCTCACATATGAGAGACCTACCAGTATACAACTCAAGTAAATATCACAAAATGTTTAATTTATTATTTCCACAAGTATACGTGTTGTTTTTTAACGTGGCCTGTATGAAATGCGACTCGATATAAATGCACAATGACAATAAAAGCCGCCAGCTCGCTCAAACACTATTGTCCATTTTAAATTGGAAACTGGCCGGCGTAGTGATGTGCGGATGTCCCGCGATGGGACTGCGTTCCCGGGATTATAAAATATAAAATTATATTTTTAGTTATATGATATTTGTATCCGGTCAGAAAAAATCTCAAGGAGGCAAATCCATCGTAAAGAAGTAAGTGTGTTGAAATGAAATTCGTTTATTGGTCAAGAATGCAATTAAATGTTACCTTTCGGGTTCTGTCTATGTCTCTGATTTGAACAAGCTGAGGATAGCAAGATGAATTTGATATTTGTGCAGATCGTAAAAGAAATCTTCGATGGATACCTAAGGGATAGGGGATAGATATAGGGGATAGGTCTATATGAAGGTATCTAGACCGGACGACAGTAACCATGAGTTGCAATATAGTTATGTTGTTGTATATGTATAAATTTAATTATATTAGTTCCACAATTATTGAATACAAGCCTCTTTTAGGATTGCCAGCGATTACAATCTTAATCTACCATATAGACTAGATGCAAGCTAGTGAACTTAATTTAAAAATTAGAGTTTAATATAAATAACATAGTAACAAATGTATTGTAATTGGAGATTAAATACTATGTGCATCGACTTTTCACAAGAGCTATTTAACTACAGGACCAATAAACGAATTACACTGAATTTCTTCTGAAAAACTCCGCCCAAAGTTTCACAACCATGAAATCGGCACATTTCAACAAAACTCCTAAAATCAACATTCCAATCGGATCCCATGGAGACTTTATATTATTTTTCGCATTCCCGCGATCCTGGGACGCTGACCATCCCGGGACGTTGTCCATCCCGTTCTCCCATGAGACTCGGACATCACTCGTCTAAATAGAACAGTCGGTTTTGATTTTCAATTTATTCGCCGGCCATTGCCGCTTTGTCTTCCTGTCCTGTTTGTGCATTTGTACTGATATGATGAACGATTTGTGATGGTGTTTTGATATTAAGGGATTGAGAAATGAGTGGGGTTGACATTATTTTGGGTGTATGGTAGCTGTTGAATGGTATATTAAGTATTGAAGAATGGGAGTGGGCTGACACTGAATGATGACGTAAAGACTCCATTGCTTACATGAATTATGAATTGCGGAGTTCTACGTTCGATGCAAAAGTGAAGTTCGACTTTTTGAGATTTAGGTTTTTTTTTTGCCAACATTGGTATTAAGAACCAGAGATGAACATTTCTTATATTATAATATATGGGATCGACTGAATAGTATGTCTAGTATGCAGAAAAATATACGTTGATAATTTAAATTGAATATTTTAATATCGAAATACACACAGGATTGGTTTATAATTCTTCTTGAAACATACTGCATGAACATAACACGATACCTATGAAAGATTACCTTAACATTGTATAGTATTTTTTTTTAAATTTTAATAGCATTAAAAACACCAACAGTTACATACATATGTACATAATCCTGACCCCACACTAACGTCGAGTCTTGTTTCATGTATCAGAAACTACGGAAACTTTTCGTGCTGACAAACTCCTAGACCCAAATGCTAAATAATATTGTCAGTATAGTACAAGTAACAAACCTGTATCAAAGGATAGCTAAAGGAAAGTATTCAGTTATAATTAAACACATAATGCGTGTAGTACCGAGTAGGCCGCGCGCAGAAAGCGTAACGCACACTTCCGTCGGATCGTATGTGTATGAGATTAGTCTAGAATCGTCTAGGAAGCGACCAGCGTTCCGGATTATGCTGTGTATCTAGACATGTATCTAGAACTTAGTGTTAGACCTTGGTGTGATAGAATATTAATGAAATGACGATATGAACGGCCTACGATCATGATTGAAGCAATATGAAAGAAAAGTTTTATTGATGATATTGGAAAGGGAATAAGTACGGAATATTTTGCCCTAGTAATTTTATAGAACGATTTTGGTGTTATAACTGACAGCTTAGCTGTTGGTTTCAATGACTCTTCATGAAATTAATTCATTTAAAGACGATTTATTTTTGTGCATCTTGTTATAACTCATAAGTTTACATAATTGAGACTAATTATCATAATATAATTTCTCTATTTATGAGATTAATGATGACAATATATTCATCAAAGTGCTTACGACAGCCATTGAAATATTTGATATATTTAATCTCTAAGCAATACTAATAATTCTAAAAATGTTTTTACAAAAAATTGCCACGAATAAGTTAAATTACTATTCGCTTACAAAAATATACTACAATGCCCAAATAAAATTTTATAACTTTTATAAAAATAAAATTTACATTTTAATACAATAAAACTTCTGTGACAAACGCACACAAACCCTTTAATCTTCTCCAATAAGCGTCAATAAAAATTAACGCTATATCAATTGTCACCGGGTGTCAATATAGTCGGGGCCGTCGGCTTATACTCAGCGATAGTTGGTCGACATATCGCAGATCGCGATACCGCTCATCGCTCGAGGCGCTTAATGCGCTTATCGCTTACAAATAAGCTTACACTAGATTAGGGAGCTTATAGTTATTAGGTTTTCTGTTAAGTGAGGGCGGTGTGACTACTGTGATGATTCTGGAGTGCTCAAGGAAATGTGTTATGGGAGATTTATATGTTATTTTGCGGTGTTAAATATATATAATAATAGAGATACAGTATTTTACCGAATTATGATATGCTTATTATTGATATTTTTCTTTTATAAAATGTTTATCCCTCGTTTTTAGTATGATAGGTGTGGTTTAATAAGGGTGTTTAAAGACTATTAGATTCTGTGAGATGATTGGGTTTGACTATTCTCCGTAAGGATATGTATATATTCATGAATATATTTACTCGTTTCTAAATGGGAAGGTTTCCAGGGTTCTTTCAAAGAAAATACTCTTCTATAGTGATAGCGACTTTGTTGTGCTGGTCCCCTGGCACTGCAGAGATTCATGAGCAGCGGTAGCCGCTTACCATCAGACGGGCCGCTAGCTCTTCTTATATCGGCAATTAAAAAAAAACAGGAAAACCACATAAAAAGACACTAAAAACCAAAAGAACGACAACACAGCAATTTTTTTTATCAAAATTCGCAAAGCTTTGCAATCCGTACCCAATCCGATCACAAAGCGACAAATGAAACAATATATTTATTTTCTCGTCGCCAACCCTAAACATAGGCGCGGCTGCATTACGATAATGTTAGCGGGTCCCTGAGGACCGACACGAGCGCCCTTGTTGCCAACCCTAACACACTTCCGTGGACAAGTGCATTCATTTTTGGCAGTGGGTAGGTTGTACCCCTGAATTTGCTTTGGTAGTGGGTAGGTTGTACCCCTGATATGTCTTATGGTGGTAACTGTATAGGCTTCTAAGAAAATATTTGTAGAAATTGTAGAGATGAGTAGATGGTAAGATCACGACTGGTCATAATGAGGAATTTCAACACCCAGAACAATTGATGACACTATTGCGGTCATTATGAAACATAAAATGTTAAGTCTTTTAACACCTAGAAATTGTTGAATTTAAGGACCTTCAAACTGTAACATAACATTACTTACACGTTTAATACCGCTTGGTTTTATCATTCACCATCCGATGTATCAACAAAAACGGTGAAAATTCAGAACTGTATAAATCATTGCAGAAATTGTCTACCGTATCAAAATATACAACTATTATTACAAAACAATTTGACATATTACAATTAAAATAATTAATTTACATACCACGTAAAATATTTTTAATGCTTGTGTGTGCGCCAGTACAGCGTCACTTAGGGTGTGATCACACTGGTAATTGACTTATCCCGGGTGCGTTTGTGAATAATTCCGCAAAACACTCTATGTGCACGCGCCCTAACGCCAAATTGACTGAGTGCGGTCTTAATTCGCTTAAGATTTCACTCCGAATTGATGTGCCGTGATCCGACGGGATAACGTGGCGAAAAATATTGTTGACATTTTTTTACTATAAAAAAAATTCTGTAATTTTTCATCTCATAAAGTATAACCACGTTTCACGTAAAAGTTATTTGCTTGGTTCAACTAATTATTTTAACACTTATGCAAAAAATATAGATTTTGAATTTAAGATATATAAGTAATTATATGTGCAGATTAATAATTGTAAATTTAAATTGTGTAATAATAATAAGTTAAGTAGAAGATAGTTATTCAGTACGTATATTTTTTGGTACAGTTTGGGAATTGAAATATCGCGAATTTATGATATAACTAGATATGTGGCCTAACCACACTTACATGTACTCTCGATTGTAGAGTAGGTCCGTGCCCTGCAGTGGGACGCAAATGGGCTGATAAAGTCACAGTACAGTCTGAAATAACTCGCGAAAAATATTGGACCTAGTCATAGATTTTAATGCCTCACGATTATTGCAATATTTTACGTAATCTGCTCGCCACCGGCCATCAAATTATTTAATCCGCCACTAAAAACCATCACACACATTTCAATTACCATAAATCCAATCAAATTTTGTTGTCAAAGCGCAAAAACTAGTTATAAATCACCAACTCGCCCTTAACTCCTAAAGGGGTGTTCCTAATCGAATTGTCATAATACACCCCCATTATTTTATTGTGAATTTAATTTTCGTCAGTGTAATGCCGTGTCTCTAGGGGGTGGGTCAGTATTTGAGAGGGTGGGGGTCGCTTTACGGTCAATTTGGGAATAGTATCAGCTGATTTCTAGAATTGCAATATGTTGCGATTTCTACGGTGACGATTTGTTGTTTGTTATTGTTTTGATTTTTTGTTTTTGGATGTTAAGGTTTAAAAGTTGCGCAGTTCTTATCATGCCATACAAACGTATGTCACCCATATGTCTCTACCACATTTTATCCACAGAATCTTCATAAATGTGAGGTGTGTTTAATTGTGAGTTTCTTATGCCTGAATATGATGACACGCCATTCGCCTGATGGTAAGTGATACGACCGCTCATGGACAGTAGCAAAACGAAATAACACCACGCATTACTATGCAGTGCCTGGCATTCCACTGCGCTCGTTCTGAGACATAAGATGTTAAGTCTCAATATGTCCAGTAGCTACAATATCCTAAACCATAATTATCTCATGCTAGGTGATATGTCACTTCACATTAGCCAGTATTGGCATAGGCTTCATGTAGGCCAGCGCGGTGGATTATATGGCCTTACCACTCTCAATCGTATTCTCGATTATAGAGGAGGCCAGTAGGACGTATATGGGCTGATACAAAATACCACTTCATGTTACTAAACTTCATACTTAAATTTCACAAAGTCCTCTTGTCCACAGGTACTACGAGACGGGCAGCTTCAAGGCGGGGGTCATCGGGGGGTCAAAGCCGAAGGTCGCGACCCCCCCGGTGGTGGACGCAATCGCCGCGTACAAGCGGGAGAATCCCACCATGTTCGCCTGGGAGATCCGGGACAGACTGCTCAGTGAGGGGATATGCAGCCAGGATAATGTGCCTTCCGTGTCTAGTATAAACAGGTGAGTAAGATCGAGAACTTTCTGTACTAAGTAATAGGTATTGATGAGAATTCAGTCTACAAAGAGATTCTCCAGGTGAAATACATCTTACTTTTTGTATTTATTTGGGAAACAACAGATTGTTTACATTACAAATAAAAATTTTATTACAAACAAAAAATTTTACATTAACTTAAAAACAACTACTCGTAGAATTGCACAATCCACAACAGTTTCCACACATTACAACTTCGATCAAATATACACTAGATACACAGTTCCCTGTAAAAGTTCTGTTAAAAAGTGGCACCGATGCATGACATTAAAAAATATAAACAAAAAGATCACATGTTCCAAATATATTAACACAAATTCCACCTTATTCCTGGAGCTTAAAGTAGCTTTTCACATAATATTGTCTAAAGTTCTGCGACGTTTTGGAAGCAACGGTCGGTGCGTGACTGAAGGCGAAAGAGTGCTTAAAGCACTCTTTTTTGGTGCCATTTTCTAAGCGCTCATGTTGTATCTAGTGTATATTTGATCGAAGCATTACAACAACAAAAAAGAACTGGTGCGTATACAAACCCAGACCCAGGATACATATTATGATAATATCTCGCCAAATAATGCAGCTTTTTTACTAGCACGGCAAAGAGACTGATGGTAAATGGTAGACCGTCTAGACAGAGTTACTTTTGTCAGCCTTTTCAAATCATAGCTTCGTAACAATATAAAATGTGAACCTAAAATCCAACACACTGGTATCACAATTACGGTGTTTTCTCCAATTTTATTATTTGTTATTTTTATTTTTCTAATCCTTAATGTTTGAGACTAGCTATGCCTCGCGGTGTTTCCCATATAGTTCGTAGCGTGATGTTATATAACTTATGATCATCCAGCTGGCAACCACCTCTAAAAAAGTGTTGGTTTATTTAGGTATTATAGATTTATTAAAAGATTAGGTTTATTTCTCTCTTTTTACTACAATTTTGAAGACGGTTTATTCTTTAAATTTATTTTTGTTTAATTGCGCTGCAATTAGAGTAGGTACACAAGATTAGGAAGGAAAGAAGAACAGAAGGAAAATTAATGGACCAGCAAATTGCTTCACAACTTCATATATTTTTCTAAATAAATAAATTAACTAACCTAGGCCCCTATCTGACCTTAAACGTAACTAAAATTAATCTTATTTCATCTAAATTTAATGATGCTTAAGGAAGAATAACCAAAACAACACTCACTTTTAACCTAAGCATTGTACAATAACATAAAATACTCTTCAATGTATTCACAAAGCGTCGTTTTAAATAATACAGCAGTAACTTTAACATAACAATTGTATATCGAAAAAGGATGGGGAGACATCAACACAATTACACATAAAACTATCAATAAAATATAAGAAAAAGGTATTTATCGGGAAACTGCGCTCTTTTCTCCCCCTTTTAGGGAAATGGACGGTCCATTGTAATTTGAACCCTTTGCTGTCACTATATGGTATATCTTTGTGTGCTTGATTGAGTGGATGAGAAGTGTGTAATGTCGGGCCACGAAAGTTGATGGAAATAGAATTTTGATATATTTTGCTTTTTTTTAATAACAAGAAGCCTAATATTTGGTTATTTGTATTTATTTCAATTTCCACGTCTATTTCTAGATTTCCTTTAAATTTAATTTTTAAAGATTTAGCAAAATAATTTAGATTTATGTCTGTTGTCTAGGATACCATGAAAACTGTCTGTTTACATACGAGTATATTGTTAAATCTAAGCTTTAATATAGCCCTACCGTCGAAATTATATCATTTAATATAAAAGTCTCAATGCAACATATTTTTACGTAGCTATGATGTTAAAAGATTCCGTTTAGTTTAAGAATCGGAAAATACATCTAGGGAAAATTTTGACAAATCAGCAGAGCTAAAAATCGAAACTAGAATATAATGAAATCATATTGCTCTACCTACAAATTTCATATAAAAATAACCCAAACAAACCAAGTACCCTCATCTTTCTCGCGGGTCTCCTCGCCCGTCAATGGGTTGCGTGACGTTACGCCGGAAGTGAGGGAGCGGCGTGCCAAGATGGCGGACCGGAAGTGCGACACGTGCTCCTCTCGCTCCGGACATCCCCCGGCACCGTTGAGTTATTGTACGGTACCCTAATATCTTCGCTCTTACTGAACGCGGTTTATGATGTACACAGATATTCGATTAGATTGATTAATTTGTTGGAGTTATTGGGATATATAATAAATTATAATATCTTATGGCCATAGTCCTGGCCTCTTATGTGGGTAGGTACCACCGCAATGTCTCTTTCTCCCGGCAAACAGCAGTGTAAAAGCACTCTTGTGTATCGGTTTGAAGGACGTTGTAGCCAGGGTTACTACTGAACATAATGACACTTAACATCTTATGTCTCAGGATGGCGAGCGCAGTGGAAAGCCAGGCATTGCTTTGTATTTAATGGTGTTTGATTTTGCTACTGCTCATTAGCGGTCATGTCGCTTACTTTCAGGCGAAGGCCAGTCTCGCCATTGATAAAAAAGTACTTTCAGTCAAGTTCGCTAATATCGGAAACGGCACAACTTACAACTCACTCATTCCTACAACACTAAGACCCGAAGTATTTGTGAATCGTACAAAAAATTAGCTGAAATATGTACTCTGTAAACTGATAATAACGATTAAAGTAAATCTAATGTCAATTTCATCGTAGCTGTATCAGTTATTTTTACATTCTATAATTTAATCACTTACCATCAGGTGAACTGTTTGCTAATTTGCCGGACCTAATGAATATTGAAAATAACTCACACGTCACACATTATATAAATACTAAAATATCTAAACCCCCTAAAGATCAATCTCCGATATCATAATTTCCTCTTTATCACAGCAACAGGTAAAATAAACAACGAATTTAATAATCGGTAGCGTGTTTGATTAATATCGATAAACGTAGACACGCGTTAACAAACTAATAAGTGAAAAATCCGCCATTAGTCTTATCTATACCTTATCTGGCAACACCGTAATTAGACGCGTGGATTTGAAGCTTGCAACACTCGAATTCAAGTGGCAGGGGAATGATAACCATGTTATGAACGGGGGAAAAGTATTTCCTATTTAAAACATGTTTGTGGTAGATGGGAGATTTCAATTGTATTTTCAGGAGCCTTAATAAAATAAATCTAACTCCTTATCTACATTAAATATTAATATCAATATTTTATTTCCAACTCCTCCTATTAATTACACTTTCTGATTAATTTCGTTGCGGGTTAAAGACAAGTTAGACATTCCAGGAGACTCACCGAGCTTCATTGCTCGGTGTCATTACATTGCGTGCCACTGTTGATCCTGGCTTACAGGAGTTGCAGTGGTGGGTGTGGGGCGGGACAGTCTCCTCCTTATCTACATTATAATAAAGAAGTTTTGCAAAAATATAGTGCATTTCACTAAATGATACCACTGTATCAGCTAAGCAACTGTTGTTCTTTTTATTGAATGTCTATAGTAATAATATAAAGAGGAAAGACTTGATTGTTCGCATTATATAGGCTCTAAAACTACTGGACCGAATTGAAAAATTCTTTCACCATTCAATCCTCAATTATCTCTGATGTATATAGACGATAGAACATTTTCAAAAAAGTGTATGTGCAGCCGGGTGGATCCGGGCCGGGACGGTAGTATGATATAAAAGCCATTCGGGTTTTAATTCTTCATATTAAGGAAGGTATCATCACATCATACTTTGTTTTAATTAACAATCAAACTATCATTCCAATCACATTTATTCAAAAACGCATTCGCATCGAATAGCTGAGAGTCGATTTCAAATGCCCCCATTTTCGGGAGGTCCATTAAGGAACAATAACCTGCATTATTGGTCGCATACAGAGAGGGTGGACCAAATTGTATTACTTTAGACTCATCGCACATTGTTTCAATGTTTTTGCACTCGATTTTGTATGGGTAAGTTATTATATGAATTCGATGATTTCGTAAGCCTTTTTTTGGATAAAAGGATGTGACGAATTAAATCTGATGATATATGCAGTGTAGTTTAAATACTGTTAATAATATTAATTAGCGAAAAAATGGTTATATCTTGCTGTTTGACAGAATTATGCCGGCCTATGAATGGCGAGACGAGCATGCTATTCGCCTCATGGTAAGAGATACGACCGCTCATGGACTGTGCTCGCCATCCTAAGACATAAGATGTTATGTTTGAATATGTCTCGTAAATACTCTGTCTAGAATGTCCTTTAAACCGGAAAACAACAGTGCATGTTACACTGCTGTTGGGCCGGAGTAAAATAGACATTGCGGTACCTAGCCAGGCGGCCTCTCACATATGAGAGACCCACCACCAGTTAACATCGCTGATTCGCGTTCAAATCGGGATGTTATCGAATACTGGCCACTAGTCAACAAGATAGATCTTATCTAAATGCTTTTTTAACTACCCCAAAACACCCCCAATGTTTTCACCAAAACTTAATTCGCCATTATATTAAGAAAGCGATACGATCGCAAGTGAGAAATGCCAGAACAGCTAAAGTCAATTTTAAAATCATTCCCTTGCATACAGGGGCGGTTTTTCACCCCCAGCGCGTGCGCTACACGTGTCAGACACGTGCCCTACCCGGGAACGGAACTCGCAAATGCGGTCGCATGACGGACGAATGGAAAGCTATTTAAATGGAAGTGAGAATTTTGGCGAAATCGCTTAGTGATAGGGGATGAATTTTGGGATTTTCGAAAGTTATATTGGTTGTTTCTATAGGATTTGCAGTGCAGTTGGTTGAGAGATGTGAAATAAAAGTCTTCGGTTCGATTCTCGCGGATCAAAATAACATTTTATGTACAGTTCACAAATATATGATTCTGGTCTCGGTATAGTGAGGATTAAACGTGTCGCAGAATTTCTAATTAATTACCCAACACAAGTTATTTACACAGACTGGACAAGAAAATGTACATGACCAGAGTAAAATTTTGTAATATATCACAATTCATAATTCTTTTTTGCAATACAAGTGCAAAAACAATCGACTCACGCATACACTACGTAAGAAAAAGCAACTTGTAAAAGAACTGATAAAATATATACACTGACACATCATAACACGGTAAACCGATTTGAACTAAATTAAAAACATAACATAAAGTCAGCAGAAACGGCTCATAACCATAAAACAGCCGTTGCGAAATAATAAAAAAAGCGAAATGGGAATGCGAAAAAAAGCGAAAAAAGCGCGCGGCATCGCCACGTCAAGACATTTTAATCGGCTGTGCCGCCGTGGCGTAATTGGAGCTATAACTCTGCCAACCCCCCGTTTGACATTTGCGTTTTTTCACCCCCCCACACCCCGCACCCCGCCCGCAAACTGACTACGGAGTAATTTAGGTTAGATTCGCAAATGTGTCAACGTGTGATTTTTTTTCTTTTTGCAAAAACAATTAACCTTTGGGTTAATTGATTTTTATGATGGATAGATATTAGATAAGTCTTGTAAAGGAAATATATTGAATATAATGTTTTTAGCATAGCGGTAAATATGAAAGTTTTTGTAATGTCATGTAAAGACCTTGCTTGGGTTACGACAGGTTTTTCATTATTACATAAGGTTGTCCCTATCCCTAGGATACAAATGTCCTACTCATGGTCAAATTTACTCGTATTGAAGCGTATTGAAAGACTTTCATTGATTCAGTTTTTAAACGTTTTTCTTTTTGTTTCATCAACTACATACTTCACTGTTGGATATATAGGCTTTCCTTTAGTCATTCTACAGCGGCCTATTGGAAAGGCGACTGCATCTTCTTGCAATCTTCATTTATTCTCTCTGGTGGTGACTTTCTGATTTATTTCTCAATCACAAACTCAAACGAAGGATAGAGACATAAGTCCTGATAGACCGGATACCAGATAGTTCCTGGATAATCTTTTCATCTCTACTTTTATCTTTGCTTTTCTTTTTATTATTTCTCCTTTCTCGTCTATGGGCTCCACTTTCATAAGTGGCAATAAAATTATTTTCTTTCTTCATTTCTTCTTTATTCACAATATATCCAGAGTGCTTGACTACCAAAAATCTAACTAACAAATATAATAAAAGGCTGTATAAATCACACATTTACCAACATTAACGTCGCCCACTGTAAAATATAAGGGTGAAACATGACCGCAACCCTTGCAGGAAACGGATATCATAACCGGCGGGCTTTTTGTGGAATTGTTCGCGAATCGTACTTTGCATTTTTTCCGCGAGCTGTTGGAAATTTATTATTTTTTGCTGTGGCAACCCTGTTACAATGAGTTTATAAAATAACGTCAAATAATCATGAGCTCTATACTTGTTTATAGATATTTTTGTTTTTTCTCTATCGTGATTAATATTCTGATGGATATGTATAATCTAATACTCCTTATAACTTTTGTCTTAAATTTTTAACACAAGTAGCATCGCCGTCTTATAAAAATTTGCATGACGTAAGGATTTTGTTTGTTTAATAAGTTTCCCTTAAGACAGAAGCTATAAGGAGTATGAGATTATACATAGCCATCAGAGACTTGTTTAGACTCCTCAAAAAGTAGAACATCAATGGTTCGTTTTAACTTAAAACAAGTCTACCAAATAAAAATATCCATAAAGTATAAACAATTTTTGCCGTCCCTCAAAATCTTTTTAAAAAAGTATTTTTGATAACACGACCTTACATTCGAATTTCGAATTTGAAACCAGACTACAAGTTTACTATAATATTCTTACACGCTTCTCCAAATTATCCCTATAAGCCCATGTTCTAAACATACGCTTATAATTAGAAATCACATCAGCTCACCCTTCAAATTTAGCTCATGAAGTTCCCAACAGACACTTCATTCCGCCATGATGGATAGCGCGGTATGTTGAGTTATTGCCCCGAAGCCCTCAGTTGACATATGCAAAAATTGTTTCGCAAACTTATCAAAAAACCGGGATTAGAACGTAATAGAGTCATCATTCTCGCCTCTGGGGGCTCTTGATGGATGCTTTGGTTGTTCTATTTTCCTCGTGTTTTGGTGATTTTTGGGGACATTGTTTATTTTACGTTGGCAAGTTTTTGACTAACGCATGGAAATTTGGCTTATAGTATTACGATTCTTTTGATAGGAGCAGAATGTATATTTTAAAATTGCGCAATTCCTGACTAATGAGATTTGTACAAATCTACAATCTTCTGTACCCTACCATACGTTCAGGGCTATAAGTATAAACATTGTTTCAAACATTGTGATTTGTTTATTTATACATACAAACAATTTCTAGGAAGGAACAAACAGGATCAAATATTTTCAAAAAGTGGTCCAACTCTTTCATGATTGAATCTAACGCTTTACCAACTCAACTCTAGAACCAAAGGAACTTCACCAATGGTATCATCGTATGTTGGAACCAACTTCACCACAGGCCCGTCAAGATCTACTTCCACCCATAAAAGAAATATAAAACTCAACAATATCCAATCAAACAATTACGATCCGGCTACATGGAAATTCCATTACCCTCCCTTAAAAAATCGCATTGATCAAAAGTACCACAAGCGATCACAATGAGTACATAAATCATACGGCACGCGACCTAGCGAATGGAGTGATTTGTCCCGCTTCCGATGGTTAAAAATTCACTGTGGGCCAAATTAGGGTCGGTTTTTTATAGTGGTTCTGCGGTGGGTTAGTTTGCATGTATGGGATTAGTCCGATGACAGAGGGATTTTAGTTAAGCCAGTTTCAATTCGCAAGTAATGCTTTATCCACGTTTGAGTCCAGTTTAAAGAGTATGATTTAAATTAACTCTCTTTGTGCTTAATTTATCTGGATTTTATTGGAATCTGTGATGTATTTTATTATGGGAATCCCAAGGTTTTTGGCTTTGCCTAGTTTGGGTACCTCTGGTAATACTGAAAATATAAAAATATATCTATATAATGATTTTTCTCTTGGTTTTTACTTAAAATTTTGTGTGTTTAACAAATGAATTTACCATTTATTATTATTGCTACTATATTCAAAGTTTAAAACTCCCGACATATAGTTGGTTGATGGAATAACTATACTTTGGATAATACTATATGGATGTAATAATCTAGAGAGGATAGAGACTGTAATTACACTATGTTCGATTTAAAGTACATAGCAATAGGCGACTATTAGTTTCCACGCTAGACTGCTGTTTCATCTAACAATCCAAACTCGAAAATGATCGTGGCCTCAAACTACTTCAAGATATTGCGATTATCACAAATACAGACCTAAATATTGTAAATGGTATCCTTAATAATCTTAAAGATCAATGATCATATTACTGTTTTTTTTTTATAAACCTATAATGTCACACTGCTGGGCAAAGGTCTCCCTCAAGTCCTTCCATCTGTCTGTATTTTCTGCCGTTGCCGTCCATACACAGCTGAATTTGTCAAGGTCGTCACGCCATCTCTTCCTAGGTCTACCTCGTCGCCTCTTGCCATCTGGGGGCGTCCATTGTGTGCATTATTACTGTTTAAATAAAGAAATCTTTATGTCAATTACCTTACTATTGAGAATGCCGAAGATCAGACGAAATGGAGAAGACTCGGCCGAAAGGTGGAGCATGCTGGGATAACGCCTAAGCAGAATGAATTAATTACTATTTATGTACAGGATCGTGAGAAACAAAGCAGCGGAGAAAGCGAAGCACGCGCACAACCAGCAGCAACAGCAGCAGCAAGAGCAGGAGATCAGCTCGGCGCAAGGCAGCGTCGTCTCTGTAAGTATCCTCACTTTGATAATTTAAGGAAAGTAGAATACAGGAACACAGGAAACAATAGGACCCTACCCTTTACCAGTCAGGGGGACCAGGTATAACCAATTTGTACTGGCTAAAAGCGTGACGACTTTAGCGGTAAATATTGATGTTCACTTGTCTGCTAAGCTAGGTAATTGTAGAATATATGAGAATATAGCTAGGTTTAAATTAACCACCTCAATTAACATCATAAGCATTCACACGAAAAAAAGCATTTTATAAATCAAAAATCCTCAATTAATTATGTATACTGATTGGCTATGTCTAATCTTATCTACGATTGCTCTTAGACTATTCTTAAATTGTACTTGTAGCCAAACCTTGACCAACTTAATCCGTTCACAAATTCCAGCCTTGGTAGGCATAGACATCTCTATATTTTTGCTTAACCAAAATTGAAATTCATACTCATCAAACCAATATACCACCAGGTGATAACCCATGCGGGCAACGCCCCTGGCACGACGGCGGTGCTGTCTCCCACCACGGACCAGCACGTCACCAACACCGGCAGTTACAGCATCAACGGCATCCTGGGCATTGAGCAGGTGGAAGGCCTGCATAATGGCAACGCCACGGGATTGAAGAGGAAAAGACATGAGGACCAGGGTACGTTGGTGATGATATTTTCTCGGGACTTTTTTTTTTGTTTTTTTTTTTATTCCAAAGCGACAATCAAGTATATGGTCTGATGGTAAGCAGTTACCGTAGCCTACCTGGTTTTTAATTGAGTCGATGTTGGACCTTTTCTAGTTGGTGATAATTCTCTCCTTACTGTTATACTCCTATAATACAAGGTTTACTTAGTTTAGGAGATAGGGCAACAAAGAATTCTAATTAAAAAAATGTGTAATAAAATACTTTTTATTTATATTTAATATCTTGAGCTGAAGTAAGTCTCAGTTCAAGGCACAGACCTCTACAGTTTAGGGTTAAGGTTATTCTTCCTTTTTAATAAGTTAAATAGTAGAGTGGTAGAGCCACATTGAAGTTACCATAGACTTTGAATTGTATTGGATCGACTGGATAACATTTTGACTGAAATTAAATTTAAATGATAGCTTAGCTATTGAATAAGCGAATAAAGCTTAAGTTTTCGCATGCGTCATGTTATATAATATCTTAATAACAAAAATACAATATTATTAACATGTAAACCACCACGCAATGAAAATAATCCTCTGAACAACTTTGCAAAAAACTAAATAGTTTTGACGAATTTCAGATCTTTCTATAAACGTAAATATATAACTTCTAACCGTACTATATACACATATCCCTATGTACCTAGAATAAAATTCACAATTTCCAAAATGTTTAAAATGAGAGCTTTTAGTTTGGTCGCACGGGTGTCGTTAGAGCGAGCGAGTAAAACTTGCAGATAATGCCTCAGAATATGGAGTTAAAATACACGGACCCCTTTGAGACGAGTGTTTTATGATTGTCTCTAAGTTTTACTAGGGATGGGGGAGTGTCGATAGAATTGTAGGCGTAGGTTGTTTAATATTTGTGTCAAACTTCGACTGTATAGAAAGTGTAATTATGTGAGTGTTCTTTTGGGAAAGTTTATTGTTGAAAAAAAGTATTAATTATAAAAGAAAGATACGAAACGATTATTCTCATTATTATAATTGATAAAGACTGTAGAGTGTTTTACGCAAAGATCTAATAACATTAACATATAACATTTACCTATTTCACTTATATAATCTTGATTGTATTCTTATGATGACTCGTCAAAATACTTATAAGAGTCCTCTTACATGCAACATAAAATCGAATATAACCGAATAGATTTTCTGAAAAAACATCCTGTTAAGTGTTAAATAATAATTTAATATATATTTTCATTCAATCATGGTTCATATCAATCAATTAATCTTCCTATTTTCTTAAAAATCACCGAATAATTATACTAATTAATAGACATTTCAAATTATCGAAAAAATAACTCCAATATCGATTACCGCATCCCTAATTCCGCCCGCCCGCGCCGCGCACCAACCGTAACATTCAAGATTTACTGAGCTATTAAATCTACTGCACAATTTGTACAAGTTATTATAACTCCGCCTAAATTCCACATCGAATTGACTTACAACTCTTCTGTGAAATTGTTCTTAAGTTTCAAATAGATTACAGAATATTTTGAGGACATTTCTAGTCAAATATATAAAAATAATCTTAGATATTTCATTTCATTTGCTACATGCACTAGAAGAGTGAAGGAACATCGAGAAAACCTGCATATCATAGCGATTTGTAAGAATTTCTATGTATGTAGAGCTCGCCTAACCGGCACTAGGCCAGCGTGGAGGACTATAAAGCCTAACCCCTCTCAATCGTAAACTCGATAGTAGAGGAGGCCCATGCCCTGTGGGATGTATATGGGCTGATACATTTCATAATTTCATTTTAATGACTTCATTAGAAGTCACCGCATTGCTTTAATTCTAGCCTGAAAGACTTGTAACCTAATATGCTTCTGATTTGAATGTCCAGTGAGCTCATAGTCTCCTGGTTTCAATACCCAAATTATTGATGAATTAACGTTGCCGTAGTTATTCTTTTTGATAATCCCATGTGAGGTCCGATACTAAAATTTGTGGCATGGCAATCTGTGCTATATTCTATTATTTTTTGGTGAGTAGATAACCTCGGTGGAAAATGAAAGGCACCAGACTCAACTGAAAATTTACAGATTACTGCAAAGACAACTCTTTTTGCGAGCTAATGTTTTGCCAACCCAAACATATATGGGATAAATAAAATAAAACGATACTCTACATGATGATAATTATATTTATTTTATTCAACAGATGAGAACCGGGACTTCAACAGCCATTCAGAGGACGACGTGAAGAGACAAAGAAGTCATTACAACGGTGACCAGATATACTCCAATGTAAGTCATTATTGAGCCTTTATAGATGAATTTTAAGCGTTCCTTTTCGGTCGACTTTTGAATTTAGTTAGAGCGAAGATGATAAAATATTCGATAGCTAAAATAAGTTTAAAAACTGTCTATGAATAAAGCCGGTAATCATTTGAATATTAATATATTTTCGAAGCTTGAATAGGTTTTAGTTATTAAGGGTAGGCTCATCTAATACTCATATGTCATTGTTTAAATGAAGATCAAGGATAATTGATATCAAAGAATCGAAGGATAATAATAAAAAAAAATAGATAAATTGTATTAAAGTTTTTGTGTTATTAGCCGCTTCCGCATCATCGTTTATATGACCAATATCACAACACCAACTCCTAACATTTCAAAAACCACAGTAAAATAACAAACAGTTAATTTAAATTAACAATTAACAACTGGGCTTCGGTTCGTCCGCGGTTTACGACAAACGAGCGCAAAACGCGTCGAATTGGTGCGTAAATTCCGTCGGCCATCTTGCCGTGACTGATGGCGGTCGGGGCACACTAATGACGTCACTTCCCGCCCGCCATTGCTGCGAGGTGAGAATGGCGCCAGATTTACTCTGTGCTGTTTTGACTGGCAAATTAGTGTGTTTTGAAGGTTGGGCTTTGAGAGATCAGTGTTAAAGAACAGGTTGTAGGTTTTTTGTTAGTATAAAAATATGCTTAAGTAGGACTAGAAAAGTGATCTTTATTCCAACGCATTAAGAAACTTGATAATGTCTGGAAGTGGTAAACGCAATATATTGCCATACAGTGCTTAGTCATTATAAGTACTGTTTTTGTCATTTACCCATAAAACAACTACTAAAAATATCCACCTATACAAAAAAAGTCCACCCATATTTCAATTATAAATGGATCTAATATAAACGGACCCCATGTTCGATATTTAACCTAATCTAACCTTTCAGCTATGGTCATCATCAAAATGGAGTCTAAAGGACGAGTACAAGTTGCTATCGGAGCTGGGCGGCGCGGGAGCAGCCCCCGGCTACTACGGAGAACTGTTCGACGCGCCGTACGACCACGCGCCCCATGCGCATTACACGCCGCATTCTGGTAAGTATCTTAGATAGTAACATGGTACAGACCCAGTAATGGACTTGGTGGTAAGTGTATCGATAGTTTCCATTGAAGCACTGTATGACTACGCGCCTCATGTGCTTTACACGCTGCATTCCGATAAATGGTGTATGTTATAGCATGGTACAAGGACAGCAATGGACTTGATAGTAAGTAAAGTGTACGTAGAAAATACATTGACAAGAGATAGCTGCTACTAACGACCACTATAACCCATCCTTCTTAAACCAGAAATTTGAAGCTGTTAGTATAATTATATTAATGCATGTTTATGTTCGATTCCCGTATCAAGACAAATATTTGTGTGATCGTGATTTGTTTCGGGTCTGGCTGTTTATGAGGCCGAAGAGTCTATCGCAATTTCTGATATCCACGACACAAGACTCGTTCTTAGTGTGGGGTCAGGACTATGTGTGTGACTTTTATTTTATTTATAAACACCTGTTCTAAGTGTCAATAAGATGAATACCAAACAGTAGTGTGAATGAATGGGCTCACAATTCCCATGGCAACGGATGTCGGAGCCGCGACGCGACCACAAAACACTTTGCGGTTTCCATCTCACTGTGCCTACATAGTTTCATTATCTTGCCTATTGTGAGTTGTCAATGAGTAACTGATATTTGTACAGAGGATTAGGTGTCCTTTACTTTCTTTATGGTGAAAAAATATCATTATAATCTCGTAGTCGTTGAGTAATGGTATAGTCCTAGAAACATTGGCAGGAATGTTTTCTTTATAGCAATGAATGGTGAGACAAGCGTGCTATTCGCTTGAAGGTAAGATATAGGACAGCTCATGGACAATAAACTAATCAATTCTTGGCATTTCACTGCGCTCGCCATCCTAAGACATAACATGTTAAGTCTCAATATGTCCAGTAGTTACTCTGGCTACAATGTCCTACAAACCGGAATACAACAGTGCGTTTACACTGCTGGTTAGCGGGAGAAATAGACATTGCGGTGGTCCCTACCCAGGCGACCTCTTACATTTGAGAGACCTATCACCAGTTAATACATTTAACTGGGTTGTTGCAAAGGTTCACAGGGACCTGAATTCATAGCTTATCTTTTGTGTTTCGTTTCTGGGAGAGACAGCCTAGAGAGGTAGATGAGATGAAATGAGAGGGAGAGAGAGGACTATCACACATTTATTTTTCTTTTTCCGTCATTTGTCCAAACCATTTAAAAAGATCAGCAACCCACACTGTGAAAAGATGCTCCAAATCCAACAGCGATGTGTGTGTCAGCCAATAGACATATTGCATAGATGTTACTGCGAAAAATATAAGATATATTTATGGATTCAAAATTAATGCCTCAGAAATTTCGTCTTTCTCCAATTAAATCTCAATAAAATTAAAAAAGGATAATTTAAAAGCACGCGCCACATATCAAATCAGACACAAAGATGACCACATCCCTTTGCGAATGGCCCGCTCCGGCCTCTCCCAGTAACAAGACGCGTGTAATGTACACCTCTCGTTCTGCTATTGTACCCCCGTACTGGTTTACCGCGTATTGTCTAGCAATAGTTCGCGACGTAGATATGTTTGTATGGGGATGGGTAAGGTGGGTTGATGGTACAGGTGTTAGTGACAGATTTCATTTATTTTAAACTTTTTATACGAGTTAAAGACAAACTTATTCTTTTTTAAATAATTACACCCAACTATCTTATACATAGTATTGACCTCACGCTAAGATCGACTCTTAGGTAATGAGTATCAAGAACTACGAGATTCTTTTCGGTCCCACAAACACCCAGACCCGAAACAAATATCACACAAATATATTTTGTCTCGGTGCGGAGATTGAACCCGCGGCCTCACGTTCTACAGTCGGCGTGTAACCAACTGCGCCACGGAGGCTTTAACTTCTCACTTGACTTAATACCTAAGGCATTCTCTACCACATAACCTTTGCTTGATGTAGAGGTTGAACAAAGTAAGAGTTTATAGTATTACGAAGTACAAAAGAGTTCTCGTTTTAAGATAAAATAGAAATGTGATTTTTTTACATCCATGACGAGTTTCCCTTAAGAATTTAGTATTCCACGTTTATCTTAACATCATTATATCATATCATAGTGCTGTCTGTACTTCCTCTCTCCACTACAAAAGGACAATCACGGTAACCACAAATATCTGTGTTACCAGTACGAAGGGTAACTGTTAGCGGTAATGTCAACGTAGAGGGGAAAGGGGGGTGGTACGTTGTCACCACAGACTTTCAGGCCGTGACGAATAATCTAATGACAGATGCGCACGCGCCGGTTATACCTCCGTTGTATATTGTGTGTTATCCGTTGTGTTATTATTGTATAGAAAATCCCATCAAAATGTTTTTGATGGGATCTCACGTCTTTTTGTAGAGTTCTATTTTTTTCCTTTTCGGTACTTTTTACTTCTAGAATATCACTAACGATTTTTCTTAAAGCCTCTGCCTTATGGCTTTTTCTTATTTTTGTAGGTATCAATTTATCACAAATATAGCGGATTTGATTATTAATGTTCTTTCTTTCATGGTAATTGATATTTTCGAGCTATTTAGTCTACTATTTATTTGCAAGTTTTTTTAGAGGTATGTTGTACAATTTCATGGGCTGAATACACCCTTTTCCTCTCTATACCCCCTTCTGTTATGCCTGATATATATAGATACCTATCTACAACTATGATTCCATTATATACGGGTACAATAATTCATTAACTGCAAATGTAACTTTGTAATCCTATACATTTATATGGGATTACAAAGTTATTCACGCAGTTGGTCTATCTAGAAAACTAGACACAAATTATGAAATGTTTGAATTTTCCCTTACTTTAGACACTAAACAATAATTATATTCTAAATTTGAAGGTTCTATGTCTGCTAGAAGTGCCGTAGACTTTTGATGATCGGTCAGTCAGTGAGTGACAAAATTAAGAAAGTTTGACTAGTTACAATTCTTGAACTACTACTGGTTCAAATTGAATGAAATTTTAAATATACCGTGTTTACATAATGCCTGCTTAGTAACTGAAAATTCAGGCTTCATGCTTTAGCCACAACGAAGTTATAGGGGGTTGAAAATGGTCTGAATTGCTTCGAGAAAAGGATGTTACGGCCTATAGCTCGACTTGGAGGGGGCTCGGCCGCGCCCCCAGATAATGTAGGAAGGCCTGGGTTTGATAAAGATTTACCTGCTACTGACACAGCATTTGCTAATTGCTTAATAAATGCACTGGAATATAAGTTGAGTATCTATCGTTTCGGACGAAGTGAAGGCGAGAGTAATTTATTAGGCTTTCAGTATTTAATGTTGATAGATGTGCGTGGCGGCCTGTTGGTAAACGGACCACGGCTACCAACATGCTCACGGTGATCGCTGGTTCAAATCCCAGGGTACACCACTGACTTTTCAGAGTCATGTGTCTAATGACAGTCGATCACCACGCACTTTAACGGTGAAGGAAAACATCGTGAGGAAACCTGCATACTATAGCGAATTTATAAGAATTTGTATGGTATGTAAAGTCCGTCAACCCACACAGTGTATAGGATTTCCAATACACTGGGTATTGGATTTTTCAATTCATTATCAACCCGGAGTCAGAAATTTGTGCCCAATTTGGCGATAGGCTCGCCCCCTATCACGTAGTCAGACGGCATACACAAGGTGAAATGTGGGTATCCTAGCACATCTGCCTACCGCTTTTGGGAAAAAGGCGTGAGTTTATGTATGTACTTTTCTCGACAATACGTCCAAAACAGTACCAGTCATTACTCCTTCAATCAGCGGCCGTTCTGCCGAGCCAATTTGTTTTATTACCGCCAGTTACAGATTTCAATGGGAGATTTTTTTACTCTGGTCACACCGTGCCGACTGGCGTCGCGTAACTCGTAAATCTACTATAAAAACATTTTCACCATTCGTTTTGTCAAGTGCGCTGTCGGGGAAGTATTTTTTTTTGCTCTGGCAATTTGTGAAGTTAATTTTAAATAGTAACTCGTTGATTTTTCGTTTTTTTTTTGTGTTTGTACAATTTCCGCTTGGAGATGTTTTCATACTTTTTGTTCTAGAATCATAATCAGTACTTAGTGGATTACACATTATGGTAATTGTCTTCAGAAATTGTATTGTGGGTGAATATAATCATTGCTCGATTTACACCGACCCGCAATAATGTAGAACTATGCAATAATATCTATCTTCTCTTACTAGTTTGAAGGCATGTCGCCTAGCAAATGAAATTACTGAGCGTCAGGAAATTACACTAAATATCTCAAAAAGCAACACATGCAATGCTAAATAATAAGAAATTCTGAGTGGTGTTGCTCCTCTTACCACCAGGCAAGCGCCCTGCTCATCTTTCTTTATTACTAACAATTAGAAAGACACCCAAAGTAAGAAAAATAATGATTACCGTGCAGTACAGAAGCTTTATCAAGACTGTTGCCGAAAACGAAGCCGGGTGATAGTTCTGATGACTACAAACGCGACAATTCCTTTGTGTGATTTCTTAATATCATCGTGTTTACGTAGTAAATCCATAACTTTGATAAAATAATAATTTAAACCCTTGCGTACCATAGGATCCATATATCCTGTATACTATGATGACTTAGGATACTAAATATTTTTTATCCCACAGCGACGAATGACTCAACGGGGTCGAACGGCGGCGCTGGAGAGCCTCCTTCTGCGGCGGCCAGTCCCGACGCCGCGGCGCTGGTCGTGCTACAACCGCCGGCGCCGCCTTACCCACCCTACGCGCACTATGATGGTAAGTACTGATGAGTTCCACTAGGTACCGTCAAGTACCGCTTAGTACCATCAAAAACCACAGGGTACCTGTCGAGTACCGCTTATTACCAATAAGAACCACTTGGTACCATTAAGTACTGCTGAATACCATCAAGTACACCAATCGCCTATATACAGGATAGATATCGTTACCTTACACACCGTATTCGGAATATCATGGGAAGTACACGAAACCTTAGTGAAGTGGGGTAGTAGAGCCATATGGCATGATAGGCTAGCTTGAATAAGGTGCTGTTGCTATCTCACAGAAAATCGATGTGAAGAAAAAGTTTATGGGAATCGACGAGTGAGGTAGAAGATCCCAATATTTGAAATAGAGGTTTAGATATTGGTATCGATAGCGATCACTGGTCACGAAACTTTAAATCTGTCATTGTGATAAATATAATTATTTTGGGTTTAGTTCGTGTTTGTCCTGTTTTGAGCAGGCTGGGATAATTGTATCGATGATCTATATTAACTATCCATTATTAAGATTAACTATGGCCTAACCACTCTCAATCGTATTCTCGATTGTAGAGGAGGCCCGTGTCCTGCAGTGGGACGTATATGGGCTGATACAGATACAGATACAAACAGATTAACTATTGACGAATACGCCCAATTATATAGCTTACATATCACTTACCATCAAATACATCGGTGTATGGAATGCTGATCAAAATACTGTACTTTCATGGTAATCTTTAAAATTAATGTAGTTCTGAAAAGCAAGGTTCTATGTTTTTAAGCGATGCATAAATCAGAGGTAGCTAAGTCCTTTTCGCATACAATTTGCATATATATTAGTGAATGTTGCAGACGCGTGTATGCCATGAATTAACTGTTTTTAGCTAAATATAATGCCTTCGTCTACGTTGATAGTCAGGTTCTTTGGAGTAAGATGTTTTAATAACAAAATTGGAAACATTATATCGCGACATAAGTACATAATAAACATACATTTACGTGGTTGCTGTATTATGCTTTAGTAATCTAAAACTGAGGTATTAGGATAGATTTGAGAGTTAATGTACATTTATAAAATTACAACCAACAATATCAAGACGCAATCCCACAAGCTTTAACTAAAAGAAAACCAAAAGATACGATAATCATCAAAGTACGAGAAACGAGGACAGAAAGAATGGTACAAAAAACCTAACACATCGACCCCGCTCTTGAATTAACGGAACAATCAAATCAGCCGAAACAAAAAGCACGTTAAAACATCTTGAAACGAGTACATAAAGGAGAGTGGAGAGCGATCCCCGCCCTCCCCCGCCCTCAACACAGCCCGCAAAAACCAACGCACAACAATAAAACAAGAAGAATTCAACAAAAGTGACCGAACAGAAAAACAGCAAGAATCAACGGTAAAACACAGAAAAAATGGAGAGGAAAGCTTTCGACAAACTCGAGCGGCACTCGCAGCCACTCTGAAGGGAAATCTAATTTTCTCCTCGGACCGGGCCGTACAAGCATCATAAGATCATAAAACCACAAGTAGTACATGGAAATTTGGCACTTATGCATAACACAGTACGTGTTGGTATCGCATGCAAGCTCGCAGGGGGAGCTTTATGCTTTTGGTCTTTAATCTGCCACAATCTGCTTATCCCGACCGAGGGGGGCAGGGGGGGCAGACATCTTTAATAGCTCATTCGGGGCTCTATGCAAATAATTTTAAGGGGGTTCTGGGGGGATTCATACGGGCTTTGTCTGAAGCGTTTAACGAACCGAAACACGACTCTGTGATGCGACAGAAGTGGCTTTGAGCACTTCAAATGGGTCCGTAGGCCCACTTTGGTTATAAATATTAAACTGTCAGTCTTGCTTGCGGTCGGGGTTGCCAGAACGTGGGAGTTTCGCGAGCTTTGCTAATATTAATTGCGATGGGGTAATTGTAGACTAAACTGAGTACGCACTTTATTTGTATATATGGAGCCATGAATTAATGGAGTAGTGCAAGTAACTTTGAACGTTTAGAAAGTAATGTAAATCAAAATACTTTATCGAACTCATAAAATGTCTTATTTTATTTAGATTTAGTCACTTTATAATATTTACTCGCTGATATTTCTGGATGATGAGTTACGTAAATGAAATGTCATAAGACAGAGAGAGGGCAATCCTGCCGACCAATGGTCTTTGTTTTTGGATCTCGGAAAAATAGAGAAGAAAGTGACACACCTGAAACTGCACAATAATTATTTGTTTGTTAATAACATCTTATTACATCATGATACATAGTCATGTACATAGTGAAGTGTTATCGTCACTCCCAAAATTATTACCTTCCTTAATTCATTAAGAAACAGTGATGATTTTCAAATTTACTTTTTATACATCATAATCTCCAAATACCAGACCACTCCAAGCCATGCCTCTAGTCCAATAAAAAAGAACAAAACAGGGAAATAATCCTTATAACATGGCAATACATGTATTACCCGATTCCGCGAGGGCGCTTGTGGGCGGACTCCCATACAAACGCGTTACACGTTATAGGGCGTGCTCCCTCCCCGTGCCGATTGGATTCAGCGTTAATATTTGGCGGTTACGTCACGGGTGGAGGGGGAGAGGGGAGAAAGGGGAGGTTTGAAGGCTCGAATCAAATTTTGGTATTGCCGGTTAAAAACGCGGCACGGTTTTAAATAATAAATGTGCAGGAATTTATGAATTTTCGAGTGGTGCTGTGATTTTCATGGGGTTATATCTGGTGGTGGATATTTGGTGTTAATTAAAGGGTAGAGCGTTGGTATCTATAATGTAAATATGGGCAAAAAAAAAATCATGTGATTTATGAAATGAGAAGTGATAAAGCCTTATCATTGTGAAACTGCACGAAAAAGTAAGAATGGCCGAAGCAGAGTATATTTTTTTCGTTATGTGAATGGCGAGACGAACTTGCCGTTCGCCTGATGATAAGCAGTATGACCACTCTTGAATAGTAGCAAATCCATACAACACCTCGAATTAAAGCGCAATGCTTGGCATTCTACTGCGCTCGCCTTCCTGAGACATAAGATGGCCAGTAGTTACTCTGGCTACAATTTCCTTAAAACCGAAACACAACAGCGCCTTTGCACTGCTGTTTAGCGGGAGAAACAGACATTGCGCTGGTACCTGCCCAGGCGGCCTCTCACTTATGGGAGACCTACCACCAGTAAAGTATTATAAGTAAGACAATAATAACAATGCTTTATTTTGCAGGCACGACGACGCTAGCCAGCGAGTACGCGTACGCGGCTCCCTACTCGCAGTACTCGCCGTACGGAGGCCCCTACACACACTCCGCCGCCACCGGCCTGCTCTCCAAGTGGTCAGTACTATACTTCACTTTTAATTAATAGGTCCGACAAACGAGCAAACAAGTCACCTGATGGTAAGTAATCACTGCTACACATAAGACGAAAATTTCGTGCACATGGCGGTAAGCGATATGACCGCTCATAGACAGTAGCAAAGTCAAACAACATCATGAATTAAACGCTTGGTATTCCACTGCACTTTTCATCCTAAGACATAAGATGTAAAGTCTCAATATGTCCAGTAGTTACTCTGGCTACAATGTCCTTCAATCCGAAACACAACAGTGCATTTAAACTGCTATTTGAAGTGAGAAATAGACATTGCGGTGGTACCCACCCAGGCGACCTCTCACATATGAGAGTCTGTCCAGTCTAACCAACAGTTAGTCTAATCAGGTTTTCTTTCTGTCCCACCCTTACACTGTACACACCACTGTAACTCCTGCCAGAAACAACATGTATTGTAATGACACCAGTCAATCAGATTGCCGGAGGATTCATGAAAGTTTTGTTAAACTAATTTGTCCTTTCTTGTTTGTCTCCCTTTATTATTTTGTCTCTCTCTATCTCTTTTACTTTAGTTATTGACACTGATCCACAAACAAAAAAAAAAGTCAAAATCACTTCACTCAACAGCTTTACTGAAAATCCTTTTAAAATTACTGACGAATCTGTTACTATCAAGTGCGTTTTCCATAACTTTAAGGTTCAAAATGGCGTGACATTTGCATGCGAACGCGTGTTCACTTTGATCTATCGCCTTGGGGATTGGGAATAGCTCTCGTAATTTGATGGGATCAATGCTGGATCGTCGATAATTTACCAGTAGAAGGGCGATTGTTTTTATTTATTCGTTGTCATTCGAAAAGGTGTGTCATTGAATATAAGTTTTGATGTCTACGCTATACAATACACCAAAAACGTTTTACAGCTTTTAAACTATACTTCTCATATTTTTGAAGACAACTAGAGTTTTTGTGAAAATAGCTTTTCTCTAAGGTTCGTACTAATGTGCAAGTTCTTTATTATATGACAGCCTTAGTAGTTCAGTATACATCACCATTTCTTTTCATTATGTCTAATGCTATCTCGATCAATGTTTGGCTCCCGCATATCTTCCCAACTATATCTTCTTTGACAAATTTTGTCATCTTCAATTACAAGACTTTTATAAACAACATCTTGCCCAAAATCATCTTTAACAACGACCTAATCTAAAACTTCAAAATCATCAAAAATATCTCCAAAAAGATCAAGATCGGAGAATAAATCTACCCAAAATCCACCGATGTTTTTAATTCAATCGTCCAGCTTCAGGTGATAACGCATTTCCCAGAGGTGTTCAGATGTAGCGTTGATAAACTCCGGATAAATCAACCGGCCATTCGTTTTCCACCGGCCGATCCGGAGTATTTTCGTGAAAACTTAATGTGCTAGCGGTTGGAGCCCTTAGAAAATCTCGAGAGGTGTAGCGATTGAAGAGAGTGTTGTTTTGTTTTGGTTTTTAATTCATTTTATTTATTTAGTTTTAATATTCTAACTTGTTTTATTACAAAAACATAAATAGAAGATTTTTTTACACAATATTAATATTCCTATTTTGTGTTTTTGCTTCATATTTATCTATGACATATTTATGCCATATTTATTTATGACAGCCTCCGTGGCGCAGTTGGTTAGACGCCGCCTGTGAAACGAGAGGTCGCGGGTTCGATCCCCGCACCGAGAGAAATGTTTGTGCAGCCCACAAATATTTCTTCCGGGTCTGGGTGTTTGTGAGACCGAAAAGTCTCTCGTAGTTCCTGATCCCACGACACAAGACTCGATCTTAGTGTGGGGTCAGGACTATGTATGTGACTGTTGGGTGTTATTTATCGCAAGAATCGACCCAATTTGATTGAACATATTTCTTTTCACTCCATCTGCCATGAAACGCGAACCAAAACCAATCAATCAATCTTGATATCTTATTTATCACATCATAACGTATCAACCTAATTCCCAAAATTAAAATAACAACATATAAATTAATCAGCAAAAAATCCCGGACAATAAGCACGCTCGCACATTTGTCGCGTTGTCCCCATTCCCCCCGGGACCCGGTGACAAAGGGCACGGTATGCTCCCCCGGGATAGGGAATAACTTACAGGGCATTAAACTTAAGTGATTCAAGTGGAGTGAACTTTAAAAAGTTTGCCGAAAGTTCTCCAAGACGTGGATACTCCTGCATTTGTAATGGATGAATGAGGAATCAGATTTAGAATGGGGATCGAAAGTTGGAGTTGTTGGAGTAACGTGGGTTTGGAGGAGAATGGGGAAATTTTAGAGATCAGAATCCTAAATACTTTAAGATTAAGAACGACGCCTTTTTCCTAGAAGGGGTAGGCAGAGCTGCTAATGGACACTCACGTTTCGCTTTGTGTATTCCATCCCACGATGTGAAAGGGGGCGAGCCTATCGACATATGCAGCATGTAATAAATAGAAAAATCTAATATCACTTTGCGCGACCTGGGATTCTAACCGGAGACCTCAGCATTTTAACCCTATGACTATGCCACTGAGGCAGTACTGAACAATCGAATTAATATTCCATTTATGTGGATATGTATGCTAGTATACTTTAAAATATTCTTAGTGAATTAGAATAATTTCAGCCAAAATGCCGATCGTAAATTTAAGGATGTCCACAGAAATTTTAAGTGGTCTGCACCTCTCTGTCTGAAATAATGATTTTAAATGAACCATTTCATTTATTTCAGATATCAACGGACGCCGTGCGAGCAGTAGCTGTCGGCGGACCACAACGAACAAAAATAAGTGATATACGGACACTATTTGTACTAACGATCAACATGTGAGATATTTAGTTAATGAAAGAATAATACCTTTATTAATTCGGTTAAGACGCATGGTTATGTAGATAAATGAATATGTATTATTGTGTACAATTTGGTTATTATAATTTTAACGTGGTCAGTACCGCTTGAAACTTTGCTTTCACGAAATTGTTAAATGAAACGCGCTAACTTCATTTATACTCATTATTTTTAATTAAATGAAAGGGAAGGTTATAAGAGAGAGCCAAATGTCGATAAAACTTCGTTAATACTAAGCGTGTAAATAATGTATTTTAATGAAACTTAAATGTAATTCATTTAATATCATTATTAGGTGTAAGTGGATGATAATATTCTCGTTTCTTTTACCTCAACATAGTTACAAAATAGCGTTTAATGTGACAGTTATTTTACAGCTATATAGTTTCATTTATTTAAGCTGTCGGCGATGCACAAACTCTATCATTTACATTTATTATCGTTATTGAATAAGTTATGTGGCTTGAAATGTTATTCTTATGAATGGAATAAACTTGACTATCGACTTCTGCCAAAAACATTCCAAAATTTGTCGACACAATACTTATCTGCCAATACCCAAAAATGTCTAGATAATATTATACTTATTATTGAACCAAGCCTACGAAAAGCGACCTACATTTAGTATCGACTTTGTGTACGCTCAAATCGGGTCAAGTCTATATAACCATTGCAAAAAATAAAGTCGAAACAGTTAATAATGACGGAATTGCATATTTTTTGTACTCAACTACAAATAAAAATACTAATACCAGTTTTCGCCAATTATGGAATGACCATAAAATTCCTAGCCAAAAAAATAAATGATGTGTGATAAAAATTACATTACCAAAAATCTTTAAAAATTGTATGCCCAAACGTAAAAAAGAGAAAGAAATATAATTAGGCTTATATTATTATTTTCTTGAAAATGATAGAATACATTTTGGTCTAAATAAATTATTATTCAAATATTAAAAACTAACAATAATAATACTGTTTCTTGTCATCAAAGTATCACAAAGTTGTGTCAATATAAAGTCGTTATATACTTTTTCGACGGGTTACATAACAATAATAAATGAAGTCAAACTACGTAGAATATGTTTTTAAGATTATTTTGAAATTACGATGAGATTATTCATGTTTCTTTTTTGTACTTTTTATATTTAAATGAGATGTTTTTGTGAAGTATACAGCGTGTTCCGATATCGTTGTATGCCATAAAATTAATATATACAATATTATATGTTCAAAAATAATACTTTTAGATTATTATTGTTTTATTATTAATTAATTATTTGGGGTCGGATTGTGTGCTAATCCTTGTTTGAATTCTATGGCATATTTTCAGCACAAAATCTGTTTGTTATTAAATATTTTATATGGTTTATTAAATTGATATGTATTCTTTTCGAAAAAAACATGTTTTCGCACATTCTCCCACCCCTTCTAATAATTATTTTGTATATTATGGGAATATTAGTTCAATATCTTATCATTTCCGTCCAGTTTTATTAAGTTTTAAGTATCATTTTTTTTATTTCTCATTATTTGAGATGTTCTTTTATTGTAAATATTTAGCACTTTATAACATTTTGTTTTCGTAATGGAACCAGTGAAAGTATGCTTTTTTTAATGATTATACAAAAGTCATACAGTTTAGAGGAACGCCAAAGACTTTTATGTGTAAAGTTTTGATTCCGCCCTTTTGTTTGTGAAGTTGGGGTACAATTCCACCAATAGGGTACTTGTCTATGTCAATCTTTTATTATTATTCTGTATGAAATAGCAAACACTATTAAAATAAAACATTTGTGTGGTTTTTAACCGACTTCAAAAAAGGAGAAAGTTCTCAATACGACTGTATTTTTTTTATTCATGCGTATAATTTTTCAGTTATCGATATTTTAAAATTTATAGTGGGTTATCTCACTATCTCTTCCTTATAGTACTGTAATTCAGAATAAATATAGTGGCATCACTATATTCTCACTATAGTCACTATACTGTCTCTTTTTGTATTAAATTTTACATAAAAATCATTTTTTTAAATAAGGCAAGTACCCTATTGTTTAACAGATACGTTGCGCCGTGTCCACGTCAATTTTACGAATAACATTGCGGCACTGTATTTCATCTCGGTATTAAAGTAGATTATTTAACAGAAGCAATAATATTTTGTCACACCAAAGAAGAGAACAGTTGGCCTTTTTGGATCTGAGACTATTTTCAAGTATAATATTACAACAAAACCAATTTTTAAACCGATAGTATATTTGCTTTATTTTAAAATTCGGCTCTTTAATTTTTTTTTAAATTTGTTTTATAAAAAAGTAAAACTTGATTTCCTTCTGAAATAGACTATAAACTTAAAATAAAATATTAATTATACATGGTGACTCGGTATCTAAAAAGGACCATGCTGTATAACGACATTATAATTTAGAATATTTCAATTATTTTCGCTTGTATTTTTTTAATTTAAAAAAATATTATTGCTTTAATTCTTTGCAAGACAAAAAAGAAAAAATACAAGCAAAAATATGCGTAAATACAATTTTAATTTAATGTAATCTAACGCGAACCTAAGACAAAATGTAAATAACCCTACGCAATACAAATCGTATTATAATTTCTTCATATTTATTTCAATAATTCTATTTGGTGTAGCTTATGTCTGTTGATGAGAATGTCTTGCGTCAATGTTAAATCATCTAGATTCTTTTCGGTTTAATTTTTTATTAAGTGTATTTGTAAGAAAAACGCACCGGTACGAATAAAGGCATATGAATTTATAATAATTTTTATGTTTCATTTATACAGATCATAACATCAGCTGGCATAACAAGATACCAAGAAGCAAATACTGACTTATTTTTTGTAGAAAAAAACACATATTACACAAATAAATGCACTTTAATGTAATTATAATTATAATTTAAATTATTTAATTACTAAAAAGTCAGTGATGAACGTAACGAGTAACCAATATGTTCTTTTTAATCTCTTTTATGTTTTAATTTTATTATTTAAATCAACCTATTTTGTGCAATCAATAAAATATGAGTAAAATTATTCTTCCGCGCATCCATCACAAACAAAACGTCATAGACATGTAAAACTCAAAAAATCCAAGTGCTAATAAATTTAATAAATTCAAAATGTAACAGTGTGTGTATAACATCAAATTCGAATATTATGAATCCGGTCAATCTAGGATTCGACAACTGCGATCTTAACTCTGTACAAAAGATTTTGGACAAAGAAACCCAGACCGGCCAACCCGAGGTAATCAGTGGCTCCAAGTCGTCTATCTGTATCTGCAAAGATAATAAGTCAGCTACACAGCTTCCAAAAACACCTTCTGGTGGCGCCGACGTCCCTAACAAAGGCTCGCAGACCCTATTCGAGTTTTGTCAAATACTCCAAGACCCTAAAAGCCCTAGATCAGTAACTATAGTCAAAGAAACACTATCGCAGGAGGTTTTAAAACATTCGACAAAAGGGACATCGGACGAAGGCGTTGCTAACAGATACAAGTACTGCAAGGAGGTGATTGAACCTTATATAAAACCTTACGAGTCAGGCTGTGAGCAATCTGAAGAGGAGCTACTCAAAGACGTGCTAGATTCTGTACAACAAGACTTCCCCGATTACCAACCCTGTATAAGCAACTACCCGCAACAGACACCCATTGAGTTGACACCAAGCGTTATAAGCAAAGTCGACGCAGTCACTTCATTCGACTCAAAATCTTCAAAGGGAGAAATGGATGCAAACGATGCTTGCAAACCGCAAAAGCCGGTTGAACCTACCAAAATAGTGCAGAGACCTGGTTGTTTCCCAAAAAACGTAGATACTCCTTCAGGTGTACCAGATCCAGGATGCAACATTAAAGTCGAGCAGAAACCTGCCGAAACACCCGAGAAACCCGAGGAAACCAAGAAATCACCTTGTCCACCTAAAACCAAGCCTGTGCCCCGAGTATGTGAGCCTTCTTGCGAAGCAGAGTGTGCTGAGAAACCTGTAGTAAAGAAATCAGCAAAGAAGAAATCCACGGATGAATGCCCGCCTCCCATAGATTATTGCAAGAAAAGGTCAGAACAAAGTTTTGGTCAGACAAAACCCATACCACCAGAACAGAAACCGTCGTTTATACCAAAACCACCAAAGCCTGCACCTGCAAAAGAGGACGTATCTGAAACTGATTCACAGTGCGAAACTTTATCTCAAATAAAAACAGCAATGGAAGACTTCATTACCAAAGTATACACAACAACACAAGATACAGTCGAACTAATAAAAACAGAGAGTGCGAAACAATTCGAAAAGTTCAGTAAATCTTGTTGTGAAATTGAAAGCGATGACAAAAATAGCGAAAACAAAGATAAAGTCAGCTGTGGAACAAGGAGCGCTGGGAAGGTCATTGAGAACCTCTTTGATAAAGTAGATTCAACCATATGTAAAATAAGTGACTCTATGGATTACAAGAAACTACCGGAAAAAATGAGACCTAAATGTTTCAATGACGAGAGTTCCGAGTACGATATTCCCACAGCTCCAAAGGAAATTGCTCATATTATAGTACAAACGAGTATAACAAGTAATAATTTGCCTGTTCCACAGTCTAGCAGTGTGTTTGCCACTATCAAGGATAAGATCTGTTCTCTATTCTGCGACGATGAGAAGAAAATAGGCAGCGAATCTAACTGTTCGACCAATTTCTCGCGACAAACTGAAAATGATGAGGATTCAGATCTTATTGATAGACTTATTGAATAAAGTATATTAACACAGAGCATTTAGTTGTTTTTACTACCTGTGGTTACCTATTATTATTTTCTTCATTACTAGAATAATTAAATCAAAGCAATTTGTTTTTGTAACTTTAGCTATCAAAAATATATATCCGATGTAAATTATGATTCAAAACTGCTATGGTGGGAAACAGGTTTTAAAATAGAAAGAAATGTATTCAATAAATTCACCTAATTGCCAAAAATTAGGAGAAGATTTTGGTGAAAGTACACCAAAATTTTATAGACACATTGTATTTATTTCAACGAAAATATTTTGTTTAATAGTTAATTTTGCATTCAAATACTACAATTTATCCTTAGATATATTACTACGTACCAGTAAATATAGGAGTAGTTTAAAACTGAACCCTATTAACAATTATTCGATTTTACTCAAAGCTACCAATACCATACCAATGAAGCTATAATTTTAGAATTAATTACTTTAATAATCACAACATACCTCTTTATAGCAACCGCAAAAGAACAATCCCACCGTAACTCGCCACTAACAAAAGTAACGTCAAATCAGAACAAAATCTCGAACCATCACCTCAAAATTGTCTCCGAAAACTATGTAAAACCGCAAGCCGATGAAGCCATATATGTTTTAAAAGAAGAAGAAAATATCCCAAGCAGGATGTCAGATAACGAGCCCTGTGGTAAGAACTGTAAGAAGCAAAGGAACAAATGTCTGCCGTGCGTGGCGCCCAATTTGCAGACGATGGATGAGAAAGCCAAGCAGGATAGACATGACTCCTGCGAATGTAGCGACAATAAAGATTCCAAGGAAGAGAGTCATTAAAAGTCTAAGCTCTATAAGGTAGTTATATTATTAGTGATAATCACTTCGACAGCCTCTGTGACGCAGAAGGTTAGACGCTGGCTTTGAAATGTGAGATGGTTGTTAGCTCCACGCATAGACAAAATATTGTTTGTGTGATCCACAGTATTTTTAGTTTGTTTGAATTATGAAATCATAATGGTAGAGTCTGATGGCCAGGGTGACCCTCACGTGCTATGAAGCCCGTTCCATGCAGTGAAATACTAGGAAGCATCACTGCTCGATCCTGACATACCATTTTCATTCATATTCATTAATTAATACACTCTCGCCGGATGCTTTCATGTTTATATTTATTTTGTTACTTCTTAGTAAACCACAATGGCAGAACAATCTACTCGTATCGACGTAAAAAACTGCTCTAAGGTGGACCCGCCGCATCCCTGCGACCCCAAGAAACCGTGCGACCCCTTCGAGGAGCCAGAAGGGGACTGTCCAGACCCTTACATTTGTCTAGAACGGGTCAAGAACCCTGCGTATCCTGGAGAAATTAGTACGTATAGTTTTTGTAAGGAAAGTCTAGACTACACTCTAGATGCTAAATCCCTACCAGCGCCAAAGACCGTCCTCTCTACTTCGCTAATTTAAGCTGGCCAAATGTGGGGCTTGCATTTTGTTTTAATTTAAGTCAGTAGTAGATGTGACATAATAAAATGAGTGGAGCCCAAAACATGACCGCCACACTGACCTTTTTTATAGCAATTAATGGCAAGACAAGCATGCCGCGTTCGCCGATGGGAAGCGATACGACCGCTCATGGACAGTAGCAAAACAAAACAACAATATGAATTACAAAGCAATGCATACACAAGATGTTCAGTAGTTACTGTGGCCACAATGTTCTTCAAACAAAAACACAACAGTGCATTTACACTATATTTTCGGGAGAAATATACATTGCGGTGGAAAAAGGTAAGTCCATGATGTCCAGTAGTATTTAAATATATAGTTGTTTCGATATTTCCAGCAAGATGCCAATCCGGCAGCTACATAAACGTGAAGTCCTGCGCGAAGGTGGAGCCTCTCCATCCCTGCGACACCCTGCCGCCGTGTAGCAGCCTGCCCGTCAAGAAGCGGCGGCCCTGCGTCGAACCCCCGCTGTGCCTACATCGCATCAAGAACCCGGAGAAGAAAACGGAAATCAAAGATCCCTGTGATCCTACTAAATAAAATTGTTGTAATATAACTTCTGAGTTTTTTTAAGATACCAATTATATTTCTTAGTCTATTAGAAGAGGGTCTATAATACTATCGTAAAAGAGAGAGATCGGAAAACAGAGATGTCGTTTACAACCCTAGATTTAGTATAGAAAATCTACAACAATATAGAATATTGATATGGAAACTCCTTTTAAAATCACACTGGCAGAATTTTCCAAATGACATCAAATCAAATCAATCCGAAAAGATGACAAGACACAGCAATGTCCGCTAACAAACTGCACGAATGTGAAGAGGAGAAACCAGAACCAAAAATCAGCCATGAAAAGAAAACCTGTAAGCCCATAGTAATAACCGAAGTAAAGACCAAGATTTGCAATGTCGAGCCTTTACCCGACCCGCCACCACCAGACTTATGTCTGCAACAGAAGATCCGACAGAAGGAGAAAGCTGGGATAAAAGTATGTCCAAGACCGCCAGTAGTACAGCCACCGCCCCCGGCCCCATGCATCGCGATCTGCATCGAGAAAGTAAAAAACCCACCAGTGCCACCCACCACACACGAACCAATCGTCTGCAAGGTAGAACGGGTATTACCAACAACAGAAAGATGCGAAGCTATCTTAGATGCGACTGCCGCTCATCCTGATATCCCCTGGCCAGGTTGTCCACCCCCTCCTGACCCTCCCGAACCCCCCAAACGAGACCCCTGCGAAGAACAACAGAGAAGGAAAAAGATTGCAGAGTGTAAAGAGCGTATGAAGAGATACCTGGAGTAAAATGGAAAAGATTTTTGAAGCTGCTGGCTCGAAGCTGGATGAGATGATCGATAAGTTTAAAATGAGGTTCACTAACAGCCTCAATGATGATGTTATTGGTGTTAAGAAATTGACTGTAGAAGCCAATGACACAGACAAAGAAGAGTCAAAAAATAAAATTGACAAAGATATATCACGTCTCGAAACTGTTATCATAAAGTTGCAGAGTGATTTAGCTGAAATGTCTTCCAAGATGCAAACTAAGCGTGTGGTAAAAACTGAAATCATCGAAAGTGAAATTAAGAAAGATCAAACAGCAGTCTCGGACGATGACGACATATGTCCTGCAACAATTAAGAATACAGAATCGAATCCGATAGACGATAAATTTTTGCAAGAACAACTTAAAAAATTTAATGAATGTGAAAGGCTGTGCGTTACAGACAGCAAGAAGAGTTATAAACAAGTGATACCAATTCCGATTGAGGAAGATATTAAGGATAGCGATTGTTGGGACGACGGGCTAGAGGAACTAGTTCGGGAGCTAAAATGTGAACTGAAGGATAAGTTAGACACGCTGAACGATATCGATCCAGAAGGAAAGTCAGACAGATGTTTAAGAATTTTACCCAATAAATAATAAAGCGGACATTGCTTATAATTTTGTATTATTTCTTTATTTTTGAGCTTGCTAGCGCAATTTTACTACGGTAGGAATACAAAGCTAATAATATTTGTGACTTGTGAGCCTCACAAACATTTCTCTCGTTGCGGAGATCGAACCCGCGACCTCTTGTTCCACAAGCGGTAACTAACCGACTATGTATGTGACTACTGGGTGTTGGTAATTTATTTATTTATTAATATTAGAAAAATAAATAATCGCTTAATGAACTAAAAAAATAGAAAATAAATTTTGATAAATTTGTAATAAAAATAGTATAAGAAAAAATGATTTTATTGTAAAAGCGTATTTTTTACTTGTTAGTCTTGACGCAGACACTCCGGGTCTCAGGAAAACAAAAATCGCTAATCCTGATTATCCTAGTAAGGATAACGGGTCAAAATTGTTACGCACCGCTCGACTAGTGCACCGTGTCGACGATGTTCGGCGGTGTTCGTCGAACAGGGCAACCGGGCGATATTGTTACTGGCCACATTTTGGAGTTTGCCGCTGGAGGGTGCGAGAGTAGTTTTTGTGTTTGTGTTTTGTTTTTTCGGGTTGACGTTTTGTTATTCTTTGAAGTTCTTGTGAAAATATACGATTGAGAAAAGTAATTGTTTCAGTGCTTAAAAAAATGTTTAAAATATTGAATTGTCATCGGTCCTTATAGTCCGGTCATTTTAGACATTTGAAATAACAAATATTCCGACAGAGCCAAATTTTTGTGGACAGCTTGGGTTCACCATCAGAAAGAAATCTTCAAAAGTCCCCATCGATCCCATGTGTGCTAAAAAAGTTATTCGGGGTCAAAAGTCAAAATTTCAGTTTTCATTTCATTTCATTTCAGTTTTTTGGATTTTTCTCGAAAATTGTAAGTTTTTTCGAAAAATAACCTCAGACCAAATTTGTAGATCCAAATATTCTCTACAATAAAGTCTCAGTCATTTTTTTTTCTAAGAGTCACCATTTCTGAGATATCGCGACTGCAAGAGTTATACATGATATGCACACATTTCCACGCCTCCTGTGAGGTAGTGTACTCGACGCGATTTTTTTAACGTGGTTTCCCCAGTAGGTCTACTCCACGAATTGTCAAGATGTAAATTTCAGGGAAAATACTTTTCTAAATGCATAATGAATATTGATATTGATTTTGTATTGGTTATTGAGTTTAAGTGTAGTTCTGATTTATTTTCATATTTTAGTCTGATTCATACTCTTCAAAGTCTACTTCAATAGTCATGTCTTCTTCTATTTTTTTTTTTTTTATTGCTATGATTGGCGAGACGAGCATGCCGTTCGCCTGATGGTAAGCGATACGACCGCTCATGAACAGAAGCAAAACCAAACAACACCTTGAATTACAAAGCAATGCTTGGCATTCCACTGCGCTCGCCATCCTGAGACATAAGATGTTAAGTCTCAATATGTCCAGTAGTTACTCTGGCTACAATGCCCTTCAACCCGAAACACAACAGTGCGTTTACACTGCTGTTTGACGGGAGAAATAGACACTGCGGACAAATAACGAAATAAAGACAATAAAGAAATAGACATATTTCTTCTTCTTCCTCTTCCTGGATGTTCAAAAATTGTTCAAATGAAGGTGAATCAGCTGTTTCTTCATCAAAATCACATAAGTCTTCCTCTATTGTATTCAATCAACATTTGAACAAGAATGACCTCGGCAATTCGTACACGCTAGAGAACGCGTGGAAATGTGTGCATATCATGTATAACTATTGCAGTCGCGATATCTCAGAAATGGTGACTCTTAGAAAAAAAAATGACTGAAACTTTTTTGTAGATAATTTTTAGATCGACAAATGTGGTCTAAGGTTATTTTTCGAAAAAACTTACCATTTTCGAGAAAAATCCAAAAAACTGAAATTTTGACTTTTGACCCGGAATAACTTTCTTAGCACACATGGGATCGATGGGAACTTTTGAAGATTTCTTTCTGATGGTAAACCCAAGCTGTCCACAAAAATTTGGCTCTGCCGGAAGTTTTGTTATTTTTTGACCACTATTTTGATGTCTAAAATGACCGGACTATTAATAAGTATGCCAAATTTCGAGTTAACCCGACATTTTGAAGGGGGTCAAAATCATGTTCAAAGATTCCGTTACATACATACATACATACGTCTGAAGCTAATAAAAGCGTATTAAAAAGAAACACATGATCGATATCAACAATTTATTCCACAAGTAACAAGTATACTTCTTGTATAAAATACATCATTTAAAATAAATAACATTTCCTTCTACATTTAACATCCATTATAGAAGCAAGCAAATCTATGACCATTGACTAGAATTTACTCAGCCCAAGTAATCATACAAAATTAATATTATATTAAAGGAAATAATATTAACACCACTCTTACTTCGGCAGAATTATTTAGTCTATAGAAAGTGAAAATACTTCCGAAAATTAAGAAAATTGGCAGTACATAAGTAGCAAAATATTGTTTTTTTCTAACAGCATCATATACGAATATATACAACGATTATTTATTAAAATAATCATTATTATCCTTAGTTTTAAATACCGCAATGTACTAGTAACAGATCACTTGATTCCAAACAAGTCCGATTCGCAATGTGGAGAAATTTTAAGTACATTGCGGGTTTGTGAAATATGCAGGTAATGCATAGTAAAATTTCTCGTTATTAAAAGTATTTCTTTGACTTTGGTAGACACATTGTAAAAAAGGTAAAAAATATGATGGCATTTATTTTTGGTAATAATCCTTTCACTTTATTAATCTATCAAGGATCTTTATTATTTTTATTACAGATGGCTTAAAATATATTGCGATTAGATACATATCCTTGGAAAAATATGAGAATTACATATTTAAATATTTATATCTATCCCAACGAAAAGAACAAGGCAATATTTTGATTGAAACATAATTTTAAAGGTTTAAAAATATGTGTTGTTGATTTGCTTAAAAGTATTTGAACACCGCGATTGCCAAATTTTCCTAAAAGTCTAAAATATTCTTTGCCTTTCACATTTCGAGCGACTAAAACACAATTCCGATAGCATACTTATACAATACGGTTTTATTATAAATCGGTAATCATGACATGCAAAAATATAGAACATTTTTTTCCAATAAATATACTAAAATAATATTCTTAACAAAAAGTACTAAATTATAACAAAAAACCAAATCAACAACATGTACTTTATCAAATACACTCTTACTTATATACTAATTGGAAAATATAGGGAAATACACAAACAAGCAACATCCTAGCATTTACATACTCTAAATATTCATATAGAAACCGGCTATAAGGCAAACATATTTTGGCACATTATTTAATCGTTTCGAAATAATTATGTATCTATTATCGAATAAATAAGGCACATTGCCACTTTATATACGTTACATAGCATATTTTATGTATATAATTTATTTAAGAACATCCACAAATCCTATCTTCATTATAATAAAGTCAGTCACACGGTAGGGCGGCCATCTTTCATTTTGAAAAAATATTTTTATATCTTACTTAGGACAATATTAAAATGTATGTTTTAAATGGCTTTTTTATACATTTACATATTTTAAAGGACTTATTATAAATTTTGTTTATATGTTTTTCACACAAAGTATAACTATCTACCTACCATTTTATTTCGAGTTGATTTAAAACTTCATGAAAATATTTGATTTCCTTGAAATAATATGTAAGAATATGAAAGGTATTTTCTTCACCTTTAGCCAGGATTGTAAAATATAAATTAATAGCGCCATCTATTTTTTAGTTACAGAAACTGTACATCAACTTTGTCTATGAGGGTATTAAGAAAAAAATATCTATTTTTACAATTGCGTATAGTAAGTGTAATAAAAATATATCAATAATTTATTTTATACAAACATTCAGCTATTTGTATGCTATAGATTTTTTAATAAATGTAATTTCCCGTAATCCGAATTTATATAAAATCTAAATTGGTCATATCTCCTAAGATTTTCATAAATGTTTACTTATTCAATTAATAGCACAAGCTCTCAAATTATCGTTTTTTTTTAAATATTTAATTAAATCGAAAACAAAATGGCCACCCAACACACCGGTAACAAAAACACATTAAATAACAAAAATAACATATATCCCGCGAAAGCCAAGCTATCTCCTTAACTCTTTATATTTACAATATATTCTTCAAAAAACTCATTTTGCCTGCCCCGGGACCCGAAGCGTTGAACCCGCTACTGCAGGCGACAAACCCGCGCCGGCTGTCAACCGGCGTGGGTAAACAGAAAACCAAAAGGGCGCGAGGGTTGTGTTATTTTTTCCGAGGGGGTGGCTGCATCGGCGGCTGGTGGAAGGGGTGATATTGTCGCGACAATATGCTTTCCTGGAAAAATAACAATCATTTTATTCACTCAAGCAACGTCATCATCATTAACTTAAGTTCTTGCGAGTTACAGACAAACTTGAAGCTTAAATGACAGCCTCCGTGGCGCAGTTGTTTAGACACCGGCTGTGAAACGAAAGGCCGCGGGTTCAACCCCTCACCGAAACAAATATTTGTGTGAACCAAAGGTTTGTTTCGGGTCTTGGTATTTGTAAGACCGAAAAGTCTCTCGTAATTCCTGATACCTTTATATTTTATATTATTTTTATATTGTACATCCTACCTGGCAGGAATTGCCGTGATGAGAATGTATGGACAATTATCTCTGGATCTAGATTCATGCTTTGTTAGATGGTATACAATTGTGTTAACTAGAATACTGAAATAATTATAGCGACCAGACTTTATACATATTAATTATATAAACTATGTATACAAGTAGAACTCACCACGTTGCTCGGTTTGTTTTGAATGGCACTCATCTTCCTCTCCTGGAGTATAATTTGATTGGCGGCGCTGGAAGCAGAGACACTCAGTTCCTCATTTCAAATATTATGCAAGAGAGTTACAATAAAGTATTGCATCTTGTAACCAATTGGTTAAGGCATACGCAAAAACCGAATTCTATAAGATACATATGACTACTAATAGTATTTGCCCAAAATTAATACACTGCAATGTGCTGTATCAGCCTATTGTATACGTCCCAATGTAGGACGTGTCCTAGCCCGTGGGCTAGGCCATGTAATAAACCACACAAGTGAACACATTTCACCCAACCTAGGAATCAAAATCAAATGTCAAATTAATTATCTATGTACGCACTCACTAAACTAATTATTTAACTTACGGACTAACTAAAACTATCAATCCAACTGGCAAGTCAATTTGGGGAATAAAGACAATTAATTAAAAGTAATATGGCGAATACTATTAAATGGTGAAATAGAGATAAAGTAATGTTATCTCACGTGTCCATCTCCTCCTGCGTGAGGTCGAGCGCCTCCTGCATCTCACGCGAGGTACTCTGGATGAAATCCCTGTCGCAGTACTTGCCTAACCCCTGCTCGGTCAACACCTGAACATACACATTACACGGGTTATCTTAGAAAAGTTTACAGATTTAAATAACAGATGGCGCTGATCATAACACAAAAATAAAGCAATGGTGATGGATAGCAAATTTATAAGCGTCATCTAGTTACAAAATGTGAAAACATTAATTAAATGTGATTATTACCGCCATCTAGTTTCAAAACATAGAAACAAATTTCATTTATTCAATTGATACTAGCGCCATCTAGGGAATTCTTGTGTGGGCATATTAAATAGAGTTCTTATCACTAGATGGTGCTAGCGTAAATATTATTTTACGCAAATAAAACACAAACCCGTGTTATTAGGTTCTCCGCTGGATTCTCTACACAATAAGGCACGTTGTTGCTCTGTTTCGGCTCTTTGTCACGATCTGAAAGTGTATTACGTGTTGTAATGTTCTTTATTATATTCTGTTTTATAGTTTTTTTTTATTATGTAAATAACTTGAGCTGTAAAAAGTTGCTAATGTTACTTAAATTCTTTCATCAAACATGCAATAAAAAATTTGACTCAAAAAGCGTATTTTATGAAATTCGAACAACTCTCCCCAAATACTTTGCAATAAAATGTATTATTTTGAATATCTGATTTATTACTAGAATATTCGTGTGTATTCATGCAAAACATCTAAACAAATGATTTTCTTTATCTTATAAAATCATGATGATATACAAACATGCCAAGTTAAGCATTTTGACCACCAAATTATTCCTAAATGATTACTACATTAATGTTACAAATTGACACAACTCATGCATTTTTCAAGAATTATCGTGTAATTTCAAAAATCTCTAATTCAACGCCAATAAATATTCAAAGATTTATCTATTCTTTGAAAAATAAGCTAGGTTTTATTCGCAACTCTGTATAAAAATGTAACCATATGATTCCTAAAGATCTTCTCAAAAGAGTTCCAGTGGCAGTTGTATATTGTTATCGTCGCTTAAATTAATCCCAAAGCACAGGGATCTGTGTCCCAAACGAACAATGACACGCACTTAAAGGTGTGTATTGACAATCCTCTTTGTTGAAGTCGGTTAATCGTTAAAAACACCATGTCATGCCTGTTAATAAAATATACATATAAGTAGTTTTATAAATAAATACTTTTTGAACAAGTAACACAATCACAACACACTAAAACGGACTCACAGCTGTTTCTCATACTCTGCAATAAGTCGTTGGACGTTTTTCTGCAATTTTTTTCATAATTCTCACTAATCCTTGCAATAATTCAGTTTTTTATACAACGCCATCTATCAGTCACTGTACAAACTACTTGTAAAGCTTCTAAATACAGTTACAATAACGTTTATTCACACAGAGGGCGCTATTCGCAAAGTTATTGGTACTATCAAAGATCGATAGATGGCGTTCGTCGCAATTGTACGGCATATAGAATTTTAATGTGCCATGATTTCTTTAAGATATACGTATTTATAAACGACACAGATATCTAAAGCATGTTAATAATGTTACAAATATACTTACTCTATTGCTTTGAATATCTTTTCCGAGTCCTTGCCGTGAAGTAAAGGTTGCATGGCGATCTCCTTCTCGCTGTGATTGCCATCGTCGAATTTACTGATAATAAATATAAATTTATAATTATTACAAAAAATAAAAAAACTGCATTGAGTAAACATTGATATAAATAAATGGACAGGACGGAAAGGGCGTAAAGTGTTCCGAAGTAACTGGTGCGCGCCCTCCAGTACATCTCTAGTGGAGCGTTACTGAAATTAGTCATCGCTCGCAACAATTTTAAGAAATACTTACTTGTATTATTATTAAAAATAAACATAATAATTTTGACGAAATCTATTAAATTGAGTTAATTTGATTTAAGTTATTTTTGAAACTCCTAATGTACTGAAGGGCCTATCCTTAGTTTTTAAATCAATGGGCATTAACTTAGACCATTTTAAATATAAGTGGTTCCAGTGAACTTCTGAAGTGGCACCGTGGATTTAGCTCTCTCTAGGTTTGTTGTTTTAGGTTAGACTATGTCGTCCTCTAACTCCTAAAGTGTTATTCCTTTTTTTACTCCAGCATTGAACTTACATTTCTTCTTCGGGTATTTTTCCGTCCAGACCCAGTTCTCTCCGCATCATGGAACTGAGGGACGGGCCCTCTTCTTCAACTGAAAGTTAAAACATTAATTATTTTGGACTGATTCATCATAGCTATTATTTGGTGACACAGTAACTAGTATTGTCTATTGGGAAATGCAGTGCAATACAAATCGTTTCTAAAAGAGTGAGAAAATTATCGCCCATCGGTTTACACACTAAAATAATTAATAATTGATATGAAAAATAATTAAATCTAAATATTTACATTAGCCAATATTAATATTTTTTACTAGTTTATTTTTACATAAGGAACTGCTTAAGATACTTTTCAATCAAAAATTAAATAACCGACATCAAAACAAAAAACCTACTTATAGTGGTTTTATAAAAAATCTATATATATAAAAATGAAACCCGTTTCGCGTTGTCACGGCATCACGTGTGAACGGCTGAACCGATTTCGATAATACTTTTTTAAAATGTTTGTGGAACTCCAAGTATGGTTCTTACGGAAAAAAATATTAAGAAAATCTTTCAGAAATATTGAAAAATATACATTTAATTTTGCATATTTTAAAAAACGCGCGTAACGAATGTCAACGTCATTCACAGCCATAGACTATATTGAAAGAGCATCGTTTGTTCGGAAACGTGGTTACTTAATTAAGTTTGTTAGGAAACGTGGTTACTTAATTAAATTTTATTGCACTATTTTTTTAATTTTTGAAAATAACTCGCCACGGAATAGTAAACCTATACAAATTTCGCATAACCTATTTAGTAATCTGTGGTAGTATCTGTTTCCCTAACTTGACATTGGCGAATGGCTGAACAGCCAAGCCAATTTAAAAAAAAAATCTGTGGTAATCTGTGGCATCACATCCATAACCGCGGTAACAATAATTTTAATAAGTTTGTGATAAAGTTTGTTTTGTTTTAAAGACTAAGAAGTTTTTTGTTTGTTAATAAGTGTTTGTTAGTTACGGTAAGTTGACAGCTTCATATCGATTTTTGGTAACTTTTGGTGACTACATAATATTACAATTTGGTATACATGGTTATACAGAAAATATATAAGAGCTTTTTATTTTATTTAATGAAATTAGTAAAGTCCTTCTCAGGTATGGCGAGACCAGGGAAATAGGGATTCATTTTTATATGGGGGATATTATAGATTCCAGTTTAAATTGAATAGGTATTCATACCTAAGATAGGTCAACTATACAAAATAAAATAATGCATCAAAGCTACGCTAAGGCGGTACGAAGTTCGCCGGGTCAGCTAGTTAATAATAAAAATACCACTGCTGCATTATGTATATTTATTTCACTGTACTTTTAAATCTTGATTAACTTGCTTATTGACATGGCTAGCCAACAAATCAAAATATATATGCGTAACATATTGAAGGAAAAATTGAACATGCAGGACCTATGCCATAAATTAATTTAATATCTATATTATCAACTTACTGTGGTCTCCCTTACTCTTCGCTCCATTCGCACCGCTAGCAGTGGGACGGTAGCGGCCGTAGAAGCTGTCCTTGCCGTGTTTCTTCAGACTCGTCCATACAGCACCAAACAGAGTGTGGTTCCGCTGAAATGGCAGACAATACTTTAAAGATATTCTCTTCCAAATATGTCATGAATTCTTCTCAAAAAGTGCTGGTGTCTGGGCAATATTTAAGACATATTCTTCACTATCGTTGTCATGTATTCTTCTCAGAAAAAAGTGCTGTAGTCTGTGAAAGTAACAGGATGAAAACACAATTGCAACCATTGCATGAAAGCAAACTTAACCGTTTTTTGATCAAAACTACGTTATGTAACTTCTAATGTTTTGCCAATTTTTCTCACACGGTCAAACCTGAATCATAATTAGTTAATTTTTCCCTAATACAGGAGTACTATCAACGTTATGAACAAAAACATATCTACGTTGTTGAAGACGCAAATGTATGTAGCTATAAACCTAATATATTTGCACAACTCACCCTATGCATAGGCTCCACCGCTTCAACAACAATCTCATCCAGATTCCCAGAGATGGCTCTCTTGAGCTCAGGCCCTGCCTCATGCAGAGTCCGAAGACCAGCTTGCAGAGTCATCTGGTTGTTCTGAAGAGACGCAGCCGCCGCCTGCTCCTTACGCTTACGGAACCTGGCAGTATTCGTTCATTCCAACATATTGCACTGGTAGGGGAAATTCCTGTAGCAATAAGCTTCGAGGCTCATAGGATGTCAATTTGTATATAGTAAAATTGCTTTGCTGTGGCGTATTTGACTTATTAGCGAAAAATTGCGCGATTATGACATTGCAATGTGGAAAACTTTTTTGTTTATATCTACTAGGAATTTCGCGATTTATATATCAAATTAAACCATCGTAATCTGCTAAAATTTGCTACAGAAATTTCACTTTTAATATTTTGTGTGTATCCTAATATTGTGTCTGAATTTGGAAAAAAATAATGTAAGTCTGTGAAAAAAAAAAACTGAAAACCCAAAAAAAATGTGTTCGAATCGAGAAATCGCTGATTGTTAGACGCTAAAATCCCAAAAACATGTCCTCGGCGAGTGTTACAACCAATTGCAAGTGATCCGACATCTGACAATAACCAAGCCTTTGTAACATTGTGGCCCATGAGGTATTACAGTAGAGGGGATATCTCAAACAAAATTTGTGCGCATTTTATTGTAATTTGAATGATATAAGTACATGAATAGTAGTTTTAAAGCTCAAAACAGATTTTTCACCTATTTGATCCAAAAGACCGGGCAAGAAAATGATCTAATATTTGTCAGGACTGTATCAGCCCACATACGACCCACTGCAGGACACAGGCCTCCTCTACAAACGAGAATACGATTGAGAGTGGTTCGGCCATATAATCCTCCACGCTCTGGCCTAATGTGGGTTCGCGAACTTTACATACTATACATTTTTTATTTCTTTTGTCAGTAATTACTGCTAATTTACCATCTTCAACAATGAGAGCGTATCCGGCGTCTCAAAATGATTTGGGAGATAGAATGAAAAGGACGGGAGGCGAAAATAGGTATTGGTTTCTGGCTACCTCATTCACCGAACAAAATACAACAGGAAAGCCATTACATTAGTTTTTTGAAAGATAAGAACTTTATTCATTCTACCGTGACTACTCTCTCGACTCAAACACGATAAGCATATTTTTTCTCGCCAAAGTTACCCAAATTTTGTTCTCAATATCCTCTCTACCACCTCAATAGTCCCATGCATGTACATACAAAATAACATAGAACGATAATGTCGATCGCATGAAATGATCGTAGCGTGGACAAGCAAGTGATTGTAAAACATCGACAGTGTTGGGAAGACATGCCTTTGACGTTTTGGAATGTAAAATACACATGCTGTGATTGTGAATGGCGCGGCGGGTACAATCGCTTTGAAAGTGCGATCAAGCTGAAAACAAAGAAAAAAAATAACAAATTCACTAATCATACAATCATCGCGAGCGTATCTATATTAGTCTTTCGCCCATAGAATTTATAAAAAGGTCTGCTTTCATATTTATGTATCTTTCTAAATCGCTTCTATTTGAATATTCAGTACTTTAAATACTACTTGATAAAAAGAAGCATAAAATCTTTATAGACATGTGTTTACAAAATATACCTAAAATTTCTAAATCTTTATTTTAACATCTCATACTCTACTTGTGATTAAAAATGTTCATCCAAGAAGTAGTAACTACATTTTCCAATATAATAGACAAATATTATTTAGATTTATTAGATACTTGACTTTTAAAATCTGACACAGCAAAAATCGTATTTACAATTGCAACCGAAATAAAACCATGCTACTATAATCAGTCCTTAACTTTTACTATTTTTATTTTGTCACCCTTATTCCCTGCAATTAAAGACCATTTTACCAAAACCACCAATCAATATCGATATCGATAATCAATCAATATAAAAACAGATGATTGTATGATCGCAAAAAACACGGTAATGATAAAAATGAAGCGGCACTCGGCTGTACTGCCTGTATGGTGCCGAGCGGAAGCGAAAACAGCGAAACAAAACTACGGGCATGCTACTCGTCAGCGACTTACGCATGGTTCCTATAAAAATACAAATATTTGTTAATACAGACTTTATACACAGAAAGTTTTATACTGACGATACAATGTAAGTGCAGACCAAGAAAATAGTATCCGTATACAGGGTGTGTCTAGACTGCGACCGAAATGACGCCAGTGGTTAGTTTTAGTGAGTTTAGACACAATGCAACAATTTTTTTTGCAAAAATCGACGATTTTTTTTTTTTTGCATTTGGGTAGTAAATACAACATTTTTATTAAAATAATAATGTACACCCTTTCATTTTTAAACACTCTATGATACGTAAGTAAGGGTTTAAATAATCATTTTAGCAAAAAATTAACTACGCTTAAAAACTATGGATATACCACCTAAACACGATAATATTAAAATTTTACAAAAAGTTGCCTTTTTGTGTTTTTTTTTTGTTGCATTGTGTCGTTAGTCATTTAACTAGCACCCGGCTTCGTTTCCGGTAGCAGTCTAGATATACCCTGTATACACAGAAGAACCCGATACGCGATACGCATGGCTCACTATGAAGGCTCTTTAATCGCAGTAAGTATATGATTTAAACTACCACTTTTAATGTTTATCGATATTTAAGGATACTAATATACCAAATAGTTTGACCAAGAAAAGGTCTAGAGAACTCTCAATATGACTCTGTTACAATATAGTGATGCCTTTATAATTACATAGATAATGTTTATCACATAAATACATAGTAAATAGTATATGAAATTATAATACTTATATAGTATTTAGTTTTAAATATATAGTAATAATAGGAAGGTGGAAATCAAACGTGGTGGATGTTTGGTTTCCACTATTATTTTGGCTGTCTGTCTGTATATAGGAAATTTTGTTAAGCCGTAGTTCCCGATAGTTGCTGATTATAATAACAAATTATTACCATTTTTTACTTGACTAGTCTGGCTTCAATAAGACGATAGAATACTTAGACGCGAAATATTTTTTTTGTTTTATGTAGTCGTCCGTGAAAAAATATCATTTAAGTATGTATTCTTTTTAAAAGGGCCTTAGGCAAAATACACGACTGCGACGAACGAGAGAACGTACAACACATACATAATTGGTGGTCGAATTAGAATCTTTTTTCATATAAAAATTTAACGTAACGGCTTAACATAATTTCTCATATACCTACTCAAGAACGAGACTACTTAATTTAATAATTGGACCCAGATATTCCACAGTGTACCAAACTCAGAAATAACCACTCCAAGTTTATCACTGTACTCAGTAATAAAATGTACATAGCGATAATGAGTGAGCAAACCTACACCGATGAAGGATATAATCTTTGAACTACATAAAGTATCTGTATCAGCCCATATACGTCCCACTGCAGGGCACAGGCCTCCTCTACAATCAAAAGTATGATTGAGAGTGGTTAGACCATATAGTCCACCACACTGGCCTAGTGCAGGTTGGCGGACTTTACATATCATGGAAATTCTTTGAAATCGCTATGGTATGCAGGTTTCCTCACGATGTTTTTCTTCACCGTTATAGACAACATTCACTCTTTAATCTAGTCGATGCACTCTGTCATAGCTGGATCCAATTAAAAGCACCATCAAGATACTGCCACATAACCTAACTACTCTAAACTACTAATATAAACAGTTCCTGACCTTCTAAAGTAGTCCTGGATTAGGAAGGTTGCGTAGAACTTGCCGACTGTGATCTCGTTGGGGTCTCCTGGCGGTGGAACCACCTGGTCCAGGAGTTTGGGCGAGGTCCTCTTCCATACTTTCTTTATTATCGCTCGCAGCTCCGTGTTGCATTCGTCGATGACGCCTTTTGTATTCAAAAATTATTAATTTTTTTTTTCGTATATTATGAGATAAATAAAATAATAAATGAATATAGCCAAAAGTCTATGAATAGTCTTGAACCTAAAGTAAGATCGAGGCTTGTGTCATAGGCATCAGGAACCACGAGAGACTTTTCTGTCTCACAAATACCCAGCCCCAGGAGTGGCCCATAAGTTTTTTTTGGGTCTAGGTATTCCTGATACCCACGACACATGACTAGATCTTAGTGTGGGGTCAAAACTATATTTGTGTCTGTTGGGTGTATTTATTTATTTAATTTGCTAATTTTTAAGATGTTATACAAATAGAAGTTCTCACCAGTAGTTTTAATCTGCAGTTGAGTCCTGACGACGGCGAACAGCGTGGCGTTGAAGTTCACAGTGCCGTCCGAGTTGAGAGGCATGTTCATGGACACGAGCCGCTTGCACGCCGTCCGGTGAGGGCATAGCTTGCCGAAACCTATAACCATTACTCAAATGAGGAGGATACTAGGCTCAGTAACTACATACTTATACACGGTTGTCTGGCAGATATCGCTCTATGCGATAAGACCGCCCATTGTAACACTATTATAAATTTTTATTTACTGTATTTCCTTGTTTTATTTACAATAAAGAGTTATTTTATTGTATTATATTGTACTTATAGCGTAAGGCTGGTACCCCAAGGATGAAGTATGGAATTCAACGTGCCATCCTGTCATAATACTTTCGGTTCATCTTTCATCAAAATCCTCTTCATTCATATTGCACAATAATTCGCTTTTAATTTTAAATTTAGTTGAACTTACCCAACGGTGGACTGATTTTTCTCAGTAACGTTACCACGTCCAAATGTTTGATCCTTCCCTTCGCGTCAGGGTCGTATTCACTCCATAACCTGTTCATGATTTAATAGATAAATAAAATACAAAGGACATTTTTAGGAACACAAAAGAATATTGTTTGTGAAATGTAATATTTAAAATTCCTAGGCTAATAGAAATTGACGATTTCCAGCGAAATAACACGTTTGCCTCTTCAAAGCCTATAAAACTAGCATAATGGGATTTCAATTAAAAACAAACCAGACCTGATAAACTCGTCAAGATGGTGGGGTCCTAAAATAGACCAATCCCTGGTCAAATAGTCGAAGTTATCCATGATGACGGCGACGAATAAGTTAATGATCTGAAACATTACAATTTTACCATTGAAATAATCCTTAAATAATCTTCTTATGGAAATGACTTAGCTATTACCTTTTTCCGACTAACTATTGCCAATGAAATATAAATCTTATTACAGGAGCATGATCTTTGTTAGTATTTAAAGATTTTATTATGCGTCAAATCGTGACAGATAATCAATTCTCTGTGAACGGAGAAACCTTAAGCCATTAACCATCAGGCGAATGGTATGCTCGTCTCGCCATTCCTTGCAAGAAAAATAAAACAAAATACTCTAATAATAAAAATACTATACTGAAAACTTACCAAAAACGTGCAAAGCAATGAGAAAGATATGAAATAGGGGAACGCCATCCAAGTTCCACAGTTCTCATTGTCGGGGATCGCCTCTCCTTTCTCATCGATGTGACTGATGCAGTGGATTGGTTCGTCTGGACGTTCCAGGGTGTTGGCGGACAGAGCCATCATTATCTCCTGCCAGGCTTCACCTGGAAGACGGGAACTCACATTAGCAAGAACTATTCACTGGTGGTAGATCTCTCATATGTGAGAGGCCACCTGGGTAGGTACCACAGCAATGTCTATTTCTCCTGTCAAACTGCAGTTTAAATTCACTGTTGTGTTTCAGATTGAAGGACATTGAAGCCACAGTAACTACTGGACATATTGAGACTTAACATCTTATGTCTCAGGATGGCGAGCACAGTGGAATGCTAAGCATTGCTTTGTAATTCACGGTGTTATTGGTTTTGCTACTGTTCATGAGCGGTCGTATCGCTTATCATCAGGTGAAAGGCATGCTCGTCCCGCCATTCAAAAAAACTGATTGTTCGTTCGTTTATTTCTGTCCAAGGAAGTCTACTGCTGAACATAGTTTTCCCTCAAACTAATCGACATAATAAAAAAATTCTTATCTGCATTATTTCATTTATGATGATCTTCCGATAGCATAATTTTAAGAGAATCTAAAAAATATCCAGAAAAGTTTACTCCGGTTTTTTCTTCAATCACTTGAAATTTCCATCAGAATCATAGAAATTATTTGATAATAAATGAACTGAATTGGCAGCCTCCTGGCGCAGCTGTGAAACGTGTGACCGTGGGTTTGATCCCCACACCGAGATAAATATTTGTCTGACACACGGAGATTTGTTTCGGGTCTGGATGTTTGTGAGACCGAAAAGTCTCTCGTAGTTACCCTGATACCCACGACACAAGACTCGATCTCAGTGTGGGGTCAGGACTATGTATGTGACTGTTGGGTTTATTTATTACTTACCTGTAGCAGATCTGAAGAGCACCATCAGCGCACCGCCAAACGTTTGGAAGTTATTATTTGTCGTTATCGTGTCTCCGTCGGGATATACCCTGCCAAAAAGCTGAAACCAGTACAATTATGGTTAAACAATAATTGAAGCACCAACATACTCAGTTCCTAAAAAGAATGTTACATAAATATACATTTCAGGTATTCACAATATTGGTTACGAAATTGCTTCACTACACGATAAAGTTTTAAGTTTATCTAAACTTTTAATAATTAAAATACGATTCTACTATAAATTCATTAATCTACTATAATTCAGATGAGTATTTCTATAAAGTTTAGCTTTTCAAGTTCAGCTTCGCAATATTACAATTTAGCAAATCTCCAAATAAAGCTTGATCAGATGAGCGAGGCTAGTAAATTTTTACCAAAACTATACAACATTATCAAATACACAACCATTACCTGCATCCCCACGACAGCGTAGATGAAGAACAGCAGTACAATCAGCAGGGCGACATAGGGCAGCGCCTGGAAGGACTTGATGAAGGTCCATAATAAGGTCCTGATCCTCTCTCCTCGAGACAGCAGCTTTATGAGACGCATCGCACGGAAGAGACGGAAGAACGTTATGTATTTCAGGTTTGTGCCCTACGGATAATAACATTAAAATATCATAACTAGTATTGTGTTAGTTAAATGTCTAAAAGACGTCAAGACCTGGACATTTCAACTGGTGTAAAATGCGTCAAAATGCTAACAGTAATTTACAACAACGGTCTACTTATAATTTTAAATGTCCAGTTTATTTTGTGGGATAACAAAAGTTTGTAGACTCCTAATCTTATTCGCTATTCATTACAACACTATATTATAATATGTGCATACAACTAAAGGCATTAACTGTTTTTTGTGACGATCAAGTTTCTACTTACCTCCATGCTTTGTGATCTCATCATGCCATACTGAAAAAGAAACAAAAATAAATATCCATATTGTGTTAACTATAGTAAAAGTTTGGAACTAATAAGTATATCACATCAAATGTCACTCTTACCATTTCTTCAGGTCTATTCTCATTGACTTGTGTTACCACAATATCTATTATACTTCCGATAACCAATATAAAGTCTGTCGTATTCCATGCATCGCCGAAATAATTCTGTGAACAATTTGAATTCTTTAGTAATGTTTCTCACGTACTAATTCCAATGATATGCTTTTGGAGAATGTCCCACCCTCACACCCACCACTGTAACCCCTGTAAGCCAGGATCAACAGTGGCACGCAATGTAATCACACCGAGCATTGAAGCTCGGCGAGTCTCCGGGAATGTCTAACTTGTCTTTAACCCGCAACTAAATCAAACAGAGAGTTAAATAAATAGGAGGAGTTGGAAATAAACGCTTTGCTGTCTCAACTTATCCCTTATGCAGTAAAATCAAGCAGCATATATTATACTAAATTTTGGTCAGATTATAAAATACTAGCGGCCTGACCTGGCTCCACCCGGGCGCAAATACACTTTTTTTATATTCTTCCTACTATGATCATTAGGAATAATGTAAGATTCTAATAGTGATTTTATTTTTCAAATCGTTAGAGTAGCTTCAGAGCATGGGCTCTGACGCCCTGACGGATTAATAGTCAATGAATAGTTAAAGAAACAATATCATTTTCCTCTTTATAATATTAGTATAGACATCAAAAACAGGTCCCACACAAATAAAACACAATGCAAAGGCAACAATCAACTATTGCAGACGAAGTTACTACTCTGATTCTGTCAGAATTACCTCGATCGAGTCAGGTCATTCTGTTTACAGTGCAAAAGAGAGCTTATAACACTAGTCTAGACTTATAAATAAGTAGGTTTATAAATCAAATCAACATACCTTAAATCTAAATGCAGCCAGTTTAAACACAAACTCGAGCATAAACACCGTGGTCAGGATCATATTCAGGTAGTCCAGGCCCTGGAATATAATCGAGGCTATAAAATACTAGTTCAATCGCTACATGATACTTAATTTGAAGCATTTACTTCGATACAATTTACTTAATCTGTATTAGAAAATGGCACATAAGACAACAGTTATTTAAAATTGAACTTTTTATTTTGCCCTACAAAATACTTTAGCTGACCTACCAGGATCGTTCGGGGTAGCCGTTCTACATTTTGATATGACTATTGCCCTTTCGACCGGTTACTTCAGGGTAAAAAAATAAATAAATACACCCAACAGTCACAAACATAGTCCTGACCCCACACTCTAAGATCGAATCTTGTGTCGTGGGTATTAGGAACTACGAGAGTTTTAACATTAAAACATCCTGACCGGAGACAAATATTTGTGGACCTTATTAGTCTCGGTGTGGGGATCGAATCCGTAGCCTCTCGTTTCCCAGACGGCGTCTAACCTACTGCGTCACGTAAGTTGTCTCCGTGTAAATAAGTCAAACTCGCCAGCACAAAATAAAACTCACTTTTTTATAAAAAGGCGAGGCGCCATGGAACTTCATCATGAGCGCGACCGTGTTGAGAACGATGAAGAAGAAGATGATGTACTCGAACCGCTGTGACGTCACGAACCACCACGTCTTGTACTGGATGCGGTGCTTTGGAATGTACCTGCAGATATTTTATATAAATAAGAAATGTTAACTACTGAAAGTTAGGGATTCTGGAGTAGATGGTCTGATAAGGCAATCAATAATTTAGCGTGAGATTTGTGATTTGCAAATTTACTCTAGCTTTTATAGTTTATAGCGACTTGATGACTGTTAGTTTCTTGTAAACTCATTCATGTACTAAAAATGCGTCACAAATCTTATTAATATGTAAGTGAAGACAAAATAGCAAAATAAACAAGTACAATGTTTTTTTTATAATTTCAGCGGGGCTATCCAATCTTCAATTTTACAACCTATACCTGAGACCTATACTCATTTCTAGAGTACTGCATCTACAATCAAAATGGCCTTATATGCTTATTACTTCTGATTATAATGATTTTCCCACAAGACACTTTGATGGTTCGAAAACAAGATAAGGATTTCAAGTCTTACCTCCTCACTGGTTTTGCCTTTAAAGCAAATTCAATGCAGTTCCTCTGGTTCTTGTCCAGCTCACAATCCTTGAACTCCTGCTCTCCCTCTTTCTGGAATGTCACGATAACGAAACCCACGAAGATGTTCACCTGTGGACAACCGATTGAAATTTAGTTATCTAGATTTCATAAAGTGACCGTTCCTGAGGATTCTAATTTGACCTCTTAAGTCAAAAACTATTTGGAATGTTCTAGATTTCATAAAGTGACCGATCTTGAGATTTTTAATTTGACCTATTAGGCTAAAAACCATTACTAATTAATTAATTAAATTTTATGTAGGTATTATGAGAATATAGTCATAGGAATAAGTAATATCTTAGTTGATAAAGATTCGACTCATATTTTTTACTAACCTTCAACCTATATTTGCTGGGTACGTATACCTGTCTAACTTTTCGACGTTATCGGTGCTGGGCTCACTTTTATTTCTACAAATCTACATATCAATGACATTTCCACATTAACATAAAATTTTAATTCTATCAGTCGCAGTAAGCCGCGATGGTAGAGTACTACTTAGATTCCATGAATAGTTTAACAGCTTCCGAAAGCATCTATAAAAAATATAAATGTCAAAAACTCTTACCATGAAGAAAGCTATGACAATGATGTAACTGATGTAGAAGAACGCCACCAGTGGTCTGGAATTTTCTATTGGGCCGTGGTCCTCTTCGTTTGAATCCATTGACGTTGAGAGGAGACTAGAATAATACACGTTAATTACAAGTAGATGATAAATTATACATGCTTGGGATCCTCTGTATTAATATTTGTTTCTTATAGTTATTTCTATTCTCACTATTTGATTTTGATTCGCAGTAAAGGCAAACTAGTGTTGAAATCAAATGTGTAACATTCGCGTAAATCTAAGAAACCATTAAGAAACCATTAGGCAAACTAGTGTCTAAAACACTCGACAAACTCTGATGCTCAGCAATTCTTTGGGTGCCACTGTCGATCTCAGCTCAAATATTGCAAAAGTGAGATACTAGATAGTATCCAGTATCTACAGTAACCATCGTTGTATCTGTATGAGGCTATTATGGCCTGATAGAGTAGGAAACAATGATAGTATTTAGTAAAATAAAGAAGATACTCACAGAGGCCAACCTTCAAAAGTAGACACGGTAAACAGCGTCAACATGCCACTAAGTACGTCGTCAAAATTGAACTTATTCGTCAACCACTGCCGAGCGTGTATCGTTGGCTTTGAGTTTTCATAAATTATATATGTACCCCTGAAAGAAACAGTATCACTTTAGTCTCTCTTTTTCCCTTTAGCTACAATAAGTCGTCTGCTGAACGTAGACCTCATCAACGATTATCATAGCAACTTTTTGGATGCCGAGAATTTTATATTTAGACTGATTTTACCGGGGAAATTTGAGCAGGTCAGTTAAATTTTGTTATTCTGAGAAATAATATCTTGATGGTGATACTCTATTTAATTTATACACACTCTCTCTCTCGCTCTTTATAGCTTTATGAACAAATATATCTATCTCTGTCAGTCCCTCTTTAGCCATTGTGGCTAAATCCAGTGCATAACAATGGTCTTCAAGGATATTAACATAGACCTGTTGGTAGTGGCTTGCATCCAGTGAATTTTTAATTTTAATACATACATAAACTCACGCCTTTTTCCCAGAAGGGGTAGGCAGAGGTGTCTGGACACCCACATTTCGCCTTGTATGTTTCGTCCCACAATGTGATAGGTGGCGAGCCTATCGCCATATCGGGCACAAACACCTGACTCCGGGCTGATAATGTATAGAAAAATCCAACATCACTTTGCCCGACTCGAGATTCGAACCCGAGAGCTCAGCTTTGCAAGCGTTTTTTTTTTGTTTTAATAATCCTTTTTAATTTTAATAATCGACTTTACATTTACGACTACGTAATTAATTTACAAAACAGTTACGATAAACTTACTGGCATTCCTTAGCAGTCACTTTTGTACTGTCAGTACATCTGCAAAACCTTCCCTGAAATTATAATTGTATTATAATATCCACTAGGACAGTCTTGTTTTATTTACATTTTTACAAGTACAGTTTTAATCCATTTACAAGTTTGCAGACCTTTATTGTATACAAAAATAAAAATAAAATATTTAGTCAGTTTAAAAATATTCACATATTACTGATAGCACAAAATTATAATAACATTAATTAAATATTTCTTAGAAGTAAGTGAACACGAAAAAGAGACTAATATTTATATTTTACTCACAACATTTCATTAAATTCTAACTAATAAAAATCAAATATTATGTAACCTTGTAAGCAAAGTAGTAAAGAAGTAGTAGTATTTGTGAAGAATAATGTTGTAGTGAAATCTGATTTCGCCTCCATGCAACAACATACAACAAATGCATATCAATGCTACTACAAACAGAACCGACTTACTACAAAGTACTTGAGTAAATTAGTTTGTCTTGGGTAATACGGTTTTTATTCACGCGGCGAATTTCGGCCTGACAATCAAAGAAAGAGAACCCGAGCACTAGTTTGGATAACGCAAGGTATACAGAAAGGAATACTCATAGGTGTGCAAGATGGAGGGAGACTGGATATCGACCGAAAAAGTTCTGGCATTGACTAGAAAAATCAGGCAACTATATTGATTTCTTTTTTTATTGCATAGGTCCGGCAAACGAGCAAAATGGTTACCTGAAGGTAAGTGTTAACTGCCATCCATGAATATCCATAAAGCTTAGATCATGGATGTGTTGACGCATCACAAATCGGAAGGGGAGCGGAAAAGAAATAATATGGGAAGAGGAGAGGAGTATAGGGCATTCGGCAATCCAACCTGAAACACGACACTGTATGACAGTGGTATCGCCCGGGACGAGCCTGTCCATTCATACTGAGTCATGGCTGACAACAGCGTGGCTCTACCACGTCCAAAAATATTTTTATGGAGTAAAAATAAAGCAGCTTTATCCTGTTTATATACCATGGGTACCAAAATTATTAGTTTTAGTCAATGTTTGTTACTCAACACATATAATATATTTAAGGGAAGTGCGTAGTGGCCTGCTGGTAACGGACCAGACGCGACTGCCAACATTTTCACGGTGGTCGCGGGTTCAAATCCCAGGGCACACCTCTGACTTTTCGGAGCCATGTGTGTATTGATAATCAAACACCACGCACTAAAACGGTGAAAGAAAACAAAAATACCGTAAGGAAACCTACATACCATAGCGATTTGTAGGAATTTCTATAGCATGTAAAAGTTCGCCAACCCGCAGTAGACCGCAGATGGACTATATGGCCTAACCACTTTCAATCGCATTCTCGGTTGTAGAGTAGGTCCATGCCCTGCGGTGGGACGTATACGGGCTGGTACAATATAACACAATATATTTAAAAAAAACATTTCCAACTGCTGTTATTCGTTTACTAAGATTAATACTTTCAATAAATATCCTACACGTTGTTCTTAGATACATTGCCAGCCTTCCTAAACTTCATGGAAAAGGAAAGAGAAAAGATTGAAGGATCACTGGCAATACTCGCGCAAATAATCCTGTAATTTTAGGTTTTCCTTTACCTAAAATTACGGCCTATATTCACCTTATGGATAAAAACCGCATTATAATCGCAAATTAACATGTATTTTTCCATTATGTGATATTTGCGTCATTAGTCAGCAATTTATAATTGCAACATACAGTCTAACAATTCATACAATACCTTAAACAACTGTATTCCTACAACAGCAAACATGAACTGCAACATGTGATTAATTACAAAGATATTCCCGATAGACTTTATTGATGCAAAAACACACTTCACCACATACTAAGCCAAAAACATTGCATGAACGTATTAAAAAGCGACAAAACACAATAACGTTACCAAAATTGCAGTGTATATTAAATGTTTGCATATCCACCCATATTGTCCGTATGTGCGTTTGTGTGTATCACGTTGTATTTGTGTGAAAAAATGCAAAAGAAACATGTTAAAAAATGTGAAAAAAAAATAAAACAGTCCTACTCACATTGAGTTAGTCCTTGGGTTTTATTAAAAAGAAAACATATCTCATTATTCACTTAACAAATGCCAGCGTCCCGATCTGACTGTTTGGTAACAAAAAACAAAAGAAAAAATATTTAAAACAAGGGACCAAGTACCTCACTCCTAGAAAACGAGTGAAATGTCAAGGTAGGGCATAATGTGCAAAACAAATACTGAAGCTCTCGTACAATTGAGTCCAAAAAATCAATAAAATAAATAAAAAATATCACACAACACCTTTGGGCAAATTTGAAAATAAAAACACTCGCAGCATGCATCCTATTTTAGAATTTTTTGGACCCACGGGCAAAAGCGCAAAGAAAAAAATATATGGTTAGTCACTAAATCGGACGTCACGCAAAAGCTTCACACATGAAACGAAATCAGATGTCAATCTGTGCATGGATATCAATGGGTGCATACTTACATTCGTAATGTTTTAAAACAAATTGACCCAAAGGTGTCTGGACTCATAGAATATACCCTACCTTGAACATTTGCACTCCCATGACCGCGAACATGAATTGTAGTAGATTTGTCACCAATAATATGTTTCCGATCGTCTTTATAGCAACGATCACGCACTGAACTACGTGCTAAAATATATAAAACAAGATATTTTTATTCATAATATTATTATCATGGAGGATCTTAACGGTAATGAGAAAAATACTGACCTTCAGTCCTTTTGCTCTGTTGATGGCCCTCAGCGGCCTCAACACTCGAAATACTCTCAAGATTTTTATGAATGAGATGTTATTGGTCCTGTGAGAGGAAAAAAAATAAGTAGTTTCTTGTTCAGGATTAAGCTTATCGCAAGCTGCTAAGGTAAATGCTTCTTCTCTTATATGAATTTATCGTTAATCTAATATACTAAATATAGAAGCAGTAGACTTCAAACACTATTGTGTTCCGATTTGAAAGACATTGTAGCCAGTGATTACTGGGATTTCATAGATTTCCTTATGTTACAGTGTGACAAGTGCGTTGACATGGACTAACTTCATTCTTAGAATCAGATAAAGACACATAAGTCACATGCCTATAGAATGAATGCCTGATGGTAAACAAATCTTGAATCTGCACTATTATACCGTTTTATTTTTACAATCTTACAGAACAATCAAAGAAAGGAATGTTTATGGCTAACTACTCTACAGCAATATGCTGCAGATACATAAACTAATTAATCTTAAATAGGGGTACTGCTAGCCTGATAAATAAATATCTAGAGGCGGATGCCCTTAACATACCACTGTGAGTTCTATACAAGTCTAAATTCTAACTAAGCTAAGCTCCAGATTTTGGTGGTAAAGAAGGTAGACTCACCTATCCAAAGAAACAAGAGATACAATGACAACTAGAAGATCTAGTAAGTTGAAAGCAGAGCGGCAGAACGCGTCCTTGTGAAGGATGAAGCCGTAGGTGATCAGCTTGAGAAGCAGCTCGATGGTGAACACCGCAGTGAAGAAATAATCCACTTTACGTAGGATCTGAAAAATAAATATTATAAACATTTATGAGCTGGTATTTTACACGTACAAAATATCCAAAAAGGGTTTAGCTGAGGTGATGATAGGCTAGTCATTTATAAATCACCAAGCTTATTTATCTTCTAAATATAGAATATAATGCTGTCAACTTGCATATTGTTGTCCAAGATGTGAAATCACATGAAAATTCACACGATGTCGCTTGCCCATCCTGAGATTGAAGGACGCGAATCTTGGACACCAGTACGTCTACCAACCTTCATAATTCTTTTTTTATTTTATTTATTTATATAAGCTTTATTGTACACCATAAATAAAACAAAAGGAAACAATTCAAAATAAAAAAAAGTACAATTGGCGGTCTTATCGCACAAGGCAATTTCTGACAGACAACCATTTGATGGATAGAAGAGAAAAGGACGAAAGTTGGGGCAGCATCAAGTGTACGAAATAATAACTGTAGATATTATAGTAATGTCTATATTCAACATATATACATAAATATACATACATATGTAAATATCCCATGTAAATATACTTTACTTTTTTCTACTGGGTTTTATAATTTTCCCACTTAGCATATCCTTAATCAACTGTCCCCTTAAAAATTAAAAATAAACAGACATAATACTCACCTCTCCCGTTCCTTCGGTAGCAGAGCTTTGCACCGGATCTTCTAAAGCCAACATGACTGACGATGCCAGAATACATATCAGAATCAAATTCCGGAACCACGAATGGTTCTGGATCTTGAAACATGTTACTCGGAACCTGTGAAATAAATTTCCATTTTAAATAATATAACAGAGTTTAGACTGCCTTGATGGTGCAGTTGTGTAGTACAATTACAAAGCTGAGGACTCGGGTTCATATACCGGGTAAGGTAAAGTGATATTGGTTTTTTTTATTCAATATCAGTTTCATTCGAATGGTAGAATGTATTGAATAAGTTGGTGTTTTCGACATGAGGAAGGCAGAAAGCCAAGTACATGGATAGAAACATTTGTTTAGACTGTTGAATATTTTAAACTTTTAATTCAAAAGGGCTTGACCAAGATGGTACCACTAAGGAATAGAAAACCAACGTGATCAGATCGCTGAACATATAAATGGATTTATCATCAAGACAATCATCAGCCCTAGCTTTTTAAATGAGTCGCCAACTTACCAATTTGTTTTTGAGAATATGAAGAAACTACTGCCATCTGGAATGGGTTTTTCTTGCGTTTTGATCTCTACTTCGGACAGTCTTCTAGGTCGGGCTGATACAGCGGCTGGACGTTTTGGCGGTGACTCCTCTTTTTTCACATCACCTGTAAATAGCCTCGATTGATAATCTTATTTCTCTGCATTTTCGTCAATGTTGGTGGCAGGATTATGGTAGAATTGTGTTGTAAATTTGTTTGTCATGACGTGACGGGCAGGCTCGTCCAAGGCGGTACCGCTGTCTCACAGGAGACGACGTGAATCAACGGCTTTACTGTCGTGTTTCGTTCGGTGAGATTACCGGATATCCAATACCTACTAATCTACCGATCATTTTTCCGATCTCGCTTCATTCTCGATTTGTTGGTTCGCCAACACATTCATGATCCAAGAGTTATGTATGTAAAAAAAGGGTATACATCACCTCAATATCTACTAATATCTACTACTCTGTTAAAATGTGCTAAACCTACTACAAGATTCATCAAAAGTGTTACGTTTTGGGATCAGACACTGCATATATTATTTCGAACCAGCCAGTTTTATCGTGGTGGACACTTTGTTCTAGATTGGCATCTAAGGTCTAAGGTGGCCTTTACCAAGCATCAGATGCAGTGTAATGGATTTGTATAAGAAGATAATGATATTTTTTTCTTGGCTACTGAGCTTGATGTTAGTCTGAACTAATCACTCCCAGGCTATGTAAATTCGGGCCGTTAGTATGATGTTACATATAATAGGTGTCCTTACCGTTTTGTTTCTTTTCATTGCTATTGCTTACTAAAGCTTCGTTGGCGTTATCTCTTTCTTGCTCCTGTTCTTCTACGTCTTCTTCGGAACCAGTTTCCTCGTATTCATGGTCTGACCTGTATCAAACAATATTTATAATTGGATAGACATTATATTATTTACGTATTGTACAAAATATCTAGATCCTTTATAATTAAGCTGCACAAAACAGAATCTAAATTTTAATTACACAATCTACTATATGTTGCGAAAAAAATATTTTAGGTCCCTACTTAAACGCCCTTATCAAACAAAAGAATAACCTGTAATTATTTTCTATTTAACTACTCATTAACTTACCTCGGTACTCTTTTATACTTTTTGTAAGGCCGGCTGCGTGAAATATACAAATTAAATGTTATTGGCACTTTCTTATTTAATATTCAATGTAGATTTCCCACTGTAGTGTTTTTAAGAAATTGAATTTCACAGATATTTGGAAATATTTTAATTATTGGATGTTAAAATACCCAAATTAATTTTACCCTTCACTGGAGTATCCTTCCTCTTCATTGGCAAACTCGTCGTCTGTCTCTGGTCTTTCTTCATCCAACTGAGGGTTCCCTGCTTCAGGGTTTTCAGCCTCCTTTATAACACACAGACGACAGTTAACTTTAATAATCTCATTAGTGAATGCGAAGTCGACTATGGCCTTTGCCTTGTAAATCGAAGTATTGGTTTTAAAGAAGAGTTGTGATCACTAGTGGGCGATATGCATGGGCTGATAAAATATTGTCACTAGTAAAAAGTACGTACAAGAATTTCCTCATGCTGGTTAACCCTGTTTAAATTATTCAATTAAACATTTACGATACTAAAACTGCTTAGAGTATAGATCCTCACCTCTTTTGCCTTTTCTATTTCATCCATTTCTTCAGCATCACCCAAATTGTCGACGGCGATAGCCAAGAACACATTTAGCAATATATCTGATATTTGGAGTGAAGAAAATTAGCATTAAATACATTTCTATGTATACAATTTAATCCAATGATTAGAATTAAATCTAGTTAATAATTAAATTACATAATAAATGTCTTATAACACTTCAAATAATTACCTACGGATAATGTTAATTGTTTTGTTCAAGGTCGTGGATGCCCTGTTTAGTATATTTTTTTAGCACTTATGTATATACGCTTGAAGCTATCCGCGTATATATAAAATCCTACCACAAGCCGAATTTATGTTTAAAACTGTTAATGTAAAGGATACAGTTGCCGCAGATAAAGATAACGATGAAGTATATGGAAGCCAGCATCCCAGGGGTCCCGACACCACCATACGCCTTGATACCCTCGTACATCACCACGTTCCAATCTTCACCTGTCAGGATCTGGAATTAAGGATAATAGAAATACCGACCCAGCAAGTCTCAGGAAAAAAAAATTAGCACTAATATATCATCATCAAAAAAGTAATTAGACACAGTTTATTTAATAATGGCAGCAAATGTTGACTATTAACTTTGTGGCCCTGGGTTTGTACGGGCAGATAAGTTCTTTCAAGTTTTTGGCAAAAAAAAAACACTGGTACTGCCTAAAACTTCATTTACACGGGAGAGTGTCTCGCCATAATACAAATGGACAAATACAAAAAAATATATTTAAAACAAATAAAGCTGCATCGTGTAGAGATTTGTCAGAACTCAATAATCTATGGCAATGTCATGATAAGTCCGCCAACCCGCACTAGGCCAGTGTGGTGGACTATATGGCCTAACCACTCTCAATTGTACTGTCGATTGTAGAGTAGGCCCGTGCCCTGCAGTGGGACGTATATGGGCGGATACAGAATGTCATGATGGCACGATAATGGTATACGATTCTCGCCGCGAGAAACTTGCCCCGTGTAAATGGCGCTTAAGAATTAAATTTGTGTGATGATAGTCTCTCTTCATTTTGTCCTGACAAATTGATTCTTGAACGAGTAGCTGTACTACTTAGTAGTGCACCCGTGATTTCTTTCAGATATACAATTGTTGGGCAAGAAAACACACCTGGAACATAGTCAGCACGGCTTGCCAGAAAGAGTCGAAGTTATGCCTCTCCTTCTCAGCCTCGGCTGCGTAGTCGAACCTTCCTCCAAACACCTGCATGCCGAGCAGAGCGAAGATCACGATGAACAGGAACAGAAGCAGGAGGAGAGAGAAGATGGACTGGATCGAGTTGAGGAGAGACGCTACCAGGTTTGATAGGGAACGCCAGTATCTGGAAGAAGATTTTAGTGTTAATACGTAATTCTTTGTACATTAATACATAAGTACATGGAATCGTCTTTGTTTCATTTGATTTAATTCTATTAATAATCAAATAGTTGCTAAGTGGATTAATATTATCTGTTTCGTTGTTTTAAAATTAAATGAGCTTCTGATCCTTAAGAATACATATCTGACAATCAACTAACGGGTAACTAAAATTCTATGTATACTCAACAATCAACTCACTTGGTAACTTTAAACACACGCAGCAGTCGAACACATCTCAACACGGATATACCCAGCTGTGGGATGGTGCCGCTGATGGTAAGGGCCAGTTCCACGATGGAGCAGAACATGACGAAGCAGTCGAAACGATTGAAGAGTGAAACGAAGTAGCCCTGAAACATAATATCATTGGAGGATCAAATATCAAAATAGACGAACGTATTTTATCATAAGTAGTGTTTGTTTCAATAAGAATAAAAAAATCATCGAAATATTAGACGAGAAAAAATAGTAATTCTACCCTTTTTAATTTTTTACATATTATGATCTATCGGTCTTTAAGGGACATTTCTAATAATAAAATAATATATTTAGGTATGTCGAGAATGTCAAGTGACTACCGTCTGTAAAAAAGCAACACTTTTCTGACTATCAAATGCAGACTAATTACTTCGCTTAACTGGTATGAAAATAATAATATTCCGAGAAACTTACTTGAAATCCCAAAGCATACATCTTGACAAGCATCTCCATAGTGAACAATACGACGAAAAAATAATTGGCGTAGTTCTGGAACCGATCTAACCATTTCGGTTGTCTGAAACAAGTGAACAAACTTTAAGTACTTATTTCTTTTATAATGTTGGTAGAAAGACTAAGGAAGATTAACTGCCGATCTTTATATTCTATCTATCTTTACCAAGAGGCTAGAATAGCTGGCACGATTACGTCAATAAAATTCTATACTTCAATAAACAAAGATTGACGTATACATTTATCTTGTTTAGCTATCTATAGATATATCCACCATACCCGTATTTATCTTTGTTAATTGAAATATAAAATGCATCGAAATATCTAATGAAATCTCTAGTTAAAGATAGATAGATTATAGAAACCGGCCATAAAATATTAATGGTCTACTTACCTGTAATGTTCGGTAGCTAGCACCATTGTATTTAAGAATACAAGAACAATAATTGCCCAGTAGAACGATTGAGATTTCACAGCTTTTCTACAAGCTCTGCGCATTCGCCTGTTTACCTAAAAATGAGGACATAAAACATTTCAAGCTTTTCTGCATTCTGAAATAATGTTTTTTTTTTCATTTAAAAATAAAAATATATAAAGGATAAGATGCAACTTTAAATTAAACTTGGGTGAATTCATACACTCCTATAACATGAGTATTAAAGCTTTGTCGAAATTGATGCATGATAAAATCAAGTTCCTTACCTTATCAAATCTCTTCCAATACACTTTACAAGTGGAGGTTTGATTTTGATCCCCGTTAGTGTTAATATTCGTTTGTGAGTCTTCGTTGTTTTTTCTTTCTTTTTTGTTACCTGGAAGTTTAACATAATATAAAATGTATAGTCTGTCAATTTTGTTTTTTTAACAGGGACAGCCAATGACGCTCGCCGATCGTGTAGACTGTAGACCAGTGTTTCTTAACCAGTGATCCAGGGACCATTGGTGGTCGTTGGAAGCATACCAAGTGGTCCGTGAAGTCATCCTAAGGCCATCCTTAAAATGGGAATTTGAAATTTATCATCGTATGTCTTAGGATGGCGAGTGCAGTGAAATGCCAAGCATTGCTTTATAATTCATGGCGTTGTTTAATTTTGATACTATGCTTGAGCAGTCATATCTCCTACCATCAGGCGAATGGCAAACTCATCTTGCCATTCATGAAATTTAAAAAATCTTCAAATTAAGAGAGGATGTAAATACCTTGGGAATCTTGGTCACCTTCCTTCTGTGCCTGATCATTCTCAAGGTCAAGTTCCTCAGCCACTGTGATCCAGTTGAGGTATCCCTTCAAATCCTCCTCAAACTGCTGCCTCTCACGGGATTTTTGGAAGTCACCACGACTTTTCGCTTTTTCTCTCTCTTTGGAAAACTCTCTGAAATATAAAAATATCTTTGTTGTAGGTAGATATGGTGGGATATACGTATTCTTACCGAATACCATACAGCTTATACCTACAAATATTGCCATAGGAGTGCAAGTATGTCAAGATCTAGTATTTTGTGGACCGACTAGAAGAAATAAATATCTCTCGACAGTTCAAATGCTACCTGAATAGTATACATAGATATTGTTTTACTGTCCGATCCGACAAGAAAGCATGTCGAGGTTGATGAAAGTGGATAAAGCGAAAGTAATATGTCAGGATCAAGCATAGTGGTGGTCTATAGTGTCTCCCTTCCCCTATGGGATACAGGCGTGTCAATTATATATTTTATGAATGTTTTACTGTCAAATTGCATGTACAATTATTATAAAAATATCGATAAAGGACGAGGTATTAGTAGTCATCTAGTGGAGTATTCACGGATTATTGGATAGACTTAATCCAGTATTAGCTACAAAAGCTCTTTGTTTCTATTTGGTTTTTTAAATAACTAAATAATTCATAAAGGTAATATTATAACCATAAATAACTCACCCAGACAACACACCGAGAATAAGGTTCATGACGAAGAAATTGCCAAAGATGACCAACGTCACGAAGTATATCCAGGGCCACGTATTGCCCTTCACATACGCAACCTGAAACATTACGACGACATTGTCAGTGATGACTTACTGCTAACTGCTACTGTTTAAAGTTATTTCTGTCTTAAAAACTAGTGCTTACACTGCGTGAATATAAACACGAACAGATTCTAAGTATGCTATGCAATATATAATATCTAAGTATAGTATGCTCTGAGGAATTGTTCAACTTGATCCCCGCCTCTCCATTCTTTACCAGAACCACGCGGGCTGGCTTGCGAAGCCATAGCTTGTCGGTCCAAACCATCCCGGCGCGAACCAAACGGTTCTCTAATTCTTTTTTGTGCCGCACCGTCAGGCTGTGGAATTGTTTGCCGTCTCACGTGTTCCCTCCTTCCTACAATCCTGGGTCCTTCCGCCGTAGGGTGAAGAGGCACCTTAGAAGGCCGGCATAATTGTTTCCATTGGCATAGGACTGCCGTCCGATGCCAGTGGATACTCTGCCTGGGCGGCATTTGCGCTTACCATCAGGTGCAATGTCGCCACAATGCCGGGCCAGAGTAAAAAAAAAAGTAATGTCCGCGGCGAAAGGTTGCCAACTGATAAGCATTGTAATTGAAGAATCACTTTTAATTAGATACATAATAAGCAATGATAGATACCACACAAGCCACAACAAGAATTACAAAGATATTATTATTACAACCGACAATAACAACGATGGATACGATAAACAATAAAATACTTACAGAATACATAATATCAGTCCATCCTTCGAGAGTAATGCATTGGAACACGGTAAGCATGGAGTAGCCGATGTTATCAAAATTCGTGATCCCTGAGTTAGGACCCTCCCATTCACCCTTGCAGGTGAAGTTAGCATCACATTTGTACCCCACGTCACCGTCTTTTGTGCAGGGGATGGGATCGTCCATCATCTGACCTGGAAGAGGTAATTAAGAAGTTATTAATACTATTAATACTGGTGATCCATGGCCGTATCTCCCTAAATTTACTCTCGATGGTAGAAGACGACCATGCCATACAGTGGATAAATGTAGGCAGATACATATACGGGGTATCTCAATACTGCTACCGAAAATGAAGCCGGGTGGTAGTTTTAGTGACTAAAAAAAACACAATGTAACTAAAAATTTTGCTAAGAAAAGATTTTGGGTGGCAAACCCATAGTTTTTGCTAAAATAATAATTTAAACTCTTTTATACCTTCGAGTCTTTATAAATAAAAGGGTATACACTATTATTTTACGAAAAAATGTATTTACCACCCAATTACGATCATATAAAAAAAATACAAAAAAAATTGACGCTTTTTTTTCCATATTTTCTGTTAAATTGTGTCTAAAGTCGCTTAAAGTACCACCATAATGTATATACCTAAACTGTTGTAATTAACACCAAGTGATGTCAACAATGTAGTCTTTGCTACCTTAATTAACAATGTATCATTTAGCTTCATTTCTTGGATTTCGATCTCAAAGTATAATATATTAAAATAATCAAAGTATTCTTTGTTAATAATAACTCAATATGAGCAATACATACTGATATAAAAAACTGGCTACGATACAAAGCACCTGCCATGGTGCAGAGTAAAGCAAATAGAATATCCACTAAGGGCAGTTCGTTATCTCTTATAGGTCTACACATTATACCATCCTTTTCAAACCCATTTATAAAAGGCTCGAACCAAGAAAGCAACTCACTTCCATGGGTAGTCTGTTTTCAACCATGGTGGTTCCTTACACAATTAGTCAAACACTGAGAATGCATCTACTCTTTCTGGATATTCTGGGCTTCCATAGCCAGTATCACTCATCCTTATTTGTATCATTTTCTACTATCGGAAGCTCCCTCCGTTATTTTCAACACACAATTATTTTTAAATCCTGGTTTGTTTTTGTACACAAAGAAAAAATAACTCTAAACCGTTTAAATAGCCCGTGACGTGTTCAGCTCCCGGTTTAGAATAAATATTTACAAACAAAAGACTGAGAGACACGTAAAGATTGGGAATACTTTTTTGCGGAGATTTATGGCAGTAACCACAATTGCTAACTACGTCCACATATCACTATCAAAGAGTTCTTGGAGAACATATGCACACATCGATGCCTCTATAGACAAACCATACATTTATCCAAACCAAGACAATATTTTACGCTCTTTCCTTTCTTTAATCACGTAATAATTTTATGTTTTTCGTATAAACTGAAAATACTAAAACCTGGCAAAGTATTCGTACCCGAATAGTCAACTACAGTTTACCAACGTCGTGGAAAGTCCATTAAACTCAACCAAGCAAAACTTTCAAGTTTTGGGTTTGTATTTAAATGCTTAACCAGTTCCAACCTAGCCAGCATAGTTTTGTGGATTTATTTTTAATTTATTTACATTTACATTTAATGTCAGAGACATCTTTTTACAGTCGAACCTAAGGTGATGCACACATGAAAAGAAATAGGTGCGTATACAATAAGAATTAAAAGAAAGGAAAAATTAAATAAAAGCATATTGTAGGTAAAAAGGTTGTGTATTGATAGTCAATCACCACGCACTAAAACGGTGAAGGAAAACATCGTGAGGAAACCTGCATACCATAGCAGTTTATGAGAATTTCTATGGTATGTAAGTCCGCCAACCCGCACTAGGCCAGCGTGGTGGACTATATGGCCTAACCACTCTTAATCGTACTTTCGATTGTAGAGTGGGCCCGTGCCCTGCAGTGGGACGTATATGGGCTGATACAGTACAGTACAGTAGGTAAAAATATATGACGATCTATTTACATTGTTCTTCTCTTAACATGACGCGGCGCAATCACTGTTTCATACTAGTATAAAATAGTCCACATAGATTTGATAGTCCCACCTACTACCGTAACTCGTGTAAACCAGATTCAAAGAAGAAATTGACACCATGCATCCGCTTTTCACTGATCTTTTTGACGCTGGTATACATATGCTAATTTGTAGTATGCCTTAGCTAATACTTACCAGTCTCATTAGAGAAGCAGGTCTCATGAAGGATCCCAGAGAACAGCTCCAAGCCAATAATAGCGTAGATGATGATCACGAACAGCACCAGAAACGCTATGTGGAACAGCGGCACCATGGCCTTGAGGATGGAATTCAACACGATCTGAAGACCTGGAATCAAGACACTTGTATATAGTTAGATTTTTTTTTATTAAGCTCTGTATAAGTTCGTGGTGGCCTGTTGGTAAACGAACCAGACGCGGCTGCCAAAATGTTCACTGTGGTCGTAGTTCCTGCCACACCACACACCCACCCATAGATCTAGTGTGGACTAGATCTTAGTGTGGGGTAGGATGTGTTTATTTATTAATAACCAGCAAGGGGAAAGTCCCTCAATTTGATACGATTATCCACAATCCATGTGTTCGTAAGAGATAAGTTTTGTTTCAAATAACAATTAAAATGTGCAAAATTAAAATTAAAAAGATCAAAGGTTCAGAAGGTTGGAAGTTTGCAGGGTGGTTTCGGGATGAAGTTTTGACATTTTATGACAGAAGATAATATTATAGGATAATATATTGTTTAACATAGTCTTGCTTATGGAATATAAGCCATGAAAACCTACCTGGGCTTGATTTCAAATAGTTTCATAATTTAATTTGCGAAAATAGTTGCCTGATATTGATTTGCAAGGTAAACGAATGTACTAACTTGGCACTCCCGATACGAGTCGAAGAGGTCTCAGCACTCTGAAGGCTCTGAGCGCCTTCACGTCGATCGAATCCTTGGAAATGTACTGGAGAATCATACTCGCTATACTGGAAGTATAAATTAGAAATTAGTAAGATGATGTTGATAATAATATTTTTTAATTTAAAACTTTATAGTACATCTGCGACTAACAACAAAGAAATAAGAGAATAAAAAAAATATGAATACTTTAAAAGGAAACTAAAAATAAAAGAAGTATTTCTATTGCATTAAATTAGGTAGATGATGTTGATAACATTACAACTTTATTAAACGAAAAGAAAACAATTGTTGCAACAACTGTTGCACTAAAGTACGTAGTGGCCTGTTGGTAACGGACCAGCCGCGGCTGCCAACGTGTACATGGTAGTCGCGTGTTCAAATCCCAGGATACAGTTCTGACTTTTTAGAGTCATGTGTATGTTATAGTAAATCACCACGCACTATAACGGTGAAGGAAAACATCGTGAAGAACTACATAATAAAGAAATTTGCAAACAAAGCTATGGTATGCAAAGCTCGTCAAGCCGCATTAGGCCAGCGTGGTGGATTATGACCCCACTCAATCGTAATTTTATTAAAGAGGAACCCAGTGCTCTGCAGTGGGACGTATGTGAGCTGATACTGATTGCATTAAAATATATTACCTCGCCTTTCAAAAATCAAAATTTGTATTTCATTTATTGGTAAAATACAACATCGAGACATACGTGATTATTGATTGTAGAGAGATGATAAAAATAATCTTCTACGCCTGTTGTAACTTCTGTATCAGCCCATAATATACGTCTCACTGTAGGGCACGGGCCTCCTCTACAATCGAGAGTGCGATTGAGAGTGGATAGCCCATATAGTCCACCACGTTGGCCTAGTTCAGGTTGGCGGACTTACATACCATCGAAATTCTTCGCCATGGTATGCAGGTTTTCTCACGATGTTTTCCTTCACCGTTTTAGTACGTGGTGATTGATTATTAAGACACAAATGATTCCGCAAAGTGAGAGGTGTGCCCTGAGATTCGAACCCGCGACCACCGTGAACATGTCGGCAGCCGCGTCTAGTCCGTTTACCAACAGGCCACCACTTCTCTCAATCGTACTTTAGATTATAAAGGAGACCCGTGCCCTACAGTAAGACGTATGTGGGGTACTGTTGAGTAGGACATGACTTGAAAAAGAGTTTGTAAGAGTAGCCTCATTTTTATACTAAGCCAGTAATTGTACTGGCTTATCCCACTTCAATTGAAGTGAGGCGTACTGACGCTTGGCCATACGTAAGATAGTATTGTTAGCAAGTGCGTCACTCCCTCTCACTCTCTCCTATAGTTAATTACGTAGAGTAACGAGTACCGGGACACCGAATTTGAAGTAGTACACTTTAAAAAGTTGAGCCGCTCTTACATTTTGACGTCATGTACGGGACAAATGTACTACTTCTTGTATGTCCTACTCAACACTAATGTGGGGTGAAACTGATAATTATTGCATTAAAATATATTACCCCTTCTTACAAAAAAAAAATACAAAATGTGAATTAAATTTATTAGTCAAATGCGTCAACGAGACATTATTATTTGTAGATAGTCATTATTGTTTGTAGAGAAACGATGGAAATAATCTTCTACGCCTGTTGTAACTTACCCTATAGTAACGATGGTGAAATCGAGACTGTTCCACGTGTTCCTGAGGTAGGCTCCTGGATGAAACAAGAACCCGTAGGCTATGATCTTCATCACGCATTCACCAGTAAAGATTACCATGAATATCCACTCCACTTTTTCCTGAAAAATTTCGTATTTAATTTCAGCACCAGGGTTTAAATAAGTTTTTATCGCTAGCCGACAGGCTTTTAGTATGTTTTCACAATATACGAAGTACAAAAATATGAAAAATCGCGGAGCAAATATTTCGAGTCGGCCACCACAAGGGTGATCTATCTCTTGAGCTTCGCTTGTCCCTACTTTTTGAGACAACCTGCATGTAGATGGAATCACTCTTATCAGTCTATTCTCAACTGAATTTTATAACCATTCTCATAAAGTAGAGATACTTACCAATATCTGGTTTGTATTATTCGTGTCTCCGGACGGATACGGAGTGAACACTGCGAGCGCGATGCAGTTCGCGAAAATCGTCGTCAGAATCATGTACTCAAATGGTCTGTGGACTTAGTCAAGGAAATTCGAAATCACAATCTCGAATTGCAAAGTAAAATGAGTCATGTACAAGATAGCTTATTTTCACGAGAGCGCATTAAGGGAAAAAGTGTGTTTTGTTATTTGTAAACAGAATTTGTTGTTTACATCAACACTTTATTATGTATTAAGGCATCTTCGTGTGTACGTGTCATTTTATGTATTTGATTATATATTTTAGTTGAATGCATTTACATTGTACTTTTGATTAGCAATTGTGACAACTTATTTATTTATTTATTTTATTTAATCTTTATTGTACACAAACAAAAGGACATAACAATATAAAGAAATAACATATATAAAAGGTACAAAAGGCGGTCTTATCTAATAAGCGATCTCTACCAGACAACCTTTGGATGGATATAAAAGAAGGAGAAAGAAAGGGCAGTGTAAAACAAAGATAAGGATAACTTAATCCGGATTTAAATATAATAAATACAAAATTCTAATAAAAACGAGTGAAACCGTGAACAAGTGAAAAGTGTAACCTCTTAAAAATAATATTTATTTTTCAGAATTAAAATTTATAACTCTAGTTTACTAATCGTCACAATCAACCAAAGTAAAATATAGCCAAAAACTCGAACCATAAAATAGACCACCAATATTCCAATTTTAAAAAGGATACTTCCACTCAACAATATCATAGCAAAGCTTCCTCAACGGGTTTTTCAAGCCCAGACAGAACAGGCTTCTTTTAGGCTTCTCTGGCTGCGGCTTGCCTCTCGGCCGGGCTTGTTTGCGAGGGGCGAGGGCGGTCGCCGTCGGATCCCCCACGCTGTCTGCACCTGGAGTCGTCGCCTCCGTCGCTGGAGGCTGCTCTGTTGACGCCATTTTGACCTGGAAATAAAGAGGAAGAACATATGAAGTACACGCAATAGAAACTAAGAACCGTGATGCCAAAGTGAAATATCGAGATTTGTACGCGGTAGAACTAATAAAAATAAAAAATATATTTATTATTTTCTGTATCTGTATCAGCCCATATACGTCCCACTGCAGGGCACGGGCCTACTTGAGAGTGGTTAAGCCATATAGTCCACCACGCTAGCCTAGTGCGGGTTGGCGGACTTTACATCGCTATGGTATGCAGGTTTCCTCACGATGTTTTCCTTCACCGTTATAGTTTACCGTTATTATTTTACTTTGTCAGAATTACAATAAGTAATATTAGTGATTTCCCCACTAGGCAATGTTTGTCTTGTGGCTATCGAGAACAAGTAGTTACATGATATACACTATAAGAAAAAAACTATTCCTAATATTTCGACAACAGCGTGACAACCAGGCATTTGGACGCCAAAACACCGTAGACGATTGATATTTTCTCGAGGCTTATCACACTCCTGGCAGTTCTAAATCGTATTTTAATCTCGAAAATAGGCACAATTGGTAACTGTAGTAATATAGTAGAAAAATGTATACGCATGTGATCTGACGGGATGCTGCGGTTATTGTTCCGGGAACAGCATCCGCTAATATAATTATATTTGGTGTATAATAATCGCGTTACTAGAAAACCAGTTATATGAGATCTGTGCTGAAAAACATAAAGTTTTGGGCTCGAGACATAGACGGGTTTTTTAAACACATGTGGATCAATAGACGATATGTTTCAGAGCAAGTGGGTCTTCTAAAATCTACAATATTTGGATCGGACTGGGAGTATATAGTTTTCTTTATTTCAACGAATGACGAGACGAGCATGTCATTCGCCTGATGGTAAGCAATAAGGCGGCTCATGGACAGTAGCAAAACCAAACAACACTATGAATTACAAAGCAATGCTTGACATCCCACTGCTCGCCATCCTGAGATATAAGATGTTACGTCTCAATATTTCCAGTGGTTACTCTGGCTTAGTAGCAAGATGTCCTTCTAACCGAAATACAACAGTGAATTACACTGTAGTTTTGTGGGAGAAAAAGCAATTTTTACATAGGAGAGATCTACCACCAGATCGAAGTATATTGGATCCCTAAAAGAGAAAAAGAGAAACAAATAAGTTTGTGTGCACAGCTACAAACTAATAAAAAGATACTGATATACTTCTTCCAGCCTTCCCCGGGTACCGAAAAAAGAGCTTAATTCCAATAAAAATCAAAACGATGAGTAAAGGAAATCCGGTAATCTAACTACAAACGATTTTCGGATTATTATTACTTATATTATAGCTGAAGAAAAACATCGAGGAAATATGCATGCAATAACGATTAGGTCACATCCAAAACGTATTCCATCAATCAACGATACAAAGAAAACTTTACAACATGTCAAATAAATTGTACTCTACAAAAAACGCCAATAAAATTCGACAATCAGCAGAAAAATAAAACAGTATCGCTGATGCAAAACGTTCTAAGTTTATAACTCAATTTTACAGACACCGTGTTTGTTTACGACGCGTCGTAAACGTTGCCTAACTTATGAATATACGATGATAATAAAACGCGGGATTTTCGCAAAAATCTGTTTATGCCGCTCTGTCAGGACGCTGAATTGTGCAATTGGTTACAAATTGACGTCTGTGTTCTTGGCTCTCTGTGTAGGCCAATGTTTGTGCCAAACAGGCATACATAAACTCACGCCTTTTCTTAGGAGGGGTAGGCAGATGTGCTACCAGAACACCGAGGTTTTGTCTTGCTTGTTCCGTCACACGACGCAATCAGAGTCACCTATCATCGCCTGTCTGTCTTTTGCCATATAAGGCAATATTTCTGCCAATATTTGACCAACATCGAAAACCCTTGGGCCGACACCGTAATCAGAATGCCTGTAGCAGAAAAATGTGGATCACTGTCCAATGTATTTATTTCTGTCTTTGTCATTCCTGTGCTGATGCTATCTTCTATCCTGTTCTGTTGATATCCCGCTTGCTTGCAAGTGGGACGATATGGGCTGATACAGTACCATATTTCTACAATCACTGCCTCGGTGGAGTAGTTGTACTAGAGTACGGTTATAATACTGAGGTCTCGGGTTCGAATCCCGGGTGGGGCAAAGTAATATCGGATTTTTCTATTCATTATCAGCCCAGAGTCAGAACTTTGTGCCCGATATGGCGATAGGCTCGCCACCTATCACATCGTGAGACGGAACATACAAGGCGAAATGTGGGTGTCCTGACACCTCTGCCTACCCCTTCTGGGAGCGAGGGATGAGTTTATGTATGTATTTCTACAATCATCATCATCTTTGATGATAGGAATCCAATAAGATAATGAGTCAGTATTATTCCGAATACTTTTACTTTGGGGGCACGCGTTGGCTCAAGTGGCAACCTGGCGTGACGTGGGTATGAGTCACGCGACACGCGCCAATCAATGTAAACACTCGATGCGGTTTTTCTATATCAATAACCGGGATATGGGGATATGAAATAAATAAACTTATCGTGACGAAATAAATAAATTTTTTATAAGAGTTAATGTCGAAACGAGGAGGAGGAAGAGAATGAAAACCACTCTCAATCGAGTTCTTGATTGTAGAGGAGGCCCGTGGGACGTATTTAGACTAAAACAGTACAGTACAGGAAAGAATGGATTATTATACAAATGCTGATAAAATCCCATCTTTCGTTAGATCTGGGTACATACCGCCCCAATGTCTATTTCTCCCGACAAACATCAGTGTAAGCGCACTGTCATGTTCCGGTCTGAATGACACTGTAGCCAGAGCAACCACTGGAAATATTGAGACTTAACATATCATCTTCAATATCATCCCTATATTAATATTTTTTTTGTATCGTAGTTTATGTAGTATATTTTATGATATTTTTATTTTATGTAGTCTATGTATGTTTAATTAAGTATATTTGATTTCCTCATATTTTCTACGTATTACTTTCTTTTATGATTACTATTATTTATTTATTTTTTGCCCTTGTTGTGACCACACTTAAAGGCCGGCAACGCATCTCCATGCCCTTTGGTGTTGCAGATGTCCATGGGCAGCGGTGTCCACTTACCATCAGGTGAACCGCGTGCTCGTTTGCCCCCTATAATATAAAAAAAAACCCTGTTCTTCCTAGCTTCTTTTTAACCTAGTCTAATGTTTGTCTGGAAGAAATCGCGTTAAGCGACAAGACCGTCAAATGTCACCTTTATTTAAACATGTTCAATATAGAATTTATAAATAAATAAATATAAATATCTCAGGATGACGAGCGCAATGAAATGCCAATTATTACTTTACTAGCGGCCCGGCCCAGCTTCGCCCGGGTACAAATAGATTTCTGTACAATAATATGTACATATTATACATATAAACTTTTCTCTTGAATCACTCTATTTATTAAAAAAAACCGCATCAAAATCCGTTGCGTAGTTTCAAGGATTTAAGCATACAAAGGGACATAGGGACAGAGAAAGCGACTTTGTTTTATACTATGTAGTGATATTTGACGGTGTTGTTTGGTTGTCAACTATCCTTGAGCGATCATATCGCTTACCATCAGACAAATGGCAATTGTCTCTACATTAATTGCAAAAATAATCATCAAAATTACACCAAAAATGACCAACAGCCCCTTGAATCAGTCCGCGATCAATAAAATCTCTTTACATCTCAGTGGGTGGACAAAGTGGGTGTGTATGCATTAAACAAACATCTAATACAAACAAGATGATAAACATACACACGTGACGACTGTTACTGGCTGTATCTGATATTTATTACTCTAATGTTTGGATTGAACTATTATTTTCAACTAGCTGTGCGACCCGTCTTCGCTCGGGTACTTTTTGACGGAGAAACTCTTTTAGATTTTTCGCGAATGCTTTTGGTAAAAGCTTAATGTTGTGCCGGGTATATTCAGACTGCGACCAAAATCCTCGTCCTATAATCATTTTTTGGGTGCTAAATAGATTTTGCTAAAATAATATTTTACACTTTTGAGTACCATTTCGTATTTAAAAATAAATAGGCGTTAATTATTTTACGAAAAACTACGTTGGTATTTACCATCCTAGAGCGACGATAGTTAAAAATGCAAAATGTTTTCGTTGCTTTATGATTGAAGTCATCAACACTACCACCTGGCTTTGTTTACGATTGCAGACTGGATATACTCTATATAGCCTTCCTTGATAAATGAGCTATGCAACATCACAATGGGTTTTCAATTCGAACCAGTAATTTGTGAGATAAGCGCGTTCAAACAAACACTTCAGTATGTATGTATATACATCATATATTTATTTTAGAATAGATATTATGTGGAAATGTCAAGGTTTTGAGGTGTAGTTCACCTTTAATTCTGGACTAAGTGACGTAAGAAGTAAGTACCAGAACGTCAGCGCAACACCGTCTAGATTTATTATAGATTGGAAACATCTTCTGCCATTCGGGATATTATTCCCGCCGACACAACTATGACAAAGCATCACTGGAGCATATGCTATAGAGCAACTATCTGATGAATAGAATGAAGTTTTATTCGAATGAGGCTGAAAACCAATTTAGAAGTAATTTTGTACATAAACATACATAAACTCACGCTTTTTTCCCCGAAGGGGTAGGCAGAGGTGCTAGGACACTCACATTTCGCCTTGTATGTTGCATCCCACGATGTGATAGGGGGCGAGCCCATCGCCATATCGGGCACAAATTCGTGACTCCGGGCTGATGATGAGTAGAAAAATCCAATATCACTTTGCCCGACTCGGGATTCGAACCCGAGACCTTAGCTTTGTAACCGTACCGTAGTACAACTACGCCACCGAGGCAGTCAAAGCAATTTTGTTTCGGAAGTTAATTAATAAATATACCCAACAGTCACATACATAGTTCTGACCCATCACTAAAATCAAATCTTGTGTTGTAGGTACCAGGTACTACGAGAGACTTTTCGGTCCACAAACCCAGACCAAAGAAATATTTGTGGGCCGAAAAAACATTTTTCTCGGTGCGGGGATCGAACCCGAGGGCTTTCGTTTTACACACGGCGACTAACCGACTGCGCCACGAAGGCTGTCCTTTATTTAAATAATAATGAACAATGAGCTAAAGAAAAGCTCAATCACTTAACAAAATATATTTATTTATTTATTTTTCTAGACTGCCCTCTCTTCGTTTCCTTTTTTCTCGTATCCATCCAAAGGTTGTCTGTTAGAAATCGCCTAGAGCGATAAGACCGCCTTCTGTACTTTTCATTATTTGTTATATGTTAATGTTGTCCTCTTTATGTGCAGTTAAGAATAAATAATAATAATAATAAAATGTCAATGGCTGATGCCATGATCACTTTTCAGTCAGATAAACATCTTATTTGTATACCAATAATCTTTAAAACAATACTTCTTTTCCATATTTATTTTAGTTTATTGAAAAATAAATCAAAAACATGCATATTGATGATGTATTTTCGCGAACCAAGCAGTTTCTGTGAAATGGACGTCGACCTTCGTTCTCGAGGACGCTAGTGCATGCAACCCGCGTGATAATATATGTGTGTACAATACCTGACCTCTATGGAACTTACGCTTAATGTTAACTCATAAAGGGTGGGCAGATAGGTCAAATTTGGCTATCGCTGATGTAGTAGACGATGGCCTAGTGCGAATTGGCAGAATTTTCAATATAAAAATTATAACAAATCGTTATAGTATATGATAAAAATATATATTTCCATTTCCTCCTATAATTTACTTCATGATTAATTACGTTGCGGGTTAAAGACAAGTTAGACATTCCCGGAGACTCGCCGAGCTTCAATGCTCGGTGTCATTACAATGCGTGCCACTGTTGAACCTGGATTATAGGAGTTGCAGTGGCGCTGTGAGAGCGGGACAGTCTCCATAAATTGCTATGGTATGCAGGATTCTCCACCATGTTTTCTTTACCGTTATGGTGACATCATTTTATGGAATGAGGATATAATCATCCCTCTTCAACGGGTACTCTTGATAAATGAAATTAATCACCACCGGATGCCATGCGATGCTTTGGCGTGTCAGTATATTTTTTAATCACTACATAGTATAAAACAAAGTCGCTTTCTCTGTCCCTATGCCCCTTTGTATGCTTAAATCTTTAAAACTACGCAACGGATTTTGATGCAGTTTTAATAGATAGAGTGATTTAAGAGAAAGGTTTGTATGTATAATACGTACATATTATTGTACAGAAATCTATTTGTACCCGGGCGAAGCTGGGCCGGGCCGCTAGTAGTTAATAAATTGCAAGTAAAGTAATGCTTGTATATAAGATAGTTTGCATTAATATAAAGGCCTTTCACCTCTTCTAAGATGTCCTACAGATGGCCCATACATCTGGCGTCACTTGACAAACAAACAAATTACAGCAATTTTTATATTAGGCAATAAAAACTTGTAAAGAGAGAAAGTTAATTGTAATTTTTATGATAGAAAATTAGAGCTTTGATGCATTTTTCTATTGAAAAAGTTGGGCTTGAAAGTTCTCATTATTATGAGCAAGATAGTCTTTATAGCATAGTTAGTTCAGAAGACATATCAGAGGTCAGAGGTTTATATATCATGGATAATTATTTCAAATTTTCTCAAAAGTTCAAAATTGTGAATATCATCAACCATGATAAATTACTGATATCTTACTTGGAAGCCTGGACTATGTTCGTAAATATTGTGTATATTTATTTATTGACTATTATACATATGTAACACACTATAACGGTGAAGGAAAACATCGTAAGGAAACCCGCATACCATAGCGGTTAAAAAAAATTGTATGTAAAGCCCGCCAACCCGTACTAGGTCAGCGTGGTTGACTATATGGCCAAACCACATTTAATCGTACATTTGATTGTAGAGGAAGCCCGTGCCCTGCAGTGGGAGGTATATGGGCTGATGTAGATATATGATAGATATTATGTGTGTATTTTCTCAATATTTTGAGGGTATATACCCTATTTACACCTATTTATAACTATTTAGTCATTTCGGAATTACGATAACAGGAAATACATATGTAAAATATGGTAGAGACCTGTGGTAGAGATGGTAACTATTTACAAACAGGTAATTTTATTAAACAGTGACAGAGATGCACGAAACCTTGCAAATTCATACTCTGTCATCACCCCACAACCCCCTTCATACTTCAATATTATGACTAACATCCAAGACTCCTAATATTGTAAATTCATGCACAGCACAATGTTGAGTGATTGGTTGTTTGACATTACCCGTTAACCGAAATAGTATAAAAAATACTATGTTCTAACCTCATATCGGCCACAATTCGCATAATTTATGCTACCTTCCCCCCTCCCCCTCCATTCACGTCATCCTCCTATTGTAGTTTATAGGTTATTTTTACAACACCGACCGCTCGCTTTCACGCTAAGCGCTTGGACTCAATCAAAATAACTCGTAAAATGACTTATGTGTAGGGCGGCCAAGAATTAGAATATTCCGGGACTTTTCCCCTTTCGGTTTCGAGACAGGTTGGTCGTTTTGAAATAAAAGTATTATTTACGGATTTTATCGCGGAATTGATTTAATTTTTACATTTTTATCTTCCCGACGTTTCGATCACTTTACAGTTTTCATGGTCACGGGGCGGACTGAGGTTATTAGTCATCCGCTCAGTGACTGTTACAATTTAACTACCCTAATTTTCCAGATATTAAATTAAAAATTTAATATCTTTAATTTTTTTAATTTTTTTTTTCTTTAATTTTTTTTTTAATTTTAATTTTAAATTTTAATTTAATATCTGGAAAATTAGGGTAGTTAAATTGTAACAGTCACTGAGCGGATGACTAATACCTCAGTCCGCCCCGTGACCATGAAAACTGTAAAGTGATCGAAACGTCGGGAAGATAAAAATGTAAAAATTAAATCAATTCCGCGATAAAATCCGTAAATAATACTTTTATTTCAATGTGTAACATTCGCGTAAATCTAAGAAACCATTAGGTTGGTCGTTCATGTCATCATTTAGAAGACTGTCCCGCCCTCACACCCACCACTGTAACTCCTGTAAGCCAAGATCAACAGTGGCACGTAAAGTAATGATACCGAGCATTGAAGCTCGGTGAGTCTCCGGGAATGTCTAACTTGTCTTTAACTCGCAACGAAATTAACCAGAAAGTTAAATTAATAGGAGGAGTTGGCAATAAATTATTGTCCACTTCCCTCCATGCAAAGCGGGTTCATGTTATCATTGCTAAACTTGAACAGGAGATACATTACAATTCAGGAATTATTTACAATGTTGTGTAACTCAATATACCTCAGGACAGCAATATTTTCTGAATTAAACGTATCCTGGATATCCTTTTCTGTAATTTTAACAACGGGTTTGCATTGTGTAGTTTTTTATACAAGCCTGACAAAGTTATTACAGTTCATCTGATAATTATTTCAGTACAGCGTTACAGTAATATACAGAATCCACCGATAGTAAAGTGCGTGGTGGCCTGTTGGTAAACGGACTAGACACGGCTGCCAACATGTTCAGGGTGGTCGCGAGTTCAAATCCCAGGGCACACCTCTGACTTTTCGGAGTCATGTGTGTATTGATAGTCAATCACCACGCACTAAAACGGTGAAGGAAAGCATCGTGAAGAAACCTGCATACCATAGCGATTTATAAGAATTTCTATGGTATGTAAGTCCGGCAACCCGCACTAGGCCAGCGTGGTGGACTATATGGCCTAACCACTCTCAATCGTACTCTCGATTATAGAGTAGGCTCGTGCCCTGCAGTGGGACGTATATGGGCTGATACAGAATACCGATAGTAGATGGATATTTCTTACCAGTCCACACAGTGATGCTGACTTAATATATCTTAATATACATAGGATAACCTACGTCGGTCGCTATTTGAATATCCTACCACCCCAAAAATCATTAGTGTTAAAACGAAACAAACAAACTGACATTCGCATTTAATTCGTAATGATAAAAAAATCCTGCATTTAATCTATATCATGGCCACCCTCGCACCATTTGTTCCCGCGCCATTACAGTTTAATGAACAGAACATTACGCGAAATCAATTCGTCACTTATTTATATGTATATTGTTTGTGATTGTTTCCAAATATTTTATGAGCCGTAAACTTATGTGTTGGACGCAACTGCACGCCATTTTAAACTTATGCTATTGTGTACACCTGTTCTATGTATTTTAATAAATCTAATCCTACTATGACAACCAAAAATACATTCGTAGCAAACGGGAAACAGCTGCCAAAATTATGGTCGTAGGTTGGAAACCCAGGGCAGCCGTCTGAATTTTGCAGCCATGTGAGTCTTAATTATAGTCAATGACCACGCATTTTACTGTGAAATGAAATAGAAACAACGTGGAAAAATTGTGCTCACTTACAAAGTTACATAACTACATATATATTTTTTTATGAGAGATTCTAATAAAATCTCTGGGTATATGCTTTACGGATGTGGTATCGTACGGATTATTTAGTCAAAATCCCTTTCTGACTCAGCTATCCAATTATATAAGTTGGCATTTAAGGTATAATTAAAATCACCCGCAATGTAATATCAGGCCATGAAGGGACTGTCATTGACTCCTGTCTAAAAGTCCCTTAATAAATTTTGATAAAAAAAAAACAAAATTCTATGGAATACAAAACCTCCAGAACGTATTAGGCCAGCGTGGTGGACTACGGCTTCAACCCTCTTAATTGCAGAGGGAGGCCGAGCCCAGCAGTGGGACGTAAATGAGCTTGATAGTATATTGGTGCATTTACACGTTTGGCCAACCTGGGTGTTTGGCCATCCTGGGTGTTTGGCCAACCTGGGTGTTTGGCTCGGCTTGCCTTGGTTTATCTTCGTTGATAGCTTGGAGTTGGTAGACATTGCCCCAGACTCAGCACCATAACAGCTTCCGATGCAAATAGGCGCCACGCACACAGAGCAATTTTAATGTATGCATCTGTCATTATTTAATCTATCCTTAGCGCTTGCCAATTGCAGGTGCCAAAACGACTAGTTAATGAGTAGCGCAAATTGTAAATTAATTTTGCAACGGAAAGTTATTGTCACCAAAACTCGCACCCATAGTAATTAAGTTTTTAAAGAACATCGGTCACGTCCATACATATTGGGACCTGGCAAAAAAATATATATTGTACACAGCTGAGATATAGTTTATTTTTTTTGCATAGTGCTTGAGGAATTATATCCAATTAGATGAAGGTTTAAAAAAAGCTGGATTTATTAAAATATTTCATATATTTGTAACTTTTAAGGTTAGGATTACACGTATAAAAAAATAGCACATTATAATGTCATTGTCAAAAACAATAACATAAAACAAGAACATAATTTTGAAACACTATGCTGAACTATATGAACACAATGCAAAAAAACACTTTGAAGGATAGACTGACGCTCCGGGTTCATGTTGGAAATATGAGAATACTTCACACTTTTAACGAAATCACAAAGCGATATCATTATCCAATGGTCAATCGTACAAGGTCTTCAGAAATGCAAGGGTCTATCGGAGCCCGTTATCAAATATCAAAGCCAAGTCATAAATATAAACAGAGAAATAACAGTAGGCGCAAATTGGAAATCACAATAAAGCAAATGACAGCGCTCAGAAGTCATATGTGTAATCATTGTGTAATAGAAAATACCTACACTTTATTTTTAATTCAGCACTGACTACCTTCAACGCTGCAGATAAAACCTTATTTTGAAACAAAGTATGAGTGATGGAACGCGCTCATACGCGTTCAATATTATTAAAACACTTCAAGATTTTCTTTTTTATCCGGCTATTTAAAAATATATGGTAATATGCATTTTTATTCTAATAAATCGTACTATTTTTTGATGTACCATTCATAACTGGTCCCTTCAAGGTCCATTATGGCCGATGTTCTTTTATTATAATAAAATATCAACTAGTACCTATATGGGTAGAGCTAAAATAATTATTTTATGTACGTAAAATTACTATGTGTGCAAATTACCCAAAACTTTAATCATATCATGCCAAATTTGATAGACTGAATCGATGACGCAGTTGTGTGTTGTACGAAATGATTGCAAAGCTGAGTTTTCAGGTTTGGATGCCGGGTCGGGCAAAGTGATATTGGATTTTGTATTAAGTCAGGAAATTGTAACAGCTTATGTCCACAATAAAAATATTTCACATGAAAAATTAGCATTTATGCCCAATATGGCTATAGACTCGCCCCCTATCACATCGTGGGAAGTAACACACGAAGCGTAACGTGGGTTTCCTGATAGCTATCCCTCTCCTTTTCTTCTGCGTTCCCCTTCTGGGAAAAAAGCGTGAGTTTATGTATATAAAATTTGTATTTTATTTATTGTATCGTATTATTTTTATGAACTTGCGCACGCATCAACTTTTATATCAGCGCGCGTACGCTTTTTAAACAAAATAACTATTCTCTATACATCATGCGAATTGATGCTGATTGATTTGATATAGAGATAGGACGGCTGTTAAGCGAAAAGACGCAGGTTCGATTCTCGCACTGAGACAAATAAATACTTGTAGAGTATTTTTTTTATTTTATAGAATGGCGAGACGACCATGTCGTTCGCCTGATGGTAAGCGATACGACCGCTCATGAACAGTAGCAGAACCAAACATCATCATGAATTAAAAAGCAATGGTTGGCATTCCACTGCGCTCGGCATTCTGAGATATAAGATGTTAAGTCTCATGTCCAGTAGTTACTCTGGCTACAATTTTTTTGAAACCGAAACACAACAGTGCATTATCACTGCTATTTGGCGGGAAAATGGACATTGCGGTGGTACCTACCCAGGTGACCTCTCACATATGAGATACCTACCGCTAGTAACAATTTAATTCGAGTCTGGATCTTGTGAAAAAGTCTCTCGTAGTTTCTGATATCTATGATAGACATATACGTATATTTTAATACAGGATAAAAATTATGTGGTAAATGATGGGTTTATTATTTACTAACTTATTCTTTACTACAAAGAAAAAGGAAAAAAATACTCTAAAGATACTACAAATTAACAAGAAAAAGTACAGATGCCGGTCTTATCGCTCTAGACAATTTCTAACAGACAACCTTTGGATGGATTTATGAAACGGAAAAGAGGAGAGGTCAGTCTAGAATTTAAAGGATACAAGCCCAATAAAAAAGAGATTTTCATCATCGCATCGCATTTTCTATTCATTCTATTATAGGTCTTGTAGGTACACTTGTAGGTCTTTCAAATAAAATGTCCACTATATAATGCAGAAGAAGAGTTAACGATGCGAATGACTAGTTAGTTTTTACAGTACAAATACCATTCAATTTCTCAGAGAGTCTAACGTTCTATTAAGTGAAGTAACATTTTTCGTTCCAGTATTTTCTCAAGGTTTACTCAAAGTGACTTACATAAACCCACAGCTCAGGCTCTCAGACATCACTCAATATGCAAATAAATTGTCGCGTACAAATGGATCTGTCTGTATCGATTACCTCCAGAAGTTATTACATTCTAACATTATAGATTTGAGTTGTACGAGACAATTACATACATACATAATCGTCACACCTGTATCCCATAGGGGTAGGCAGAGACTATAGACCGCCACTTTGCTCGATCCTGACATACTACTTTCGCTTCATCCACTTTCATCAACGTCTTCATGCATTCTCGTCGGTTCAGGGTACTTTTGACCTGACCCTTGTTGAGGAGACAATTAGTAATGGGAATTTTTGCTATTTCAAATTTACATCACCATCTTGTTATTTGTGAAGCCTTAGCATGCCCTATATTTCTGCTATTGCTAATTGCCTCCCAAAGAATTTGTAAACAAAAAAACGGACTATAAATTGTAACCATTTTTCACATTAAAAACTACACACACAAAATTGACTGTACAGTTTCTTCTTGAAATGAGTTCGTAAAAAAATCACTCCTTCTTAGATTACACGAGATCGTATAAAAATATTAGCCGATCGGCTTTGTGAATCGCAAAGTTTAGCTTATTTATACAACTTGTGAAGTATTATTACCGACTTCACTTGGTATTTGTGATTGTATTGCTATTTATTTAAGAATGGGACATGACGCCGAAATGTTATTTTTAACTGATTTATTAGCCCAAAATGTTACTACAATAACAATGTACTAAAGAGACTTTTCCATCCTCACACCCACCACTGCAACTCCTGTCAGCCAGAATCAACAGTGGCACACATAGATTTGACACCGAGCTCCGGAGCTCGGCGAGTCTCTCAGGGACACAAGCTTGTCTTTAACCCGCATCGAAATTAATCAGAAAGAAAAACAAAGGATAATACCTCTCAACTCAATATTTTGTCACCCGCTTTGCTGCGGAGGGAAGTGGACAATTATTTGTTTCCAACTCCTAGTAATAACAATATACTAATGGTAACTAATGGAATGGTAACTGATGATAATATAATCTACAATGAATGAAGTGACCATCCTGTCATCTAGTGGTAATTGATAATCAAATGTATCCAACGGCAAGACATGGCTGTTTCATTAATCGTCACAATTATTACAGCATTTTTCATCAAATGAATAGCGAGAACATTGCTTTTCGCTTGATGGAAAGCGATACGACCGCTCATGAACAGTAGCAAAACCAAACAACACCATGAATTACAAAGCAATGTTTGGCATTTCACATGCTCAATATTTATACTGAACACTAGACTGAACTCGAAATACTAAAACTTTCGTGTGTAGTTAAGAGAGTTTTTCATCATCGTGCAGTCGCCATCCAAATGGAAAAGAATGCCCCACAGCAATAAAATATTCCGCAGCGATTTTAAAACAATGAAATTTTTACTATGCCAGAAATATCCCGACGATTCTGTATTACATAAAAACTTTTAGCGATTGTCACATTATGTCAGCTCACAATCGTTTCGGGGAGAGGGGAGAAGGGGAAGAGGAGAGGGGAAGGGGGGGTGGGGAGGTCACGCCCACGTGTGTTACGTGTCGTTCCTAGAAACCCATATAAACAGTATTAAATGTTTTCTGTATTGCTAAAAATAATTTGCTAAGCGCTGGGTAGAGAATGGTCGCCTGTAATAGTTTGTGTCAGAAGTGTAGAGCAGTTCAGGCCGAGCTTTGTGGTCCTAGGTTCAGTTCCCAAGTCATGCCACCTATGACTCTACCTTGAGCATAACCTTAAGATTAATTATGAAGCGCGTATTGAGAGGCGACACTTCAGCGTGTATGATAATTGTTATGAAAATACATTTATCTTTGAGTTTTGAAGAATTTGAACAGGCCGCTTCCAACAGGTCATTGTGGAGATCCTTGGGGGAGGCCTATGTTCAGCAGTGGACTTCCTGTGGCTGATATGATGATGATGATGACTTGAAGAATTTGGGACAAGAAAATGTCACGTTGTTTCTGAATATATTGGCTTATTATATAGATTATACATATACATTAATGATGTATGCTAATTGTTATGAAAACATTTGTCTTTAACTTTTCAAGAATTTGGGACAAGAAAATGTCACGTAGTTTTTCAATATACTAACATAAATATAAGTTTATATATTAACAAAGCAATACATGTTAGTCTCCTCAAAACCCAAATGGCATTATTCATAGACTACTTAAAAAAAGTAATTTAAAGTAATTTACTCGTAAAACTTATTTTATTAATAAAATCTTTTGTCTTCTACGCTCAAACTGAATTCAAAAGCTGTACGAAAGGGACAAAACATGCGATACCTTAAAATAGGTCTTAAGTGTCTTTGAATATGGTCCAAAGTATTGAAATTCTATAAACTTTACCGCGATCATATAAAACTATATAAACAAATTTTGTATTTTACCTGACAGATGAGTGCCAGATAGCTATCAGAGACTTTTTCAGGAAAAGGTGAAAGTGGTCCTTAGTATTTTCTTTGATAATAATCATCAGATAATCAACCAAACACTACTGTAATTTTCAATGCCAAAATGTCTAATATTCCATTAAAAAAATCAAAAGTACTTATGCCAGCTGATGCCTAAAGAGCACCAAATGTTTTATCTATAAGCCTTGATATATCAATGAAACCTGTATGTAGATTTGAAAAAGTAAACTAAGAAGACTGAGATCGATAACCTTTCTTCAATCGACTCCACGGGGCGTCTGTTAGCGGGTTAAGGATTTTTATGAAAACATTTTGTCAGCGGGGTTTCTCTAGGAAAAAGAGATTTTGTGCTACTACTACCAAAGGAATTTATTCTGCATGTCTATTAGGAATTTTATGTCCATGCAATGAATATTTCTCCCACCAAAGAGCAGTGTAAATGCACTGTTGTGTTCCGGTTTGAAGGATTTTGCAGCCAGAGTAATTACACGACATAGAGACTTAACCACACATTTCTCAGGATTGCGACCGCAGTGGAATGCCAAGCATTGCTTTATAATTCATGGTGTCTTTTGGTTTTGCTACTGTCTCTGAGCGGTCATAACTCATATCGCCTACTATCAGGCGAATGGCATGCTTGTCTTACCATTCATTTTTTTTAAAATATAAACTTATGTATAATTTGATGGATATTTTCGAGTAGCTAGGAATGCATCAATATTATTGGACACAATGAAATCGGGCACAGTGCATAATCTGACCTGACAATGAAAATCCTAAGCGCTCAATTCAAATGCCTTTATAACTAGACCAATAAAGTAATCATTCTACTTAAATAAATAATAAATTTAAACTTCCCGACACGCGACGTTTCGATAAGGTAGGTACTATAACGGCGATAAATCCGAAAAAAAAAGTTTTATTTCAACGAGTACAATTCAACAAGTATAAAACAAAGTCGGTTCCCATCTATCTTTCCCCATGTATGCTAAGATCTTTAAAACCACGCGACGGATTTTGATGTGGTTCTTGTTTAATTGATACAGTGATTCAAGAAGAAGATTTGTATGCATAATACATACATAATGAACTAGTCTAGGCATAAACACAATAACATGTACCTGAGTATGCACCCGGTATGGAGTGGAATCAAAAACATTTGCACCCAGGCGAAGCTGGGGTTGTCCACTAGTACAACAGCAATTTACAACATTTACGAAAAACTTGCAACATAAAATAATAATGTTCATAATAAAAAATAATAAATAAATACACCCAACAGCCACACACATAGTCCTGACCTCACACTAAGATCGAGTCTTGCATTGTGTGTATCAGACGATACGAGACGCTACGAGAGACTTTTCGGTCCCACAAACATCCAGACCCGAAACAAATACCTGTGGTTCACACAAATATTTGTTTTGGTGCGGGGATCGAACCCGCGACCTCTATTTTCACAGCCGGCGTCTAACCAACTGCGCCACGAAGGCTTAATAGAGTTATTCAAAGTACTATACGTATTAAGGGTTGCGTGTCCCGACTTTCATCATGTTAAGAGTCCCACTTCAATCTACTGAGCGTACCACACATGCAATTCTATTAAGGGTAAAGCCTTTGTACATATACTCACGACTTTATGACTGGAAGGGTAAGCAGAATTGACGATAGTGCCAACGCAATTATATAAATATATTCCTGTCTGATATGTGTATTTTTTATTGCAATAAATGGCGAGACGAGCATGCCTAACGTGACCATTTATTTGTTGTGCCAGAGCGGGACATCAGTGGAATTAAATAATAATAATAATAAAGTTTTTAGTGTTTTACAAGTTTTTATCATAGAATATTGAATAACATAACATAATAATCAAAATGGTATTTTTGTATTTGCGCCTGAACAAATTGTTTCAAACTTTTCAAATTGTTTTTACAAAAGTGTTGGTATAATACAACCCCACGGTTTTCAGTAGTAGTTCGGTAAAGAATTTCGAGCGAGAAATACATTTTAAATTATTGTTTGGTTTGTTTGCAAGAGCGGGACAAAGTCGGCTTTGCTGGGGACACCGGGACAGACTTCCTGAAAGCGGAACTGTCCCGCCCAAAGCGGGACGTATGGTCACGTTAAGCATGCCGTTCGCCTGATGGTAAGCGATACAACCGCTCATGGACAGTAAAGCTTAGCATTCCACTGGGCTCACCTTCCTGTGACATTAGATGTTGAGTCTCAATATGTCCAGTAGTTACTCTGGCTATAGTGTCCTTCAAACCGAATCACAATAGTGCGTTTACACTGCTGTTTGGTGGGATTTAAATAGACATTGCGGTGGAATCTGTCCAGGCCTCACATATGAGACACCTACAACCAGTTTTTGGTATACTAACGTATCTTGACCTCCTAATCACGAAAATTTTGTGCTTTTCCGAAGTTCCCTTTCTTAAACCAATGACGTCACAATTATTAAACCCAACAATAAACTACTCATCTAAGGAACTAAATATTAACACCCTATAATTATCCCCTGATACCACCAGTTATCGATAAACACCCCTAAAAGTAATGACACATAATAACCCCCCACTACCATGTTAAGTTAAAGTGTAGTCTAGACGAAACTGTAGGGCGTCCTTACATATCTGAGTTACGAGATGAGGTGTGGTTGTAGTGATAGCGGGAAATTATGGACGTAGCAATTTCGATACGATCATGTTATAAACATATCTTCTATGTTTATAAGTTGTCATTTCATATGAACAGCACTGTTCCTACCATAAGGTCCAGAACAGTCACTTCCAAATCGCACATCTAGATCGAAACTGAGACAAACCTAAAACTTAGTATTTTGAGTTATACTTATATTCGAATGCGCGGTAATTTTACGTAACGGACTGACTTTCGGCGTCATTATCATGCTGTTATCAAAATAATAGGATCAGTTTTTTCTCTCTTCGAATTTTATTTTATTGCACATACTAATAATATTAGACTACGAATATAAATGCTTGTTTTTTTTATTATGAAAATATATCTCGAACAATGCGTTAAAAATATTGCCATTCGCCAATAGAAGATAAATGAAGTACAGCATTTATGTAGACCACCCACAATATGAACCAATAAAAAGTCTCAATAAATTTTGACAGGTGACGAGATATCCAATCATAACAATTTATGAATCACATAAAGTGAAACAATAATTCATAAGAGCTATGAGTTATTTCTAGCTATTTTTATTAGTGAATGACGATATCCTACGTCTGGTAGCGGTTAGGAACGATGGGCTGAAGACCGAGGTCAGTGGCGTGCCATAGGAGAGGCAGCATGTCCAGCAGTGGACGCCGATGGGCTGCTGATGATGATGATGATTTTTATATAAAATACTTTAGCAATAGACGAAAAGATGGACTGGAAACGCACGCAAACGACTCCAACCATCTATGAAATTGTTATTGTAAAAATAAATATCTCTTTTTAGTATTGTTTAAGTAAAAACTAATTGTATTTTTAAACTAACCGCTACGTACCTTTTTTAATGTAATTAAACTTTACAATATTGACAAAAGGGATGTATGATTTACTAAAGTAATTTAAGGTACAACTGGGTTAAGACAATAAATACCCATAATAAAATTAACCCGCTCCTCGCTGTCAGTACAACCCCACCCCAAAACAAGTATGAAAATGAACGACAAACATCTCATATAGCTCATGCCCATAATAATGTTGTTTCTACTCCAGCCACGTACTAGCGCGCCCCGCGGCTTTGCCTACGTTCTCTGAATACATTACTTGTTGCTCGAGGTTTTTATTAAATATTCTTGTGATGGATCGTTAAACTGTAATAGGGGTGTATGATAATCATAAATTATATTTAGCACACATTGCCATATCGGTCTGATTGCGAAAATTTGAATCCCGACATATTTGGTTCGGTTAGCGAATGGAGAAATCCTTTTAGAGTTGTCAAAAGTTAGGCTATATCTGTATCTGTATCAGCCCATATACGTCCCACTGCAGAGCACGGACCTACTCTACAATTGAGAGTACGATTGAGAGTGGTTAAGCCATATAGTCCACCACGCTGGCCTACTGCGGGTTGGCGGACATGCATACCATAGAAATTCTTATAAATCGCTACGGTATGCAGGTTTCCTCACGATGTTATCCTTCACCGTTTTAGAACATGATGGTTGACTATCATATTATATTCTTGGACAGTCCAAAAAGTATGTAATGATAGAAATAGTTACAGTCGCCGATGGAAATATGTGGCTTTTCAAGTTCTTATGTAGACCTATATTTCTATGATTTTGAGACGGGTATCATTACTTTTTCAACGCAAAATACCTAATAGAACCTCTATTTAAATTACACTAGACTCACCATCAAATACATTGTACACAATTTACTTGCCCTTATAAAAATCTTCTGCTTCAAATGCCTCGTTGAACATTCAGACGCATTAAACCCATCGCATCAAAGAGGTGCATCTCGAGACCAGGAGAGGCAATTATATACGCTTTTAGATCGCAATTATAGTAAATTAAATGCCAGATACAGGGTATATCAAGACTGCTACCGAAATCGAAGCCGGGTGGTAATTTAAGTGACTTCAGACACAATGCGACACAAAATGTTGCAAAAAAAACGATGACTTTTTTGGTTATTTTTTTCCTATGGTCGTATTTCGATGGTAAATACATTTTTTTCCTGAAATAATAGTGTATTATACCCTTTAATTTATAAAGATTCTAAGGTATAAAAGAGTTTAAATTATTATTTTAGCAAAAACTATAGATTTACCACCCAAAAATGACGATGTTTAAAAAATCATTGTCGCGTTTCTTTGCAAAATTTTTTGTTGCATTGTGTTTGTAGTCACTAAAACTACCACCCAGCTTCGTTTTCGGTAGCAGTCTTGATATACCTTGTATAGATGTTATTAGCTGCTATTGTGATCCTGCTTCATCTTGAGACTACACTCTTTTGTTTTGATTTATCCGTGTACAAGTTGAACAGAATGAGTCACTTGCAATAGGTATCTTTGGGTGTGCTTGAGGAACGTCTGTGTTCAACAGCGGACTTCGATCTTTTTATTAAGGTGAATGGTGAGATATGCATGCCATTCGTCTGATAAGAGATTTAACCGTTCATAGATAATGGCAAAACCAAACACCACCATGAATTACAAAGTAATGGTTGGCATTCAACTGCCCTCGCTATCCTACTCTGGTCCAGTAGTTACTCTGTTCAAACCGAAACACAACAGTGCATTTCCACTACTGTTAGGCGTTACCCTGGCACACATATGAGAGATCTAGTGACTTCCAAAATGCTGCCGCAAACCATTCTGCAACACAGAAAACTTTTGTAGCCTTATCTCTACGTAAATATAGGATAACTATAGGCACAAAACAAAATGTACGTAAACCGACTAACAAACTAATTTTCAATAACTCTCCGAAAGGATATTACTATTGAAACAGACGATAAATTAAAACATGTATTCAGAAATCTCCTCAAGAATATAACCATAAAAACACCATACATCGTCGGTTTCTTTTCAATTGCCCATTCCAATCTCTTGCCAAACAAGCATTATAAAAAATCCACTTTTAACCCAACCCTCGATGAACGCTCGTGTAACAGAAATGCATCCATACTATAAATCTATTAATACGTGGCTGCTACTGACCTGGTTACCGTCAGCTATTTATGGTGAAAACACGCCGGTCGAAACTTTACGACTTCCCATAATAATTCACTCTGGCTTATATTTGGGTCTTTTGGAATTTGATTTCTAGTCTTTTAGCTTATCAAGTAGTATATTTCCTTTTAAATAATAAATATTCACCTTAAATATTATATCTCTCTCCTCAAGTTACGAGCCTCTTCAATAAGAGGTTTAGAATATGGTCCACCACGCTTGACCAGTGCGGACTGGCGGACTGTACATACCGTGAAAAATATTGTAAATCCGTGTTATACAGGCTCCCTCATTGTATTCCTTTATCGTTAAAGTGCATAGTAACAGCCATTACACGCATGCCCTCCAGAACTGTAGGATGAGGGAAAACCTGTCGAATACCAGTGTTTCGCGTTTCAGGATCATCTTTGTATATAAATAAATAAATAGCCTCGAGCGATAGGACTGCCATTTGTACTAGGTTAAATATAAGTTTAGTTTAAGATTTATTTGGTATACAAAAAAGAATAAATTATTGATAAATACACCCATAAGACACACACATAGACCCCGCACTAAGATCGAGTCTTGTGTCGCGGGTATCAGGAATTACGAGAGACTTTTCGGTCTCACAAACAACCAGACCCGAAACAAATACCTTTGGATCATACGAATATTTTTATCGGTGCGAGGATCGAACCTCGAGTTTCACAGCTGTCGTCTAACCAACTGCACTACGGAGGCTATCTAATATCTGATTACAATAAGAACTTCTTAGTTTTTTTAATATATTAATGATAAATAAGCGTTGTCTCGTGGTTTACAAACCAGTATACTGCATCATATTTAACATGTGCCACCCATTTCATTTTATTCTGTGCTGTTTATAATAACCATGTTTTTGTATGCTGAGTCTGAGACATAAAATTTTAAGTCTCGGTCTAGTCACTCTAGCTAAAATATCCTTCAACTGTGCCTTCAACACAGCAGGTCATTATCACTACTGTTTAGCGGGAGAAATAGGCATTATCGTGGTACCTACCCAGGAGGCATCTCATATACGAGGGACTTGCCACCAGTACTCATTCTAATTTCACTATTTTTCAGAAACACTTTCTCGTGCCAATAACATTCATTAAATAGGATGTGAGTACAATAAAAGAACGCAGGACTCCCGCCAGCTATCGATCGGCGCCCGACCTCGTCATCACTGGCCCTTGTTACGATAAGATAACAATTACCAACGAACACGCACCTTTTTGCACACACATATCTATATGTTGTAATGGCCGATGGGAATTCCCAAAGATATTAGAAAGAGCTTAATATAAGCTCAGTTTTCAGTTACAGGAAGTCCAGTAAACATAAATAACAGATACACAATATTTTATTGATCACCACAAATTACAGAAAAAATAAAACATAGGAACCTTACAAATTAGTGAATTGGTGGTCTTGTCGCTATGAGCGAATATCTCTTCCGGACAACCAAAAATCATAGAATATGGGACGATCTATCGTAAGAGAAAAAAATAAATGTGGGTATTTATGCGAAAAAGTATAAGTAAAAATAAAATAAAACGTGTGTGCGTCACTTATAACGGCGATATTATATAACCATAGTACTAAAAATAAGATAAATAAAATAATATGAAAAAATTGCATAATATAATACGAGTACACTTATTTAAATTATTGAAGCGTAAAAACAAAAATATGAAGAAACATTAAATATAACACTAAAAATACGATGACTTAGAAAGAAAAATATATTTAGTTCTATTTCTAAAGACGCAAAGCGATGGCTGGAGACGTTGGGCTGAAGATCGAGCCCAGTGGCGTGCCATAGGAGAGGCCTATGTCCAGCAGTGGACGCGAATAGGCTGATTATAAAAGCGATGGCGCTTGTTGAATTGCCAGAGGTAGTATGTTGCACAGGCGAACTGCCTGGGCGGTAAAAGATACGTCGAAGAAAACACTTTTGTGACGAGGAGTCTTCAATTTTAGATTCTCTGACGATCTCAGAGCGCGAGAATGAGAGCTATGGAACATTGCGTCCCTTAAGATAAATGGGGAGAACTAGGATTAAATAACACATAGGTATCCCTAAAGGATTTGTAAAGGAACTTGTTGGGAGCGGCCAGCATCCAGCGACTTTCTGCAACCTTAACTATTTATATAATGCGGGTTGGCGGACTTTACATACCATAGAACTTTCTATATCATATATCATAGAGATGTTTTCCTTCATCGTTTGGGTGAATTAGTGGTAATTGACTATCAATACACACATGACTCCGAAAAGTCAGAGTAAAGTACCTTTATATAAAGTTGAAAAAATTGTATCTAGATTTACGGCTGTTATTGGTACATGTTAAGTACATGTATTGTTTTTTGTATTTCTTATAATGGTGGCACTTCACATGGCTATTTGTATTTGTGTATTTGGCATATTTGGCAAACAATTACCATGTGTGGTCAGTTTAATTGAGAAAGTGTGGCCTTATTTGCCTATTTGACAAGCGAGACCAATAACAAATATAGTAAGTATAGATGGTCATATTTGCCTCTATTTGCATGTTTGCTTTTAACGTCATTTATTTTGCCAAATACGACAAATACCCAATAGCAAATACAAACAGCCATGTGAAGTGCCACCATGATATTGTTGTGTTCCAAATATAAATAATATATACTGTTTTGCACACATATCCCATGAAGTCACTGAAGGACGGAGTTCGTTATCCGTTTCGCAGAAGGTTTATTTGAAAATATTTCAATCAATACAAAAATGCTTGTTGCTTGCGATCTCTCAATCAACGACAGCTTTGAACATTCATCATCTGCAATATTTATTAGCATATGGAGCTGGTAAATACGGTTTTATCCATATTTATGAGATTATTCGCATATAGTCTATTGTACGGTGCAATAGTACAAATCGACGCGGTCAGAATTTTACTTGAACCTATTTTAGTCATACAATGCTTTGTCTCTTTCAAACGAGTTTTGAAATCCATTTGAGCGAAGGAGGCAAAAAAATCGATAGCTAAATTATTTATTTAACTATAATTTTATATACCTATACGTTTAGAAGTGATGTTTTGTTTTGTACTTGAATATTTGGAAGTTATATTTTTATTTAATTTTATTGTTCAAGTAATATCCTGTGCTTATTTAGAAGTTGTATTTTCAAGTTTAGAAGTGATATTTTGTTTTTTGTTTAATTTTTATGTCAAAAATGTTATTTTCTTTTTTGTTTAATGTCTAATTGAAATGTTTGGTAAATTTATATTTCAATGAGACTCACCCACCTCCACGGTCAAACCGAAGCCCAGTTTCGTATGACTAAAATGTATTTTTGGTTTTTATCTTTGTGTTTTTTTAATAAATAAATAACTATTTATTAACAAGGCTGATGTCTACACTAATTCCCAGTCACAATAGACCATACAAAACCCTCGTAGACAATGAGTAACCTATGGTAAATACAAGGGGAGGGCAGTTAATGTCAGATGAAAGATCATCGACCGTGCCAGCTGGGCGCGCAGGCTAACAATGTACTCTTATATTTACCAGACATTCTAGGCGACGCATTCTTGTTGTAGCTTAGATTATAATTTGTATTTTCTTGAATTATAAGTTATATGAAGCTTTATTTACCTACAGTGTGTACTGGGCTGAGAATTATTACTATTCGACTTCACGCCATAGGGGTACATAGGGGTAGACAGACATAATAGATCGCCATTTTGATTGATCCTGACGTACCTTCGCTTGATTCACCTTCATTAATCTCTTCATGAGTGAATTCTAGGTTAAATTCCTCATTCAAGTATTCGGATTTTTAAGGATTTCTATTCGATAAATACGGTTACTTGTACATGTATATAGAGAATATAAATGTACAAGTAGACTTATTTTACCACCAAAGAATGTACATACATAAACTCACGCCTTACGCCCACAAGGGGTAGGCAGAGGTGCTACTAAGACACCACATTTCGCCTCGTATGTTCCGTCATACGATGAGATAGACTTAGAACTGAAAATGAGTATAAAAATCCAATATCACTTTGCCCGACTCGAGATTCGAACCTGACCTTACTCGAGACCTCAGCTTTATAATCGTAAATTTGAGCAACTACGCCACCGAGGCAGTCTTACTTTTGGTTACGGAACTATAGAATACCGTAATAGCCCCATTCAGAAGGTGTAGGCCTTAGTCTAACCATGCTTACGAAAATCAATTTTGAATTTGACAATTCCAGTTAGAAGTAAAACAAAAATTGAGAAAGCCCACACTCGTAGCTGCGTGTGTTTACGTATAAAAATACACGGCGGAACGCAACGTGACGTCAGCGTGACGAAACGCCAATTCAATGTGAATGGAAACCTGCTCCAAATATATAAAACAGTATTTAGATGAAGGTTTCTTAGTAAATATTTTGAAATAGTTCTGTCAGACATTCAACTGATTCTAAATCATATCCTTTTGTATATAGATACGATATTCTGCCGCCTGAAAGCGCTGTTCTTGCAATTGTCTCACGTTTTATTATTTCAGTTATGTTTATATATTTGTAGTTTAGTTTTTCATTTGTAATTAAGATTTTTTTTTTTTTGTATCCTATGTTAGTGTACGCCAATATGGCAAGTCATAGTTATACAAAACAAGACAATGTAACACAATTTTCACCTATGTACCACAAGAAAATATTCTGAATTTGAATGTGTGGATGCATCATTATAGACAATCCCTCGGTAAAGTATTGTAGTTGACACAATTATATCGATATTTATAAATATAGGTCAAACGTAAAAAGAGGGTCACTGTGACAGGATTCCGCTATCGTGTGGGGCGATCACTATCGAATCAAATACGAATATCGTAAGATCAGTTTTTGCATCTTTTTAGACAGGGTATATCAAGACTGCGATCTAAAACGAAGACGGGTGGTAACACTAAAGCTACCACCCGTCTTCATACACAAAGCAACAAAATAAAATGATAACAAAAAGCAATTTTTTTGTATTATTTTTTTCCTATCGTCCTATAGAGTTGTAAATATATAGTCTTTAAAAATAAAACGATGTACCTTATTATTTTAGAAAGACTATATATTTATCATCCAATTAAGATTATAGGAAAAATAGATGTTTTGTTAGTACCACAGTTATTAAGATTCCGTTACAATAAAATATTCATATGTTTGAATATCCTTTGGTAAATTGCCTGTAAAGTCGGTTTTACGGGCGAAGATTTTACGTGACAACGTCTTTTTCTCGGTAGAATATTTATTGATATGAATATAATTAAATTAATCACTCAACTATAATTAGATCATAGTTGAGTGGGAGAGAGACGCAAGGCATTCGGCGGGCCTCTCTCTCGTTCGGTGACTCATCGTAACGTTACCGGGCGTTACACTTTTTCATAAGTGACTCCCAGCCGCAACCTAATTTAAGACGTTGTCACGTCAAAAATAGAAATTGACGTTTTTTGCAGAAAATTTAGTTGCATTGTGTCTGAATTCATTAATCTAGCTTTGTTTTCGGTCGCATTCTGAAACCTGATAGTAAGTGTACACTGCCGCCCATGAACATCCACAACGCTGGTATGATAGATATGTTCCCGGCCCATTAAATTTGGGACGAGAGCAAAGAAAGAGAAAGGAAAAATGCATATTTGGAAGTCTCACTTGCCGAATGATTTTTTTGTTTATCAGCTCCACAAACCATAGATATTTATAAGAAAATAGTGATAGATCATACAAAATATTTAGAACTATCTGGAAGTGAACGCGACATGCACAAACTAGAAGGAAATATTAACAAAAATAAAATACAGAGAAATGAAAATCTAGAGCGAACGACGGGGTAGAAATGGTGTCTGGGTGAGATAAATGTAAAGCTGGCAATTTACGTCGGACTTTTATAAGACAATGTGAGCTGATAAATTAACTATTTAATTACAATATAGAATGAAATAATAAATAGATCGTACAAACAATTAGACTGCCTCGACAATCAATGCCAAGTGTACGCACCTGGGTAAATATAATTCGAACATCAGCGCAATCACACCGCTGGATATTAATTAATATTTTGTACCACGGTTTGATATGCCAGTCACTGTTTGAATCCCAGGGCACACCTCTGACTTTTCGAAGTCATGTGTGTATTGATAGTCAATCACCACGCACTTAAATGGTGAAGGAAAACATCGTGAGGAAACCTGCATACCATAGCGATTTATAAGAATTTCTATGATATGTAAGTCCGCCAACCCGCACTAGGCCAGCGTGGTGGACTATCTGGCCTAACCACTCTCAATCGTAATCTCGATGTAGAGTAGGCCCGTGCCCTGCAGTGGGACGTATATGGGCTGATACGATACGTAAATTTTATGATAAAAATGTTTCTTAGTCTGTACATGACAGACTTTTGATATAAGCACAAAAAATATATTTTCAAAACGGAAATAAATTACAATTATTATATGCCATAATCAAATAGACTTATAATATTATATAGCGAGTTTAATAGTTATTTTAACAGATGTCACGTGAGAATTTCAGGTCTAAAACATATCTCACACCCAATGACATTTGCAACAGAAATAAAGTTGATAAAACTGTACTAAGTGACATTAATGTTATCTCTGTCTACTCCATTGGTAACAATTATGATGATGAAAACAATGATTTAACAACTAAGGATAAGCCCTTCAGTGCATTTGGAGTTGCAAAAAGATGACCGTGAAAATCGCGCTAAAATAAATATGAAATTGACTCAATTTAATAGATTTTATCTAAGCTGTGATGAAAAATATTATCTTCATTATTACATAATACAAGCAAGCATTTTCAAAATCGTTGCGAGCGACGACTAATATCAGTAACGCTCCACTAGAGATGTACTGTAGCGCGTGCACCACTTACGTCGGAACACTTTACGGACTTTCCACCTTGCTCATTTATTTATGTCAATCGATGCATATTAAATTTTGTTTCGTAGTATTTAATTAATGTTTACAATAACCTTACTAATTCTCCTATTCATTCCAATCCATTCAAAGGTTGTCTGGAAGAGATCGCCGTTAGCGATAAGGCCGCCGTTTGTACGTACTTATGTTATAAGTCCCTTAATTGTAAAATTATTTTAATATATTTTGTGTATAATAAAGAATTATAAATAAAATATTAAATGCCAACCAACCATTTGAAATTAATATCGTTGTGTAAGTCGAATTAAAACTCTATATAGCTTCAGCCCAACACATAACTTCAAATTAACATTCCCTATTCAACAATAAATTAGATTGCGCACACTAAAAATATTTTCGTAATAATCAAATGGCTGAATATGGTAATTAACTGTTGCTATATGAATTCCCAGAATTACACGCAATGTTGAAAACATTTCATGAAAATAAATATTTAATGTCATACATATTTATTGCTGCTAAGCAATTAAGTGGAGGTTTTGAATCATCATCATATCATAAAGAATTTCTATGGTGTGTAAGTCCGTCAACCCGCACTAGGCCAGCGTGATGGACTATATGGCCTAACCACTCTCAATCGTACTCTCGATAGTAGAGTAGGCCCGTGCCCTGCAGTGGGGCGTATATGGGCTGATAGATACAGATCTAGCCTAACTTTTGACAACTCTAAAAGGATTTCTCCATGTGCTAACCGAACCAAATATGTCGGGATTGACGTATATGGGCTGATACAGATATAGATACAGATTAGTGAAACAATGCCTCTTATGATAACCTTAATGCAATTGAAAATATACATATTACGAGATATTTTCTTCTTCTTCGAGATACTTTCGATATTTTCGAAAGACGACTATGAGAACCTCGTTGAAGTCGAATATATGTACAAGTATTATTTTTGATTTTTCAGTTGATTTTCCACTATCATGAGCTGTCGCTATCCCCATGGTCACGAATTTTCACTCACCGAATCAGGAAATGAGATTTAATCTTATATCTCCGGATGGCGAGCGCAATGGAATGCCAAACATTGCTTTGTATTTCATGGTGTTTGGGTTTGCTACTCTCCAGGAGCAGTCGTATCGCTTACTATCAGATGAATGGCATGCTCGTCTCGACATACATCGCAATTAAAAAAAAACAAGGAAAAGAAAAATACTTTTTTTTTATTGCCATGAATAGCGAGACTAGCATGCCGTTCGCCTGATGGTAAGCGATACGACCGCTCATAAACAGTAGCAAAACCAAACAACACCTTGAATTAAAAAGCAATGCTTGGCATTCCACTGCGCTCGCCATCCTGAGACATAAGATGTTAAGTCTCAATATGTCCAGTAGTTACTTTGGCTACAATGCCCTTCAATCCGAAACACAACAGTGCATTTACACTGCTGTTTGACGGGAGAAATAGACACTGCGGTGGTACCCACCCAGATGGGCTCTCACATATGAGAGACCTACTACCAGTAAATACACTGTTACTTTACAGCGGTTTTTAGTAAGACGTTGATACAACCCTGATTACGTCTAACTATTTAAACAGTAGCTTTAAATTATTACAACAAGAGTCTACCAATTACAAAAATATAGTGAGGTTCTTACAGGAGGGTTATACTATAATCCGAAAGGAAGTTCGAATGTTCGTCGTTCGAAGAAAATAAGTTTTACACTTCTAAAAGTCAATACTATTCTCAAGATACTTGTCATTCATTTATTTATTTATTTAAATCTTTATTGTACACAAACTTAACAACAACATAGCTAAACAGAAATAACAATAACAAAGTGTACAAATGGCGGTCTTATCGCTCAACAGCAATATCTTACAGACAACCATGGGATGGATTTAAATAAAGGAGAGAGAGGGCAGTGTAACAAATAAAGAATTACTTAAAGCTAAATAATACTAATCAAACATAACTACTAATATACAAATACATATCCGTATATATACATACATACATAAAAATAAATAATACAAAATCATTCCGAACTTAGTCTATGATTATGGTACTATAGGGGATTTGAACATTTTTTGAAGTACCTAGGGACATTCGTAAAGTTTTAAAAACGACGTTTTGTCGTACATAAATATTTTGTCACATTCAGGAAATTATAAGACTGCCTCGATGGCGTAGTTGTACTACGGTACGGTCACAAAGCTGAGGTCTCGGGTTCGAATCCCGGGTTGGGCAAAGTGACATTGGATTTTTTATTAATTATCAACTCAGTCAACAATTTGTGCCCGATATGGCGATAGGCTTGCCACCTATCACATTGTGGGATTGAACATACAAGGCGAAATGTGGGTGTCCTGGCACCTCTGCCTACCCTTTCTGGGAAAAAGGCGTGAGTTTATGTATGTAGGAAATTATAAGCGGGTTACCTGGGCCAAACAAGTACTAAATTCTGACCCAGGATAAACTACATCAAGCAACTATTGCAAAAGCCGACATAAAAATAGCAATCAATATTCAAAGTACTCGATTAGTATGAATAGTCACTTAAGATATTTATGTAGTAAGTCGCTGTTACGACCCACTTTTCTGAAACTTTTCCTTAAGAATTAGGGTAGATTCTACCCTTATTTTAATATTAATGTGTTTATTTATTGCAAGTCAATGATGGCCTACTTGTAGAAGTTTATTTTTGGGCCAAAAATCTATACTATTTATAACTTTTTGAGGACGTGATTCAGTCGGCGAGAAAGTAAAAAAGACAACAATTTTCAATTACCAATAATGTGTTTGATTATTTCTATGGTACATGAAGTTTATAAACTTGCAATAAAGGAGCGTATCCTACTTTGGCCTAAGCCCTTTCAATCGAACTCTCTATTGTAGCCATGTTTCGTAGTCAGCATGGGTTATTATGTTAAGAGGTATCCATATTTTGAGAACAAATTTAATATTGGGATATGAATTTTCGCCACAATAGAATTACTACTAACATATTATGAACATGAATTTACATTAAAATACGTCTATTTTTAATAAAATATATTAAACATACCGACATAAACTCACGCCTTTTTCCCAAAAGGGGTAGGCAGAGGTTCTCCTAGTAGCAACGTGGATATCCACGTTTCGCCTTTTGTGTTCTGTCCCACAAATTCCTGACTCAAGGCTGATAATGAATAGAAAAACCTAATATCACTATGCCCAATGATTCGAACCCAAGACCCCAGCATTGTAACCGTACAACTATGCCACCGAGGCTGTCTCATAATAATGATCACAGAATCTCGGTAAGATTAATCACTATGTTATTTAAACTAATAGAAAAACATTTGTCTTCGTACAATTAATTAGTATGCCACGTATTATAATGAAAAGATTAATTTCTCACCACCCAACGGACATTTTCTGTATAAGCCTCTATACGTCCCACTGCAGGGCACGGGCCTGTTCTACAATCGAGAGTACGATTGAGAGTGGTTAGGCCATATAGTCCACCACGCTGGCCTAGTGCGGGTTGGCGGACTTACATACCATAGAAACTCATATAAATCGCTATGGTATGCAGGTTTCCTCACAATGTTTTCCTTCACCGTTTTTAGTGTGTGGTGATTGACTATCAATACACACATTCCTCCGAAAAGTCAGAGGTGTGCCTTGGGATTTGAACCCGCGACCACCTTGAACATGTTCAACGGGCATTTTGATAGACTATTAATAAAAAAACTGCATCAAATAGGCCCACGCCTGTATCTCTAAGACATCTCTCAGTGGTAATACAAATAAGTTCTATACTTTCAAAATGTGTTAGAGGACCAGCCTTTTGCCAAATAAATATATACACCCAACAGTCACATACGTAGTCCTGACCTCACATTAAGATAAATTAAGTCTTTTGTCGAGGGTATCAGAAAGTACGAGAGACCGTAGTCTCACAAACACCCAGACCCAGAAGAAATATTTATAGGCCACACAAACATTTGTGTCGGTGCGGGATCGAACCTGCGACCTCTCGTTTCACAGCCGGCGTCTAACCAGCTGCGCTACGGAGGCTGTCAATAAATATTTCTAATATTGGACAAATTCATCTAATTATTATTATTAGAAGCTAAGTATCTAGATTTTAATAGCTCTAATTGATCCCGGATTCTGGTTTAAAATTGGCCAACCATACGTACTGTTTACCAATTCTCAATCCACGTGGTAGAATCCTATAATAGTTTTATTTCCCAGAAAATAGATACTGTATCAGATTATTTGAGAACGAGACTCATCTGCAATCGAGAGATCGATTGAGAGAGTCCATGGTTACGCAAGTCTATTCAGAATTGAAGGACTTTACATACTATAGAAGTTTTTGTGAAAATCTCCATGGTATGCACGTTTCATCACGATGTTTTTCTTTATCGTCGCAGCTTCATTTTTTTTGTAAAGGTCTAGCAAGGGGCGGCAGGGAAGGGCAGCTGCCCCCCCCCCCCCCACTAGAAATAAAAAAAATTCCAAATGTAAATTAACCAAAATCGTTGACTTGACTTGCCTACTATACGGTAATTATATTTGCATATCGCCGTAGATGTAAGGCTAGTACTACAAGTGAAAAGCTTCATGTGCTCTTGACTTTACCAACAATTCATACTTTTCTCATTCTCAATATTATTTGCCCCTCCCCCTGGGCCATCGGCTGGCGACGCCCCTGAACGAGCATACTGGTCAGTTTATGGTAAGTGATCACTGCCGCCCATGAATTTGTACAACGCTGGATCAAGGATGTATTGCCGGCCCATCAAATCAGGAAGGGAGCAGAAAGAGAAAAATATGGGAAGAGAAAATGACTATTGGGCACCCAGGACTCTCACTCACTGAACCAAACAAAAAAGCTGTTGCTTTGCGTCAATTTCCTGTTGGGCTTGGTACTGTCCCGAGCCCGCAAATTCATGCTAAGTTATGACTGACAACAGCGTGGCTCTACTACTTTGAAAAAGCACTTTTAATAGCTTTACTTTTAAAGCTACTCTATTTACATATTTCGACAGCCTCCGTGCCGCAGTTGCTTAGACGCCGCCTGTGAAATGAGAGGCCGCGGGTGCGATCCCCGCACCGAGACAAATGTTTGTGCGGCCCACAAATATTTCTTTCGGGTCTGGGTGTTTGTGAGACCGAAACGTCTCTCGTAGTTCCTGATACCCACGACACAAGACTCGATCTTAGTGTGGGGTCAGGACTATGTATGTTACTGTTGGGTATAATTTATTATAAATTTATGTAAAGAGGATCCATGTTCCTACCCTGGGGGGCTGCTCTACGAAACGATACGAACTCCGAATGTTCGGATGTTCGACGTTCGGAATAAAATATAAGTTTCCTACTTCTAAAAATCAATACTATTCTCTATTATACTTATCATTTTCTCCGAACTTAGTCTATGGTTACGACGTACGATAGAGGATTCCAAAATTTTGTGGAGTATCTAGGTACATTAGTGAAGTTTTACGTACGACATCCGAACATTCGCAGTTCGTATCGTTCGTATTTGTATCACTACATAGTATAAAACAAAGTCGCTTTCTCTGTCCCTATGTCCCTTTGTATGCTTAAATCTTTAAAACTACGCAATGAATTTTAATGTGGTTTTTTTAATAGATAGAGTGATTCAAGAGGAAAGTTTATATGTATAATACTTACATATTATTGTACAGAAATCTGTTTGTACCCGGGCGAAGCTGGGCCGGGCGGCTAGTATTTGTATATATAAGTGATAGAGCAACGTCTTATGTAGCCATGAAGGGTTTGTTCATAAAACGATGATACAGCTTTGCTGATATTTTGTTATGCCAATCATACTATCAGATACAGTAGTAATACAACCTATAGTTACTACTTACTACGATAAATAAATAAATATATCTATGATTTACACGACGAAACTGCTATTTCCCAGGTGTTTGATGGATACACAGTGAACATAAAACGGTGATACAGCTTTGCTGACATTTTTTTATGTCAAGATACTATCAGTCAGAGGTAGAGTCAGAGGCAGTCGCCTCCGTGGCGTAATTTTACTAAGGTACGGTTACAAAGCTGAGGTCTCGGGTTAGAATCCCGGGTTGGGCGAAGTGATATTAGATTATCTATTTATTATCAGCCCAGAGTCAGGAATTTGTGCCCTATATGGCGATAGGCTCGCCACCTATCACATTGGACGGACGGGACGGAACAAACAAGGCGAAATGTGGGTGTCCTGGCACTTCTGCCTACCCCTTCTGCTATGAATCAACACAAAAAATCTGTTCTTTACATGAAAATACTCTGGTATTTAATAGGTAGTGATGGTAGGAAAATGCGTTTTTTTAAAAGTATCAGAAACTACGCGAGACTCCATTGTCAACACTAGACTCGAAACAAATATTTGTTGATCACGTAAACATTAACTTCCGTACGAAGATCACGGTCTTATTCATAAGCTATTTATAAACCTATTTTAGCTATCGAACGTTTTGTCTCTTACGAACGATTTTGAATTTAGTTAGAGCGATGCATCCATCATACATAAACTCAGGCCTTTTTCCCAGATGGGGTAGGCAGAGGTGCCAGGGCATCCACATTTCACCATCATTTCATTGTATCATTTCGCCTTGTATGTTAGAGCGATGAAGAAAAAATATTCGATAAAATTAAAATAGGTTTGTCAACTCTGTGTGAATAAGGCGTAAGTCTCCAGTCTCTTATTAGTTTTAGACTTAAATGAGAGTTATTAGTATCGAAAACTGTGATTTATCAAACACAATACATTATACAATCGCCAAAGTATTGAAAACACTCGAAAGCATGCATAATATTACGTGCATATTATAATTCATTTCTTCGTAATTGTGTATTTACAATCTAGTTATAGAAATATATTAATATTCTATAGTCATGTGATTTATAACCTATCAATCGGCAAAAGCCAGTTCATTTCAATAAACGTATCCACGAGACAGAGTGACTCAAAAACTAGTTTTTACGTGGGCGATCCCCGTCCGGGAATCGAACGGACGTCACGTCATTACGCGTAACATAAACGCATCAGCTATATACATAACTATACACATATATACTGGTATCATGACATAGTGGCTCCATTCAGTAGTTCAATCGTTACTCACAATCCTAGTCGGTAATATTCCGATTTAAATAACCCTGAATTAAGAAATACAAGATCCAATAATATCTTCAAATTATGCTCTCGTTTAACAATTTACAAATGTTTTGAAATCGTTATTTTTCTATTTAAAACAGTAATGTAAAAACATTAGCGGATAAAATAATATTTAGTTAAAAAATCACGTTGCTTTCGCAAAGAATTCACGTATATCATTAAAAATGTACACGAAGATAACTGTATCAAATGTTTACTAAAATAAATTACGTCTTGCGTCACAGGATCTGCAAAACATCCATTGTTTTCCATTAATTAATGGCCAAAAAGCATCGCGGCAGAAATTGTGCAGATCAGGTTATAATCCCTACGTAACACTAATACAATATGTAATTAAAATTAACCTGAAAAAAGGAAAAAATAAAAAACAAAATTAATTACCTGTTTTTTTTTTCTAATCTAAATATGAAATCCGTGGACACATCACTTCCTTCGCTTCATCACTACACTTTTATAAAAGTACACTAAAAAACATTAATAAATCAGGCCATACAGACCGCCAAAATACCGCGACCCGAGGTCGGCTATGTCACCAAAATACGTCGAGCTTATCTACGCGAAACGTCAAAATTCTATTTTTAAACATATCACAAAACAGCACTGGCACAAAAGAATTAAAAAAATCACAAAAAAATAAAACAGGCAATGGTCAACACTGGCGCGTCGATGGTCGGTAGGAAAATAAAGATTTATTTTTAAATTTTTGTTTAACGCTGGCCGGGTGCGCGCGTCCGCGGAAAGTGAAGCTGGAATTCAAAATTAGGTTAGAATCTGCGAGTATTCGGCGGCACGCACACATGCGCAATGGCTGTGTTGTTACAGCCAAAGATTATGCGGCGGACGCGACGCGCGGCGGGCGGACAAATAGGGCGGCGTTTTGTTTGCTGAGTGTGTTTTGTCTTTATTAAGGTGAACGTGACGGGTTACAGGTTTTGTTGATGCAATTAACGTAATTGGATATGTGTTTATCTTATATGTTGGTTAAATTGGACATATTCGGATGTATTTTTGAAACAGTACACATACTGTAGGAGGTAACTTTAGGATACTACAAGATTAGGTCCACCGCAGTGGTATTATTGTCTACCTACAGAATGCACCTAGCATTAATAACAGTTCTGCTGCCATCTTTCTTGCTGCCCTTTTATCTTCTGTCCTTTGCGATTTCCATACTCAAGCATCCATTTCAGTTAAAATTATAGAGATACAGACCCAAAACACAGCGGTGAATCATCAAAGCTCCATCCAGTCTACAGCAGCTTAGTGCATGCAATCCGTCACATGCATGTAGCCGGGTTCTTCTGGCAGACTCGACGGCTCACGGCGGCCGCCACTCGCGTTTACGTACTCGCAAACACCGTGACTCGAAATACTCGCTCCACGGACTAATAGGCAATTACTAGTGGTTCTCGATTGGAACTCGAATGTAAAGTCATAATTTGGAGAAATAATATTCTGCAATAAATGAATAACCTAATAATACTTTCGAGAAATTGTAACTCAAGAACACTTATTCTTTTATTTATTAGGGAATATCCTGCCAACTACAATTTCTATCGACCAGGATCAACAGTGATATATAAAGAATTGACATCGACACTGAAGTCGCTTATGGAAACCACCTTGTCCTTAAACCGTAAGGAAATTGATCCAAAAGAAAAACCAATAGTAAACTGGCCGAAATTTTTACGACGAAAATCTGCTTATTGTATTTATGATTATTAGTTTTCTATCAAGTATTAATAAATAAATATCAAGTTTAGAGCAACTAGCATAACTTTGTGGACCTAATATACACAATATACAGCTTTCGTCAACTAATAACCTACTTGATAGAGCACCTCCCTTCATGTTACATGCAGGAGTTACATACACTCCTATACAAATAAATAAATAAAATCTGACCTCAGTAACTGTATCAAAGATTTGAGACACTCCCTCTGTTGATCTTATTGTAATAATAATTATAAAATATTAAAATGCTTTGTAGATAAGGATTCAAAATATAAAGATGTTTACCGACATGAGTGTATATTTTAAATACAGTAAGTAACGCTAGAAACAAAAATATTACATCAAAATTTCAACACAAACATAATTCTACTCTCCAGTCTTATTAAAACAACCAAAACAGAGGTTACATCTCTCCGACAGATCGCAATCCTTTTTTAGAAGTGGTAGAGTCTTATTGTAGTTCGTTACATCTACAGTACCAATACTAGGGCTTAACCGGCTTATTACACTGTCTTAGGGTAACCTTAACCATCCATCTAAACCATTAAATAATTCCTTCTTTTTATTGCTGTGAATGGTGAGACGAGCATTCCGTTCGCCTGATGGTAAGCGATACCAAACAACACCTTGAATTACAATACAATGCTTGGCTTTCCGCTGCGCTCACCATCCTGAGACATAAGATGTTAAGTCTCAATATGTCCAGTAATTACTCTGGCTACAATGTCCTTAAAACAGAAACACAACAGTGCATATACACTGCTGTTTGGCGGGAGAAACAGACATTTACTTTTGTAATTTCAGTGAGTAAGATGTTAAATAATTTAGAATATCAATAATTCTCGCTCCCATCATCATTAACATCTCAGCCACAGGAAGTCCACTACTGAACATAGGCCACCCCTAACAATCTCCACATGGGCCTGTTGGAAGGTGCCTGCATCCAGCGACTTTCTGCAACCTTAGGTAGATCGTCTGTCCACCTTGTAGACGGGCGGTCTACAACCCTTAGGCCCCAAAAGCCAATCAGAACTCTCACAACTCGATCGCAACTCGCTCATACATCTCGTAGTAATGTCTCCACATTATCCGAATGAATCAGTTGGCACTGGCATGCCGAATGCGCTGAAGGATTGACTGCCTGATATTCCCGATGCCCGAATTAATAGCCCTGCGTAGTGTATCTTCCTTATCTCTCTCTCCATGTTTCATGTTCAGCTTTACTGGTGGTAGGTCTCTCATATGAGAGGCCATGGGTAGGTACTACCGCAATGTCTATTGCTCCCGCCAAACAGCAGTGTAAATGCACTGTTGTGTTTTTTTGTAGATTTTGGTCTTTTCAATCCAAGTCTCGTAAAAATAAATCTTTCCTAAATTCAACTGTAGTATCTGTATCTGTATCAGCTCATATACGTCCCACTGCAGGGCACGGGTCTCCTCCACAATCGAGAGTACGATTGAGAGTGGTTAGGCCATATAGTCCACCACGCTGGCCTAGTGCGTGTTGGTGGACAACTGTAGTAATAACTTGATATTTTTATATACATTAATTGACGCAGATACGATTGGTTGGGCAAGGCATAGGATCCAGGTGATCTAGTTAACAGCCATACATGGAAATAAACTAATTATGTACTGATTTGACTGTCTCGGTGGCGTAGTTGTACTACGGTGAGTTTACAACGTTGAGGTCTCGAGTTCAAATCCCGGGTCGGGCAGTGATATTGCATTTTTGTATTTATTAGCAGCTCAGAGTCAGAAATTTTTGCCCTATATGGTAATAGGCTCGCCCTCTATCATATCGTGGGACGGAACACACAAGGCGAAACGTGGGTGTATTAGTAACACATCTGCCTACCCCTTCTAGGAAAAAGGCGTGAGTTTATGTATTGCATATAAATGTGTACTGATTAGTGACATTTTGAACAAGAAACGGTCAGAAAAAATCCTAAACAGGCCGTTAATAATTAAAATGTATGAAGTTTAACTTTATACAAATATCTAGGTAGTCTTGCATTTGTATGAGATTCGAATCTACGACCGCCATTTTGATCAACTCATTAAGCAATCGCTCTATAAAAATCAAATATACTTGTCATCAGAAAATTTAAACATATTGCAAGTTTACTATCAGAAAAATGTATATAAATTTAATTTGAATTTAGAACATCAAAATTAGGCTTAGAAAACCTCATATTATTTACTACTAGCGGCCCGGCCCAGCTCCGCCCGGGTACAAATAGATTTTTGTACAATAATATTTTCGTATTATAGATTTAAAACCTTCCTCTTGAATCACTCTATCTATTAAAAAAAACCGCATCAAAATCCGTTGCGTAGTTTTAAAGATTGAAGCATACAAAGGGGCATAGGGACAGAGAAAGCGACTTTGTTTTATACTATGTAGTGATTAAACGACATTTGACATATATTCCTAAATATACACATTTTTCTGATAATCCTTCAGAACATAAACTTGCAAGATGTTTCGATTTTTCTGATGAGAAGTATATTTAATAGACAACGGTCACCTTGGTTCTCTGTCGGATAACCTCATTCCTGATTCTATCCTTCAGGGAAACACCAAGCATAGCCCGCTCCATTGCTCGTTGAGCGACTTTGAATTGGTGAACCAGTCCCACCGTCAGTGTCCACGTCTCGGCACTGTATGTCATTACGGGTAGAACGCACTCATTGAAGACTTTCGTCTTCAGGCTTTGCGGTATTGGCGACGATAAGACCCGACGAAGTTTCTCAAATGCTGCCCAGCCCAGCTGGATTCTCCTTTAATTTTTTTTTTATTTGATTCGGGGTTTAAATATAGCTAAGCATTAATAACTAAAGTGATGCTTTGTAATATTGATGTCGCGTGAAATTGGATAACACGGTTTTCAAGCAATATCTGACTACGTTTATGTTAACATTAAAAATATCTAAAACAAAATAAAGTATTTACATACTTGTTCAAATTGACTCACGCTCGTTTGTATATTAGATAGAGGTTAATGAACGCTGAACAAACGATCAAGATTTAGCTGAAAGTAAGATATTTGTACCTGACTGTCGGAATTAATCCAAGCTGTCACATTTTTGATACAGCCTATGCATGTAATAATATTCTCAAGAATAGTGGTAGGTCTCTCATATGTGAGAAGCCATCTGGGTGGGTACCACCGCAGTGTCTATTTCTCCCGCCAAACAGCAGTGTAAATGCACTGTTGTGTTTCGGATTGAAGGGCATTGTAGCCAGAGTAACTACTAGACATATTGAGTCTTAATATCTTATGTCTCAGGATGGCGAGCGCAGTGGAATGCCAAGCATTGCTTTGTAATTCAAGGGGTTGTTTGGTTTTCCTACTGTTCATGACCGGTCGTATCGCTTACCATCAGGCGAGCGGCATGCTCGTCTCGCTATTCATTGCAATAAAAAAAAAGAGTACACATTGACAACTAAAGCTATAAATATTAAAACTACATTCTGATGTATATAAATCACTATGGTGCTATGATCCAAACATATCCTTTGCGCTGCGTCAACTATCATTAATCTTATGCAAGATTGTTGGTTACTAGGACTCTTTTTTTTAACTTTTATAGGTTGGGCGTTTGACTATAATCTCACCTGATGGAAAGTGCCGATATAGTCTACGTTGTTACACGCCTACCTAGAAGGTGCCTATTCACTCTAGCCTTAAAGATACCCGTCTAGTCGGCAATGTTCTATAGTCATCTATGTAAAGAATAATTCCTGTTGTTGGAGTTGGAGGAGGTAACCTCCAACTTGCAGTAGGCTAGCGTGGTGGTATACGGCCTAACCCCTCTCAATCGAATTCGTTCAAGATGTCTGTGCCCTGCAGTGGGAAATAGACTGATACAGACAGATACCAGTACTGATTTGTCTACTTAATGGCCTACACCAAGGCTCTACCACTATACAACCATACGGCTTTTCGTTTCACAACTTCTCATATTCACCGAATAGGTACTATTTTATTATAAAGATGGAAATCGCACAGTCTTGTGCCAAAATTGCTTCCTTGTCAAGGACAAGCAACTTGTAATAAAATTATTTGGTCCTTCCAAAGGATAATCAAGTGAATGGCGCTCTGTAATTTGCTTGTCAATAAGCATATCTTGATTCATTTTTGACTTAGTGGCACCATGGCACCCTTCGACCATTTTGAATATATTTTAACACGGTTGTCTGGAAGAGGTCGCTTTGAGCAATAAGACCGGTGTTTCTTAGCAGTCTTTTTTTGATTCATTTTTTTATTTTTGTAATAACTATGTGGTGTTTTAAATTGAATTATTATTATTGTTATTAATTTAACAGCATTTTTTAACCTGAAAATTATTCAAGGGCATATTATACAGGATATAACCAGACTGGGACCGCAACTAAGCCAGGTGGTAGTTTAACGGACTTAAGACATAATGTATCTAAAAATTTAGCAAAAAACTTTCCATTTTATTTTGCCTAGAGAGAGTCACGCTTTCTCAAAGAAAACGGACGTGTAGCGACAGTTTTGGAGTCGCCATTCGTTCGGTGAGTAAGTTTATCGGATGCCCAATACAAGGAGTATTCCTCCCTCTTCAAATCCCTTGTCCTTCCCGCTCTCCCGATTCCATGGGCCGGCAACACATCTATGTTCTAAGCTTTGTGGGTGTCTATGGGCGACAGTGATCACCTACCATCAGATTACCTGTTTGCTCATTTGCCGGACTTATGCAAAAAACCCTAAGTCACTATAACGAGTGTATGTATACACCTTGAATTACAAATAAATGCTTGGCATTCCACTGCGCTCGCCATCCTGAGACAAGATGTTGAGTCACAATATATCCAGTAATTACTCGTTACAATATCCTTCAAACGCTAGAGTTTCTTGCCCGTTCTTCTCTGGTGAAAACAGCCTCGTGAACTGGGTGGTAGTGAAAAAAAAAAAATGACTGAATCTAAATAATGTATGACATTTTATGGATTCAATAAATATTTTCATTTCATTTAAATATTTTCATTTCATTTCATTTCAACCAAACATAACAGTACATTTACACTGCTGTTTGGCGAGAGAAACAGACATTACGGTACCTACCCCGGTGGCCCCTTGTATTCCTCGTTATAGTTTGATATTTTATAAATTTGTATTGATGTAAACAATTGTTGGCTAATCTAAGTAAATAAATAAATATATTGACATGACGGCCAAATCTAAAAGGAGAGGTCGTACCTATTCCATTTCTATATTGAGACAAGTCTTGACAGTGGTAATACGAATAAAGGATATTTCAATTTTGGCATCAAGCCAATTAATAAATAAGTAAACATATTGTTGCCTTGGTGGCATAGTTGTTACAAAGGGGCGGCTACAAAGCTGAAGTTACGGGTTCGAATCCCGGATCGGGTAAAGTGATAAAGGATTTTTCTATTCATTATTATCAGTCTGGAGTCAGGAATATGTGCCCGATATGGTTATAGGCTCACCCCCTATCACTCAGTGGGACGGAACATACCAGACGAAATGTGGGTGTCCTGGTTGCACCTCTGCCAGCACCTTTTGAAAAAGGCGTGATTTTATGTATAAATGAATACATATTATTTAATATTAATACATAAAGGCTTGCAAGTACCCTCGAAAAACGTAGAGGTGCCACTTAGACCTACGACGGATCGACTAGCTTGTAGAGATTAATTGTCATGGCCCGACGAGTTTGCCATTCGTCTGATATTAAACCATATTACCACTCATGTACAGTAACAAATCCAAACAACACCACGAATTACAAAGCAATTCTTGGCATACCACTGTGCTCGCCATCCTTAGCCATGCGATGTTAAAATTTAATATATTTAGTATTTACTCTGGCTGCAATGCCCTTCAAATCGGAGCACAACAGTGCATTTACACTGTTGTTTAGTGGGAGAAATATACATTGCGGTGATACCTACCCAGATAACCTCTCATAAATGAGAAACCTACTAGTATAACGCGAGCGCATTGCTCTACCAGGAACAAATTCTCATTGCTGTTAATTCATATGAATTTACACCTGTTCTCATCATACTGTACTTATAAAAAAACATACGTACATAAACTCATTTCTATGGTATGTAAGTCCGCCAACCCGCACTAGGCCAGCGTGGTGGACTATATGGCCTAACCACTCTCAATCGTACTCTCGATTGTAGAGTAGGCCCGTGGCCTGCAGTGGGACTGATATGGGCTGATACAGATACATAAACTCACGCCTTTTTTTCAGAAGTAGTACACATTTCGCCGTGTATGTTCCGTCCAACATTGTGATAGGGGACGAGCCTATGCCATATCAGCCACAAATTCCTGAATACGGGATGATATTGAATAGAAAAATATAAAATCACATTGCCCGACCCGGCATTCCAATCCGAGACCCCAGAATGTAACCGTACCGTAGTACCTACAACTATGCTACTGATGCATTCGTAACAATCTTATTAATAACATGACTATTCTGTTTTGGTATTAAAATAAGATTCTACAAACTCAAAAAAAAGTTTGTTTCATAGTTAATATACTCTACCTCCGTAGTAACCACTGACTAGCGTGGTGAATATGCTATACCAATTTGTTAAAGCACAAATCAATTTTACAACCTTCTACGATAAGCCTTTGCCCTTTTACTCTCGCAAAACACTTGAAAATTACTAGTTCCGTGACTATCGTAAATCCTATCGTAATATCCATCGTTCGTTGATTGTTTTACATCACCGATTACGTCATGAAACAATTTACGGAAAGTATTTCGCAGAACTTGCCGCCTTGTTGAACGCAAAACGAATGTTTAATCGATAATTTAATTATAATTTTACTACCTCCGCTTACATAAAAACTATGTAATGAATATTGTGAACAATCGCTTCAACACGCCGCCCTCGTAAAATATCTTTCTGTATAATAAAAGCTAGGGAATTAATCGTAAAACCAGATATTAGACATTTTTATATTAACGACAATGCCATCTAGTTATGAATTCCAAAACTAATACGAGAGGAGCGCCGTCTAGGTTTTTATAACTGATACTAAATCATAAAGTACCCTGCCTATGTTTACAAGAGCTTTATAAGTGGTAGTAGAGATGGCGCTATAAGCTAATTGTCGCCTTCAGATTAATGGTATACCCATAAATAATTGATTACATTACTATATTAGCTAGGTGTTCTGAAAACCCTTCTCAAGCTAGAAAATTAACAAGAATTCCCAAAGCAAGCGAAGTCGTACCGTCCGACCCGACTTCCACCACAAAAGTCTTGAACCAAATCTTAGAGTTCGTCAATCTAACATGAGATAAGCAACCAAAACTTAGCAGAGGCATTTAGCACTTAGCAGAGGCGACTAGCACTAAGAAGAGGCACCCAGCACTTAGTAGAGGCGCCCAGCACTTAGCAGAGGCGCCCAACACTTTAATTTTTGTTTAAAAACAAAACAAAAAACGGGTTACGTTAAATCAAATACGTAACATATCACATCTTCTATCACATTGTAGAACGGAATATATAAGGCGAAACGTGGGTGTGCTGCTACCAGCACCTCTGCCTACCCCTTCTGAGAAAAAGGCGTGTGTTTATATTTGTATGTATAAATAAATAACTAAACTATTCCCCTATTGGTTGGCTAGTTTTTAAACGTGAAGGATTAAGCCCACCTTTATAAAATTATCGTATAAAAATTATAATAAAGTAATAAACAAAACAAATACCAATTTTAAATTACAATTACAGTTGTATAAAAGTATTCGTGAGTATACGTCTGTGTTTATATTTACTTAAAACCTTCAAATTCGTCGGCTCCCGTAGTTTCAGTCATGGCCGCCCTTGTAAAAATACTTAACATACTTGGTAAACTTAAGCTACTGCGTAATAGTTAGAAATTCCACTAGGTAGTTCAACCTTTACAAACAAAAGAAACGCTGAACTATTGCCAAAAGAGGAGACGTTCAAAGGACAATTATAGCCTGGATTTAGATTCGGGAGAAAAAATTTATGTGGGGGAAAGGGGAGTTTTAGATTACATTTTCCTTTTTTGTGGAAAAGACGGGGGTGATAATAAAATTGGACGATATATGTGTTTTGTTTTTTTTGTCTTACAAAGAAAGGGGAAGTCTGATGATAAGTATAATACTAGCCAAATATAAATCCAATATTCTAACATTTGAGCTTAAATTGGGATCTTAGCATACCGTAAAAGTTGACAACTTTGCCACACAGCTTAACATTGCCCTAAAATCATTTTTTTAACAAATCCGTTAATATGAAAAAAATATTTAAGTTTATGGCATCATTTATTATTTGGTAGGAAAGTTGATTATATTTGTGATAGCACTGTGAATCGCAGTTATTCCTGAGTTTATTTAGTAGCTTGTGAGAGCTTGTCAAAAAAGGTATGTCTTTTGGCGGGCCAATTTCGTCTGAAAAATATTCGTGGATTGTGCGTCTTGACGAGACCGCAGATAGATTATTTTAATGTATGTCATAGAATATGAATTATTAAGTTTTTTAATAACAGTTTAGTTATCTAATCGTTAAAAAGTCATTAAATTTCGGGATGGGCAATTTTACCCTGACTTTTTCAGACCTGTGCTTGACAACATTGCCCATCATCAAAAAGTACCTAGGGTTGTCAATATCTCGATAAATTAATTTGATAAAATCTAAAAACGTTTTGACGCCTGTTATTTTAAAGATCAATCGAATTTAGAAAGGTGTCTTTTTAATCGACTTAAAAAAAGAAGGTATTTACTTTATTTTGATTGCCAAATAGATCAAAACTTAAGTTGACATTTTGTTTGTAGCATATTTTAAATTTATTTAAATAAAAGATTTCTATAGTGTGCAATGCTTGATTTAATTACCACTTTCATATTATGAAAAGTAAAAATGTGAGAAATTATATAAAGTAAAATCAATTTACTGTAATGTGACAGCCCTAAGAGTTTTTCACCATTTTCCAGAGTTTGTATGGAAAAAGTAAGAATCGCTAGGTAAAATTGCCCATAATTTTTTGTTACGAGTATCTGTTAACTTTAAGAGATTTTTTCTAAACCATTGCTAAGATTATTTTTTATACTTATTTCATTTTTAATTGTGTAATAATAAGGGTCATATTTTGGCAGATATCAACATGGGCAATGTTAGCTGATAGCCACATAACTTTGCCCATCATTAAAATAATAAAAAATAAATTGAAAATATTAATTTATTTTAAATATAACATAGCTAATAGTAGCATATGGTTATGTAGTTGATGTAAATGAAAAAATATATATAGGTGGTTATAGAAAAAATATGAGATATAGCAGATTTTATCAAAAAATCGGGCAATGTTGTCGCCTTTTACGGTAATCCCCCTGCAAAACATTGCTCTCTGTCGCTGATAAACAAAATGTTATGATAGTTTGTTGAAAACGGACTGCCAGCATAAGCGTATTATCATTTCAGGCGACAAAAAGGTAGAAAAATGTCTCCATTCTCCCCCAACACCGTCCCCGTTTACCCTTGGGAATAAATCAAAACTCTTACAAGGAAATGTCTTTTATTTTATTACGTTGTATTTTTTTCACAATACGTATTGCAAATAAACTTTTACGTTGCTCAGCTGTGGAAGTTTTGTTATATTCACGTAAAAATGGCGGCATAATTTTCATTCATGGTGGCATAACATTTTATCAGACAAACACTTTTTATCTACGAAGGGGTGAGTAGGAATGCCACTAGTGCTACGTCAGAGCGCGGTTTATTTCTATCCCAAGATATTATAGAGGCGACCCTAACAACATGATGGAAAGAGACAATATTGAATTTGAGATATATGAAAACGTAATACCAAGGTATTCCTAAAGTAAAATACTTCTATGCGAACTAAAGGCAAAAAAATAATATGTTAAAATATATTATAGTGTTTGTGACTTCATAACGAGCTATAAACACTTTCAATGTATAGCTATGAACCGTAAAGTATAAGATTAACTGTTTGCCCAAGAAACAGTTAGGAGATAGGTCAATGACCTGCAACAATTTAAATCAGTGCGGCTAACCCAGATCCGTAGCAAGCACGAGTCGAATCCGAGAAGAATATTTCGCGAACCCATGCATTTTTTTTATTATTTTTTTTAATTACAATGGCAAGACGAGCATGCCGTTCGCCTAATGGTAAGCGGTACGACTGCTCATGAACAGTGGCAAAACGAAACAACACCTTGAATTACAAAGTAATGCTTGGTATTCCACACATCACAATGCATAATGTTGTAACACAAATTGGACAGTAATAGTAATTAGGTAGTAATAAACAGTATAAATAAATAAAAATACCCATATAACATGTAATAAGCATATTATTACACCTGCATAGTCCAATATGCACCGGACGATTCGAAACGAAGTGGTCTGTCTTGGTTCTAAGGTGACCAACACAGCTATGAAAGTTTGTTGGTTGAAGTGGCAATGGGCTGGCCACATATGTCGCAGACCGGATAGCCGCTCGAGTAAGCGTATTCTGGAGTGGAGACCACGTCTTGGCAGACGTAGCGTGGAACGCCCTCTGTCCAGATCTGCACAAGAGGGCCGGCAGTGACTGGATGCATAAAGCAGCAGACCGGGCTCTGTGGTGTACCTTGGGAGAGGCCTATGTCCAGCACTGGACTGCAACGGGCTGATAATGATGAAGATGTTTATTTCTACCGTCAAACAGCACTGTAAATGCACTGTTGTGTTTCGGATTGAAGGAAATTGCAGCCAGAATAACTACTGGACATATTAAGACTTAAGATCGTATGTCTCAGGATGGCGAGCGCAGTGGAATGTCAATCATTGCTTTGTAATTCATATTGTTGGTTGGTTTTGCAACTGTTCATGAGCGCTCGTATCGCTTACCAACAGGCGAACGGCATACTCGTCTCACTATACATTGCAATAAACAAAAAATCGTCTCATTTCAAGAATCGAATCCGTGACTTTTTTTGTTTCATAGTTATGACTTATCCAACTAGGCTACGAGTATGTATGCTGTCAAATGTTATTACGGTAAAAACATACTACGGTATTTTTAAAGGCTTACAAAGTTGTGGATTTAAAAGAAATAAATATAGTTCATTAAAATAGCGTGGTTTGTAGTTTTCAACACGCGAAGCATGCGTGGTTTAAATGGGTTCGAATACCGTGTTGGGGAGAACTTCCTTATAACTAAATTATAGCTATAACGGTGAAGGAAAACATCGTGAGGAAACCTGCATACCAAAGCGATTTATAAAAATGTATATGGTATGTCCACCAACCCGCATTAGGCCAGCGTGGTGGTCTTTAAAGCCTAACCACACTCAATCGTACTCTCGATTATAGAGGGGCCAGGTGTCCTGCAGTGGGTCGTATATGGGCTTATACGGAAAACGCTGGATATTCAAAATTGAATATTTAAGTCGATAAAAGGCAATATGACGAGGCAATTTGACTCTTATTAATTTAACTATTTATTTTCTACTTACTGGACCTAGATAATTTGTTAGACATTCCTAGAAACCCGCTGAACATCAATGCTCGATGTCATTACAATGCGTGCCACTGTTGATAATACGATACACATATAGTGGCGGATGTGAAGGCATGAAAGTCTCTAAGTTGAAATGGTGTAAGAAAAACTACTCAATTAAATCGATTTCTAAACCATTTATCATCCATCCATTTATAATCTGGTGAAAGCAATTGTAAAGGAAACCATACTCAAAGTTGATATTATTATCCATAATATATACTCATTATACATTACATATACAATATTAGTTTAAATCTTTATTGTATAAATTTAAACCACTATACAGAAACAATAATAAGAAAAAAGTTCAGATGGCGGACTTATCGCTCTACAGCAATGTCTTACAGACAACCATGGGATTGAATATAAATTTTAAAAATAAAGAATTACTTACAGCTAAATAATAATACAATATTATTACGTGTCTTCATCTGTGGGCCAAGCAATGTGTGGGAATTGGGCATTACTCATAATAGCTTTTGAAATCAACAAACTGACACGTTGATAGCTCGATCTAATGGAAGTCAACACAAGTCTTCAATATTTACAACTCATATACATTACTACACCAACAATGCGGACATTTACAAGACCAGCATTGAAATAAATGTTTTATTTGATCGGGTTGGAAATTAAATGGAGCTTATAAAAATCTATACAAAACGGAAAATTTATATAGATTTACCTTTAATGTAATAGATATATTTTGTAACGCGAATTTAATTATGTACATTAAACTAAAGTTTATATTATGACTAAAGGAAACATATTTTATTTCGCATAGCATGACATTTTTAATTGGATTGTAATGTATCAGCCCATATGCCCATATGCATCCCACTGCAGGGCACGGGCCTCTTCTACAATCGAGAGTACGATATCATTGAGAGTGGTTTGGCAATATAGTCCACAACGCTGGCCTAATGCGGGTTGGACTTTTAATTGACCAAGGGGATTTTCGAAATATTTTATATTTTTATATGACATATTGTTTTTTGAGTTTAAATATTATGTAAAATTATGAAAAGAATACTTACGAAATAAAGATATATAATTAAAATAAACACTACAAAATAACTTATTATATTGACATGTAGGAGACATGTCAATAATTTGTACATTTTACATGAAAATTAACAATATATTCGAATCTCCTTAAAATCGATACCCCCAGCTCCAAATTAATCACATAAGCAATACATAAAGGCAATTTATGATCACTTCTTATCACTATGTTAGATAAGCCAGCGGCCAAATACCTCGGCATTGCAGCCAAGTTACAAAAACACTGCTGCATTGCGTCACTTCAGCTGGGAGCTAAGGCATTCACCTTTGTACAAAGAGCCAACTCAAGGGGTTTCTATATATCATTTATGCATCACATCCTACAGGACTCAAAAGGATTTGAGGTCTATTGTGTGGGATAACTTTTGGTAGTTTAAAATTCAGGTTTAAAGTTAATTAAGTTGCTATATTTGAAGATATAGGTCTGAACATATGTAAAATAGAACTCCTTTGTAGTCAGAGGAACTACGAGAAAATTTGGTAATAATAATATTTTGCCGTATAAATATTTGTCTCGGTGCGAGGATTGAACTCCAGACTTTTTTTTACTGCTAGCTTTTGAAGTGAACCGCACTAAGAAGCTGTCAATTATCTTTTGCTTTAGGAAGGAAAACATTAATAATAATTAATTAACGTGTAGAACAAATTATAACCTTAGTTTGAAACAAAAAACAAATGAAATGAAGTATATGCAATTACTGAAATCGAGCACTACAATAATTGCTTTGAACCAGCAATAGCAAATTATATTTTTTTTTTGTACCTGAATGTTGTTATTGCAGATTGCTGCTACAGAACTTTCTTTGTGCATATAATGATAGTCCGTGTACATTTAAATGTATCTTACTGCTACACAATTTGTATAAGCGCTCAGTATTTCACGTAGTATTCGTCAAATAAAACTTTTCTGTTTGACATTCAACTATGTCTATAATAAACAAAAAAAAAACAATTTGACCGCAGAGTATGTATACGTGTACAAATACTTGTGTATGCGTGTGTCAAATGCATGCTGGTTTGTGTAATGTTTTTTTTATTGATTTAATGTACTTTTTATGCATTATTATTAAAATCTTTTTTTATATTAAATGAGGCAAATAAAACTATTTTTTTGATATGTCTGTCAGTATTCTATGTCTATGGACAAAATGAAAAACAAAAGAAACAATTTGACCTATACGTGTACAAATACTTGTGTATGTATGTGTGTGTGAATGCATGGTAGTGTGTGTAATGTTTTATTTATTGATTTAATGTACTTTATAAGCATTATTATTATTATTGAAAAATATTAGCGTTCTGCACTTCTACACATAAACTATAAGTGTGCCAAATTTTATGCTCCTGCGTCCGCGCAATTTTCGTAAAAAGGGGTCCAAAGTTTTTGCATCACGTATTAAATATAGATACGTAGGCAGAGGTGCAACTAGGACACCCACATTTCGCCTCGTATGTTTCGTCCCCCGATGTGATATATCGCCATCTATCGCCATATCGGGCACAAATTCCTGACTCCGGGCTGATAGTAAATCAATAAATAAATAACACCCAACAGTAACATACATAGTCCTGACCCCACACTAAGATCGAGTCTTGTGCCGTCGGTATCAGAAACTACGAGAGACTTTTCGGTCTCACAAACATCGTGAATAGAAAAATCCAATATCACTTTGCCCGACCCTGGATTCTGAACTGAGACCCCAGCTTTGTAACCATACCACAACTACGCCACCAAAGCACTATTTTTTTTTTAAATTCATTATTAAATTTTGTCGCAGCGTTCAATGTCAAAAAGGCTTCGGGTTATTAAGTTTGTTGTTAGATGCACAAATCGATAGACCACAAAAAGTGCCCTGGCCGTCACTCACATATGGACCGAATAAAAACTAGTAAACGAAGGCATGCTATTATTCTACACTTCAAAATCTATTTAGCAAAAGACTCTTTTTATGAACAAACAATTAAATAACATTTGTATTAAATGGTTCTAATATGAAAATTATTTAGGTAGGCATTTAAATAGGCCAGTGGACTTTTGTAGCTGAAGGGAGAGAGACAGTATTATTATATTATGGAAAAAGGGTCAAATGTATCACATTATCACCTTGAAATTCTTTTTTGTGTCTTTGTATGGTTTTTCCCTATACTGTGACCACCCATTTCTTCCGTGCTTCCGTACATTCCAGTCCATCTTAAGGTTCTCTGGAAGAAATCGGCGACAGTGATAAAACCTCCGTTTGTTACACTTATATGCGCTTTGTGTTATTATGAATTTTTTTTGTGTAGTGTACAATAAAGTAATTATTTTAATAATATAAAGGGTCATCGAAGAAGTGCTGGCTAGATGTCGTCAAGGAAGATATGAGGGTCAACGGCCTTACTATTGAGGATGCCGAAGGTCGGGCGAAATGGTATGGTATGGCACCGGTCGGGATAACGCCAGGTAGAAGAAGAAGAAGAGGAAAAAATATTTTTCGAAACACCTTTGAATTAAGTTAATTACTGACTTAGTTTCGCTTATACTAAAAAAAAATATTTCCTACACAGATGAGGAATGAGTAAAGAGCTTACCTAATAGCCTTATCGTAATTTCAATATCGAGGGAGATCAAGAGGAGGTCGAGAGAAGGAAAGGAGTATTTGACCTCCAGCAATATCACTTGGAAGTGCGTGGTGGCCTGTTGGTAAAAGAACCAGACACTGCTGCCAACATGTTTAGGAGGTCGCGGGTTCGAATCCCAGGGCATACCTGTGATGTTTCGGAGTCATCTGTGTATCATAATGTGTCAATTATCACTCCCTATAACCGTGAAGAAAAACATAGTGAAGTGACTTGCATACCATAGCGATTTAAGAAAAATAATTTCTATGGTACGTAACTCCGCCAACCCGCGCTAGGACAGGGTGGTGATCTGCATGACCTAACCCCTTTCAGTCGTACTCTCGATTGTAGAGGAGCCCCGTACCCTGGAATTGGACTTATACGGTACAGAATAGTACAGTACTGTAGGGGAGACCGGGGCTAGTTGACTATATGGGTAGGTTGACTAACTATCAAAAACTCGTCCGAGGCAATAGCCTTGAGCTAACTAGTGAGACACAAGAGTCCGTCATCTCCCCCCGCTCCGTCATCATGAACGCGGCGTCGCGCACGCACGTCGTTTGAGAGAAGGAACGTAATATTGAAAAACATCACACGTAAGTAATTATTTCTGATGTAATATTATTTGTAATACTGGCTATTTATTCATGGTTATTGATTGTCAAAGCATTCACAAACAATGTTCGATTCATGTTCTTTCTTTTACGTATTATTCTATTTGATTTTGTCGCAGTTTTGACGTTATGGTATGTGCTTAAAAGTTAAAAAGTGGTTCGGGGCTAGTAGACTAATGTATAACGGGGTTGGTTGACCACTTGGTCAACCAGCCCCATTATATTATGGGTATTCCACACATAAAATGAAGTCGGTATTTTTGTAATTTTATCCAAAAATCATTGTTTCAGGACCATGCGAACATACAAAAGAAAGACGAATAGAGGGAGTACATCCAAAGATGTAATAATTAGAGCATGTAAACAAGTTATCTTTGATAAAAAAAAGTATTAATTCTACAGCGAAACAGTTCGCTATACCGTATAAAACACTCCAACGCTACGTCGTAAATGTGACGAAAAAAATTTGAAAACAATCCCGAATTATCGAAATCTGAAGCAACTTTGGACAGCGTTGGCTACAGAAAAAATATGAAAATATTTAGTGACGAGGAAGAGCTGGCTTTAGAGAGTTACTTGAAGACTGATTGGATAGTATGGTCTCAAAATAATTTATTTTACAATAAAATAATATATTTTTTTATTATTTTTTTTATTTTTTATTTATATATAAACACTTACGTCAACTGTTACCAAATAATAAATATAATTACATTACTTAGATATGATAATTTGTTACCAAATGGTTAAAGTTTGCAAGAAATTATTTCATTTTGTTTTAAATATTTAGTAAGAGAGCATTTTGTTTAATGTGATTATTTGTTACCAAATGGTTAAAACTTATAAGAAATTATTTCGTTTTGTTTTGAATACTTAATAAGAAATTACTATGTTTATTTTTAGGTACTCAAATTGCCTAATGTTTAAATGTATGATTGTTTATTCTTATAATTTAAATTTTATTGTGTTTAATTGACATGGCAGAAGATCGCCTTGGTTTCAATAAAAAAAGAGTAATACATTTTTGTGTCTTTTATCTCATATCCTCGTAGATTTTGCCCTTACAACTCCATAGGTCATGTTACCCAAGGTGAATAGTCAACCTACCCCGAGCATGGGGTAGGTTGACCAGTTTTTCCTATTATACAAAAACTGGCCTGTACTCTATATCATAACGAATGACGTGCTTTTTGCCACCTTCTTGCAAAGCTTAATAGTATGAAACTGAACCCATTTTTAAATTAATATACTCTAAAGAAATAGAAATAGAAACCTTTAAGCTGAAACCTGGTCAACTAACCCCGGTCTCCCCTACGTGATCTAGCTAAGCCCGACATAATTTTGATAACATGACGAAGTGACGGCCATTTCCTTAGATTCTTAGAATATACTTATAGCACTAAATTTCCTTTTTACATTGTTGTCGATTTATCGCGGCTATAAAAGATATCAATCTACGAGTATAAAATATTTTCACTACAAATTCTTCAGCCAAGACAATATTGTTTTTATATATTCTACTGGTGGTAGGTCTCTCATATGTTAGAGGCCACCTGGGCAGGCACCACCGCAATGTCTATTTCTCTCGCCAAACAGCAGTGTATGCACTGTTTTGTTTCGGATTGAAGAATGTTATAGTCACCTTGTGTGAGTAACTACTGGATATATTGAGACATAGCATCTTATGTCTCAGAATGGCGAGCGCAGTGGAATGCCAAGCATTGTTTTTTAATTCAAAGTGTTGTTTGGTTTTGCTGCTGTTTATGAGCCGTCGTATCGCTTACCATCAGGTCCATGGTATGCTCGTCTCGCCATTCATTGTAATAAAAAAGTGTTAGGTATAATGAATCACATGGTATAGTGACCCATTTCGTAAGTTGCAGTGGATTCCGAGTTGCATAACCCATGTGTTACTGCGGGAAATATCCGTTTACGCTTAAATTAATTGTCATTATTATTTAGATTGTAGTTTATTTATTAGATTATGAAGAATAATAATGCATAATTATTGCTTTTAAAGTATAGAAGTGTAGAGGTCAGATTCACGGCAAAATCTCGCTAATAAACATGATAGAATTTTGAAAAAGAGAAAGATTGAAGAAAATTCTGTACCTATAACATTTCATATAGTTCCCACTGCAGGGCATGGACCTCCTCTACAATCGAGAGTACGATTAAAAATGGTCAGGCTGTATAGTTCACCACGCTGGTCTAATGCGGGTTGGTGGACTTTACACACCATAGAAACCCTGACATATTCGCTATAGTATGGAAGGTTTCCTCACGATGTTTTCCTTCACCTTAAAACTAAAGAAAATTTAAATATTTACATTATTATTTAATGTATGCCCTAGATTGCCCTTTATTTCTCCTATTTATATTTCAATCGCATGGTTGTCTGTAAGAAATTACCTAGTATGATAGGCCACCACTTGTACTATTTTTATTAAGTAATTTCTTTATTTTTGTCTGCACAATGCAAAAAAGGATTAAATTAATAAATACTTTCAAATAGACTTAATTAATTATCATATAGTAAGCTATATTTATACAAACTATTAGATATAACCGATATTATTTACTTAACCATATAATTTTATGCTAAAATGTACTTACTATCTAATATAAATATTTAATAAATAGCCCTTTTAACATTAAAAATATTAAAGCCAAAATCGCGTCCACAAATCGAAACAATACAGCCAACTTACACAGCATTCTAAATAAAACAACAACTTTTTAACAAAAAGAACTATTTATGAATTAAAATAAACAACTGGACAGCCCAGAATGTGACAAAATTGCCGCATAGATTGTAGGTTGCGATGGGGCCGGTGGCAAGCGGAACACATTAATAAGCTGGGGCTTGCGAAATATTTGTTAATTAATTTTAGCCATAGACAAAGAGCTGCATCACCTGTATACTCTTTTGTGAAGGTAGGTACTGTCGTAAAATGGACAAAGTGACCGTATTGTTTACCGACCGGCTGTGTAATGAGAGGCCGCGGGTTCGATCCCCGCACCGTAACAAATATTTGTATGAACCACAGGTATTTGTTTCGGGTATTGGTGTTTGTGAGACCGAAAAGTCTCTCGTAGTTCCTGATACCCACGACAAGACTCGATCTTAGTGTGGGGTTAGGACTATGTATGTGACTGTTAAGTGTATTTGTTTATTGTTTTAATTTGATGTTATATAGTTTTAGTAAGTATTTACAAAAAAAAACATTTTTCTTGGCTTTGTCCGCGTAAAAAAGTTTTTCCGGGATGAAAGAGTACACATTATCTCCCTGGGTACATAGACTATGTAACACTAAAATTTACATTTCTAATCAGTAGTTCCTAAGATTAACGCGCCCAAACTGACTATTCAGTTTTATATAATGCGGCCCGACCCACACCAAATACATGTTGTTTTTCGTATAAACTCTTTATGCCTAAACTTGACGTAGCTATCCTACTGTCCGGCTCAATCCCGTCTCATCCACCTGTTCAGTCTCTTCCCAATCCGTCCCGTCCCTTCTCTTTATTATCCATCCCGTTTTATAACGTGCATTTAAATTTCGTCCTAACAAATCTGTGATCTATCCCAGCCCTCTCCCGTACCTTCGATTCTATTTTACTTTATGTCCCTTCTCTCCACAAACATCCATATATATCTTATACAACGGGCCGTACAGCAGAAATCGTAATATTTTAATTTCACCACAACTTCAAAACCAAACGTCCAATTTTAATCATTCAAAGACCAAATATTACCAACATAAACTGTACTTATTGATGAAATAATTTATTTTGATAAGGATTAATAGCATGAGTAAAATAAACGCGTTTAAATGTAGTCCAAAAAAAAATTCAAGATTTTTAAATATAAATGTGGTTGTTGTGCCTCACTCGACATAGATAGGTATAGTGTGTCGCGGACTTTTTTGTAGATATTTATAAGATCTACAATTAATTATAACATTTTATGGTTCTATCTTTTGTAGTTTAGGCAGCGTACGCAAAATAAGTAACTTCTTTGGTTGATTTTTTTCAGTTTGTATCCGAAAAATCCAAATATCTTACGGAACCCTATTTTTTTCCAAAATAAAATATAGTCTATGTTACTCGTGGATAATGTAGCTTTCGAATGGTGAAAGAATTTTTAAAATCGGTCCAGTAGTTTTTGAGCCTATTCATTACAACCAAACAAACAAACAAAGGTTTCCTCTTTATAATATTAGTGTAGATTAGTATAAAATTATAGTGCAAAATATTAGGATAGCGTCATCTTGATGTGTTTAACAAGTACTAATTCCATGTGCACACATTCCCCGACAGCCGTGCCAATATTTAGTTAGACGGGAATTGAACTGTCGTCTATTCATTTCAGTACCTACAAGCAAATCAAGGTACAGCCTAGGCTTGATTTAAAAGCCTTAGACCTACCCCTTTTAAAATTAAACTGCCTTATCCAGAGCACACATTAAAATATCTCACATTGTACGTTATGACTGTATAATCACGCCTGTAATCCCGAGGATGTAGGCAGAGGTGTATTTCATTTAACTAAACTTATCTCTGACCCAAAACTGATAGGGGGCAAGCCTGATGGCGATAACAGAAAGTTTAAATGCCACATTAAAATAAAAAAACCAAGCGAAAACTATTTACAAACTAAGCGAAATAATATTATATTTCCTCAAATAATTTATCTACACTAATATTATAAAGAGGAAAACTTTGTTTGTTTGTTTGGTTGTAATAAATAGGCTCAAAAACTACTGGACCGATTTTAAAAATTCTTTCACCATTCGAAAGCTACATTATCCACGAGTAACATAGACTATATTTTATTTTGGAAAAAAATAGGGTTCCGTAAGATATTTGGAATTTTCGGACACAAACTAAAAAAAATCAACCAAAAAAGTTACTTATTTTGCGTACGCTGCTTAAACTACAAAAGATAGAACCATAAAATGTTATAATTAATTGTAGATCTTATAAATATCTACAAAAAAGTCCGCGACACACTATACCTATCTACGTCGAGTGAGGCACAACAACCACATTTTTATTTAAAAATCTAGAATTTTATTTTGGACTACATTTAAACGCGTTTATTTTACTCATGCTATTAATCCTTATCAAAATAAATTATTTCATCAATAAGTACAGTTTATGTTGATAATATTTGGTCTTTGAATGATTAAAATTGGAAGTTTGGTTTTGAAGTTGTGGTGAAATTAAAATATTACGATTTCTGCTGCACAAAAATTTCATAAGGCAATCTTTATATGTACATGTATATGGAGAGACGGGATATAATACAGTGGAAGGTACGGGAGAAGGCTGGGATAGCTGACAGATTTGATAGGACGAAATATAAATGAACGTTATAAGACGGGATGGATAATAAAGAGAAAGGACGGGATGGATTGGGAAGAGACTGAACAGACGGATGAGACAGGGATTGAGCCGGATAGTAGGACAGCTACGTCAAGTTTAGGTATACAAGAGTTTATACGAAAAATAACATGTATTTGGTGTGGAGTGGAATCAAAAAATATATGCACCCAGACGAAGCTGGGCCGGGCCGCTAGTCGTTTATATAGTTGTAAACAAATCATTGTAGTTAATTTCTTTACGAACCGCTGACTTGATACCCAGTATTTGATTTCAATTAATATTGTCATGGCATCACTATATGGTATTCAGCATTGATACAAACAATTAGAAGATAACTGGACAATTTGAATAAAGACACACCCGCCCACATGTCCACCACACACAACTCCTATTAGCCAGGATCAATAATAAGCAAAAAATTACACCGAACTCTGAAGCTCGGCGAACCTCTCAAGGGCACCAGCTTGTGTTTAACCTACAAGGAAATTAACTTGCCTCACCCTCTTAAGATTTCAGAAATACATAAATTGTCCCAAAAGAACCTTATCAAAACTCCTTAAGAGATTAAAGTTAATTTCAAAAGTTTATATCGCTACCGAAGCCACATAAATTAATTTAAAAATAAATGAGATTTTATAACAATTTTATTAATTTACAAAATGTAGATTAGAATTTTCACACACATTTTTTAGATTTATCCGATTAAAAGATAAATTTCATTCATTCTAGCATCGTATATTAATTTTAAATTCCCCAAAGTACCTAATTGCATTCAGCGCAAAACTCCCTAGCGGTTGCAGGTTATTAACATCTAGTTAGGAAATATAGGACTCAACAGCTGCAATCGTAAATTGACATTTCTAGGTTAGCAAACCATGCACGCGATCCCAAAAACACGAGAAACTCCCAACAATCGCCTCCCGCCCTTACAAGGAAAACCTCCTATAAAATCGATACAAACGAAAGGATTACACCATTATTTACTGATTTTACTGACATAATTAAGCCATCACAATCGATAAAAGTAATTTACAATCGAATTAACAAACGTCACATTTGGCGCTTAAACGTCAAACGTCAGCCGCCATTTTGTAGTAGCCTATTGGCGCGCGGAGGGTGATTGTAGACGAAGCAGCAGAAATATACCCGTCCCACTCTAACACGGTTACATAATACGGAAACCGGGGAGCGCTGTTACGTTTTGTGTCGAGTTCCGCATGCGGGCACATCGACGGGGGTTGTTATTGATTTTTCACGGAGTTTGCGGCAGTCGTCTAGCACGCCGGTGTCCAGCGCGAAAAACACGGCCGGAACGCGCTCGCGTTTTAGTCAAAACATTTCAGAAAATTAAAACCAAAAATATATATGCAAAACTAAATTGCGAAATTCGAAAATCGGTATCGTTGTTTTTGAAGTGCGGTGACAGTGCTGGGATACCAATTTCGTAAGTAAATTTTTATATCGCACGAGGTTATGTACGATCAATTCTCTTAACGCAATAAAACGTTACGCTTTTACAAAAATACATTTTAGAAAAATACATGTAAAAAAATATAATTAAAAATCGATTGCCGTCAGCTGACACTGGCAGTTTCAATTTTTTTTATTCCACAAATTAAAAACTCACCAATTTAACAATCGCCAACGGTTGCTTGAAAAGCTTGTTCCTCCCAACGGTGTGGTGAAAAACGTTCATTTTTTATTTAAAAATTATTCTCACACGTTCAAATGAGTCCGGATGCGAGAGACCACTGATTTTATCTCAATGATGCGTATACATTACCGCTTCTATATCTAACTCATGGTGTACACTATAAACGGCATTGTTAATGTATAGCGAAGGACATCTCGGAGATGTGGTGACGTCATGGATCGTTAACACCACGGACGGTGACGTCACTCGTCCCTGTTCTCCTCCTATGGGATGCCATAGGGACCATTAACAGCTGCAATTAAGATTAATTGTTTTTGAGATAGATTATTATTTTCATTTGCATCTCATGTCTGAAACGATTCTTTCTTAAATATACGTAGTTTTCGATCTTCAAACTTCTTTAAGAATCTAGATAATTTTCACCAAAGAGCACCATCATTTCGAGATCAAGTGAGATCATATTTTTTTTTTTTTACTTTTCTTTATCAGTTTTTCTTTCTAGCCCATTTAAATAACGTTTGATCTCAAAGATAAATAGAATTACAAACGATTTTCTATTCACGACTTCTGTTTTTTGCAGTCGCCGATAATGCAGTTTGTTCTATAGATGTTTTGTTGTTAAATAACTGAGAGACAAACTAACGACCTCCTTCAAGGCCGGTTTAGTTCTACTAATAATCAAGCTTTTAAGTATAACAAGTCTCATTTCTTGAGTTACGGATGCTTAACACGATAAAATTGCGGTGAAATTCCTGTTAAAAAGGCTTTTTTTAAATCAAAAATTTAGACATAGCTGCGTGATTTGTTTTTCAAAAACTATGGGTGATCCGCGCAATAAGACCTAGAACTCTATTTATAATATATTAATAATATTTGTTTAATTGATCTCAACAATTAATAAGAATATGCACCTACTCCGTTCACGAGAGTGATCAGAGCCATTGCGGACGCCCCTAAACTTTATTTATTAACTGTGCCATCAAACATTTTTTCATCCGAGATATCGAGAAATAAAATATTTTCAGGTGAAAAAAAAAATACTCAAAAAGTATTAGATATCTAACAGCCAGTTGTAAAAATAAAAACAACATAATCCTGCACCGACCCGAAATAAATAAGAGATGTGGACAGGCAAAGACACAAAAAGAAATAAATGATACACAAATTGAAAACCCAATAGCCATAGAGAGAGAAAAGAATATAGTAGACTAAGAGTATAGGACTTTCAGCGGTGCGTTCCGGAGGTCCGAGTAATAAAAAAATAAAACATGACAATTTTTTTTAATTTAGTTCAATAAAATAAAATAAATCTTCGTTACACCACATTTGAATAGACAAGACGCCTATGCGACACTTCTATCATAATCATTGTTAATATACACACATAGAAAACAAGGTTTAAACTAAGGTAAAACTTAAAAGCCATAGGTTTACATACTCATGCCTTTTTCCCTGAAGGGGACACACATTTCGCCTAGTATATTCCGTCCCACGAGGTCGCCATATCGGGCACATATTCCTGAATCCAGGCTGATAATGAATATAAAAATCCCATATCACTTTGCCCGACCCGGGATTCAGACCTCAGCTTTGTAACCGTACCGTAGTACAACTATGCCACCGAGGCAGTCAAATTAATTATTTATTTACACACATATACAAGACAATGATTCTCATTTACTCTAGGTATATATGGCTTTATATTTCGAGATGCTGACGTAGATCACATGAGTATACTGGCATATGGCAATTGCAATAAAATAGCAATAAACTCAGTTATAAAACTAACGAAAATAACAAATGACACTATTTAATATGAATCTTTTTACGCGACCTTAGACTATTATTAATTGTTAACTTGAGATGGATATTTACAGTACCAATACCATATTTTACAGTGACAGCAGATTCAAAATCACGAACTGGAATACCTAAATATAGACCCTCCTAGTAGTCACTAATAAAATCCTAACCCCACACTAAGATTATGTCGTGGATATCAGGAACGAACCTTTTCAGTCTGACAAACACCCAGACTCGAAACAAATGACTGTGGATCACACAAATTGTCTCGGTGCGGGGATCGAACCCTCCGGTCTCTCATTTCACAGCCTAATTGTTTTGTTTCGGACAGCTAAAAGCTAAATATGTAAGGAATTGCTTTGTAATTCAAGGTGTTTGGTTTTGCTACTGTTCATGAGCGGTCGTACCACTTACCATTTGGCGAACGGCATGTAGTCGCCAGTCATTGCAATAAAAAAAAGTAGTGTCCCTAAAAGTTTGGTGCCAATTCTTTGCGTACCGTTGATACTGGCTGATAGGAATTGCAGTGGATAATATGGGTTGTTATGCCCGAGATTGAATTTTGTACACGTTGACACCTCAAATGTTTCTTATTAGGGTAATGTTTGTTGTCCAAATTGAATATTGATTGGCGACAAATTGCCTCTCGCCGGCACCGCAATTTGATTATCCCGTTTCTGTGTACCGGTATATGACCCAGTCCTTATTATGCACAAATATATCGATTTGGACATCTGAGAGAGTCCCTAGCATTTGTACATATAAAAGTGTGATTAATTCAATCCTTTTCAATATTTTCTCTCCATAAATTGATATACTTCATAAAAACATCAATGTTGTTTGTTTGTTCAGCTATCCCATTGCTAGATACATGCTTTGTATTTGATTAATTAAGGGGTATCTTATTCCGACACCCTTGACAAAAGTATTTTCTGAGTATGAATACATATTTGAAGCGAGTGCAGGAAATGCAAGGCTTCCGAATAGGCCATTATCTATAAAAATATTACATATAAAGCATAATGATGGTAAATGAAGCTGCGACAAAAAATAGCGTCCCTTTCTTTCTAATTACGGCCTTAATCATAAACAGTATTAAAATCTACTATTATCTTCGATGGTTTGTCTTCTTCGCTCTGAATACTGAAACCATTTAAATTAGAGATCTGTTAAAGGTCTTGGACGATGAAATTGCGAAGGAAACGAGAAGATACACGTAGGTAGTTAAATTCTTAATATATTAAGTTTTTAATAGATGGAAAGCAATCCCTTCTTATATAGGTAGGATACATTTAGCATAACATGGCTAAAGATCCAATGGTCCTTCTGTGTTCCCCCTTTATATACTGACAACGAACCACAATCCTGAACACTTTCTAAATACTTATTTGATTACAACTCTATTCTAATATTGAAAGGAGGAAAAACAAATTGTTTGCATTGAATAAGCACTGGAAATACTAGACCGATTTGAGAAATTCTTCACCATTATAATTCTACATTATACCTGATAGAGGATAGAATATTTTCAATAAAGTTTATCTGCACTCAGGCGGAGCCGGGCTGGGCTACTAGTCTTGCATTAAAACAAACAAAACTTACGACAGTATTTAAGCCCCAACAGCAATAACATTCTCCAAAACTCAAAGCCCCACTCCAGAATAAATGAAACAGCATAACCAAGTTACAAAAACAACTTTTATAATTTATGTAATCTCCTAAAGGTCCTTGAATAATCGAGTAACTTTGTCCCCAATCTTATCACTTATCGCTTAACTTGTGGGGACAAAGTATTGGGAAGAAATTACCAAGTTGGCAACTAAGATAAGTAACAAATAATAGCAAATAACTTCACTAATCTCTCGAATTACTGACCTTAAAAGTTGCTTAACATTTGTCCTGATGTTTATGTCTTCTAAAATTGAGAGTATGTCTTAATATTATCTTCAAAGTATAGTTTGCTGTAAATTATTGAAACTAGAACTGTGTCAAAAAAACCAAGACGATTTACGTAAGAGTTTGGTTGTCATGTCTTTTATGATGGGAACTAATAATAGCCCTTTTACTTTTTTATAAATACTAGCAAGGCACCTATGATTCCTCTTTACTAAAGGTATTCCAATATCACAACATTCAAATTAATTTATCGTCTCATTATTCCCTAGAGTAGATACTACTATCTCTCCCAACAAATACTTATCTTCATATACAGATGTCAATCGAGGAATATGGTTGATAGACTTATGTTTCCTTTGATTTAAAGTGGTAGAGCCATTCTGTTACCAATCTCAAAGATTATATCAAACATTTACAAATCAAACCCAGCATTTGTACCAATTACCTACCCTCAAGCCGCCAGTTGGTAGCCGTTTCCAACACCACAAATATTTACCAAACTAAGGCACCGTCTAGTTTCCCATTTGTCTAGCAAACACAGACGGCTTAAAATGCTCTCCAACGTGGAAGTTATTAAACTTACAGTGAAGTTTGTCGAAGCCGCGAAACTGCTTTGTAATCCATCAAAGGTTGTTCAGTTTTATTATTATTCGTTTAGAAAACTTAATCATTAAACATGCAAAACTATAGTGTGTGTGGCCAACCCGCACTAGGCCAGCGTGGTTGACTATATGGCCTAACCACCCTCAATCATATTCTCGATTGTAGAGTAGGCAGTAGTAGGGGGACGTATATGGGCTAATACAGAACTATAGGGTAATTTTAAGAATATCCCTATGACCTAAGATGAGGATGATGAAGTGAATTACGTAAGCGTGCTGGATAGTACTCAAGCACTCTTAATTATAGCAACGTTGGGGACAATATGACCTACACCTTTTCATTTATACTCTGAATTATAGATGAGGCTAGTGTCCTGCAGTGGGACGTATATAGGCAGGTATAGATATAATAAACAATTATAGAAGGGCTCTGTGCCATGCTATAGGGCTAGCAAAGGTTTTTTTTTTAATTTTCTGTGCATTCTCGGAGGTTTAAATCACTCTTGACTAAAGAGAAAAAAAAAATTTCCTTCAGGTGGTTGGAAAAAGTAAAAAAGGTGTTTTAAAAGTACATTTAGGTACTATAGAATTCATGCCTACTTCAGCAAGTTTCTTACACTCAAAACTCTATCATCATATCTCGATAAATCATTATATTTAAATAGTTTAACTGATCTAATGAATGATACAGCAATACTTCCTTGCAATTAGTTCTGCAACAAATTCCCACTTCATCCTTAGTTGCATGATGGATGGATTCCGCACGTCCCGTTAATCTTCCCGAAGATACATCATCCAGATAAACCTACGGATCTGAGGCGTGGAATTTATGTCCCATGACGTCATCTGGTAGATTTCGCAGCTTTGCTCTGTTATTCAATTGAAGACTTACTTTGTTTTGGTTTTGTTTGATGATGGGAAGTATATTACCTGTAAATTCCTCTTTGGATTTAGATTCTCTATTCATTCAACCTCTTGAATTTAGCTTGCGTCAAACTTGATTAATATGGTATGGTATATATGTAATTATTATAATGCGCCCCACAAATCTTCTACAAGATTTTCTGGACACGGATACAGCAGTGATCTTCAAAAAAACATTTCAAAGAATCTGTCACTATTGAGCAGCAAATCCAAATATTATATCCTGTCCACCTTTCCACAAATTTCAAAAGAGTGAAGATGCCCTTGGCAATGATCCTACTACCCAACCATTGCTCTTATGCCAGACAAATTTATAAAATTTCCGGACTTTATATAAACCAATAATTTCAAACTCCTCCAAATAATCAAATAATGATTGACCACGCCTTTACTTTCAATTGGAGTTTACCGATGGAGTTTACGATCGAAAAGATATATAACCTACAGTCAGTATTGATTTTAGTTTTTTATAGAACATTATGAAATCTGAATTCGGTCATTAACTCGACTTGAAGTGGCCAAGTTATGAGTATTTGAATAATTCATTCAATTAAAATTAGATATTGATCACTATCCCAATGGTTGTCGGTTATCCAACAAATGTGACCAGCCCACTGCCACTTCAACTTGCTGATCCGTTGAGCTATGTCAATTACCTTGGTTCTCTGTTGGATAACCTCATTTCTGATTCTATCCTTCAGAGAAACACCGAGTACGGTCCACTCCATAGCTCGAGTGGAGACCACGCCTCGGCAAGTGTAGTGTAGGACGCCCTCCAACCAGGTGGAGTGACGATATTTGTAAGATGGCTGATAGCGGTTGGAGACGATTGGCTGAAGATCGAGCCCAGTGGCGTGCCATAGGAGAGCCCTATGTGCAGCAGTGGACGCCGATGGGCTGATGATGATGATTGATCATAATCGAAATTTTCTGAATAGATTGCCTCTTTATCAATACAAAGGAGTACAGTTTTAAGAAAAAAATAACATATTACCTAACTTCTTCTATAAACATCAAATAAACATTCGTTCATTGTGTCGTGGGTCCTTTCGGAGTGTGCTACGAAAGAAACGCCTCAAGAAATTACCTCAGCAAAAACACATCTATACTCATATTATAAGAGGAAAAATTTGAATGTTGGCATTGAATTTAAAGCTCTTAAACTGCTGGACAGATTTGAAAAATTATTTCACTATTAGAACGCTACATTATCCCTGATGAAAATAGGCGATAAAATATTTGTTTAGACACTTTAAAATTTTCAACTACATTAATGATTTTTTTCAATTACTCTTGACTATTATCAAATCGTGATATCCTATTCTTAAGATTAGGACACCTAATCCAAGGATTTCCATAGCGATTCTTTCCTAAATCCTCGTTCACCATCATCATCTTTAACCATAGGTTTTTACTGTTGGTAGGTCTCTCATATGTGTGTGTGTGTCTCCGTAAAACAGCAGTTTAAATACTCTATCCCGATTTAAAGAACGTTGTAGCCAAATTTACTTCTGGTCATATTGAGACTTAACATTTTGCGTCTCAGGATGGCGAGCGCTGTGAATTGCCAAGTATCGCTTGGTAATTCATGGTGTTGTTTGGTTTTGTTACTGCCCATGAGCAGTCGTATCGCTTACCATCAGGCGAATGGCATGATCGTCTCACTAATCGTTGCAATAAATGTTGTAGGTATAAAGTATTTTTACAGACATCTTACTAAGACCGTAAAACCTTCAGTCAAAATCATTTTCTGAAAAGTTTAGTTTTCATTTCTTTTAACTCACTAGCTTTGTTAATAACTACGATGTGGTTTTTAGTCTAAGCTTGTAGTAATTATGTTCTACATAAAACTCACACTACTTCTTTAACTGGTTTGAGTGCTACTTTACAGACAGCAAAAATCAACGTCACATATATTGATTCGGTTAAATGATATCATACATATTTTAGTGATAGATTCCAAGGACCTATTTATTTGATTCATTCTCGGAATTTTCCTGCTATTCGATCGAATAAGTTACTTAAAGAAAATACAGAACAGATGAAGATTATTTATCCTCTCTTCCATGGAAAGAGCTCCGAAGAATTGTTTAAGGAGGTACCAACGTCGCCTTTCTACCATCGTAACTCCCGTCGCCGCAGCAGAGTTCATTTAATTCCTACCACCTGGAAACTATCCGTTCCCGAACGGTATGTTTTCAGTGTTCTTTCCTACCACGCACGTGCAAGCTCTGGAATATATTCCCGGCATCGGTATTTCCTGAGCGCTATGACGTGTCCTTCTTCAAACGAGGCTTAAAGAGAGTACTCTCCTTAAGGTAGACAGCGACTCTGCTGGACACTTGACACTGTGAAGGTCTATGGGTAGCAGTAGCCGCTTACCATCAGGTGACCCCCTAGCTCGTCTGCATATAGCGGCAATAAAAAAAATCTCTATCGAAAAGTTATTAAAGGAATATACTATTAAGCTAAACCTTTTCTTTAGTAATCTCGATTGCAGAGGAGGCTCGTGCCCTGCAGTGTGACGTATATGGGCTGCTACAGAAATGTCCATAAATTATTTTTTCCAATAATTCTATATCACTTGGGGTGGATTATATTAAGCCTTTACGCTCAAAATGAGGGGTGGCGTGACCTTTAATCGGCTCATAAACCCTGTATTGGACGCGATGAGAATATTAATGCGAGTATAAAGTATTTGCTGATATGATTTTTTATTTGTATACTTTTATTAATCCATATACGCCCGATTGAGGGGTGAGGCACACAGGTTTAGTCTGTGCACATTTTTTTTTTTTATATAAATGGTGAGAATAGCATGCCATTCGCCGGATGGTAAGCGATACGACCGCTCATGGACAGTGACAAAACCAAACACCATGAATTACAAAGCAATGCTTTGCTTTGCGCTGCGCTTGCCATCCCGAGATATAAGATGTACATATGTAAGCAACTGGAACTAAATATTATATATATGGAAAGCGGTTTTCACTAGAGAAGAACGGGCAAGGAATTCTAGTGTTGCTCTTTTCAAAACCAGTTTAAAATACAGTGATTATTACCTCCAAATGTTAAAAATTGGTTTAAATCAGAGCAATACATTAATAATTGATTTATTCTGGAATGCCAAGCATTGCTTTTTAATTAATTGTGTTTTTTGGTTTTGCTACTGTCCATGAGCGCTCGTACAGCTTACCATCAGGTTAATGGTAAGCTCGTATCACCATTCATTGCAATAAAAAAAGCTATGAACATAAAACTACCACACCTTTCAAAGCTACAACTAGAACAATATACAATAGTATACTACTGTATACTCAGAATTATTGGCGAATCCATTACCGAATGCCATAATGCTGTAGGTTAGGTTAACAGCTCGGATTTGTTCAGGCGCCGTGCCAATGCGTATAATATGGGATTGATAGATGAATTGCCGGAAATCGCTGTGAGATGTATAGATTTTTATATGGTGAAGTGATTATGAGAGTCTGTGTAAGTATTGCAAAAAGATAATCCAGGATATTGAGATGATGTCTCGACGTAAAAACCTTGAATAAAAGACGTAAAAAATGCTATGCAGTACTTGTTTAAGCGATTCTATCCCATCTTTTGTATCTCTTCTGTAGCCGCCCATATACGTCCCACAGCAGGGCACGGGCCTCCTCTACAAGGAAAGTATGATTTAGAGGGGTTGTACCCTACTACTGACTAGTACGATTAAGAAGGGCTGCATAGTCTACTAAAACTTTAAAGGTAAAATAAAAATGCAGTAAAACAAACACTCTATTTATTCACCCATCCCTTATAAGAGTGCAGACAAATTTGGCAACAGCTCGAAAGATTAATGCACTGTCGAGCCGTCCCGCCTCGACATATCCAAGAAATGCATTTGCTTTTCTATACCAAACTACGCTTCTACATACTATTAAAAATACAGGAATATGTTATCTTCTATTCTTCTATTCTTATTCCTATTTTCTAACGAAGATTACTGGTACAGAAGTGTTTAGGCTAGTGTTGTGTATTTTTTTGGGAAAAATCAAAAGGAAAAATTTAGGATAAATTAAAATTCTGAGCTTACTTCTGAGGTTGTAAATCGTTAAATTCATTTAATTTTTATATGTTTATGCATATGGATGTATATGGAGAGACGGGATATATTATATTCTTGGTTAATTTTTTATTACTGTAAATTCCAAATTTACGGTGGGCTTTAAAACTGCTTGTTGAAATAAAAGAGACTAAAGCCTGAAATTATCTATACGAGTATATATTCCTTAATTTTATTTAATCAAATTGATTTTTTATAAAGACGCACAATTTATTTCTATTAGTGCCTGAGTTTCGAATCACTCCCTGTATTACAGACAAATTACAAATTACGAATTAAAAATCGAAAAAAATCATAAAAAAAAATTAAAAAAAAATCCATGACTCAACAGTAATCTAGGCTATTCAAATCTTTATTAGAAGTCTTTGATCCTTGTGCTATTCATCTGAATTCATTGAAAACTGACTTCGTTTTATATTCTGGTGCTTATGTGCTAGTCTTAAAGGCCTACTCCTGAAAGGGTTGACGTCAGGCAAGTAAATGATTTTACAATACAATTAGCCTCTGTGGCGCAGTCGGTTAGACGCCGGCTTTGAAACGAGAGGCCGCGGGTTCGATCTACGAACCGAGACAAAAAAGCTCACGAATATTTGGGTCGGGGCGTTTGTAGGACCGAAAGTCTCTCGTAGTTCCTGATACACACGACACGAGACTCGATTTTAGTGTTGAGTCAGGACCAAGTGATGGTTGAATTTATTAAAAAAATTAAGAACACGTTTAAAAATTATGTCGCGCTGATAATGTAAATATGGGATAAACGCAGGCAGAAGAAAATAGATCATATCCAGCATTAACATATAGACTATTTTCTTACCTCCAAATTCTCTAAGCACTACGCTTAATACAAGATGCATTGTAGGTACTCCGTTTTGAAAGTATAAAAAAATACCAGAAACTCAAATGAAAAACACCTCCATTCAAGACCTGTACATGCTAGAATTAACACATAAATTGATTCTAACTAAGTATATGTACTCATATAACATTACAATGTCTATGACATAAGACAGAGGACGCCGTGGCGCCTGCATGGTCAGTCACTCAGAGCGCGGGCAATGAACTCTTATGTCGTACTTTATACATACATACATACCACACATTAGAGAGTAATTGTGTCGATGGGTAAGGGATGATTACATTGCAATCTATATTGGATACTCTGTGTGAATTCTGGATTGCATTCCAATTTCAATCAACTTCAACGCTCTCTCTCTTATCAGCCTACGGAAGTCGACTGCTGAACATTGGCATCCCCTATGGATATGGAGAAGGGAATTCAAACCACATCTTCAGTATTTTTTTTTGCAATATAGAACAGCCTCCGAGGTGCAGTTAGTTAGTAAACGGGAGGCCACGGGTTCGATCCCTATACCGAAACAAATCTTTGTGAGGTCCACAAGTATTTGTCTCGGGTCTGAATGTTTGGGGTATCAAAGTCTCTCGTAGTTCCCGATACCCAAGACGCAAGACTTAACTGATCATAATGTGAGGTCAGGACTATGTATGTGACTGTTATTATATTATTTATACCTTAATGTATTTATTTTATGTAGTATGTACACGTGTCGACAAAATGTCCAATTTCGCTTACATATATTTTATTTCGATTAGTACTACCCGTGTTTATACTAAAATCCCACTGAAAAATCCTGAAATCCTACCAATATCTTGAATGCTGCGTCAATTTACTGCCATCAAAATCGATATAAACTTGGCCGAGTTCCATAAAACAATTTTCTGCAATGCCAGAGCGAGATAGCGTTGTTTTGTATGGCGCCGTCTCTTTCTAAGGATTGCGTTTAGTTGCCGCATCTGCATCATACGCATCTTATGTCACTGTGGGGGCAGGTCCGCCTTCAGGAGGGAGGGGGTCAATGCCCCCTGCCGACATCTTCGTGATTTAATTTATTTTGAAATAACATTGTTTGTTTGTATTTTCTTCGAAGAACTAGAAATAGATTTTAGATGGTTTTACTTGTGGGTATTAGCTTTAAGATAATTGCTTTTCAACTATCTTCGTAGTATAAATAACGATAAGACATATGTGTAAGGGGATGACAGACGTGTGTGTGTATATACCGACTTGAGCCTCGTGTGTTATTAAATATTTGATCAACAGCAAAAAAAAACTTGTAAATTTGAGTATCAATTTGAACCGAAAAATTCCTCACAGTATAAATTTCCTCATTATTTTTTTTTTTATTACGTAGAGCAATCTAATAGATGAAGACTTGTATCCATGAAAAGATAAGCGTAGATCCTACTAGTGCCAGCTTCATTTCGCCGAACTCATATCCGTTCCAAATATATTACGGAGCGAAGCTTACCCCATGCTGCGTGCAAATTTGAACCCCAGACAATTTATATGAGACTTTGTAAGCCGGGATACCAGACATCCAGTCATCGAGACATTTCATAAAATGTCTAGAACTTTTTTATTTGAGTGACTGCATCCATACGTTTCTATTCCTGACTTTAATGGAATTGAGGATATAAAAATTCCTATACGATTGCACAGTAAAAATTTGGCGAAAGGCCAACGTTTGCCATTTTTGATATTGCAGCAATGTAACATTACGCCTCCATGCACACAGGCTAGGCAGGAATCCAACTAAATGATCCTTTTAGATTTTTTGGTCATAACTAAAAATTCCTCATAATTAAAATATTCATTAAATAAAATGCTACTACAACCCGATTCAGAAGACTGTTTTCGCCAGAGAAGAACGGACAAGAATCTCTAGCGTTGCTCTTTTCAAAATAAGTTCACAATACAGTGATCATACTGGAGTTGCAATTTAGCAAAATTCAGAGCAGGTCATAACTAATTTATAATTCTAATTGAAATATAATTATACTGTGTAAGTTATTTGGTACAGCTGAGTTAAGTGGAATTGCCGAGACCGCGGAATCGGAATAAACTGTTACGCAAAAGCAATTAAAGACCAAAAAAACAGAGTAATGATATATTATTACTATGGGCAAATCGACCAGACCAGTCTACACAAGCAGCACCTGTTCACGAGTAATAGCCACACATACTGAACAAATAACAATAGGTATTTCTGATACAATATTTTTCCGAGGTTTTTGGAGACTGTTCCGCCCTTACACCCACCACTGCAACTCCTGTAAGCCAGGATCAACAGTGACCCGAATTTTCATGACACCGAGCATTGAAGCTCGGCGAGTCTCTGGGAATGTCTAATTTGTCTTTAACCCGCAACGAAACTAATCATGATGTAAATAATAGGAGGAAATATATTTTATTATAAAAAGATTATTTGCCAAATTCTCCTGAGTACAGCCCAATTACACAAAGGGCAGCCACAAGCTACGTGCGTCATCAAAACGTAATAACTGACCGGCCCTCGTCAGTCGTGACGGGCCATCCAACATGCGTCGTGTAGTCGAATTTCAGCCTATTATTTTTCGGCATATTGTGACGAAAATTGGTAACAATTTGTCTGTCTAAATATACACTCTTGTAACTTTTTATAATGGCTTAGGGTTATAGACAAAAGTATGAATTGACCAGGATAAACGCTATAGTGCTACTTGAGCTGATACGCAGATATAATTAATGACCATATTTGTACATTTCTAATCAGGAATACGTCAGGTTAAAATTAAGGTCAAGTTGATCCATGGGGGAGACCTATGCTCAGCAGTGGACTTCCTGTGGCTGAAATGATGATGATAATGAATATGCATTGTAATGATGATTTTTCCGGAGGCGAACGCTTCTAACTGCGACACAGTCGAACTTTAACTATTGCAGTTGGCACCGTAAAGTACTCTAGTTTAAGGTTGTTGTTCAAATAAAGATTATTGTGCACCGCAATGTCTATTTCTACTTTGAAACAGCAGTGTAAATGCACTATTGTGTTTCGATTTGAGGATATTGTAGCCAGAGTAACTATACATATTGAGACATAGCATGTTATATCTCAGGATGTCGAGCACAGTGAATTGCCAAGTATTGCATTGTAATTCAAGGTCTCGTTAGGTTTTCTCACTGTTCATGAGCGGTCGTATCGCTTACCATCAGGCGAACGGCATGCTCATTTTGTTACCGTAGCATGTTACCGTTATTAATATTTAACAAATAAAATACGAAACCGGGTCCCGTTTTCACCTTTTAGGTACGAAACTTTAAAATAATTATTAATAACTAACGACATTCATTCTGTACCCCAGCAGCGAATGAGCACGCAGCCCGTCAGCAGCAGGGCGTAGACTGAGCCCCCAGCGAGCGCGCCCCCGAGGCAGACCCCAGATGATCGGATCATTTTGGAACTTGTGCCGCGCGTGCCCTTCGATGCCTGTTGATAAGGTAAGAGTAGACTCTATTATCTCAACAAGGATTATTTTCAATATGTTTTAGTATACGTGACTGTCTGTTAAAGAAATAAAAAAAATTACATACATTTTAGATAAAAAGTTTAGCTCCCTCGTTTACGAGCAACACCCATATACGTTTGTATTGATGTCTCACAAAAAATACGAAAAAAAAGGTAAAAATATTTTTTTGCATTTTACTATAAATTATTAATAATTTAATTAAGCTTTATGAACTACTATATACTTAATGACTTGTTGTCCATTGAATGCGAGAACTTCATTCATATAATTCAAAACAAGTATTTATGGATCAATGTCCAAATACGTCCCTTTGTTGGAAACTGGATTTAATTCACTAAGCTTAACAATGAAGTACCTAAACAAAATCCAATTTGCCTTTCGTTTCGCCAAACACAGAATTGGGTCCTGTCAATTATTTTTGACGAATTACTTTCTCCATTAATCCATTATTATAAAGAATTCATTAAAACACATAAGCTGAAGAGAGAAAGAGATAGATATATTTATACAGAAGGAAATGAAACAAAATACGTCCGCTATTGACCGAAATTAATCCTTGGTTAACCACATCATTTCCGTGCCCCACATGAGCGCAGATTTGAGTTGTTAAAACGACATCTAGTGGAGGGGGAACCAATTAAAATGGACTATGAAATGTATCGCTTTAATTATGCAAATTAATTAATTAACTGATTGTGTTATCTAGTTTTATTGACTTAATGGCAATATACGCGGCCTGTGACCTATAAATGTATTTTTGATTCCCAGTTTGGGCTATTCCTTATGCGTGAATATTCTATGAAACATTATTTGTATAAATATGTTGGTGTCAGCAGCCAGGTAATAGCAAAAAACATGAATATACATAAAAAACATACAATCGAATATAGAAACTACTTCTTTTCTGAAGTCACTTAAAAATATTCTGTAATGTGCCTAAAATAACGTAGAATCTGTATCTGTATCAGCCCATATACGTCCCACTGCAGGGCACGAGCCTACTCTACAATCGAGAATATGATTGAGAGTGGTTAGGCCATATAGTCCACCACACTGGCCTAGTGCGGGATGGCGGACGTGGACGCGATGGACGGCGTGGTGATTGACTATCAATACACAGATGACTCCGAAAAGTCAGAGGTGTGCCCTGGGATTCGAACCCGCGACCACCGTGAACATTTTGGCAGCCGCGTCTGGTCCGTTTACCAACAGGTCACCACGCACTTAACGTAGAATACTGTACACTAAATAAATTAGTATAAGAGTAGGTTGAAAAATATTTAATGAATAAATCTGATACTATCACAAACCCATCAGTCCAACATTCCAATTACGAAAATTACTTCTGAATAGACATTACAAAGTGACGCGTGACAAAGACAGCGCCATCTTCAGGACGGGGTGTTTAATTAAAGCTTACAGTGAAATCTCCGTGAAACACGCTGAAATTAACCATAACAATCAACCCTGTAGGTGTGGGTAAGTTTTGTCACGTTGTCACGTAGCGTGTCGGAGCTACAGTGAGATAGGGCTGTCACGGGTTATTAGGATAAAGATTAAGGTGTTTTAGACTTTAATTACTTTGGAGAAGATGTTATTTTACAATGGCGTGGTAGATAATTTGATTTAGTTAAAAATGACATATATTTATAATAGCTGTATTAACATCTTTTAGGCGATTCTTGGACTCACCGATTAAAAATATCCTTCTTGTGCATTATTAGCCTCAATGCATGTATAAATAATATTTGTATATTTCACAAAATATATGCGGTTTTATGTACAAAATTGCAGTTTGGTCGTCATGGTTTAGGATAGACGACACCAATTTACAAAATATTTCAAATTCTTTATTGGTACATATGTATATATAAACTCTTTATATACATTCATGTATCATACAGAAACATGTGGTAGTTAACAAACCAATCGTTATATAAATAGCTTTCATAGCGAAACCTAATGTATTTGAAACCTATTTTAGTAAATTTCCACTAGGCTAAAACCAGTAGGCGGTAATTCTAATTCAATTAAACGGTTAACTGTGCACGACTAAATCGGGATGATAATTTAATCACACTCGGACATTATTATATATCCCGGAACGTGTATCGAATTTTACGTTTTCAAACGTGCTTGTAATACGTGCTACTATTTCCTTACACCATTTAAATAGTATTTTAGTAAAAGCATTGATAAAATATTAATTTATTAAACAAAAGCTATAATTGTGACGTATTAGTTTTGTATTATTAGTCAATAGATTATTTCAACGATCTAAATTTGTTATCAATGTTATTGTATTAAAAATACCTTACATTATTACCATCCCAAGTTAACACACTGCTGGATATCAGCCTTCGCATTTTCACGGCACTCCTGTTAAAAAATAATAAAACAATAAGAAACTATGTAAATTCATAGGGGACGTCAATTAATTAGAACGGTTGACTTAATGTGGCTGAAGATGCTTAAAAAATATATATATATTAAATATGGTTCATTTGCGTCCTTTCAATATCTCAACATTTATGGGAATAAAAATATAATATATTGCTTTTTTATTACCTTTTGGCAACCCTAATCTCACTCTAAAACCCCCTGTAGGAAAAAGTGACGCACTCAGACTGAATAATATTAGGCATAAGGGGCGTTGAAGTTTTATTGCCAACCCAAACATACTTGGATGAAAAAACTTCGCTAGTCTGTGCAAATGTTAATAGATGGCGCTAGTTGTATTGCGCCAGGAGAATTGAAGCTTAAAAATATATTTTTTAAACTATACCTAACATATTATTTTCATTTTATTTAAAATTGACATTTAAAAAATATATATAATATACAATATATTACAAACTAAATTAATCCAAAAGGCTCACATAATTAAGGTATATGAGAATAAAATCATTTGTATTCCCATTGCTTTTTGTTTTTAAAAGCCTGTTTAAAAGCCTGTTACAATCGTTATTCAAATGCCAATACGCGCGAAATCAAATTTAAACTCGTACTGTGAACTAATTTAGTTAATAAAAATAGGTTTAACACAATAAACTACTTGGAATACATTATTGTTCCATATAAACACTATTTTAATGCTAACAAATGCGCCCCACATGCAAATGTATGCATATTATGCCCTGTTCCAGACTTAGTTTACATAATGCAGTGAAATATTTCAGCTTAAATGACTCATTACTTTTAAATCTTTATTCGTTTTGTCTCATATGAGAAAAGCTTTTTCAGATTATTTATGTAATTACCTATGTTGTTCAATTTATTTTCCATTAACTATAATTTTCCAATTGGTACAAACATATGTTTAACGCAACAACCTAAAACTATGTAAAGTTAAACATGTGTCAATATCGTACATACATTTTACCAGTTTTCCGAGAAGGACCATTTAAAAGTGCTACCAGGATACTAACGTTACGGATACCCACTTTGCCCGATGCGGGACTCGAAGCCGAAACCTCAACATTAGAAACGTACCGTAGTACAACTGCGCCACAGAAGAAGATCATTTTTTCTATCTTAGCGCCATTAAAAAAGATAATAATATAATTTAATTAATAGAAACCACATACTGGCGCAAAAATATACAATGATATTTATACTCACAATTACAAACTGGCTATTTTATGCAATATTTGTTCTATAGAATACAGCATTTTCGCATTTTGGTAGTATGTACTAGATTTAATTTGTATTTAAATATGAAAATATTCCAATTATAATAAAATTAATTGGCAAAAATCAATCCGTAGTCTGAATGTAAAGCGAAAAATGAATCCAGAGCACGCCAACCTCGATCCAACACGAAGTGAGGCAAGGTTTTGCATTCGACTTTCATGCCAATCCATTTTTAAAAAAGTATTTCTTTAGGCTTTCCACTACTCCTAAAATCACAATAAATCGGTATCAGAAATAGTAGAATAGTTTTATGCTACGGTCAATGTTGATAATAAAAAACAAACTAATCATATTTCCTGACATTAATAGCTTCCTGTACAATGATATACGAACTATTACTTTTGTATGTTTGTTGGCATTTGGTCACCTTTTACCGTAATTTGTAATATCTTTTACATGGGAAAATGCTATTTATGAATTCCTCTTTTGTAAGGACAGTCTTGGTGGGGTTACTTTGTACGGTTATTTTTTTTTTGCACTCAATGGCGAGACGAGCATTGCGTTCGCCCGATGGTAAGCGATACGACTGCTAATGAACAGTAGCAAAATCAAATAACACCTTGAATTACAAAGCAATGCTTGGCATTTCACTGCGCTCGACATCCCGAGACATAAGATGTTAAGTCTCAATATTTCCAGTAGTTATTCTGGCTACAATATTCTTCAAACCGAAACACAACCGTGCATTCTCACTGCTGTGCTTACTTTTATAGTATGAGCTAAATGATTTTGAACTAGAATTGACTATAAAATAGAATATAGGCATTGAGTTCTAAGGCTTGGCAAGTCTCGAGGGGTCACTAACCTATATTAATCTATGTCAATATTAGTCACAAAAACCACCACTCACTCCCATCCATAGAAAACAAACGATATAATAATTGGCTCTTGGGCATTGTCGTCGTATTGCCACATATGTTAACCGTATTGGTTAATATGCAAAAGTTAAAGGCCTATCCCGATATATTTCTCAGTATCAGTCAACCTTTAAATTATTGGTGAAACTATTTTGTTACATTGCTAGAAAAGCCATGTACATATAAGTCCAGTAAAGGTGGCCAGTAAAAATCGGACCTTATGTACCTATCAAGAGGGGTGAAATATTGAATTCTCGAAGATAGACACTTACCATCAGTCGTTATCATAATCATTCACAGTCCACTCCATCGTAACACCTCTGGTTCTTCAAACCATAAGAAATTTATTTTTATTCCACCGAATCCAAATATTACACACAAAATTACCCTCCCCGAAAAACAGATGGAGCCACATGTCCGTTTATCGATCAGCGCCGAAAAGCGCTTTGAATTTTTTATCAATAGCCAATTATACCCGATACGGCTTCCGGGGAATAGCCCAAAAGCCGTTACAGGCGGCCTAGGCACCGCGCATAACCTACTTAGATGTAACGGGATTATTAAACGACGTATAGCTATCTTCATACCTTATAGCTAGGAGGGTGGATAGAGTAGAATGAAGTTTGCGTTATTTTTAGTGATATGTATATGTGTTTGAAGGATATTGTCGCCATTAAGATGAGTATTTCCGCGGTGGCGCGAAGAAGAGCTTTGTGGATCGGCATAATTTTATCAAATGGGATGGGATCGCCGTTTAATGCCATTCGATACTCTGTTAGGACAGCATTTGCGCTTACCGTTAGGTGCAGTGCAGTCATTATGCCGTGCTCGGGACAAAAATATAGAATCCCAAATTAGACGTGCGACTGTTGGGTGCATTTATTAAGTCCTGCCTCGTTCTACCACGGCTACAAGCTACAGCTAATCTATACATAAGTACCTATATTAAATATGTAACCGAGCTATGTATGTACATGGAAGATAAAAGAGAAAAACTAATATCAGAGGACTGTATTAACATAATAGAACCCAAAGATAAAGATAAAGATATATATTTTTGCAAATACAGGTATTACAATGTGGTGGAAATATATATTAATTCGAACAACCATATTTAACCATCTAGGTACATAGTATGCAAAATTATATTATTTTAAAGACAGAAATATAAATTTATCATAGTGATTAGAGTTTAAGTTTAATATTATAGCATATTATTTATTATGTCATTAAATATGTCAATGCAAAACAATGTATTTTAGGATTCTTGTCTGTTTATCTGTGCGAATGTGCGCGATAATCTCAGAAACGGCTTAACAGGTTCTATAAGTGTCCCTTTTTCCTCAAATATGAGTAGGTGCTTATTCCTAACGGTATTCTCAGACACAAGACCAGCATTTTCTGTTTATTGTCAAGCGCATACAGCGCTGAAACTTAAAACAGACCACTTAAGCGCAGAATGGGCTTAAGAGCGTCTAATTAAGACGAAGAACATTTTCTAACGAGCTTGCATTAACCTAAATACATTTTAATAAAGAACCTGCAGTAATATAATAATGAATTAAATTATACGTTTAAGATATTATGGCGTGACCTTTGTAGAGTCAATGTCAAACTTAACTATGGAGGTATTTCATATTATCAGTCAATCTTTTGCAGTTATTCTGGGAATAGTAGTATTAGATGGGGAAATGCGTGGTGACCTATTGGTGACCTGAAGTGATTGCCAACATGCGCACGATGGCCGCAGGTTCGAATATCAGCGCACATCTCTAACTTTTGGGAGCATGTTTATTGCTGGTCAGTCACCACGCGGACTTAATGCCAGAGGCATTTTCTTACACTCCTTCGGGTTAAGCAGAAATGGAGCAAAGCAGGTTCATTTCACATTAAAATACATGGTAAAAACATGGTACCTACATAATTTGAATACACTATCTGTATCAGCCCATATACGTCCTACTGCAGGGCATGGGCCTACTCTACAATCGAAAGTACGATTGAGAGTGGTTAAGCCATATAGTCCACCACGCTGGCCTAGTGCGGGTTGGCGGAATACACTATACATACATAAAAATATATATACATATATACAAACTAAATTTATCTTGCTTAGTATAAACGCATAAACACAGGCGAAATTAGAATATAATTTACTCAGCAATTCCTAACAATTAATGCCTAAATCAACGCAAGCACATGGAAGTGACAGAAGGCTCAAACGGAATAAGCCGGGGTGTGTGGAGAGATACTTTTGTTCTCCGCTCGGTGTCAACAGAGCTCCGTATATCCCTCAATGTATAGGGCTTTGTCACTAGATTACTAGAATTTCTGTTTTGAATGGCTTTTTAAATACGTTATATGTATGAGTTTGTAAAGACGATAGAGACAATCGTAAACGCAGACTATTGGTGAAGGAAAGCCTAGTGAAAAAACCACCATACCTTAGAGATTTTAATGAGATTTTCTGTTATATTAAGAAGTCCACCAACCCACGCTAGGCCAGCGAAGGGACTATGACTTCACTCTTATTACCTAAATTCACATATATAGTCATCAATTAAGTCTTGTGTCGTGGGTATCAGGAACTACGAGACACTATTCGGTCTCACAAACATCCAGGTCCGAAAGAAAAACCTGTGGTTTACACAAATATTTGTTACGGTACGGGGATCGAACCCGCGGCCTCTCGTGTCACAGCCGGCGTCTAACCAACTGCGCCACAATGCCAAAACTGGAGTAACCTCTGTTTTAGAGTAGGTCGCTTACTCCGGTGGGAAGTGGACAATTATTTGTTTCCAACTCCTCATATTTGTTTTTCCTTTCTGATTAATTTATATATAGTAAATAAACACAAAAATATGGAATACGATGCTTGCTTGCTACACTGATCTAGACCTCTTCAATAACAAACCATATCATGTGCACTCCTCTATGAATAAATTTTTAAATAATTCATAAAAATGTTATTACTGAAATTTGTAAATAATAAGTATTTATAGATATCTAAGTAAACATATTGCGGCGGGTTAGGCCGCCCGCAGGTAGGGGTAGGTATAGAAAAATAAGAATACAGGGTATTTACGTGGTTCGGGCTTTAATAAATTCGCATCACTATTTACACCCGGCACTGTTGCTGGTGGTATGCAACAGGAGTCACTGGCCTTCGTTGGACACTGATCCGGGTCTTCGGCACGTGGCGGAACCCGGCGACAGCTCGCCGGCGAAGTTTGCTGCCACGTGGCCGGACACGGTGCGCAGGTCAGCGGCGCGGCGCAGGCTCGGTTGTAGTCGGCTGGAAGCGGTGCGGAGCGAAGCGGGCAGTAAGCACGGAGTCAGCTCTCCGTGGCGGAAGCAAAGAACGCCAAGTAGAAGAACCTGGAATCAGCGTCCAAGAAATCGGAATGCAAACTAGGCTTGCATTCCGTGCCAGCGACTCGTGATAGCTCACAAGCCCGGCAGACAGAATACACTGACAAACAAGCAGTAAAAAGCGGTTAGCAAAAGTGAACACTCACCCCAGCGGGTTCAGAAAGACGCGTGGTAGCACGCGGCTTTTAGGTTAAAGAAAGGAGGACGCGAGCGACGTTACACGCGTATATAAGCGAGCGTCGATGACAGTTCGCACGTCACGTTTGACAGATGACAGAAATTGAATCAACCAATCAGCGCAACGGAGGCGTTGATTGGCATAGACAATAGGATTTATATCGACTATTGAGCTATAGATCGCAAATATAACAGGTGACATTCTACAACGTCACAATATCCTTTTGCTGTGTTATTAATTTGTTAATTAGATTTCTTTATTTATTTTTACTCGTAAATATATAAATATCCTTTGTTGTATAGGTACATTTAAGAAATAATATTAATATTGTTTATGATGCATTGTGTATTAATTTGGATGTAAGTAATTGGTTCAAATACTGTAAGCTTGCATTTTAATTAAAATAAATAAATAAATAAACATGGAAGTGCCCTAACCTCCAACGGAATAAGCTGGGCTGTATGGAGAGATACTTTTGTTCTCCGAAGTGTGAATATCCTCGCCATATAACACACAATGCACAGCTCCGCTTTGTAACTGGATTACTGGTATGCAATAGACATTCCAGTATTCCATGAAACATCTTTTAAATTATATATGTCTATATTATTGCATTGAATGGTGGGACCGGCATGCCGTTCGCTTGATGGTTAGCAATACGATGGCTCAGGAGCAGTAGAAGAACCAAACAACACCTTGAATTACAAAGTAATGCTTGGCATTCAAATATTTCTTTCGGGTCTGGGTGCTATGATACCGAAGTCTTTCGTTGTTTCCGATATCCACGACACAAGACTCGATCTGAGCGTGGGGTCAGGACTATGTATGTAGCTGTTGGGTGTATTTATGTATTTCTTTAATTAACAAAGAATATACGGTACACCTGACTGTAAAGATTATAGACGAGATTTTATATTAGAGGTTATGTATTATATACACGAGCATATATTACATATAAACAGCTATAGACCCTTGGCTACGTCCTTGTCACGAACCAAGCAGTTCAACAAATAAACTGTGGGACAGATGGCTTAACTTTGCCATTTCCTAATATCTTTGGACTTTCCTCCGTGACAAAGAAACTGCCTATTCCTCAGTGAGGTGTTATACTAGATCGGACATCGGGAACAAAATCTCTGCGTATGCAGCGTACACACGGGTACACAGTGAAGCGAGAGGGAAGATAATGTTACTTCGTAGGCGTGACGGAGACAGAAATAGAATGTACCCTTCATTTTGTTACAAACGTTTTGTTTGCAGTGTCCCCTCTAGTATATTATCTCAATGCTATTCCTCCAAGGTTATATGCGTGAACTTATTTGTATTAAATTTGCATATAGTAATACTGTCTGTGTAATACTGATGAAAGAAAATATGTGTATGAAATATTAAATAAATATCACGAAATTCTATCAAAACTGATTTGGCTCACCAAAATGAATTTTGTTGCCGGGGCGTATTTACCACCCCGGGGTGAAACGGAGCAATGTAACGAAACCTAAATAATGTGACCTCAAAAGGGCAAAGGTGAATGACACCGTATTGTCTTTTCGTGGATTAAATCTACTTAGAAATACAGCGATAATTTTTACCATCCATATGCCCAGTCAATTTAGACAGTTAAACAATTATAATGTAAAACATTTTCAGTCAAGGAATTCAATATCTCTTCAAAATAATACTTAACCTTAATTACTTGAATAAACAAACTTAACTTGAATTTATTTAAATAAAATATTTCGATAAATTCTATCCTGCAATATTATAATTGTATTTTCAATCACGCAGGAATATAAAAGCGTAAGCAATTCATAATAATCGTCCCACAGGCGCCAATTTCGCTCACGTATATTGAAAGGCACAATCGAATTGTATCCCATTCAAGGCTTTGATCTTCATAAATCCATCAATTTGAATAGAGAACGAAAAAATTCAAATATCACCTCACATTTTCGCGCGTTCCCGCTTTTCAAACCTTTTGTGATATTAGCCAATAATACCTCACCTTGCTCGACCCTGATTGGCCGTTCCATTATTGCGATGCGTCAAGCGAGTGCTCATTGGTCATTTTCCAGGTGCGTTCACCTCATTGGTTGATTTCGCCTTGAACTTTTGACGTATGAAGGTCTTTTCGTTGTACACGAGGATTTATTGATTTAGGCTGTATGGAGAATAAAAGAGAATATGTGGTAAGGTGTGGAATATATGCTGGAATATCCGATATCCGACAGAGTGGAAGGCAAATGTTTGCCGGTTGATTTATCCGGTGTCTTGTGTCGGTCGGCTGGAATAACCGATATGAATAATGTAGCCATTTCTGCGTGAAACGAGATTGTATTTTAAAACTTGGACTATTGTTGTTTGTATTGGAAATGCGTTGTATGTTATATACATAATATGTCATATTTATAATACTTGTACAACAGACTGAACGGAATATATATATATAATTTGTCAATTCGAATCCAAGGCAAACATTGATGACATTTGTAAATGGTTTGTGTAATCGAAAGTGTCTTGCTTGCTGATGAAGAGAAACATTGTGAAAACGCCTGGTTTATTGACTAAGACTTCACGAATTTCGTGAATGTTATATTGAGCAACCAGAATTAGGTCAATATAGTGGACTGTAGCATTCCCATTCTCCTAAAAGCCATTTCGTCTGACAGATAGCCGGTTGTAAAATCATAATCCAATCCATTCGCTTTTATACATAAACACAAAAACAGGGGATTTAAATCAAACAGTAGAACGAATTTCACGATGAAATCTAAATGAAATGATAACTTAATCAAGTAAGGTTCAAAAAACAAAATTGAAACATAAACAACCCCCAAATCCATTCAAACGCAACATAAACGTTTGTTTATTTACATTTGCAGTAATAAAACGCATTACCATAACTTAGCATAAAAAACCGATTAACAAAAACCGGTACCCCTCAGTGCCTTAATACCGATTATTTCCCCAAGCACGCAGTTGACTCATTGTAACAAAAGTTGGATGACAAAAAACTTTTTTCACGCAGACTCGTAAAAAGAGCGAAGTAAATAAGTTTTATTGTAAGAATATAAGTTGTAAGCGGAAATCGTACAATAACCCTGTTTCGCCGGCGGTTGTTGCGTAATATCTTAATGTAATTTTTGCGGGAAACTTGCACTGTCATTGTCTGCAGCCACCATGTTTAAAATTGTAATGGTTGCGTAATTTGTTCGGTTGCCAACCATCACAAGAGTCTATGCAACTTAATGTCGGATGTGTTGTATTTCTTGATACCAGTCATAGTTTGGTTTAAATTACTAGAAACCGGTTTCTAATAAGTACCTTGAATTATTGTTGTTTTCGAAAATAATGGTAACCAAGAATTACGCATTCAAGTCTCCTATGGCAAATAAAATTGGAAATTAAAATAGGGTAAAAACGTAATATTTTTTCTTTGCAATAAACTTAAAACGATTTGCAGAAATAATTTAAATAATATCATGTTAAACTGATGTGTATAAGTCTATACCTACTTATCCCATGGATAAGGGAAGGCAGTAGAAAAAATGATAACGTTAAGTTGGTGTAACTCATGTTTATAATACCAGCCAAAAGGGTAAACCCAATTACAAATATCACTTCTCTCTACAGACGGGTCTAAGAAGCAAAGAAAATACACTGCGTTATTCGCAGAAGGATTCACTTGACAATTTTTATTATCCTCCTTCCGGACAACAACCCTAGAAACTTAACATTAACGTCACATCTACTAATTTATTACGGTTCCAGCTCCGATTGTATTTGGTGGACAAAGTTAGGCGCCGGTACACATCGCATACATAAAGTTAGTTGGAATTGGTCCTTCGTGTTGTATAAGCGATTCAACAAGGAATGTATGCACAGAAAGTTGCTCGGCGTGTAGTAGCACCTTTTGGGCGACGGTGTCAATTGAATGTAAAGCATTTGTAGCACTGTAATATGATCTCAGAACTTGTTGAAACATTAAATCCTGTAAAAATATTGAATAAATAGAGATATAGTAACATATAATGATAAGTAAGAGTATAGTATAAGAGGGGACAAACTATTTCTGAAGCGTAACTTAGTGAATTTAATTACTGTTTTGAGACAAATGATTCGATAAAAAAGCCTGGTCATAATTTCGTGAGACCAAGAAGTGCCTTGTACTTTCTGATACTGTGAAACAAGCCGTACTAAGACGATTGAATACGCCTTGTTTTACAGTTCGTAGAACAGCCACGAAGCTATGATCGCAATTTTTTAAAACTACGATAATTTTATATCTATTTAATAGCTTTTTTAATTTTTTAAGTTATTTTATTTCATAAATTAACTCAACCATTCAAAACCACAAACAAAAACTCAAATGGAACCCATTACCCTCGCAAAACATTAACTGTCACCGTAAAAGAAACATGGCGGCCGTGATTCACAACTTTTTACATATTTTCATACTTTATTTGAATAATCAAATATACCCGAGAGAAGCACGGTAAAGCCATTTAGATAGCAGATATAGCCAAACTCTTTCAGCTTGCGCAAACACCGTAAAAATATATTGATACTTGGTTTAATGGGTTATTTAGTCGTGTAAAAATGTTTTAACAGAGCATCGTTGTACTCTTTTTATTTTGGTACGACAAAATTCTACAACGGCGAAAGGTGGTATTACCCCAGGCGACAAAATAACATTGGACTAGTCAAAACCGGACATTATTTTATTGTGTTTTTATTTGTTTTTTTTTTTCTCCTACATTGTTAATTAAACTATTGTGTTAATTTTGTTAAGCATATTTTATGGAGTTACGTATACATTGCTGTGATGTATAACAACATTTACCAAAACTGTAATACACGAAAGAGACTGACTCCTGTCATACAGGGTATCCTAGTTCAGGAGTCAGGGTGTGAATCAATTGTAAATTTGTTACTGTAAAGCAATAAAGATTATTATTTTCTCATCATTTTTTTCTCGAAATTTAGACAATTTCGGTATTATATGAAACCCACGGGCCTAGACCAAGTGGGTTTCATTTGCAAAATTTAATTCCATAGGCTCCTCCACGGATTCCTCTTGCAAAAACTTACGCACGATTCGGCAAGTGTTTAAAATGACGGCTTTTTGCATGGTTATATATATGTTTGTAGGCAAATCGATTAGCTTTATACTATGGTGCAGATACTTTGGTACTATACCCGTGCTGGAAATTACTAACGGCACAATATATACTTTGTTCATCTTCCAAATTCTCGTAATTTCTTCTTTCAACTCTGTGTATTTATGGATCTTATCTGTTATGGTTTTTTGTATGTTATGAGTGTTCGGGATTGCTACGTCAATTAAATATACAAGTTTATTTATTTTATCTATTAGTGTGATATCCGGTCTATTATGGTGTATAGTTTTATCAGTTAATATTGCTCTATCAAAGTATATTTTGTGAGTTGCATTTTCCAGCACCGGTTTAGGGACATATTGGTAATAAGGTTTGGGTGTATTTTCACTTAGCTTATGTTTTATAGACAGTTTTTGATGTATTATATTTACTACCTGATTGTGTCTATGGGTGTAGTCGGTTTGGGTGAGAGAAGGACATGCACTGGTAATATGTTGGATGGTTTCTGATTGCCGGTGGCATTTTCTGCATTTATCATTTTGTATATTAGAATCTTTTATTATGAATTTTCTATAGTTTTTTGTGTTTATTATTTGGTCTTGTATTGCAACCATGAAGCCCTCTGTTTCAGGAAACAGAGAGCCGAGTTGAAGCCATTTATTTGAGGCTTCGGAATCAACATGGGGTTGTTCTAAATCATGAATATGCCGACCGTGAAGTTCTTTTTTACGCCAGTTGTCTATTTTTTCTATTTCGTGGAGATTTGCTGATTTAAACTGTAGGTCTCTTTCATTTAAATTTAATGGTGTAAACTTATTATCCGACTCTACTATTGCCTTGTGAATGTCGCTACTATTTGATTTAATGTAAAAGAATTCTCTTAAACTTTGTATCTGCTTTTCCCACAATAATTTTAAATCTATTAGGCCCCTTCCTCCTTTTTCTTCCTTTTTCTCTTTTTACTGTCATTCTTTCTGTTGCTGATTTGGGATGTAGATAGTTATGTTTCGTGAGTGTGGTTCGGGTTTTTATTTGTAATCGCTTTATATCTGTAATTGTCCATTTAATAACTCCGAAAGAATATGTCAAAACTGGTATAGCAAATGTGTTAATAGCCTTAAAGAGATTTTTAGAGTATAACTGAGTTTTACAAATTTTATTTAATCTACGAGTGTATTCATTAATTAAGTTATTTTTTATTTCTAAATGATTTATCTTATTTGACTGATGAATGCCGAGGTATTTATACGTGTCTGTCGGGTCCATTATTTCAAATGTATGGGTTTCATTTGTATCTAAAATGTTGGAGTTTTCTACTTTACCTTTTATTATATTCAGTACTTTACATTTATCAAGGCCAAAAGTCATGTTGATATTATTACTGAATTGTGTCGTTAAATCTATTAAATGTTTTAAATCTTTTTTGGATTGGGCGAAAAGCTTAATGTCATCCATATACATTAGGTGAGTAATGGATGTATCGGCTGTTAACTTATATCCACTATCAGTACTGTTGAGTAGGTTCGAGAGTGGGTTCAGGGCTAAACAAAACCATAACGGGCTTAAAGCATCTCCCTGAAAAATGCCATTTTCAATAGGGATCTCGTCTGTGGAAATGGACGTAGAAGTATTAGACAGAAAAAGCGAAGTTCTCCATTGAATCATGGCACCTTTCAGAAAATCGATTATGTGAGGGTTAATTTTATAGATTTTTAGAACACGTAATAACCAAGAATGAGGGACACTATCGAATGCTTTCCTGTAATCTATATAAGTGATATGTAGATTTTTCTTTTTTGCATTGGCATGTTTGAGCACCGTCATGTCTATTATTAGTTGCTCTTTACATCCTTTATGCCATTTCCTACATCCCTTTTGCTCTTCATACAAAATATTGTGGCTTTCTATGTGGTTAGTCATTGCATTTGAAATACAAGCTGTGATGAGTTTATAGAGAGTTGGTAGACATGTTATAGGCCTATACTGTGAGGGATTAGACGTTTCATTGCTTTTAGGTATTAAATATGTTATGCCTTTTGTGATGAAATTTGGTAGTACTTCTTGGCCTTTAATAAGATCTGTGATTGTTTTTGCTAAAATTTCATGAAGAACCCAAAATTTTTTATACCAGAAATTATGCACCTTGTCAGCTCCTGCCGCTTTCCAGTTTTTCATTTTTCTTGTAGCTATTTCTATGTCTTCTCTTGTGAGCTCTAAAAATTCCATCTGTTCAATGTTTTTCCATTTATTTTCTTCTTTATGGATCCATTCAGCTTCTTCGTTATGATTGCCATGGTGTTTCCATATATTAGCCCAGTAGTTTTTAATTTCATCTGTTTGAGGTATACCATCAGGAGTAAAATTACTATTGCTTCTTAGCTTTCTGTAGAATTCTTTTTCACTATTCATAAATAATATGTTATCCTGTTTTCTATGTAAAGCCTTTAGATATCTTTTAAGTCTCTGAGATTTTAATGCTAGTTTTTGTTTTAATGTGTCTAAATATTCCACGGGCCTAGAATTATCATTTTCATGGGTAGAGTGAATTTTTGTTTTATTAAATATTTTTTCGACTGCTTTTACCACTTTTTTTGACCTATTGTTTTTTACATATTGCGTCAGCCTACCAATATCCGCTCTTAATAACTTTATATCATTTTCTATTCTTACTTGCCAAGGGGGTTTATCTGACTTAAACTTACGTATTTGTAATGGATAATGATTAGTTCTAACTTTGTACCCTAAACTTTCAGAGATTACAAGTGCACTGCAATATATTAAAGTGTGAATTCTATTTATGTCGGAATTAATGGTGTAAAATCTACTTAATATATGTTTATTGAATATATCAACTAAGGTATAAAGTTTTTTATTATCTTTTAAACGGGGTAATTTTGGTCGGGATGTAGGATCTGTACCTTCATATTGAATTAGCGCTGTTTCTAATTGGTCTGTAAGTTCCTGTATAGTGATATCTGTATTTGTTATATTGGTGGTTTGCTCTATTTCTTGGGTTAACGTAACTATGCTAGGAAGAGTATCTGTTTGTGTTGAAGCGTGAATTAAATCTAAACTCATAATTTCATCTATGGGAGATTGGTCTGACAAAGGTGAAATTAATGTATGTTGGGTGCTATTCGTATAGTTTATAAGAGTCTGCGAAGGATTATTGTTTACTATTTGTGCATCATCATCCCGGATTTCTTCGTTTAGTCTTTCTGAAACTTCCTTTTTTATATTGTTAAGCATTTCGTCGGATAATAGTTTATTACGGATAATTACTCTTCTTTGGTCAGCTATTCTTTGGGAGGATACATTTATGTGGGGATATTTTAGAGTAAATTGGTCGTGTAATTTTTTGCAATACATAGTTCTATCAGTTTCTAATTTAGTAACATAGTAATAGGTGTGCATGATAAATTCGTTTATATCATCAGTCCACTTCATGCGCACTCTTGGTTTGCCAGCCTTAGTGGTCACAGGTTGGGTGGCTTTTGCCACCTGTGAAACACTTTCGGCTGAATCAGTAACAATACTACAGCTACTTCTACTGTCCTCTTCATCTACGTTGTCGGCTGTAATCCTTGAGGACATTCCCCTACCCCCCGCGTCCCCGACTCCCGCCCAGCCGGGAGCCACTGGCTAGCATGCTGTCACGCCCGTGGCCAGCTACAGACGTGCCCCGACGATCGCCCTCGGGCAGCGGCCCTATACGTAATTTACTTTGACGTGTCTCCATATTCATGGGTTACCTTTGCCTTGTTGGCCGTGTAAGTTGAAGTTGTACACGTTGCCCGCCCCCCACGTGGTCAGGTGTTCGACTCGGACGTAAGGTAGGCTTTTGGGGGGCAGATTATTATTATTATTATTATTATTATTTTGTATTTATATCAGCTATAAACGTCCCACTGCAGGGCATGAGCCTCCCATACAATCGAGAGTACGATTGAGAGTGGTTATACTCGTTTTATAGTACACAACGCTGGCCTAGTGCGGGAATGCGTATATTACATACTTTAGAAATTCATAAAAATGGCTATGGTGCAGGGTTCCTCATGATATTATCCTTCATCGTTATAGTGCGTGGTAGTTGTCTATCAGTACACACGTGACTCAGAAAAGTCTGGGTTGTGCCCTAGGATTTGAGCCAGCGCCGACCGCGAACATGTTGGCAGTCGCGTCCTGTCCATTACCAACAGGCCACCACGCTACTTGTTTTAAGTATATTTCAATAACTAAGCTTATGTCTTTTATGTACTTTTACTGACGTCAAGCTTTTAGGGAATTTGAGCAGAGGTTAAAGTTATAAAGGCGTAATTCCCTGACTCCATATAATTACATGATGCAGGCAGGGATAATAAAACAGTGTACTGTACAATTTTAGGGCACTCTTATAAAAATACCTACGTATACTCACGCCTTTTTTTCCAGAAGGGGTAGGCAGAGATACTAGTAGGACACCCACATTCCGCCATGTATTTTCCTTCCCAGGATGTGATAGAGGGCGATCCTATTGACATATTAATTATCATGCAATTTTTTTTGACTCCGGACTGATAATGAATAAAAAACTCCAAAATCACTTCACCCGACCAGGGAGTCAAACGAGAGATCACAGCTTTGCAATAATACCGTAGAACAACAAAGCCACCGAGACAGTCCTAAAAATGAATAATGTTAATTAGAAACTCAATAATTTTATAACAAACTTTTACTTCAGACGTTTAAATATTCATACACGAAATACCTTTGTTATAACTTTGAAGAAGTTATTAATTGTTCCAATTAAAATTATTCTATAACGACCCTATAGTTGGCTTGTAATTTAAGCTCCGACCTAGATTACTACGGCTTCATATCCTGGAAGGGTAAAAGCATTACTTACCGTTTACTGCTTATAATAAAATCGATAGACACCAAGCTACATTGGGACTTAAGCCATATTGGTAGGATCTTAAACAAGGTCCAGTTCCCAGGCAAAAGAAGGTTAAAATTGTCAAGTGGATGCTACTTTTTGACTAACTCAGCTGAAGTCCACCTTCAATATTTAAAGACAACCTAGCCCAGGTCGCCAACCATTCTGACAAACATATATTTTAAAGGTAGTCTGGAGCCGCAAAGGGGTGGCCACAAACATATATCGCAGAACAGATTACAGGAACGAATTGCACAAGAGGGCTGGCAGCAACTGAATGCACAAAGCAGCAGACTGGGCTCTGTGAACTTAAACGGGATGATGATGAATGAAAATACCCAGGTTTCAGAAGGAGCTGGATGCAAGCCATTTCTAGTAAGACACTGCGTAAATCAATGTGGTTACAGAAGATGGTGATGTCGATAAGGGAGGGAACAAATATTCTACTAATATTATAGATGTGAAAGTTTGTGTGTTTGTTACGTCTTTATGTACAAGCCGCTACACTAGATTAATTTTGATAAACTTTAGCATGAAACTAGCTGATACTTTGGATTAACGCATAGGCTATTTTTTATTCCGATAAAATGTAGTGTTCTTGTGGGATGAGTCAGGAATTCAGATATACATATTTGCTACTCTTTCAAATTTAAAGGGTTCCACAGGACTTGAGAGTACAGAATTACATCCTTTTCGTCCTGGCATGCAATGAGAAAGAACAGAAATGGATATAACGGGACGGGACGGGACAGAAAAAGCAATATAATCGACTACGGTCACAATAAGTTTAAATATTAAACAGTTAGTACGCGAAATATGTTGTTGATGAGGACTAGACTCAAAGAGCATCTGCATCTGGGCGAAGCTGGGCCAGACCTCTATAAGTCGATATAAATGGATATAATAGATAATCTCACGCCTACGCTCCCGAGGTAGTCAGAAGTCATACAAGTTTTATCCACAGCTCGCCCAAAATTATTTCTGTACTAAATACATTTGAAGACGAGCCTATAATTTTGCGGGGCACCAATTTCTATCCCGGTCACATCTTAATCAATTAAAAATACCACTTGAAATGTAGGTACCCTACCTGAGAGATGGGATTCAAACCAGGATCAAAGAATCATATATGAAATATGTACAACTGAATTTATATTCATAACACCATACACAACTTACTGGTGGTAGGTCTCATATGTGAGTGGCCGCCTGGGTAGGTACCACCGCAATGTCTATTTCGCCCACCAAACAGCAGTATAAATGCACTATTGTGTTTCGGATTGAAGGACATTTATTTATTTATTTATTTATTTGAATCCTTTATTGCATAAAATAAAAATACAGCAAAGAAACAACACAATAATAATAGTACAAGAGGCGGCCTTATCACACTAGGTAATTTCTTCCAGGCAACCTTTGGATGGATATTGAAAATAGGAAAAATGAGCGGGCAGTCTAAGGTATATAAAATAGTAATATATATAATATATACATACATATATGCAAATACATACCAACAAAATATATTAAAATACACATACATACAATTTACCATATACATAAATATATACCTATCCTAACATTTACCAAAGAGAGACGAGCATGCCGTTCGCCTGATGGTAAGCGATACGACCGCTCATAAACAGTAGCAAAACTATAACATGTTAAGTCTCAATATGTCCAGTAGTTACTCTGGCTACAATGCCCTTCAATCCGAAACACAACAGTGCATTTACACTGCTGTTTGACGGGAGAAATAGACACTGCGGTGGTACCCACCCAGATGGCCTCTCACATACAAGAGACCTACCACCAGTATGTATCTATATAGTATATTCTAGTTCGCTATATATCACAAGTAATAAATACCGAATGTCCTTACATAATAGTTATTTGTACCAGCAAAGGAGCCATGGGGCGCGACGCAAAATAACACAATGCTCCGGACGATAATAAATTGGGCACTTTGTGTATGGAACTTCAAGTTATTAATACACTTTTATGTAGGAAGTTTATTCCCGTAATTTTGGCAGTATAGCCATATTTTGCCTAAAAATAACTTTCTTTTGTATATGTTTTGTAACTTGGTACTTTTCTATTATTATAATACAGCAAAGGAAAAAAATTGGGCCCCCACACATTCTATATACGGTTTGCCTTGTGTTTTCCTGCCCATTGTATGGTAGGGGGCGAGCCTATCACCATAGGGCACAAATTCCTGACTCCGAGCTGATAATGAACAAAAAAATCCAATATTTGCACGACCTGGAATGCGAACCCGAAAACTCAGCCTAATCGTACCATTTACAATTCTGCTTTTTAATATAAAACTGTCAGACTCTTCGAACCTTCACAGCAATTATCCTTAATTTCCTTTTCAAAGCCTTCGTTTCGCAGAAATCAGTCGGTATAATTCTCTTTGGCAGTGTTAATCAGTTCTGGGAATAGAAAATTGACTTTCCGCTCCTCGACACTCGCTGTCTGAAGAATGAGTTATTGGGGCGATAATGGGGTAAAATATAAGGATTTTTATTTATTCTATAGATTATTTCATTTTGTATTATTTCGATTAATAAAATGATAATGTATTTGGAAATTTGCTACTGATGCTTCAGCTGTAAATAAATGTTATATTAAACAGTCATGGTTCTGACAACACATCAAAATTAGTGGTAAAAAAATTGACTTTAAAAATGTACAGTTTTGTAACTATTTAGACATGGTAGAGCCATGGTATAATATTTATTTATTTGCTACGAATAGCGAGACGAGGATGCCATTCGGCTGATGGTAAGCGATACGACTGCTCATGAACAGTAGCAAAACCATACAGAACCGTGAATTACAAAGCAATACTTGGTATTTCACTTCGCTCGCCATCGTGAGACATAAGATAACATGTACAATGTCCTTCAACCGGAACAGAACAGACATTAAAAATAAACATTAATAGGGATAATCAGAAATAGAAATAGGCAACAAAGAATAAATAATAAATGGAACAACTCGACAGGGGTGGTGGTATTACGGACCCCACAAATAACAAACTAATGCATCTGTTAGCATATGAACTGTAATGAAAATAGGAAATCCACTTCTAAAGGCCTGTCAGGCAACACAATTATGCCTAATCTATAATGGATACACCTGGGCAGTGGGTACAATCCGAAAGGCGACGCACTTAACGGGGTCATCACTGGTTTTGATGTCTTACCTTCGGCTATTTAAATAACTCTTTTAATGCTTCCTTTCGGCCAACTATTCCGGTACGCGCCAATATTATTTGTTATCATGAAATTACTACACACTGCAAACTAAATGTACCAAAAATGAACGGTACCGCAATCCTTCTGTTTCTGTCTCTGTCACGCCTACACAGTAACATCATCTTCCTTCTCGCTTCATTGGGTTCCTGTACCAGCATAATGCGGACAGATTTTGTTCCCGATGTCCGCTCTAGTATAATACCTCAATGATTGTAATATACGAGTATTACTATCAGCTAGACAAACTATTATTACCGTGTCTCCTTTCTACTAACTTCTCCAAATGTATTTTGAAATGACGTCAATACTGCATACATTTGTAGGTTACGGGGCAGTTAGTTTATTGCGCTATAAAAGCATGATTGGTCTGACTTTACTGAGGTTTTATTAGTCTTAGTACAACCAAGTCTCTGATCGTAGGTAGATGTCTGATCGTAGCCGATCCTTAATAACATGTTATCACTTTCGGCTGAAGTCAAACCCAAAGTTTGTCAACCTCAAGAAACTAAGTTCAAATTACCTGGAAGCAAAGAAAGCAATGAATGGTTTCTAAACGCCTTTAGAAACAAGAACTGTTATAATATTTAATAAAATAATTTAATCTAAATAAATTTATAATTCTCATTTGTCTTCGGCCAAAGAACACCGGTCACGTCCATACATATTGGGACCTGGCAAAAAAATATATTGTACACAGCTGAGATATAGTTTATTTTGTTGCATAGAGCTTGAGGAATTATGTCCAATTAGATGAAGGTTTTAAAAAAGCCGAATTTATTAAAATATTTCATATATTTGTAACTTTTTAGGTTAGGATTACACGTATAAACAAAATAGCACATTATCATCGATATCAATGTTACACTAGATAAGACGTTCTTTGTAAAAAACGTGTCCCACCCAAGTGCGGTGCATGCACCGCACATGAATCAGTCTGCCGCGTGACGGCTACGCAGCAGTACGCCTCTTTGATTATATTTATAAGTAATTTATTTAGACTTTTCCCCGTCAAACCGATAGCGAAATTTTCTAAAATTACAATATAATTAAAGCATACAACTTAAGTGATAAAATATTGCAGTATAATGCCGATAATACAGATATTTTATTTATTATTCGATTAAATATTTGTATAGGTCATTAGAAATACAAGGTGAGCTTCTTAATCGTATGTCTCATTCCCGCGCATAAAAATTGCCCGTCGAGTGAGAGAGACGAACTATATTAGATATAGATTATTCATGGGACATTCATATCAGACGACCAATTAGGCATAAACTATTCGAATACATTACAAATACAGATATGTAGGAAGAATGTAGGTAAAAATTGATTTCAGTATTTTATTTTAATTTTATGTTGTTAATTAATAACACAAAATATGTGTTTTGTATGTATGTTTTGAAATAGTGGACAGTTTTTAGACCCTATTTCTTTATATGAAATACCTAATGGACTACGTTGAAATTTCGAACCCACTGAATGTTATTAAAGACTAATATCACTTAAAATTGTTTTAGATTCTTGCGCGTCGTTACAAAAGAAGGAGATCTCTATAATATTTGTCTGTTGTTTCATTATCTTATTGTAAAACTGTGATAAACTTGTACACTTATAAGAGTTTTTAGTTTAATTTAGATAACTTTCATGAATTATTCACATAAGTAAAAAAATATTACAAAATATATAATTGCTATGACGGCATTCATACTTAGGCAGTATCTTAGGAAAAGCTATTATTGATTTGAACTGTTTCTTCTGTCTAATAATCTTTGATCATAATTTGTAATATTCAAGTAAACGTACTAGATGTCGCTACTGAGCTTTATTGAAATATGGGACAAACAGTTTCTATGACGCGTCGCGTCTATCGGTAGAATATAAGTCAATGCACATTATAATGTCATTGTCAAAAACAACAACATAAAACAAGAACATAATTTTGAAACACTATGATGAATTATATAAACACAATGCAAAAAACACTTTGAAGGATAGACTGACGCTCCGGGTTCGTGTTGGAAATATGAGAATACTTCGCACTTTTAACGAAATCACAAAGCGATATCATTATCCAATGGTCAATCGTACAAGGTCTTCAGAAATGCAAGGGTCTATTGGAGCCCGTTATCAAATATCAAAGCCAAGTCATAAATATAAACAGAGAAATAACAGTAGGCGCAAATTAGAAATCACAATAAAGCAAATGACAGCGCTCAGAAGTCATATGTGTCATAGAAAATACCTACACTTTATTTTTAATTCAACACTGACTACCTTCAACCACAGAATACACACAGAAGTCAAGCTCCATACAAAGTGCGCGAAACCAACGCACACATACACAGCGTTCACCGACACGATATTTGAGACCAGTCGAAACCACTGCGAGCGCGAGTGTCACTCGCTTCGGACACGCATCTAGTGATATTTTTTGTGCAAAGATGGAGCGAATGAATAAAAGTTATTACACTTGTATATAAAACTTCAGATTATAATAATTTAATATAAATTTATTTAATAAAATGCGCAATATTATACAAAAACAATAAATAAATAATCTTTGATTATGACATACACATTCTCAACGACTTTATAAATAAAATTACAATTTATCCATTTTGTTATTGTTTTTATATTGTATTTTAACAATCAATCAAACGATAAGAGTGCTATTACGACGATACTTGTTTTCGCATAAGCCAGAGTTAACAGCCCTGGCGCGAACGCCGAGCGTAGTGTGAGTGTAGGCACAAAAGTGAAGTACATACACAAGCTTGACTTCTGTTAGTATTCTGTGCTTCAACGCTGTAGATAAAACCTTATTTTGAAACAAAGTATGAGTGATGGAACGCGCTCATACGCGTTCAATATTATTAAAACACTTTAAGAGTCTCTTTTTTATCCGGCTATTTAAAAATATATGGAAATATGCATTTTTATTCTAATAAATCGTACTATTTTTTGATGTACCATTCATAACTGGTCCCTTGAAGGTCCATTATGGCCGATGTTCTTTCGGCTAAATTCAATCAATCCCGAAGTTACTCCAAGCTGAATATTGAGCCAAATATGATTAATACCAATGTCAAATAACAACTTTGCTGTCACATTTGATTAGACCAGTAAGATCATAGGTGACTCAATGATTCACTTCCCCTCCTTCCTCTCTGCGTATCCGGCTATGTTCCTAATTGGAAGATAAGTATTACAAGGTTGTTAACTGATAGTCTATTGACGTGTAAATCCGTCTAATAGGTCTAGTAATTAGCAAATTGCTAGGTTTCATTTGGTTGCCATGTTGGAGAATATGTTTTGTGTGTAGATTTTGCGTTACCTACTTAAAATACGATTTATGATCAAAAATTTTACCTCCTTTTATAATCAGTATCAGTATCAGCCCATATACGTCCCACTGCAGGGCACGGGCCTACTCTACAATCGAGAGTACGACTGAGAGTGGTTAGGCCATATAGTCCACCACGCTGGCCTAGTGCGGGTTGGCGGACTGGCATTTTATAAAACATCATAGAAATTGACAGCCTCTGTGGTGAATTTAATAAACAACCAACTGTAAACCGAGACAAAAGTTTATGTGACCCATATTTATTTTTGATCTGTTGTAAGACCCAAAATTTGATTGTAGTTTCTGATACCCATGGGCCATTACGCAAGACTTGCTATCTTACCGTAGAGTGAAGACAATGTATGTGATTGATAGGAGTAATTATATTAATTTACTTCCACATCCATGTGTTTTTTTTTCACATTTCTTTCTCTATTCTATTTTCTTTCATCATCATCATCCATCAGTTACAAGAAGTCCAATGCCGAAAATAGGCCTCCCCCAATGATTTAATCATTTTATTATTTAAGTGTTTTTTTTTTTTTATTATTTTAATTTTATTTTAGAACACCGTTGCATTCTAATCATCCTACACTTCCTTGAGTCCTTCTGCTATTAATTCACTCCTGCTTTCTCCTACTTTTGCTGATGTTTCTCTATTGTCAGCATCTTCCTTACATAATATCATATTCTGCTGACCCTACATACTGGGACGATCACGTTCAAAAACGATCCTGAATAAACCGTTCGAATTTCTCAATAGTTACGCAAACTCCGTATTTTAGGAAAACTATTTTTTACATTTATAGTTCGGGATAGCAATAAAGTTTACGACGCAGACTTTGTACAGCGCGGCGGGGTATTGGTTTCATCACACCGTCTTTGAAACTACAGTTTAACGTGGATCTAATATCCAGTCGGCAAACATTTGGCTTTTCTGCTTTTTTATTTGTTGCAAGAGCCAAAATGTATGTGTTCTGTACCGTTGAATTAATTCTTGATACATGAACTTATAAGTGCGTGGTGGCCTGTTGGTAAACGGACTAGTGCGGCTGTCAACATGTTTAAAGTGGTCGCGGGTTTAAATCCCAGGGCACACTACTGACTTTTCGAAGTCATATGTGTATTTACGTATAGTTAATCACCACGCACTAAAACGGTGATCGTGAGGATACCTGCATACCATAGCGATTTATAAGAATTTATATGGTATGTATAATATTTTCGCCAACCCACACTAAGCCAACGTGGTGCACTATATGGCCTCATCACTCTACATCGTACTCTCGATTATAGAGGACGCCCGTGCCCTGCAGTGGGACTTATATGAGCTGATACAGACAGATACATAAACTCATGCCTATCTCCCAGGAGTAGGCAGAGTTGCTACCAGGACACCCACGCTTCGCTTAGTGTGTTCCCTCCCAAAATGTGTATGTTTTTCTCTATCCTCGACCAATCTCGCTCCACGAACATCGTCACATGTAGAGACGTATCGCGTATACGGAGTGCAAGAGTCAAGAGTGCACGACTACCAAGATGATATGGATCTTAGGTTAAATCTCGATAATAATAATAATTGGGTGAATCCATAGCCAGCAGCGGAACTAACTGAAAAATGAGATTATGGACTTTCATTGTGTGGGTATCAACCCATAACTTTACGCTCGCTGCTGAACGTAGAACCCCTCTTCAGTCGAGGGTTCTATTCCCATCACATCATCAGCCTATTCTTGTCCACTGCTGGACATAGGCCTCCCCCAAATTGTGCCTTTTCAACCTGTCTTCAGTTTGTCGCATTCAGCATCCGCCAGCGATCTTTCAAATATCGTCACTACACCTGGCTAAAAGGCGTCCTACACTAAACAGTCTCCACTTGATGTTTGATTGCAGAAGAGTTACTTTCTCAGCTGAGCTCAGCAACATGAATCAATACATTATGGTGAGTATGCTATATGTCGGTTTAACTTATACAAGGATCTCAGTCGCCTATCCTTCTAAGCTATTGCTAAAAAACGTTACATTCCACATAATGCCGAGATTACAAAAATGGCGGCTTTAAGTCCGCTGCATATAGGATTATCTCCTAAAATCCAGGCTTATACCGTCGCTCCGTAAGCGAAAGACGTTGCCTCTTTGAATACGAAAGTAATTAGTTTTATTTAGTTTATATTTCTTGCTAAGAAGCTAAATTGCTTTTGTTATCAAGTGGTTACGTGGTGTGAATGTTAAAATAGTTGCTAAGTATTAAAACCACGTTGCATCTAAGAATCTCTCTTCGGCCACAGGTAGTCCACTGCTGAACATAGGCCTTCCCCAAAATTCACCACATTAACCTGTTGGAAGTGGCCTTTATCTAAGACGCTATATAAATGAAAATATTCTATAGAACCCACATTATTAAACACTATTCAGATGTTCTTCGCTATTCTCCAGTTTGGAAGTCCTTTAGATAATAATGGGCAAGAATGTCTAGCGTTGTTCTTTTGAAACCCAGTTTACAATACAGAGGTTATACAGGAATTGAATCAGACTATAAATCATTTATAATTGACATTTATATACCATAGGTGTTAAGTAGAGCCACGTAGCAGTTAGTACTGCGCTAGGAATGGGTCAGTTTGACCAGAGTTGGACTGTCTTAACGAAAAGATGAAATAACGACATTATTTTTTTTTGCAATAGATGGCGATACGAGCATGCCGTTCACTATTAGTAAGCGGTACGACCGCTCATGAAAAGGGCCAAAACCAAACACCTTGCATTACAAAGCATTGCTTGGCATTCCACTGCGCTCGCCATTCTGAGACATAAGATGTTAGGCCTCAATATGTCCAGTAGTTACTCTGGCTACAACGTCCTTCACATCGGAACACAGCAGTTTCAGCACATTGCTGTTTGTCGAGAAAAATAGACATTGCGGTGGCACCTACCCTTTTGCGGTATTTTTGGTGACTATGAATGCCATGGTAATTTTATAGTGGCAGGATATATCTGCTTGAATACCTATCAGGCCTGGCTGTGAAACTGAAGCTGTGAAGACCGCCAAGGTCATCCATGCGAGTAAATTGCGTTTTAGGAAATATCTATGTGTAGTTCAGAACTCAGCGATATTAAGTCATCTAAAATAAATTTAATTCTCCATTCCCAAATTATTAAAAGCAATTTAAAATAATAAAATATACCAGGTAAAAATATTTCGAAATTGAAACATAGGTGTGCTGCTAAGAGTATTTATAAATGTAGAGGGAGCGTCTTGAAAAACGTAAATATTTTCTTGTTAGTAATGTTGGTAGCGCTCCTATATTAGTTAAAATTGAATTAATTAGTTATCAATAATTTCCTTTCGGTAACCTAAATTATATTTAGCTATTATCTTTTTCAAACGAGTTTGAGTGGAATTTAATAGTCTTAAACTATTTATTTTCACTTTTCTTATACAAGTAATTCATGTATGTTGGACAGCCTGTCAAATATCAGCCAATAGGAGGACAGAAAAAGTTGGCCCGGCACCACAATTTTTTGAAGTACCAACGGTCCCTCTGTATTATAGATACCTTAAGGTGTGCTGATTAGAAATTAAAATTTTCTAGTTCTTATTTCTAAACTTGACTCTACCAAAACGAAACCCTTATTAAATCAATATAAAATTTATTTTCTTTACATAACTTATTAAAATGGGTAAGAATCCTTAATTATCAATCTAAATATATTTTCTAACAAAAAAACACCATCCTTACAAAAAACAGTAGTGAAACGCTTTTCTTATGCTTTTGCGGCAATAACAAAAACATAATAGCATTACGTAATGAATATTTCACATTAACCATAGACAAATTACACAATGACAAGCGGTCAGAACAAATAAACACACCCTACACGTAGCCTACATCCAAATATAACTTCAAAGTAGGCGCCGGCCGGCCAGTGCGTGCGCCCCAGACTGTGGTATTGATCCCACCACCTGCCGCCACCGCGGCCACCACTCCCACGCGACTACACCTAGTCGGCCATCGCCCCGCGCCACGATCGTACCAAAAACAACCAATTATTTACCGCAAATACTAATAACACAACTGTCACAAACGTCAAATTCAAAAATCGAACACTCGCGCATAGACAACGATATTTTTTTCGAACACGTGATTTAAATATTTAAACATTGTGCCATGAGTAATAGTGTGCTAAAAACTGTGTTATTGTGTGTGACTCATTGTATCATTCGGACCTGAGTCAATTTGCAGCATTAAATTTCATAATTGAACGCCCGGTACGCGATCCACTAGCCGGAGACGAAATTATGGAGTTTTTCATACGAAACTAGTGTTATTACCGTAAACAAAAACTCTCGGTGCATGTACAGTTTTAATTAAATAAAAATAATTGCTTTCACCGTAACCACAGGTTGTAAAAACAAGGAAATTATTATCAACCTATCAGATGGAAATTATCACGCCACTTATCTAGTCCCCTCTGGACAGAGCGAGACGGGAGATACGGCGATCTCGGCCGGCACACTAACCCGATCGAGCGTAATAACAGATTTTCCTTGGCTACCTATCATCAGCTGTTTGCCGGCCGTGTCAGATAGTGGCTGTTTTATCGAGATAGCGCCGTGAAAAATGCATGGAAATTTGCATAGCGTCACGTCATAGTTTGTGTCTAATCGCGAAACGTAGCCGGTGAGTCAGACGAGAGTTCGGCGCAGACGCGCAACGGACGCGGCCAATTACACTTTTTTGCGCCAACAATTTTCTAAACACAAAACAGATCGCGACTAGAAAACGAATCGATATTAATATATTTTTTCGAGTTTTATCATCGGCTTTCAGTGCTCCGGGAACAGTGCGAGTGTTGTGAAATGGTGTGAACATTACTCAATTGTGTTTTGTTTTTTTTTTCTATAATGGAAAGAAGTGTTTTGGCCGAGACGAGGCACATTCACTGGGCTTCTGAAGTGAGTATACGTAGGCTGTATGTCCGTTGACCTTTGACCTGGCATTGCGTGGAAAATATAGCTTATTTATGGCGTGAATAAAAAAGTGAATGGTTGATGTTTTTTCGTGTGAATTGTTTTTGTTTGCGATCGCTTCAATGTTATCTGTGCTATTGTATTTTTATCTCTAAGAGTTTGGTTAAACGATAAATTGTTGTTATGATTTTGCTAAGACTTGTGCGCTGTATTTATAGTCCGTAATACTGACCCACTTTATTGAAAATTGTTCCGGTGGAATTTAATAAACAAACATGTATCTATAACAGTATTGGTATTACGTACTATTAAAATACGAAAGTGTTTGTTTTAGCTCTACATTCTTTTTACATCTCTATGTTTTTAGCGATCACTTAAAATATTTCATATATTTTATTTAGTTCACATTTATGAAGCAGGAAAGAAGAACGTTATAGCCAAATCCTTATTAGTTAACTTACAAATATAAAAATACATTAAATTAGAAAATGTTGTATAACTTTACATGTACTAAAAGCTTGCGAAACTACCTTAAATACTTTTTAAGGATTTTTAAACCACAAATATCATTACATTTAACTAGCAAACATTTCCTGCCATACAAAACTAGTCTAGCCTAGGTAGTCTAGTTCGGCCCAACCCTAAAATTAATTATAAAACAAGGCTATACGTTCGGCCTAATTAAATAATTCAGAAAGTATGAAATGTCGTGCACGAACACGTAAATTTCGTAATATTACAATGTTTCGAGAGAATTGCCAAATCCGACGCAATATTGCAAAGTTGCAATTGCAAAAACAATGGCTTGAGTCACCTTTACGCGATCTTTTGACACTTTTCATTTAAATTGGCTTAACTGATTTTTATCTTGTTAACTCCGTCTGTCAGACAGCGCCTAAATTGGTGGATTTTGAAGCAAGTTTCGCACTCAAGTTACAAATTTAAGTGAGCAAAATATACGAGATTTTTGATTATACATTTTGCAAAAGCATTAATTTTGTATTCCATGCAAAGGTTTCAACTATTTCGTCATTTTGACGTCTATTTTTATAGCAATGTATGTTGATTGGTGAGACGCGTATGGCATTCGCCTGATGATGATGATGATGATAAGCGATACGACCGCCCGTGAACAGCAGCAAAACCAAACACCATAAATTACAAAGCAATGCTTGGTTTTCCACTGCGCTCGCCATCCTTAGTCAATATGTATACTCTGGCTACAATATCCTCAAACCGGAACACATCAGTGTAAATCTTCTGTTTGACGGGAGAAATATACATGGCGGTAGTACCTACCCTGGCAACCTTTCACATAATATAAGAGTGGTACCGTAAGTAACCACCAGTAAAGGGTGGCATAAACTTCTACAATTAAGAGAGAAAATATATGCTCTACATTTCCCCCCTTATTCATAGAAAACCGCTAATCAAACGTGAATTAGTTAATTCATGTTAAGAAGACATAAAACGTTAATTAAGTTTTGCTATTCATCATGATTTACCTACATATTTTTATGCTTTTGTGTACACCAAATAAATCTTAAACGAAATTACTATTAAACATAAGAGTACAAATCGCACCCTTAATATTAAACTGACCCAATCCAAAAAAAATAGACAAGATAAAATAGATCTTATGTTACAAATCTATAAAGAATGTTTCCCATAAAATATTTTTTTTTAGTTAGGTCTCTTTAATACTAAGCGTGCGAAATGGTAATTTTTTTAACTAATCTTGCCACTTCACAGGAAAAAAGTGATTTCATTCACTTGACAGTATGATCGTATGAACGTAGTGTACGTCCAGCTGACAGAAACCGCCATTTTTCTGCTTAAAATTTGTTTAAACAAGGATCTCGTCCATCTATAAGTTAATAATTTGTTAAATAGCTGATTAATGATTTTTCCCATCGATGAATAACCTTTTTGAATTAGTTCATATTAACGGTATTTAAAAACTGCGTTAAGTCCTTATAAATAAGGCCTATATACAGCCTGAAATTATTCATATTTACTGTTTAAATTACACAGCATACTATTAGAATGTAGTAATGCTGTTATTTAAAGAGGATGTAATATTGACGAGGCCTGATTATTAACTCTGTCTGTTTTACCTTTTTCTTAGAATGATTGTTAATTTTAAGAAAGATTATTTTGACATACAGATATTAGACAGAGCATGTAATTTTAAAAAAATATGGTATAGAAATATGATTTTGCTGAATTCAAATCAAATGAATTTTATTAAAACAAAACCGGAGTGTACCCTACAATACTATCAAATACATAACAGTTTAATATTAAATATTATATTATTTATTGTATTGTCGGGTGCAATGGAGCGGGGTCCAATCGGTGCGGGCTAGCTGTCAGACCCGCGACAGTTGTAATAAATCTGTCCCGAACAGCTCTGCAGACAATGGGTAATGAAGACTGTACTGCGGGAATTTAGCCTACAATATAAAGTATTTTCAGATGTATAAATAATCCATGTAAATAAAAACAATGTTTGCTTGTTCTCTATGGATTTTGAAAGTATTGGTCAGATTGTGATGTTTGATTGGGGAGTTCTGAGGCCACAAAAAAGTACATAAATATATTTTTCTTCATTTTTTTATGCTTTATGTGTCATTGGAATACATACCGAATGGAGCTGATGTAGCATATTTATAAAATATTGGATGCCAAAAAAGGAAAAAAAAGTCCCATGGCCAGTTAAAAAACGTCATAAACTAAAAGGTATGTTTCATTAATCCAAAATTATATTTGGAAAGAATTATATGGACTTTTATATGGGTACAGAATTACTTTCTTTTTCTCAATCAAAGGCCCCACCTTTGTTAACAATATTAACTTGTTGCGGTTTGGTGACCTTCATACTAAGCTGTAAACAAAATAAAATTCTATAAAAATATTTGAAAGAAATGCAAATATATTTTTTTTTATATATAATACCTCCAATAGTCACATCTCCGACTCCACAATGAAACGTAAAACTTGTGCCATACAGCCGTTCTCAATAATCTATCTGTCTTTAACTAGGGATTTCATTAGATATTTCGATGCATTTTACGTTTCTGTTAACGAAGATACAAAAATATAGATATGGTGCATATGTTTATAGATAGCTAGGCATAATAAATATATATGTCTATCTTTGTTTAATAAATTGTAGCAATGAACCGACATAATAATGGCAGCCAGTTTAACCTCTAGTTACAGATAGATAGGATATAGAGAACGGCCGTTAGAGTATCAGAAACAGTTTTCAATATTACAATACCCTCACCACAGATAATGTAATGATACTCGAGACTCAAACATTTGTCTCAGTACGGAGCTCGAACCCAAGTTCTCATTTGGGTTAACCAACTATACCATAATTATAAAATTACTGAAGTTGCTAGACTTGTTACGTGAACGCTACTTAGACAATAAGTTACGCAAATAAGTTTAACAACCGTACTATAATATATAATTAAATGCATAATTATAAAAATAGAAAATAAATTATATTTATGAATTAACCGTGAATATTTTATGATTTGGCACTTATATCATAATTTGCAATAACAACTAGAGATCCGTAGGAAAACTAAAGTAACTGACATAGCCCAACGAATTAGTATGTTGAAGTGGCAAAAAGTTCTCGAATGGAGACCACGTAGCGGAAAGCGCAGCGCAGGACGTCTGTCCACCTACAAGGTGGTCAGACGATCTGGTAAAGGTCGCGGGACGTCGCTGGGTGCAGGCTGCCTCCAACAGGTCACTGTGGAAATCATCATATGTTCAGCAGTGGACTTAATTTGGCTGATAGAAGGATAGTTGGAGAGATCACAACATCCATTCCTTTGGCTGATGAATGGAATAACAACTATAGATAAAATCATATTTCAAATGTTTTCGTTCATTGCTATTGATGACGTAATTGTAATTAACAGAATGAGGAAACGACTCGCTTCTCATGGCCGGTTAAATAATGAAAGTGGACAATAGACATAATTAAAAACATTGTTTCTCTCTTATTATTTGAACATTACTTAATATAAGTGTGGTACTTACCTAATGTAAGTGCGTGGTGGCCTGTTGGTAAACGGACCAGACGCGGCTGCCAACATGTTCACGGTGGTCGCGGGTTGAAATCCCAGGGCACACCTCTGACTTTTCGGAGTCATGTGTGTATTGATAGTCAATCACCACGCACTAAAACGGTGAAGGAAAACATCGTGAGGAAACCTGCATACCATAGCGGTTTATAAGAATTTCTATGGTATGTAAGTCCGCCAACCCGCGCTAGGCCAGCGTGGTGGACTATATGGCCTAACCACTCTCAATCGTACTGTCGATTGTAGAGTAGGCCCGTGCCCTGCAGTGGGACGTATATGGGCTGATACAGACATACAGACTTAATATAAGTACAACATATCCAGTCTTGATGATTCTTGACCTGTTGGAAGCGGCCGGCATCCAGCAACTTAAGCCAGGTCGTCCGTATATAATGATAAAATACCCGCTATGCTTACCCACGCGTGTACCACATCTCAGATCCAGCTTAAGTATACCTCATGAGGGGCCGGCATAATTGTTTCGATCGTCCAAAGGCAGCTACCTGATCGGTACTCAATTTGATCTGCACTTACCAACAGACACAGTCAAGTCATCATAATAAATCGGCACGGGTATTGACCCACAACTTCTAACGCAGAACTTCTTTCCATTAAAGTCAAAGGTGCATAACTTTACCCGGACTTCTATTGAGTAAGTTTATCGGACGTTTAGTTCCAAGCAATTGAGATTAACAACTGCCAAGCAATTTCACAATGCGACTGCGTTTAGAAAGTCTGCATTTACGCAATGTTAGTTTCCAGCATGTCGCTTAGACTATTTTATAAAATAATTGACCATCTAGAACTGTGGTTCTTAAGCGGTGGCCTGTGGACCACTGATGGTCCCTGAAAGCATCCCAAGTGGTCTGTGAAGCAATCCTAAGGCCATCATTAATAATATAAATATAAAACAAATACAGTAATCACAGAAACACATAAAATTGGTGATATAACTCGCGGTCTTATCGCTTTAAACGATCTCTTCCAGACAACCGGTCATTAAAACAATTTTATGCAAACCCACATTTAATTTACATTTCGCTGCTGTATTGTATTGTCATACAACCAAATGATTAAGCAGAATGGTAGATTCTGGCTAGTTCCCTGTGGATCACTCAAATTGTTGTTTCGGTGCGGGGATCAAAACTGCGGCCTCTCGTTTCACAATCAACTGTCCTATGAAGGCTATTAGGAATGGCATGAATGTTAGTGGTACTTCTATTCTAAACGCCGAAGATAAAGCTACTTATACTTGGATAGGATTAAAAGGAAAAGCGGATCCTGGCAGTGACCGAGATAACGTCAAGAAGAAAGAACCAATTCTAGTGCACATACATACAGGAGATAATTACCCACTAACACAAAAACAAAGCTAAAATGCAGTTCTCACGCATACAAAACATTTCCCGTCAGCTCCCACGGCTTTCGCTTGCACAAAGCGTTGAGCACCGATTGTTCCCACCGCTAGTAAGATAGATTAAACGCAATATGTGGGCAAAGAAGTACACTTTATAAATATGGTAACGAAAGAGGTTGCCAAGAGAAATTGCAAATGCCTCAGAAATTTACACAAAGTATTCGAGGGAATATCCAATTTGTGAAACAGCAAAGAAGACAAAGACTAAATACATATTATATACATTATAATCCAGGAGCCACAAATTTGTGGCGATAGGCTCGCCCCCACTCACATAGTGGGTCTGAAAATACATGGAAAAATGTGGGTGTCCTGACTGCACCTCTAACTATCTGGGAAAAAGTATATGAATGTTAAATACTTCCAACAGTACTCATACATAGTCTTAACCCCACAATAAAATCGAGTCTTGTATCGTGGGTATCAGAAATTCTTTTACCGGTCATATTAAAATAAAACCGTAAAAAACGTTTTGCTGTCTTGAAGACACTAAGGCAAAAAGTCAACGACCCACGGGCTATTTTAAAGAATGTCTACTTTTTGCAGGAAGAGCTGAACAAAACCTAATTCCCGTTCATTGATCTCAATAAAATTGCGTCAGCATTGACCTCCACCATGATTGGACCTTTTTTTTTTTTGGATCTACCACATTACACAGATGTCCCAATGTTACTTATCTTTGATTCGCAAAACGCAAGCTTATGCTTAGTCGTGACCACAATATTGAAACAAAGTAGGTAATAGTAATAAGTTACAAAGTCGAGTAAAACTATTTAAATAAAGTTATCAGTATTTTATTAATACATTCTACATTCCTTTTATTCTATTCTAAAATGTAGTGCCAGATCATTTAGATTTTATAAACAGAAAGACTGCTTGAAGTGTCAATAATTTGGGGCAAATTCAGTACCATTAAAAATAACTATTCTCAAAAGGCAAATTATGCTGAATTTCAAACAATACTACTGTAGATAACCTTGCGAAGATAATATCTAAGAACGAATGATACCTTATAGAGGAGTCATTCAGTTTTGTTGTAAACACAATTGCGAGATTTCCATTTAAGATGATTATTTTTATGCAGATATTATACTTAATTTTGGCTATTAAAGTTTACAAGAAACTGCTGTATGAAGCATTTTATTTTTATTTACCAAATTCAAATATCTTGCGTTCCCTTATCAACTTCTGTGTATCCGGCTTCGAATGAGCCGACAAAATTGTGTCGACCGGTGATTGTCGTAGTTTCTCGTCGGTTTGTAGTAGTACGGACGACACTTACCGTTAGATATCAGTGCAATCACTTTGCTAGGCTAGCAAAGAATTACGAGAGGAGTAACTCTCAGCATCATGCTTGACCATGAACAGGGGTGAAACCAGAATTTGTAGTATATATTTTTGTTATGTTTTGTTATATGACTGCTCATGGACAGTAACAAAACCAAACACCTTACAAAGCAATTCTTAGCATTCCACTGCGCTCGCCATCTTTAGACATAAAATTTTAAGTCTCAATATGTCCAGTAGCTACTCTGGCTATAATTAATAAGCATACATGGCACTGTACTTCATAACACCGAAACATAAATTGTTAATGTAATGAATTTGTGTTATTTCTGATTACCACATCCTTCAAATTGGAAAGCACTTCTTTGCTGAAAACAATAAAGAAATGGTAGCAGCTCAGAAGGCTTCTCACATATGAGGAACCTCCCACCCAAAGCCTGTTAATCCAGCTATCTCCTTTGATCTTTAGTAAGTCGTCTGCGCCTTTTATGGTAGAAATAAGTCAACTCCAGTTGCCATTTGCGATGCAATTGCCAAGACTTTCACCATTGCGGCAATCACGTCATAGAGAGCATGATCGCTGCCTTAATAGCTACATTACTACACTTGTGAATGATTGCTCGGCCGGGAACGGACTTTCACGAGGTCGTGGGGTCAATTATGGAATATATTTTGAAGTTACGCAAGTAATTACCACATTTTTTTTACTTTTTGTTGGAGACCCCAAACTATGCAGCGTTGTAAGTCCTCCCAAAAGGTGGACTGACGACCTAAAAATCTTGCGAGACGTCGAATCCATGGCGCACTATTTGTTATACAAGCGGGCACAGTTCAGACACCCGAAATGAAAATGACCGTATGGACTAGATTAGATAGATTCTGCGTATTGTGTGACCGAAGCCTATCCACTGAACTCAAAACTATGGATCAGAGCTATACCTATCGTGATCGTTGAGTGTATTATTTTTTGTTACGATGAAACGCCAAGTCTAGTATCTGCGACTTTAACAAAAGCAGAATATTACAACTTGTGTTGTGGGTATCAGGAACTACGAGAGACTTTTCAGTCTCACAAACACCTAGACCTGGAAGAAATATTTGTGGGCCGCACAAAAATTTATCTCGAAGCGGGGATCAAACCCGCAACATCTCGTTTCACAGGCGGCATCTAACCGACTGTGCCACGGAGGCTGTAATAGGATAAATAATACTTTTTTTAAGCATCAACCGAAAACGAAGCCGGTTGGTAGTTTTAGTGACTACAAACACAATGCAACTAAAAATTTTGCTAAGAAACGCAACAAGTTTTTTTTGACATTTTTTTAATATCCTCAGTGTTGGGTGGTAAATCCAAAGTTTTTGCTAAAAAAATAATTTAAACTCTTTTATACCTTAAAGTCTTTATAAATATAAGGGTATACACTATTATTTGACGAAAAAATGTATTTACCACCCAAATACGACCATTTAAAGAAAAAATTGTCGCTTTTTTCCCAACATTTTCTGTTGCATTATGTCTGAAGTCGCTTAAACTGCCACCCGACTTCGTTTTCGGCAGCAGTCTTGATATACCCTGTATATAACAATGAAAGATGATGTCATTTATGATGTAATTCGTTCTGTGAATGATAAATATCTCGTGATAAGATAGGTTAGTTGTTTACACTCCATAAAACCATTTAAACATCTTTCTTCATTGATGAGTAAATTCAAGGCAGGCACTGGGCAGAACGATCCCAATTAGTGTTAACTAAATAACAAGTATAATTCGGGAGTATGATTAAAGATACATAAACTGACTGGATGCATAAACCACTAGCTGTACTTCGGAATTATTACAAAAATGAGGTCTCGAGTTCGAATCCCGGGCCGGACGAAGTGATAGTGGATTTTTCAATTTCAAGCCCGGAGTTAGGAATTTTTGCCCGATGTGGCGATAGGCTTGCTCCCGATCTCATCGTGGGACAGAACATACAAGGCGAAACGTGGGTGTGTTGGTACCAGCATGTCCGCCTACCTGTTCTGGGAAAAAGGCGTGAGTTTATGTATGTCTGTATGTATCTTTGCTATTCTATATTCATCCACTGATTTTGAAAAGAGCAACACTTTTTGAATTTCTTGCCTGTTCTTCTCTAATGAAAACCGCTTTCCAAACTGGGTGGTAGATAAAAAAATGGATATAATAAATTATTTGAGTTCATTTAATTTTCTTTTCGTTTTCATTCTACTGCTGAAGACAAATCTCTTTTACTCTTCATTGCTTACTAACAACCAATGTAATTAACCAAACTGGCCTAGCCCAGGATTGAAAATCATGCTCTTTTATTTCTTACTAGCGGCTCGACCCAGCTTCGCCCGGGTGCATATAGATTTCTGTACAATAATATGTACGTATTATACATAAAAACCTTCCTCTTGAATGACTCTATCTATTAAAAAAGGGCATCAAAAGCCGTTGCGTAGTTTTAAAGATTTAAGCATACAAAGGGACATAGGGACAGAGAAAGCGACTAATAAAGTCGCTTATTTATTATAATTTTTTACACTATCCTTAATTCAGTATTATTAAAATTTATTTTCTATTTTTTAGTTGGGTTTTCTATATAAAGCGTGTTTTTTATTTTTTTTAAACTATTATTTTTTATACTATGTAGTGATTTATTTAAAATTATACAGTGAACAAAGTTATGCAGGCGACTGTACATAATAAACAGTAATAAGAGTTCAGAAAGTCCTTACCGTACAGATAACAAGTTCTGCTTTATCTTATCTTCACCATATCTAGTCTAAATCTGGAAACGAAAGGCGATAAACATTGATAGCCAGATTTTGTGGGTAATAAAAATTTATTTTATATAAAATCTTTAGTATTTGTTTTTATCGTTCTTACTTTATCTCCGCGGAGAAACCACATACTTTTTTTTATTACCAAGCTTCAAGTTTAATGGAAAATAAATGCATAAGAAAGAAGGTTATTCTATCGATCGCGGTTGCTATGTGGCAATTAGCATAATAGTAATATAATCATCATCTCAGCCACAGGATGTCCACTGCTGAACATAGGCCTCCCCCAAGGATCTCCACATCGACCTGTTGGAAGCGGCCTGCATCCAGCGACGTCCTGCAACCTTAGCCAGTTCGTCCGTTCACCTTGTAGGCGGGTGTCTGACATTTCGCTTGTCTGTACGTGGCCTCCACTCTAGAACATTTCGGCCCCCACGGCCATCGGTTCTGTGAGCTATGTGCCCACAGTTTAACAGTAATAACGTCATGTCAAACTATCTACCAACGATTCCCAATGTTTAAGCCTCGTCTACATAATATAAGAAATCCAAGGTATCCAATAAGACAGGATAAGAACATAGAAAGGTTCATATTAAGCCACCAACACAAATTCCAGGTTTTATACGGGTGGTAAAAAATCCTGAAAAATATAATTAGCTACAATTTTTTTTTTCGAACTTTCACAATATGGCCTGGGGTGAAAAGAACTATATGGGTTAAATGACCATATTACCCTGTATAATATGTCATCAACATAATTTTCAACCACGGGAATACCACAGCACTTAAACCCAGAAAGATTCTCATTGGAGACAGGCCAGTTTTAACAAGACGTTGTTTAACTAGGCAAACGCCTTAATTCCCTTTTCTTTTAAATATAATTTTAAATGTCATAAACAAACTAGCGTAAAACCTTAATAAAAAACTCCTACATACAAAGCTAATGTGTAAAATCTAAAAACAGCTGGAGAAGGCCGTTAGCGCGTAGAGAGCCCTCCACGGCTCTCGCAGACGAGGTAACGTCTTGCAGCTGACCTCATTCGGAGCACCCTGTATCACTGGCCTCTAGGAAACAGAGTGTAATAAAACAGCCTGTATCAATGGCTTGTGGATTCATAGACTAAAATATAATCAGAAGCGATAAAAAAATTAAAATTAAAAAAACTTATACAAGGTTTAGTCATAAAGGATAGGTAAAATATAAAGCTGAAAGGGGTATGCTACACCCATCATAATGAAAAACTTTTATTATGGGGGTTAATCAGAAATCGCAAAAAAATCACCTGTTCGTCCGGTAATATAAAATATCCGGTAATAGAAAAATAATTTTAAAATATCTCGGAGTAGAATTAAGATCCTACTTTAACTAACAAGGGAAATATCTAAGGCAACCTGAAGTTTTGTAAGTAATAAGAATTAAGATTTAGGTGAAATTTACGAATTTCATTAGACCAATTTGTTTGATTAAGTTGTATGTTTGCGAGCACTGCATTATGGAAGATATTTATTTAAGAGTATCGTACATAATTGGACGTAATTTAAACAGTGCTAAGCAATATGGGCGATGCAATTCAAAGAAATGCCGATCAATGACAAATTGACAGACGTATTATTTACTGACAGGTGACGACATCATTGATTCAAACAATCGATCATTCTCAACCACGTTCCCAGCTAAGATACTAGCTTCAGAATGTCTTCAAATAAATAAATTCATACATACATAAATTCGTTGGAACGTATATGGACTGATACAGTACAGTATACAGTTCATCCATAAATTCACGCTTTTCTCAGAAGGGGTAGGCAGAAGTGCCAGGAGACTCACATTTCGCCTTGTAAGTTCCGTCCCACGATGTAATGTTCTACAATTATTTTAAATTAATAAATTCATATTAATTTAACATTAATATAAATATGATATAAAATACTGTTAAATTGAAATATCTGTAATATTATTTTACACGTTATCAAATTATTCTCATACTGTTTAGTAAAACAGATGGGCTGCGCTTAGCAACATGTGTTTGGTGATTAATATTCCAGCATTACAAATCGTGGATCATGTGACAAATGTTATTGTACCTAATAGTGAGATTAAATGACTAAGAGATTATCTGGTAATAAAGACTATTTGTAGGTCTCTCATATGTGAGAGGCCGCCTGGGTAGGTACCGCCGGAATGTGTAGTTCGCCCGCCAAACAGCACTGTAAATGCACTGTTGTGTTCTGGTTTGAAGGAGCAGCCAGCATTGTAGCCTGAGCAACTACTGGACATAATGAGACCTAACATCCTATGTCTCAAGATGGCGAGTATAGTGATTCCAAGCATTGCTTGTAATTCATTGTGTTGTTTAGTTTTGCTACTGTCCATGAGCGTTTATATCGCTTACCATCAGGCGAATGGCATGCTCGTCTCGCCATTCGTTGTAATAATATATATTATACGCCAAAAAGTCACACATATCATCCGGAATGAGTCAAGTTTTATGTCGATAATATCAAAAAGAGGGAAATAATTGCGGATTACACAAATATTGGTCTCCGTTCGAGGATCGAACCTGAGGACTTACGTTTCACATCTGGTATTTTAACCAAGTGTGACACCGACAGTGCCATAATAATGTGTTAATTTATGTTTTAGATACTATTTAAAGGAAGATACATATTATATATAAAATTGATTATCATTCTTCACACTCTTTTAAATTTATGTTATTCACTGCCTACCCCAACAGTATCCAGGCATGAATATATATTTGAACGTGTAAAAATTAACAGCTGACTTTCTAATGCGACAAGGCAACGTGACTGTATCGAAACAGATCTTAATTCTTTGAAGGTCGGACCGAAACCCAATCGTGCAATGCCATATCAAATGTTGAAAAGGATACAGTAGTTGACGGTAGTTACAGGTGGTTTAGACGATTTCAAATTAGGTCGAATGTTCTCGAATGGACTAGATATTAAATTGGTGGACATATTGCCTTCTTTATGTATGTTTCATAGAAAACTAATGGTTTGACAAAGGTGGTAGACATATTGCCTTTTTGATAAATGTAGAAAGCTAATCGTTCGACAATGCTGGGCTTATGTTATTGGTAGAAATAACTTCTAGATTTATAGTAACTCGTTCCAATAAAATACAAATTTGAAGTGATGTGAACTCTAGGTTTGAACTGCTGGACTTCGGCTTGGCACAAAGTCTTCTTCCATCTGAGTTAACGCGTCCTATACTCAATGCACTGCTGGTATAAAATACTATGCTCTACTTTAGTAAAACTATCCTGTCAAATATAATTCCCAGAGTCCAGACTACCTCTATAACCAATCCTTCAATTGAAAGAGCTCGGTCGATAGTTCGCTAGCTTTGTGTGGACTAGCAAACTTCACCATAAGGTTAAGACACCATCATATTTCAATAGATATCTTTATTAGCTAATAAGAAAACCTGTGAATACAATAGGTGGCGAAGTAGAATGAAGGATTAACATTAATTAAGTGCTAGACATTACGCCGAGAGACCCTATAATAGAATAGTGATGTCATCGACCAATCAAGTAGAAATTCAATCTACTTATAAGGCTTTTGTTACGGCTTAGCAGTGTTGTCGGGTCGCAACGCTGTTAATGGCTTTTCTATTATAATGTTTTATGTATCGGAAGATTTCTTGATGAGCTCTATGAAATGATAAATTTGATTGGAGGTACAAAATTTACATTCGAGTAGATAGTGACAAATGCATAGATAGGATTGTGAAGAAATTGAACGACTAACGGCTGATGCTAATAATTAATCAATCGAAAAAATTAGATTGAAGTCAATCTGGATTGTTTTCGTCTTTTCGATTTGTCATTTACCATGTCGCCATAGTTTTTTCACTACTGAGATTGATTATTGGCAATATAGTATCAGAAAAAAGATTGAGCTGTCAATCTTTAACGGTAAATTTTGGATTGGGATTATTTATTGTTAAGTTTTAGTTTAAGCTTGAAGAAAATCGTATGTATCCTAGAGAATAGTATTGATTTTTAGATATGGAAAGATTCCGGATTATAGAGTAACCCTTCTTGTTCGATCGTCTGTTACGGACTTAAACGGAGTATCCACCGTTTAAGATGGTTATCTCTCGCTGATCATCACAATTTTGTTGGCCTGCTTGGAACCATATAGATAGGCTGAGCCCTACCGCACAATAATACAATCAACACGCACTAAAACGGTTAAGGAAAACATCGTGAGGAAACCTGCATTCCATAGCGAATTATAAGAATATCTATGGTAGGCCAGCGTGGTGGACTATATGGCCTAACCACTCTCAATCGTACTGTCGATTGTAGAGTAGGCCCGTGCCCTGCAGTGGCACGTATATGGGCTGATACAGTACAGTTTTTGTATTCACAATATTAGTGGGATTATAAAGTATCAGACTTGGTATGTGTATAACAAAAAGGCCTGCGACTGCATTGCTCAATTCAGGTGTTGCTACAATTGATATCCGACATGTGAGACAGATCACGAATATTATTGGATACTTGAGTTTTATTATTCAAATATTTCGCATTGCAGTATTTCGCCATATTGTCAACTAAGACTTTGACCCGTGAGGCCATGAATTCGATCAAAACTTGTCGAGCAATTATCCGACCCAAAAATAGAGCCCAAGCATATTACCACGCTGAGCATACTCTAATTTTAGGCAAATTGAATAACGATTTTCAAATCCAAAATTCTTGCAAAAATTATACTTCTTGACCTGGGAATCGAAACCTCAGGCTACAGACCGTATAAAGTTTCACAAAATTTAGTCTTATGTTTATAAAAACTTTATGTCTGTATCAGCCCATATACGTCCCACTGCAGGGCACGGGCCTACTCTACAATCGCCAGTACGATTGAGAGTGGTTAGGCCATATAGTCCACCACGCTGGCCTAGTGCGGGTTGGCGAACTTACATACCATATAAATTCTTATAAACCGCTATGGTATGCAGGTTTCCTCACGATGTTTTCCTTCACCGTTTTAGTGCGTGGTGATTGACTATCAATACACACAAAAACTTCATGTATTGGCGAAATTAAACAACCATCTGCAATCCGTCTCACCAGACGCGTTTGGCTTCGAACTGTAAATATAGTCCAATCCCAAGGTGAAGGTCGCCACACAGATTCAGTGTTTCAACACACCTACACTGAGATTTCGCTTTCATTATATTAAATAGTGATTGTAACAAATACAGAAAAATTGAAATGAAATTGAATAGAAAATAATATAATGAAAAATAAATAGGACAAGTTTAAGTAACTATGTTCCGACAATCGCTTATGTGCGTTGTGGTTTGTTAGAAAAAAGCCTGATGACTACTAAGTTGTTGAAGGTTTGAGTTTTAGCAATTCTTTTTTGTATTAAAATAATGCATACGTGTAAATCGTAATTAAAGTAAATTGCAATTTGCAAACTTAATAATTATCAGTCAATGAATGTCCTTCTATCGTCCATCGACCTACTTCCTATATGTATAAACTCACGCCTTTTTCCCAGAAGAGGTAGGCAGAGGTGCAACCATGACACCAACATTTAACCTTGTATTTTACATCCAACGATGTGATATGAGGCGAGCCTATCGCCATATGAAGCACACATTTCTAACCTGGAGCTGACAGTAATGAATAGAAAATCCACTATCACTTTTCCCGACCCAGGATTCCAACCCGTAGTTCAACCGAGACAGTCCAATTATTAAGAGTTAGACCACAAACATAGTCCGTAGATAGAAAGTAGCGCAGTGACTAACGCCGCGCCGCCATAATAAAGTCAAATTAAAATGATGGATCGCGCCATTGTTATGCAAAAGAGCTGTTTATTGAGCAATTAATTTTGATAGCAACCTTGCGTGGTGAGACTCGCATATTAACAAGACACTTTGAATTTAAAATTAAGCTTTGGACCTTATACTGGCCTCTTGACTTTATCCCACAGTGGTGTGGGATATCAGACTAGCATGCAGGGACAGGGGAGGGACAGGATTTATTAATTTATTCTATCACATATATTTTTATATTAATGAGATTTTAATTACTTCTTCTCGTATATATCATCTATACATATAAATAAAATTGAAGTGTCTTTTTGTAAAGTGAAAATAAAAAAAAAATACCAACTACATATCGTTATATACACGATACGATATAATAAGGAGTAACTTCTTTTATAGAAAAATTCTTTTATTTTAGAAAAATAAAGTTTTTGTTCAATTCCACGCGGACGAAGTCGCGGGCACAGCTAGTAGAAAATATAAATATAATCTGTATATTATTAAACGAACAACTCTGAATGAATGTAATTGCTAATTCTGTAACTATTATACTACACTCGCCCGTTTCCTTGTACAATACTTATATATGAAATAACATGTAATTTTATCGGTGGCGCACCGATGGTGTATCTGTTATGGGCCAAGTGATTAATTTGGCATTATTTATAATGCCCGGGCAATATGAATAATGCCAAATACGAGCGGGCAATGTGATTATAAACAATAAATTTATCACATTGCCCGGGCATTATGAATAATGCTCAGTGCCTATTGGGCACAGTGATGTAAAGCGAATCGAAATCAAAACAATGAGCCGAAGTGGCATCGTGCGGCTATTGCAAGGTCACGCACCTCCCTTGGTACTACTCCCATGAAAAGGTAACGCAGCATTCCTGAGAAATCAATTATAGTAACCTAACTTCAAAACAATTGTTGTCAATACAAATTTGCTTCTGCAACGTCTCCGGCGCTACGGGAAGTTCAGCCCCTTCGCCCTTGCGTAACAAAAGATAGGCACCCATGCTCACCTCCGCAGCTTCGGCTTTCTGGTCGCCTCTGGCGACCAGCCTCAGCCGCTACGGCTCGCACGGTTGCCTATCCTTCGTTACAGCGGGCGGGGGCTGCTCTCCCTCCGCGCCTTCGGCTTTTTATATACACTCTAGGGTCGGTAGCCAAAAGACTACATGAAGTAGGGGTGTCCCGAGTCGGTTTTGGGGCACAGTCGACCTAACTGATCCATAAAGTGGGTACACTAATTTTCTTCTGAAGATAATTTTTCGGACGTTAAAAAACAACTAAACATAAGCAGATCAATTCCACCTTTCTAATTTATGGGTCTATTGCAGATGCGACAATGCGGCAGCGCACCACGTAAAAATTTACCTATTAATCACATTGCCCGATCATCTTGTAGCCATGTTCATAATGCCCTGGCAATGTGATAAATAGGCGAGTTTAGATTGTAATTAATCACTTGGCCCGATATGGCTTGGCATTATTCATACTGCCCGGGCATTATGAATACTGCTCGCATTAATCACTTGGCCCATAACATATCGATTTAATAAATAAATTGAAATAATTTCAAAAGAGCTACACTATACTTTGATCAACCAGAACATACATACATTTAAGTCCAACATACATACATACTGATCGAATAAAAAAACCTCCTTTTTAAAGTCGGTTACCCGCCCAGACACAGCCTTTCCAAACGTCCGCAGTACTCCACGTATCGCGCGAAGATCTAGTAGTCTGCTATTGTCCCGCTCTCGGGCTTTGTGCGCGCATTCCAAGGCAGTAGGTCTCTCATATGTGAGAGGCCGCCTGGGAGAGTACCACCGCAATGTCTATTACTCCCGTCAAACAGCAGTTTAAATGTACTGTTGTGTTTCGGATTGAAGGACATTGTAGCCAGAGTAACTACAGGTCATATTGAGACTTTATATTTTGTGTCTCAGGATGGCGAGCGCAGAAGTGCCAATCATTGCTTTGTAATGCAATGTGTTGTTTGGTTTTGCTACTGTTCATGAGAGGTCGTATCGCTTACCACCAGGCGAACGGTATGCTCGTCTCGCCATTCATGCAATAAAAAAACTCTCGTTAGGACGTAGACTTCTTCGCAAGGGTAGTAACGTCATGGAAAATCGATGGTTGTGTTATATCTTAATCTTTGTCCTACTGGGTGACTTTTTGGCATCTGGAAAAATAATGTACAAGTACAAATAAAAACTTCAAGTGTATCTATATGTAGAGCCTACTATTGATATTGATATTAAGATAAAAGTGATATTTTTTGGAAAGCGAAAATACAAAACTAAATTGTTGTTCGGCCTTATTTTGATTGTGCTTATAATTTATATCTTCAAAGCGATATATCTTATTCTATAATCTTAATAGATTTCTTGAGAATAATCTTTTCAAGACCGTAATAATTGCGCATACTTGGGTCCTAAGTCGAGCAATGGACGTCCATAGGCTGAGTATATAATTTTAACATGGACAAAACTTTCAAAATTAATATTCTTTCTTTATTTGTTTACAACCAGCCTGCAGCAATTATGCACTATAAAGTTAGTTAAAACATGAAAGCGTCTTATGCAAAAACGGGTGTGCTTGCCAAGTGTGTAAAAAACTAAAAAAAATACGCTTTAGCCAGTTAAAACATTAAAAAGTTTCATAAAAACCAAGGCTACGTACATTGAGAATATGAACTCTTAATTTCGCTTATTAAAGTTATAATTTATTGGGTACGAAGTTTTTCTCGAAAGTTAACGCAAATGTTAGTTTTCTGACTAGCAAATTTGTTTGTATTGATAACTACAATAGCGGATTTGCGCGACTTGGTATATTTCACTCTATTTTCATGTTACCTGGTATTCATAAATGCATACATAGTACATATATAAACTCACACCTTTTCCCAGAAGGGGTAGGCAGCGGTGCAACCACGACACCGACACATCGCCATGTATGTTCCGTCCCACGATGTATTACCGGCCCTTTTCTTTATGTTTGAAAGAGTATCGAATATATTTCACTTCCGTGCACATCCCACGGGAATACGATATTTTGCCGGGATATAAAGTAGCCTAGGTGTTAATCTGGGATGTCAGCTGCCTCTATACCAAATTTCATCACAATTGGCTAAGTGGTTAGAGCGTGAAAAGGTAACGAACACACAAACTTGCGCATTTATAATATTAGTAGGAAGTAAGATGTAAAACTGCCGTCCTCAAGCTAAAAAGCCGTTAAGTACAAAAATCGCTTTTTTGAGTTATGCACAAAAAAGCGATATTACAGTTCTAAATTGAAAGTTTCGCTACTTGAAAGTGCCTCCTGCGATGTATTATTCAGTACTCTAAGGTCTTAAAGATGACCACTTGTTATTAGGTAACATATTTAAAAAAAAAACGCTTTTTGTGCGTAACTCAAAAAGCGGTTTTAATACTTAACGACATTTTAGCTTGAGGATTGCAGAAAAGGACACCACATAAACAATAATCCACTCCACAAGTCTATACAGACCTTCAATTTTAGGTAAACACCATAAAACAACCTCAAAAATATTTACTTCGATCGAAAAGCTATTTCCGATCGAGACCCAATGTCACGGTTCAGCGCATTGCAATCCGTAAATACCAGATCGACGTCTAAGTACTCGGGTATGTAATTCCTTTGAGGAAGGGGAGGGGGGAAGGGGGAAAGGGGAGCTTCCCTACAAGAGAAGCGGGATGTAATATTGCGGTTCGAGTGATACGCAGTTCAAATGGCTCTCGGCTACCAACAAGACGTAGGGAGGTTTGAACACATGTCGGTTTACATGATGGAAAATTCGGATCGAGTTTTATTTTTAGTATAGCGTTATGTAGGTTTTAACGCTGGTATATGTGTTATTTTGAATGATATACATAAACTCATTGGTTTCATATTTTTTCCATCTGTCTAGTAAAAATAATTAAAAAAGGTACTCCATTCCACTACAAAGTTTGTGCTGTAGAATTGAGAGTGTTCATCTGCGAGATTATTAATTGTTGTTAACTGATACAATTACACCGGCTTGGTCAAATTCGTATACATAGAAACGAAACACAACTACGTAGACACTTGGTGGATTACCTATTATCAACTACAGAGGTTTATTTTTAGGCGTATAAGAAAGTTTCTCTACCAGAATATTAATCTACAAAACGCTCAACAGTCACATACATAGTCCTGAGCACATAAAAATCAATTAAGTTTTGTGTCGTGGATATCAGAAGCTACGAGAGACTTTTCGGTCTCCCAAACACCCAGATCGGAGACAAACATTTAAAGATAAAGACAAAGAAAGTAGCTACACACTTTGCCTTTTATGGCGTACAAAATGTATTACTGTAACTTATTATTATGCTTATTTGTCCGGGATAAATCATCGAACTAGAAAAACTAAAGGAAAACAAAATCCTTCCCCGACTAGTAAAGCAGCACTTAGAACAACTGCGACAAACTATTGAAAAATCTCAAATTCGCATCAATATTAATAAGAATTATTTTGCTAAAAATCACATCCACATGCTGGCATATCAAATTATTATGAAGTAGTCACGTAACAAGCAATTCCCAACTACTTGAACTCAAACATGGACTGGCATGCTCCCCTCGGGAGCCTATTCCCGTCGTATCAAACGCGTAATAAGCCTCCCTTTATCCTGTATGCCTGGGAGAAGTTTGAAGTTCGTCTTAGGCATTTTGTAGGGCTAAGTCTGGGAGTGGGTGGTTGAATTTTACTTATGGATTTTTAATAAGGTTATTTTAATGGTTGTAAGGCATTGTCGTGTATGTTTTGTATAAAAATGTATATACACATAATAGGGATATCTTGATTGGGTAAAGATAATATTTCTATTGATTACTATTAATAAAATTGATAGAAATCTATCGTAGTTTTGGCGTGATTTGCGCTCAAGATGGACCATAATATTATTTTCATATCCGTATTTAAAGTTAAGATTGATTTGATACAAAATGCATACAGTATAATGAAACATTGTTTAGGAACCAAAAAATATATTTTTTAAATAAATAAATAACACTGGTCAACAGTGGTCATGCCACACGAATTCTGATGGGTGATCCTGTTTTGACTATCTAACCTCATTACGAAAACATACTTTCTTTGTTTCAATTACCCTCAGTTTTCTTGTGATGAGGTCAAGTTCATTTTCGGTATTGTAGCGCTAAACACATATGTATGGCTGTGAAAATGGTTCTATATATTTGTTAATTTGCTTGTAGTTGATTTAATTAAATTCTGTGATTCTGCGAATATGCCGAGAAAGTGTATTAAGGATCCTAACCCTTTCTGTTATATTTGTGGTGAACGGAGTTTCAAAAACAAAGGCGAAATTTTTCTAAATTTATTTTGAAAGCTATCATGAGTATTTTGGTTTTGCAGTGGCTCTACTGGACAAAGCTTGGATCCCGTATATTTATTGCATAATATATGTAAAAAAAAATTACTGAATGGAAGAAATAATCACGTCATAAATGCCGTTTACTGTTCCCATGAAATGGACTGAAACTGACATCATGTTTCAAACTGCTATTTTTGTCTTACTCCAAAAAAGGGCATATGCAAATGCAACTACCAGTTGTAAAGGCTCCTAATGTGTTTCTACCGCCACCCCATATCAAATTAGGCCTAATGAAAAATTTTGTAGTGGCGATGAATCGCAATGAAAATGAATTTATGTATTTAAAAGAGAAATTTCCCAAAATAAGCTATGCTAAAATCATACATACAGCATTTTCGTAGGACCTCAAATTAGGGAATTAATACAAGATCTGAAATTCGAAAAAAAACATTAAATGTTTTAGAAAATCTAGATGTTTTCCCAGAGAATTTAGGGGCCATAAGTGTAAGCATGGAAAAAGGTTCCATCAGGACATTTCAAACATGGAGAAGCGTTTCCAGAGTAGATAGATTCCAAGGATGTTGGCTGACAACTGCTGGACGATCATAACAGGCCAACCGAAAGTCAAATATTGCAGAAAATCGTAGACTTTTTCCTTACAAACAACATAATTTGCATACTTCTGCAGAACTATTTTTTATTTTCCTTGTAATTCGTTTTCCTTCACCATATAAAATGTATACGTGATTAAAATGAAGTAACTGCGCATTTTTATTCACAATACTTAATACATGGTGGAAACACTAAAAAAGTTTGTGTGGCACAACAAAAGTGAAATTTTGTAGACCAGTGTAATCACAACGATTAAATAAAGGGTCATACAATGCATGTCCATGGGATTAAATAAAAACAAATGTAACATAATTGAAACTACTGCATCGTCCAAAATTTCTACCGACAATTTTGCAGCCATACTGCGGCATAAAGGTCAATTTCACCCAAACCAGGCCATCGGTTCAGTGTGCCAGTACGCACCGCATGCTTTGTACTGCGAGTTTCGTTAAATAAAAATAACTACTTAACAATAGAAAGACGCTGTCAAACTTACAAAAAGGTAGTATAAAATATCTAATCTATACCAAATACGGCATTACATTTTCTATTGGAAACATTACAATTCTCAATAAATAGTTCGTAATTTAGACTGCTCAGCAATAGTAAATACGTTGGTTAACCTATAGATAAAGTACATACATACATAAACTCACGCCTTTTTCCCAGAAGGGGAAGACAGAAGTGCCAAGACACCCACATTTCGCCTTGTATGTTCCGTCCCGTGATGTAATATGGGACCAACCTACCTAATGTATAAAAAAAATACAATATCATTTTGCCCAACCCGAAATTCTAACCCGAGACCTCAGCTTTATAACAGTACCGTAGTGCAACTACGCCACCAAGGCAATATAGAAAAAGTAAGCAGACTAAAATATGCAATAGAATCTATAAGACTAGATATTTTTTCTGGCCTTGCATTATGCACGTTTTGATCACTCAAGGTTATTTAAAGAGCTATTGAGAGGCTTATGCTAATCTTTACTCTTCACGATCAAATTATACATGAAGGAAGAGCTATCTAAGAATTTATGCTAATTTATCTCTACACGATTGAATAAGAAATGAAGGCCATAGGAGAATAATTACCGACATAGCCCTATGGATTAGCAAGGTAAACTGGGAATGGACAGGACACATAGCACCAAGAACTGATGGATGTTCGGACAGATAAGTTCGAAAGTAGAAGTCATGTACTGGCAGCAAAATTTGGCTTCCATTCATGTGGACGACCTAGCAAAGGATGCAGGAATCACTGTATGCAGGCCGCTTCCAACAGTTCGCTGTGGGGATCCTTGATCAACTGATATTTCCCCTGGCGCCCCTTTGTTTGGTCATTAGAGTTCTTTATTATGCTGACCCGGCATTTTGACTACACTGCGCCTAATGGTAAGCGCAAATGTCGTCCAAGCAGAGTATCGAATGGCATAAGACGTTGTTCCCATGCTACTCGATATAATTATGCCGGCCTGCTGGGAGTTCAATAAAAAGTTCGCTGTAATACTTGCGCTTTAATACTATTTTGTTTTGTGTTCTGCGTGTACTTTAGTTTGTAGTGTTTTGTATGCCTTTCTATTTTTTCAATAAAATTTATTATTTTATTAATATTATTATATCTTACTGTGGGTAAGTACGTGGTGGCCTGTTGGTAAACGTCCTAGACGCCACTGCCGACATGTTCATGGTGGTCGCGGTTTCGAATCCCAGGTCACACTTCTGACTTTTCGAAGTCATGTGTGTATTGATAGTCAATCACCATGGACTATAACGGTGAAGGAAAACATCGTCGGGAAACCTGAATAACATAGCGATTTCTAAGAATTTTTATAGCATGTAGATTTCTACTATATGGCCTAACCACTCTCAATTATACTCTCAATTGTAGAGGAGGCCCGCGCCCTGCAGTGGGACGTGTATAGGCTAATACAATACAGTTAAAGTGGCTAAAAAAAAAGATGATCATGCCTTGATTTTCGACCAAATCGTAGAAACTTGACAATGGTTACTAGTATATGTAATTCACCACAATTACTATCACTTCTTCCTTACTTTAACTCACTAGCACAGAAAAATATCTAGTAATATTCTCTGACTACACGGATATTTTGCTCTTTTCCTTAATGCCTTGTAAAATTTTATTACGAGTGCTTGTCTTAAGTTGGAAGTAATTTAACTCAAGTCAAGTAGAAATGTTTGCTATAAAAGTTTCTCCTTACACAGATAAATAATTAAACAAACCTTTCTCTTTAAATAAATGATTAAAGTTTCTTTTAAACATGAGTTGAAGAAAAAGGTTATTTGTATTTTAAAAATGTATTTTTTTTATTGCTACGAATGGCGAGACGAGCATGCCGTTCGCCAGATGGTAAGCGATACCGCTCATGAACAGTAGCAAAACCAAACCACACCTTGAATTACAAAGCAATGCTTGGCATTCCACTGCGCTCGCCACCCTGAGACATAAGATGTTAAGTCTCAATATGTCCAGTAGTTACTCTGACTACAATGCCCTTCAACCCGAAACACAACAGTGCGTTTACACTGCTGTTTGACGGGAGAAATAGACACTGCGGCGGTACCCACCCAGATGGCCTCTCACATGTGAGAGACCTACCACCAGTAAAGTATAAGCTACTTAACTACCAATCGATGTGTAACTTCGAAGAGAAAAGTGTGTGCTTACTGAGGCATAGTTCGAAGAATCGAAGGTAGTCTGTCGGTTCGAATTTGCGACATTTGTCCCGAAAGTCGTGACCAATCCAGACTCCCGCATACTTCAATTTGTTTTATTTGTATTTTTTATTTTTAACATTTATTGGTGTTTGATATTTTCATTAAAGGGAAGGCCCCTTAAATAAAATTTACAACTCATATCATCGCTCCTGTCCAACAAAGGTGTCAGAGAGGGTTTAGAAATCATGGCGAAAAAACTATTAATATAGTAGTTCTGTATCTGTATCAGCCCATATACGTCCCACTGCAGGGCACGGGCCTACTCTACAATCGACAGTACGATTGAGAGTGGTCAGGCCATATAGTCCACCACGCTGGCCTAGTGCGGGTTGGCGGACTTACATACCAAAATAATAAATAAAAAATATAAAATAATAATAAATATATTACTTATATCGAAATTATTATTTTGCAATGAAATATTAAGTACTAAGTACATAAGCTCCAATGTCTTACCTATATCATAACCTAACAAGTAAATAATCGCGTATTGTTACTCACCGTTTATTTTCATACACAAATAAAACGTATACATTTATACTCTCTTTTGACCTACTGCATGTCTAGAATAATTCATCACACATCGCAGATAAACAGTACCCCATGTTCCCCTAAGTTTACAGATGCTCCGATAATCGAGAAAACAAATCGATAAGTTTTAGTCGAATTTCATCCATAATAATCGATGAAAATTGCATCAAAATTATTCTGAATATAATCGTCTTCTATGTTGGTAAAATACAAGATATTTTTTATTAAGTTTTTGCAAAGGTTTAGTTTGTTTCTAACCATTTATAACCCACTACGAACTCACAAAAAGCTAAATATTTTTCAGCGTCTAAAAATAATATTTCCAGTAGAAAATTCGGAAGGCTCCCACATATAACCGTTTCTACGCAGCAAATAGCTACTTATATATTATTTTTATCCTGACTTCTGAGAGAAACGACTCAAATATTCATTTCATAGTGTATTTCCCCGTATAAACAAAATAAGACCTTTATATTCCCCACTCTCCTCTGACCCACACTCCTAGAATAATTCATGACACATCGCAGATAAATGGCGCCCACGTGCCCCTGTTTACTGCCGACGCTCCGATTTCACTCGATAATCGATAAAAACAGTGCCAACCCTATTTTTAGAACTTTGAAGTCTTGGTGTGTTTTTTCAAGCAAGTGTAATTAGTAGAGAGCGCGTCGAGCTGTTGTTACCAAAAGTCGACAGTTTTGGTAGGGTTGTCGCACGTGAAATGTTTATTTGTCAATTTTAGAATTTAATTACTTCTATATCTTTACACAAAAACATTGCAGAATTGACAAAGTTCACTGATATATTTTCTTTTTAACGGAAAATGACCTTTCCATGTTATTTTATGGTTAAACTTAAAATGGAAAATTACATTTATTTTGAGTTATCTAGTCAGAATAACAACATATTTAACACGCAAAAGCAAAGCCATCTCATTACTTTCCGATTCCCTTAAGACACTATAATACCCAAAAAGAAACTTATCATTACAATACGCCAAAATAACTGGAGCATGACTCTACTATTTTTAAAACCCCTCTTTATATGCCTCTCTTTTACTTCTAACAGAAAATAAACCCACGTTATAACATGCACAACATTTGCCACTAAAACAAAAATATTTTAGAGCAAACTAAAAATATTCCTCCCAAGTGGCAACCCTAGCGGCGTAACACAGGCTTTATGTCGCGAATTGTCTTTGTTCTAGTTCCAGCCCGTTTTAGTTATTACACTCTGTGGTTCTTTGGTATATTCTAGCCTCTAATAAACATAACCTTGTTCCATAAACTTGGTGTTGAATTAAAAATTGCATTTTTAAAACGAAAATGTAGACGAAAAATAGGTAGGGTTGTTGAATAGCATACGAATGGAATTAAACTTTTTACAGACATGAAAATGTGTGCAAAGTTTAATTAAACTTAATGAAATTTAAATGGTTACCTTACCAGTCAACTTGTTAAGACTGTTAACTGTTAAGACCCTCAACAAGGGTCAGGTCAAAAGTACTCTGAACCAACGAGAATGCATGAAGAGGTTGATGAAAGTGGATGAAGCGAAAGTAGTATGTCAGGATCGAGCAAAGTAGCGGTCTATAGTCTCTGCCTACCCCTATGGGATACAGGCGTGACGATTATGTATGTATGTTAAAGTCGAAATCAGAAATAAATAGACCGAACCGGAAACTCAATGTTTTCTACCATAGTTTATTACGAAAACGGATATACTACCAACTTTAACAACATTTATCTACAAAAGCATTATAGCGTTAATATTTCCAAAGGAATAACGTTTAAAATGCAAACATTATTATCCCTTGGTTAAATAACATTGAAGCAAACCGGATCGTAATAAAAACGTTAAATGCTTTTTTATGCCTTTGTCGTTTGAACAAGTCATTGTGGTTAAAGGACCTTTCTCACTTTTACATTTTAGGCGCGTAAAATAATTTTAAGCCAGAATTGAAACTGCCAAAGACTTGTCAAGAAATAAAGCTTTTAGAATTAGAGACATTGGGGTGTCCGAAAGCATAAATTGAAATACACATATGATAGAAATCTCTTCATATTATGTAGTACCTTACGTGTGTCGCATTTCGGGTCTAGCACGTATAAGTTCGCTTTCCAATGAGCTGACATAACTTAGTGACTTTATTTTTATTACATTATTCCCTTTATTTGATATGCCTTTTTGTATATATACATATTATAAAATAACAAAATACATATTAAAAAAACTATTGACCTTTCGATGGCGAGGCTCAGTACGTAGGAATTAGTCAACATTTCGTAGTCAATAATTTATGCCCGAAAAGGCGATAGGCTCGTTCCCTATCACGTCGTGGGATGGAACAAAAAAGACGGAATGAAATCCTGATAGCACTACAGCCTACTCCTTCTGGTACAATGCCGTGAGTTTATATGTTTATGTAAGTAATTATCTCGCTATATTAATAATTAAAACCGTATACATATGTTGGAGCCGAAACATGATACACATGCTTCACTATGACAGTCACTATCATATATCCGAATATGTGGTTTAAGAACTTTATTTCCCTTAGGAATTTACATTCACTTATATGAATGCTTTTATATCTAGAGAGTGGTCAATTTCGCAACAATATTGCGCAGTCTCGATGAGTACCAACAGCCGGATCGTGACGGTATTACGAAGAGTAATGTTTTCCGAGCAAATATTGTCCCCGCCGTGATTGCTGCGGAACGAACCGCCCCGAATCCATGGAGAATTTTCAATTTCCAATAGTTACGATAATATCAGTATTAATTAGTTTTTGATATCTTTAACCTGAATCATGGTTATATAGAAACTGTTTTTATGTATGTCGCTAGATTTGGTTATGAATTTAGATATTTTTGAAAGCCACTACGTAATACATGAATTTTATTGGGTACCTGCAAAAACATGTGTGATTTTATACCACTTAGACTCTTGAAATTATCAAAGTTAGACGTTTGAACAAAGTTAGTTAATTATATTGGGCTTTTTAATATGCATATATTTAAGTTCGCTTTTTTTTCAATATAAACTGCGTGAGTATATTTCGATACTAAGCACTCAAACATTATCACTAGATTAATAAATACTTCTCAAACTATAACCCTAACTCCACACAATCCCAAATACCAGTGTTATGATTGTAATTCCGCGTCTGCGTTTGTTCATTAGTGCTCGCGAACGCGCGGTAATTCGCCAGTGTGCAAGCACCTTAATGCGGACGCCACACCGTTGGCGGAAATTAAAAATGTACATGACTTTTACATTAAATTTATTTTTTTCATAACGCTACAAATTGTGTTTGTTCTCCTTTTCTATTTGAATGGCACTGTGTTCTGGGTGAATTATATTATTTCATTCATTTAAACTATAAATTTGAGATACATGGGTCGGTGGTTACCCAATTTTTTATATAACAGAGGGCTTAAAAGGTAATTTAAATTGTTAAAGTGAATTTTGTAGACCACTACTTATTATAAGTGAATAATAGACAACCCTTTAATAATAGTGCGATCTCTCCCAAACGTTTCATGATTAGTCACCCTAAAAATAATATTAGTTGAGAGAAAATAATCACAGCTGCTTTCCACATATTGAAAGAATGAGCAGGCACTTTATCTTGAAAGTATCTCATATATGTTTGGAATTATGACAGAGAGAAGTTAATTTTACAAAGTGGTCGTGTGACGGAGGTAATTCCGCTTTATAAAATATTAATGTATTTGCATTATTACTTCCGTCATACATACTGTACCGTAGATAAATAAAAATCTACAGTCGTATACATAGTCCTGACCATATATAAGTATCATATACAGAGATAGATGCGCAACTCTGCTTTCTTTTATTTTTCGACGTGATTTCACCATCAGAGGGCGCGCTAGGCAACGCGCGAAATTTCCAATATTTCAAAATTTGTATCTTTCATAACCTTCTGTAATCTTAACCAATATCAAGAAGACATTGGTTAAATTTATAAAAATTCATAATATCAACATACAAAATATATTTCTTGATTTAGTGGCACACTACAACCATTTAACAATTCCATTTTAACCACTTACACGATAATTTCTTGTTCTCGCCAGAGCGTGGCGCTAGAATTGAAATAATCATTTTCAATACTTTTCATGTACGAAGTCGCACCCCTATGGTCCTGACGCCCTTTAATATACTAGTCTTGTTAAGTCTTACAAACACCAAACTCAAAGCAATTGTCCCCCATTCAATTTGTATACGCTGTGCGGACGAAGGACGACCAAACGTATTGTCTACCCATCACGTTGGGGGACTGATAGCGTGAGATGTTTGGTTACTTGATCGCTGATTGATAGACAAGGAACTGATCAAAATGGTGAACTACGTACACATATAATAGTGGGTTAATAGTTGGATATAATAGAGAGTTTGAAACTTGGATAAATCACGTGGTCCTGCGTTTCGCAGCCAGCGTTTAATCAACTGGATCACAAAGGATGCCAATCAATGACATCATTAAAACCGTTGATGTAATATTCGCCAAGATTTTGATTAGTTCACCTATCTTTAATTTACATACAAAATATCACGCCATCAATATTTCCCTTTGTGGTGGTTGTCCCTTCAATGCATATTGAAATTAAAATAAAAACCAAGATTTGCAGTCCGCTGCTTCTGTTACAAATATATATTTTATTTGCGAGTCCCTGACTAGTAAAGCCTAATTGTGCATCCACACTGCGTTTTCTTTTTGTAGAACAAATTGTACAACAATGTTTTCATTTGGTAAATGTTAGGCAACATGTACTAACAATAAAAACAATTTTATTATCAGATGTTGCTGAGTAACATTTGGAAACGATGCTCAACAAAAAGTACCTGCAGTGTGGATGCACCGTAAAATACAATGTTTGGCACAAAAATATCAACTACACAATTGTCTTCTGAGCATCAAAGTCGCACTTGTCGATTCAAAGCCGGCTCTACCATTAAGTCAGTTGTCAATTCGTTTCGCATTCAGTGTTATGTATGCTAAGTGTAGAAACGTGAGTCACAAGCTTTGCGAAATTTAACCACATATTTACATACCACGCTCTGATGGCGCGAAAAATCGATATTTTCTAACACTTGTTTGATGCGCGTCGCATCTGAAAGGCACATTTGATCAAATGACTGATAATTTCCGGAACAACTATGAAGGTTTTTTCTTAAATGTGAATAGTATGGTTTAATCTTTAATCTTATAGATGTGGGAATAGTTACGCTTCAGATCAAATCAAATAACGAATGTCCAGATAATGTTCAGTATTTAATCGTCTTCTTTAATGAATCTTTAAAATGCGTCTTCATCAGTCTTTCTTCACGTTTTACATCGTCTCCGAGACTGTTCTCTCTATTCCGTACTTCAACATCTTAATCATTCATCCTCTAACTCTTTCCATCTTAAATACTTTCATTAGTCATCTCTTTTACAATGCTTTTACAAAAACCACGTTCCATGTCAGTCATTTGTCTAACGTTCCATTTTACTCATCTTACTTCAAACATTCAAATCCTGCATAGATTATGGCGTAGAAAATATACGAGTAATTCTCGATTTTCGATTGTCTATTTGAGGCAGAGTCGACTAGAAAGTGAATGAATTTCTAGAAGTTATATATTTCATGTAGAAAAATACTTGCTTTAGGTCTAAATTGCTGTAAGAACGAAAAGTCACACATTTGCATCTAAACGTCCATCTAAATTCCGTCTGACTGATAGTTGACCTTATTTATTATATTATAACTTCATAAATTAATAAAATAATGAAATAATTGACAAAATAAAATATTATTAAACTCAACAGCTAAATATTCTTACACTAGGCTGACCAAACCCATTTCCTAGACCTACTACCTCATACTCAACCATACCTAACTTCATAATCAAGATTTCACGTGGCCAAATATCACGCCTCGTATGTCAAAAATTGGATCAGAAAATGTGCGCAAAATCAGAAAAATATTATCGAAAGCCCATCTACCACATCACTAGGTGTAACAAGCTTACACAGCTCGCTGGCTACATCGACATCGATATACTAGAGACTGTCCAGCCCTCACACCCGCCACTGCAACTCCTGTGTCGCAGGATCAACAGTGGCACGCAATGTTATGACACCGAGCATTGAACCTCGGCGAGTCTCCGGGAATGTCTAACTTGTCTTTAACCCGCAACGAAATTAATCAGAAAGTTAAATTAATAGGAGAAGTTGGAAATAAATTATTGTCCACTTCCCTCCGTGCAAAGCGGGTGACAAAACAATGGACTAAAGAGGCAAATAACCTCGCAAAACCACTTTTACAGCCGGAGAAGCCAGCCGTAAAGCACCACGGATCAAATTATTATTAACTTAAAATGGGATCTATTTATGTGAGGTGTTATACTTGATTCCAGTAATATATATGGCAAAAACGCCGGAAAGCACGGAAGTATCGGATCGATATACTCGAGCTGTAGCTATATTTTCAGTTAGCTACTATAAGGTGCCATTCCTTAGCTTCTTATTCGATTCTCTTTCTTTTGTAACTTGATAAATCGACGGTCCCTACGTTTACGCAATTATAAGTGGAGATAAAGGTTTATAATTTATTATAATTATATAAAATGGAAATGTTATTAAATGAACATGATAAAATATAGAAATTGCCACTTCAAATGTTATTGGTGTAAGCAAATTTACAGTTTCGATAGTTTACGTAGAGACCGTGGAAATACGAGTATAAGTAGACCCCCGGTGATCCGGCCCTTGTCTAATCAGGCGCCTCTTGCAATTCGGCATGCTTAAAGCTCAAAATGCGACTCGAAACAACATTTTATATCGATATATGTTTCAGATGGAATCTTACAACTTTGTTATGTAATTTGTCAGATTACAAGGGCTCTATTAAGAAAATATCCGGACTATAAGGGGCCTGTATAATACGAAAATGATAGTCCAACACTGCCCTGCAAAAAGTAACCAAGGGCCCACTATACTTCTAGGAAGTGTTTTCTCTTGCTAAGAATGAAACTCTGTCTCAATTAATGACTATTATTCTCCAAACTTTAATTCCAAGCTAAATGATTAATGATTAAATGATGATCAGACCGATCACACACCAAAAGATAAATCTAAAGACCACTGTATTACATTATCAAATTCCCTATTCCATTTTCCTCATTTTAAATCTATTTATTATTTGAACACGCCTCTCCATTCCTTATCTCCGAAGTCTAAGTTAGAAAAAGTATTTAATATTTATTTATTTATTTATTTAAAAACTTTGTACAATTTAATAGTACAGGCGGACTTAATGCCTAAGGGCATTTTCTACCAGTCAATCTTAAGGTAGTGCAGAGAGACGGAAGCAGGTGCTTATTAATTTATAAGGAAAAAAATGAAAAGAAAATATATATAAAATATAAATAATAAATATAATGGTATACGCTAAAAAAATACGTAAATTCGTTCTCCCTCTCTCTTTTTCAGCCACTGGAAAACCAATCCAGAACATAGGCCACCCTTAAGGATCTCCACATTGCCTTGTTGGGAGTGACCTGCACACAGCGACTTCCCTCAACCTCAACTAATTTGTCTATCCAGCTATAAAAATATATTAATTTTAAGAAACGACGAATAAAATGTTTAGTTCTAAAATATAACCTTACATTACCAACGTTCCTACGTTTTCTGTTAGCCACCGTCGTTAACTACTTTTATTCTTCTTGTAGAATTCGATTGTCAAGTTGAATGGGTCGCTTTGTCGACGTCGTTACAACCTTTTACAATGTGTTCAGACAGAAGGGGTGGGTATTTGTCGATTAAAAGAAAAGTGAATTGAATGCTTCGGAATTGATTGATGCTACCTTCTACATGATAAAGAACATTCGAGATTTAATATGCTGGTACACATTCAAATAAAATTAAACCGAACGTAAAATAATATTCCGAATCATTCTACAACATAAAAATAGATAAAATAACAATAAACATGTACAATAATGTTGTAGTTAGATAGGTAACGGTGATATCGATATTACGGTGGTTTTGCTACTGTTCATGAGCGGTCGTATCGCTTACCATCAGGGGACCGGCATGCTCATCTCGCCATCCACTGCAAGAAAAAACCCATCAGCGTTTTACTCTTCAACTAAGGCTGATTTTAGAGTCATGCTGACCGCGCGCTGACCGTCAGCGCTGACAGTTGAAATGTATGAGCTTCTAAGGAGCGTTTTAGAACAACGCGTAGTTGTCAGCGCTGGCCCCCGTCCGTAAGCTACGCGCTGTGCTGTCAGCGCCGACAGTCAGCGCGCATTCAGCGTGACTCTAAAACTAGCCTAAGTCTTACCTGCATATTCTCTAAGATGATATGTCTTGTTGCAGCTGCACTCGGAGTACCGCAGCACGTACCGATGGCACGAGTACAAGGAGCAGCAGCAGCAGGGCGTGGTGAAGCAGCCCGCGCCCACGCCGCCCTCCGCCTTGCCTATAGCCAGGGGTGAGTACAGAACTAAACTCATCATCGTTCATCTGTCCATCAATCTACATTTATAGACAAACCGCACTGTTGGAGAGACACCGGCTGTGAAACAAGAGGCCGTGGTTTCGATCCCCGCACCAAAACAAATATTTATGTGAACCATGGGTACTTGTTTCGGATATGGGTGTTTTTGAGACCCAAGTCTCTCGTAGTTCCTGATACCCACGACACAAGACTCGATCTCAGTGTGGGATCGGAAGTATGTATGTGAGTATCAGGTGTATTTATTTATTTATTATTCATATAAAAATGATTAGGTAAAAATCTCTTGGCCTATCTGGGGGCGTGGCCGAGCCCCCTCCAAGTCGAGCTATAGGCCGTAACATCCTTTTCTCGAAGCAATTCAGACCATTTTCAACCCCCTATAACTTCGTTGTGGCTAAAGCATGAAGCCTGAATTTTCAGTTACTAAGCGGGCATTGTGTAAACACGGTATATTTAAAATTTCATTCAATTTGAACCAGTAGTTCAAGAATTGTAACTAGTCAAACTTTCTTAATTTTATCACTCACTGACTGACCGATCATCAAAAGTCTAAGGCACTTCTAGCCGACATAGAACCTTCAAATTTAGAATATAATTAGTGTTTAGTGTCTAAAGTAAGGGAAAATTCAAACATTTCATAATTTGTGTCTAGTTTTCTAGATAGACCAACTGCGTGAATAACTTTGTAATCTCATATAAATGTATAGGATTACAAAGTTACATTTGCAGTTAATGAATCATTGTACCCGTATATAATGGAATAATAGTAGTAGATGTACCTAGATATATGAAGCATAACGGGAGGGAGGTATAGAGAGGAAAAGGGTGTATTCAGCCCATGAAATTGTACAACATACCTCTAAAATAACTTGCAAATAAATAGTAAACTAAATAGCTCGAAAATATCAATTACCATGAAAGAGAGAACATTAATAATCAAATCCGCTATATTTGTGATAAATTGATACCTACAAAAATAAGAAAAAGCCATAAGGCAGAGGCTTTAAGAAAAATCGTTAGTGATATTCTAGAAGTAAAAAGTACCGAAAAGGAAAAAAGTAGGACTCTACAAAAAGACGTGAGATCCCATCAAAAACATCCTGTAAAAAAATTCCAAGTCTCGCAGCTCAGGTTTTCTACCGCAAAAAGTTGTGAGATGCATGTAATACCAAGTCGATTCATTTATTTAGTCCTTAAGGGACCTTCTATATAAAGTTATTACGTAAGTTATTACCGTATCAATATTAAAAATTATTTACGTTTTAAATAAATAGATCGACTTGGCCAGCAGCATTATGTATAAATTGTACGATACATTATGTTTTCATGCGATGGCCAAGTCGATCCATTTATTTAAAACGTAAGGAATTTTTTATATTGATATGGTAATTACTTACGTAATAACTTTATATAGAAGGTCCCTTAAGGACTAAATAAATGAATCGACTTGGTATTACATGCATCTCACAACTTTTTGCGGTAGAAAACCTGAGCTGCGAGACTTAGAATTTTTTTACAGGATGTTTTTGATGGGATTACTCAGTTTTGCCCATAGCTAGAGATGAGTTCATATCTAAACTAACTGGGAAATTACTTGGTCTGTTCATGTTTTTCTGGTCATTTTAAAGCAGTGGTTCTTAACAGTTGGTCCCTAAAAACATTCCAAGTGGTCCCCGGAGCCTTCCTAATGTCATAATAAAAATAAATTTATGTGTGACGAAAGCTGTAAAGTAATCGAAAAGTTATAAAAATCAACCAAATCCGCGATAAAATCCGTACATAATAGTTTAATTTCAATATTTAAAAGTATTTCCATTGTTTTATATTTTTTACAAGCAGTGGCCAATTAATGACAATCATTCACAAACCAACTATTTTAAACATTATAATTATTTAGATACAAGTAAAAGTAAGTTATTGTACTTCCGAGTAGATATGAGATTGGGACTGCTAGAAGAATATCTCTTCAAATACTGTCTAGTCGAACTTTTGGTCCAAAACCGCATTTCCTCTAATTTCAAACTTCCAATAACATTAAAACCAAGCAAACCAACAGATCAGAGCCTAACAGTAAAATCCACTCAAGAATTGATCTAAATTGCATTAAGCTACCAACAACCATCAGTAAGGATAATCGTTTCAAATGGAATCAATTCCTGCAAATGTTAGCCAAGTTAGTTCAAGAGGCTGTTACTAACTCTGCGGATTAGACTGCTCAATATTCTGCCGTGGAATCGCTGTTATATCTGAGCGAACTGAATGTTAAAACATTGTTTGGTTTGAAGTAAGCAGTTTGCTGTTCAATGGTAGTTGTTCGTTTGACTTATGTGGATTCAAATGTATATAGATATCCTTCTGGTGCAAAAATGTTTAATATGTTTTTGAACGTATTTTGAGCTGTCAGCGACGAACGGAAAATGAACTTTATCGCGAATTTTACGGATTTTATCGCGAATTTGGTTTAATTTTCACATTTTTTTACTTCCCGACGCGACGCGACGTCTCGATTACTATGTAGTTTTCGTGGCCACGGGACGGAAAAATATATTCCAATATTGCTTACCTTACCTTCAAATAGGTCATAGGAGTCTTCGGGAACTAGGAACTACGAAAAATGTTTTGGTCTCACATTACCCGGAACAAACATTTTTGGACCACACAAACGTTGTTTCGGTTCATGGTCCTCAGGTGCATATTTCAAGTATTTTAAACAACTGCGCCACGAGAGATATCAATCTATAAAAAAATATGTTAACCGTTTTTATAATTTTTGCTCTATTTTTAATTTTAAAAACTCGATCCATTAGCTTATTTTAAACAAGATAACTCCTGACATTTACAATCTGTACGTGGACCAGTTCTGATACATTTACTGTGCGTTCGGACGTTTTCTGTGAATAAAATATGGAAGAAATGGGTAATGTTGTATTTTATACCTATTTTGTGCTGTGAGAGTTGTTGTTGAAGAAAAGATAAATTTGCATTATGAAATATTGTTCTGCTGATGCGGCTTGGCAGTTGGATCGGATATTTAAATACTTAAAAAATGTGTGTTGTTGATGGCTTAGTGCGAAAATATAAATTGCTGCCAAAATTAATCCATAATGTATATTAAGGTATTTCTGTATCAGCCCATATACGGTGCAAGGCACGGGCCTACTCTACTATCGACAGTACGATTGAGAGCGGTTAGGCCATATAGTCCACCAGGCTAGCCTAGTGCGCATTGGCAGACTTTACATACCATAGAAATTCTTACAAATCGCTATCGTATGTAGGTTTCCTCACGATGTTTTCCATTAAGGTCATGTAATAAAAATAAAATATCCTTTTTTATTTTCCACTTTAGTCAAACTCTACGATTTTGTTAATATTAAACAGTTTTAGCAAGTACCAACACCTAGTTACGCGACGACCATATTATTATACCTAATTGTAATTAGAAAGGATTAATTGTAGATCTCTCATATGTGAGAGGCCGCCTGGGTAGGTATCACCGCAATGTCTGTCCCGCCAAACAGCAGTGTAAATGCACTGTGGTGTTTTGGATTGAACGACATTGTAGCCAGGGTAACTACTGGACATATTAGACTTAACATCTTATGTCTGGATGGCAAGCACAGTGGAAGCTAAGCATTGATTTGTAACTCATAGTGTTGTTTGGTTTTGCTACTGTCCATGAGCGGTCTTATCGCATACCACTAGGCGAATGGCATGCTCGTCTTGCCAATAATTGATATAAAAATATATACACACCTGCATATTAGTCTTCTTTTAATGTTTTAATTTGTATTTTAATGTCTCCTTTGACCCCAGGACCGATCGAGCCAGCGATCCCCAGGCGCAAGAAGTACCCGGGCGTCGCGTACAAAACGAACGAGCTGTTCGACCCCGCGCCGGCTGACGAGATCCGACCCCAGCAGACTTCCGCCTTCGAACGAGCCAGGGTAACTATCTAATCATTAGTAGAGTTTATTTATTATTATTTAGTTCACGAAACTGGGTGCAGGGTGAAGATAAAGTTATATAAGATACGATATCTAATTAGATGGTAATAATATTGTTTACAACCTTTGTTTACAAACATAGAATTTGAATGTTACGATAAAAGACGAGTTGATTGAAACGTTCTGTTATGGGCCAAGTGATTAATCGAGCATTATTCATAATGCCCGGGCATTATGAATAATGCAAAGTGCCTATTGGGCAGAGTGATGTAAAGCAAATTAAAATCAAAGCAATGAGCCGAAGTGGTAGAATTTAGAATAGAGCAGCACGAGGGGGTGAGTTGGGAGGAGTGGAGGGGGAGAGGGAGTGTCGCGCCTCCCCTGGTAACACTCTCATGAAAAGGTAACGCACAATTCCTGAGAAATATCTATTATAGCAACCTAACCCTTGAAACACTTGTTGTCAATACAAATTAGCTTATGCATCGTCTCCGGCGCTACGGGAAGTTCAGCCCCTTCGCCCTTGCGTAACAAAAGATAGGCACCCATGCCTATCCTTCGTTACAGCGGGCGGGGGCTGCTCTCCCTCCGCGCCTCCGGCATTTTATATACACTCTAGGGTCGGTAACCAAAAGACTACGTGAAGTCGGGGTGTTCCGAGTCGGTTTTGGGGCACAGTCGACCTAACTGATCCATAAAGTGGGCACACTAATTTTCTTCTGAAGATAATGTTTCGGACGTTAAAAAACAACTAAACCTAAGCAGATCAACCTTTCTAATTTATAGATTTATCGCAGATGCGACAATGCGGCAGCGCACCACGTAAAAAATCACCTATTAATCACATTGCCCGATCATCATGTAGCCATATTCATAATGTCCGGGCATTATGAATACTGCTCGCATTAATCACTTGGCCCATAACAGTTCAATTAATGACCGATGTGGAACGTGTTGTGTGAAAGAGATGACGAATAGAAATACTAAAGATTGAAAGAGTTAGAGCATGTATGATTAAGATGTTGAAGTACGGAAGGACGGGAGAGCAGAGAATTGAATGGAAGACGTTTAAGACAACGGACGACGTAATTAAATACGCTAATAAAGAAGACTATTTTCTATTCAAAATTACAAAGACCATCTTCGTTTTATTTGATCCGAGACGGAACTATTCCCACAGTACTATATAGTATATCCTACTCGATTTGAACGTAGCATTTTTCATAGTCTCAAAGTGTTTATCTCGTGTTACATAATGTTGCTTTACTAATATAGTCCTGTTAAATAGGTATGCAAAAATTATATAAAAAACAATACACAAAGAAAGATAATTATCATTAAAAAGATGTTATTATACTAAATACAACAACTAGTTAGTGATTATGTATATCACTTTACCATGTATAGTAAAGTACGACATTTTTATATTTTTTTTATACTAATGACTAAGGTTTGCTGACGGTTATACAATTATTTTAAAATATTACAGAAAAGATAAGCATTAAAATTATGTTGCAAAAATTGACCAACTTTTTATAAACAAACACAAAATACACAAAAAACAAATTTAAAGGTATATGAAACATTATTATCAGAATATTAAACAAGGTTATTGTCATATTATATTTTTTTTAAATTAATATTTATATATATACACTTTTTTGAATGACGATAAAGATTCGAAGTGTCAAAAATATTTAAGTTACTAGCAAGCGTATTATAGACCGCAGATAAACGCGGTATGGGGCAAAAACGGATAACCGATAAAATAAAATTTCCTACCAAGGCGATCGGAATTAAACATAAAATTTCGCTGCACACATTCCGGTCAATATATTTAATACCTCTCCGATTAAATAGCTTTACGGTAGCTTCAAGTTTGTACCTCGTTTACATTAGTACCTAATGGGCTCTTCTATTGGCTATAAGTACCATTTAGTACACAATTATGTACTCACCCGACCTCTTTTCTATAACCTTAGTAAAGCTAAGAACTACAATTTATAGTCAAACATTATTTACTAATTTTTTTTTCTGCACTCAAATAAAATCGTGAAGCTACTTAAGATTTTATCTATGGCAAAGGGCTTATCCGCTACGTCTGCTACGAGCTACGAATCACATCCCAGTTAAGCTACGCAATAAACAACGATAGCCCATGCGCTACGCTTAACGTCAGTTAGCTAGTTATCGGCTACGCGACCCCTGCTCATTGCGTCACACGCCACTGTAGCTATTTGTCACCCGCGTCAGCTGTGACCCAGCTTAATAGCTACATTGCTAATTATTGGCTACGGGTCAGTAAACATTGATTTGATTAAGCTTACACGACTTAATAAAGCTCGTTTAGACAATTATTTGAACGGACTTTGAATTCGGGCTTGTAATTATTTCTATGATGGCTTTATTCAGATGATTTAATAATGCCACTACATATACAATATACCTATATTGGTTGATCGCTTTACAAATGGAGTTTTGATGAGTAACAATTATGCTTCAGAACTTTATACAATGGCATACCAAAGCTACAGTAATATGTTCTCTTTAGTTGAGAGCAATGACTGCCGGCACATAAGTTTCCTTAACTGTCTTCTATTTAGACTCGTAGGTCTAGAAAATCTATTAATCGAATTTAATTTGCCAACAGAGCGCTCAGAGGAATGACGCCGAGCGGGCTGGACGACGCAGCAAGTCGGAGGGGCCGCGCCAACCGCGCTGGACCGACACCGTCGAACCCAAGGTACTGTCTGCAGGGCAGCAATACTGACACTAAGGGCCGAAACAAATACCTGTGGCTCACACAAATATTTGTCTCGGTGCGGGGATCGAACCCGCGACCTCTCTTTTCACAGCTGGCTTTAACCCAAACTTACATGGAAGCGGTGCAACGTGATTTTTTTTAAATATCGGGAATGGGATTTTTTTTAAACAAGCAAACGAAGACCTTAAGCGTTAGAAAAACTAGCTCTAAATACATCTCCCATAAACCCATTATAGTGCATTTCACTGCCAAGATAACACATGCATAATACTGTAATACACAAGTAAAACGAAACTCCCCCATAAAGAAGCACACAAACATACAGTTTACTAAGACTATGCAAATACGGGCGATCGTTCCGGACCGAATATGGCCTGTTTAATGAGCCAAATACAGCCTTAATACAGTCGAGCTAAACTCCAGTTGGCTACGACTTTTAATACTAAGAATGGAAGTGTTGACACAGTGTAGAATTAAATTTTTATTAGACTAGTACAATTTTAGTCGAAATTTTGGATTTTTGTTTAAGTAACCGCTTTAGTAGAAGAGCCTTCGTACTCTGATTTTGTTCTCGGACCGACATGGTGGCGTTTTTGTACAAACACTTCAGCATTTCGATATACCGATAGTCAATATGGCACCGCTGAAGAGACTGCAGCACAGCCCAAGTCTATCAAATCAAAGGCTTTCTCATGGTCCACAAACGCTAAGCAAAGTGGCAAGTTATACTCCTCGAATTTTTGTATAACTTGCCGGAGCGTATGAATGTGGTCTATGGTACTCCTTTTCGGAAACCAGCTTGTTCGGGAGGTTGTACTTCAAACTAAACTAATGTTTTATTAATATTAACTTTAGTGTATCCACCTGCATTCTTATGCAATTGAAATTCCCTGAGTTGTTACCCATATACGTCCCACTGTAAAGCACGGGCCTCCACGACAATCGAGGGTACGATTGAGATGAGTTAGGCCATATAGTCCACCAGTCGCTAGCGTAGTGTGGGTTGGCGGACTTAACATACCACATAAATTCTTAACAATCTAAATTATTCTTCATTTCCTAAATGAAATTGTATTTTATTGTAAAAGAATTTACATTTTCAACGTCTCTAAGTAACAAAAGTAAAATCACTTTTAGTAATTAAGAACTCGAGATAACATTTACCTGGTGGGTGTTGCCTTAAAAATAAAGGTTTCAAGTTCCTTTGAAACGCTGAGACCGCAGACACGAGAAGGTTTAATTCATCTCATTCTTACGAGTAGATCACTACCTATTTTTATCCATGTATATAAATCAGTGTAAGTAAATAAGTCTCCAAATATGTTGCTCAAATCCGCGATTGCATCCACATAAATAAAAATGCTCCTCCAAATCTCTTACTAGACGATTAAATAATAAGCAAAGTAGTTTTATTCCAATTGTTTGGTTCAGTTCAGGACTACAAAAGTTTGAATAGCAAATAATATTATGTGGAATAGAGTAAAAAAATATCTGCCCCTAGACGACTACAAATTCAGACCATCTCTTACCTTATTCATAATATGTTGTCCTTTTATCGACAAGATATTCTTTTTACGAGAGATTTTTTTAAAATCGGCTAGAATATGTAATCTGCAAATATTCTATTAATAAAAAATAAATATAAGAAATAGTTTAGTAACGTCTAATGCCACTCAAACTCGTTTTAAAACAATTTTACAGCTGTTTTTCAATATATAATTAGTCCAGTTTTCACTAACATAGAATCATTACCAACATAAACAAGTAAATATGTACGTTTTTGAGGACGCAAATACCTATATGACAGCACTCCCTCTTCATTATACATACTCAAGATAATCTGCTGTTTAAAATGGTATACACGACAGTGGATAGATCAACATACGATTTATGACAATAATAATTATTGATTACATCTCTATTACTCACCGGAATCTCGATCCTGAAGCTGGCTGGACGATGCCGATAAAAACGGTACTCCTTGTAGCACTTAACATCACTTCCACTATGTCCACAAAACTATCTGACTGATCACTGACGGAGCGCGCGTCTTGCTTCTGCAAGCGTTCACGAGAGACTGAACAACTAGTCCATCAAGATGACACAAGATAACTAGAACTACCCTCCACAAAATATTATTTTTTATAAAAGTGGAAAATCGAAAATACGGCAGTTAAAATGAAAGGAAATGTTTTTTTTTAAATAAATTGTTATATTTATTTTTTATTTATTGTATTCTTTCTTGTACACAATAAATATAACAATATACAGTGATAATATTTAGTATTTTATTGCGTACAATCAATGAGATTAAATTTTTAAAAGTTTGAACCGGAAATATTTCTTACTTATACGGAGTGGATTCAAACCACTGCACTAATTTAAAAATATAAATCTAGAAAATATACATTTTTTCCCATACATTATACTATTGTTAAAATGTATTCCATGGATTATTGTTGAAACACTATTGTATAAATCAATTATTTCAAAATACAATAAGCCACTCGCTTCTACAAAAGCTTATCACAAACTTCAGTCTATAAAAATAACTTCTCCTTTCCCCATATATCAACAACATCAGTTTTCTAAACCTTATCCTTCCAACAGGCCACCACAGCCTTGGGCGAGGTGATAGCCTCCAAGGAGCCGGAGGTGGTGAGCACGGAGTACCGCAACCAGTACGCCTGGCCCAAGGAGACTGACGCGGCGCCAAGGAAGAGCATCTCCATGGGAGCGCTCAAGAAGGCAGCTGTTGCAGAAGGTAAGAACCATTACATCAGGAGGATTTATTTTATTTATTTATTTAAACAATTTGTAGAAATGAAAAGTACAGGCGGACTTAATGCCTAAAGGCATTTTCTACCAGCGAACCTTAAGGTAGTGCAGAGAGATGGAAGCAGGTGCTTATTAATTTAAAGTAATACCATTGGGAAATGATCCTGTTTCTCCTGTACCTGTATGAGTGCAAATTGTATTTAGAAGAAATACCATACATAATATGGCAGCATGTAGATTAAACTTTCAATTTTATTGAGATGAATATTTTGTTGATGATTTGCTGACAATTTTGTATAGGATGCCCGCCCTATATTGCTATATTGTAGAATTGTATTCTAGTTGAGTAGGCGGTTTAGAACTCTTCAAGAACCCCGTACAAATATTACATTTAGTTATAGCCACTCATTCGTTTAAAGTTTCATTTGATATTACTATATTTGGATTGCACTTCGGATTCATTGCAGACACTTCATCGTGCTAGGAAAAAATATTTTGTATACAAACAGCAAAATAATTCAAGAGATCCATTCTATATTTATTCTTTCACTGTTTAATATATCAACAATACGAGAGACGTTTTTGCATATGTAAACACGTACAATGGCTGTTTTAAATTTCCATTCGTTCCAGCCTTTTCAAATAAAAATACAGGCGTTTTGTCTGTGCCAAATTTCAACTCGAGCATTAGCTGTTCTAGATCAACTTTGACCTAGATTTCTAGGCCTTTTTCGCTGCGATTTGTGGCTGCGCCTTTACGCCTGTTATCCCCATTTGTTAGGTGCCAACAATACTTTGAAAGAAAGCTTTTTGGATATTAAAGTCTGTGATTGATTAATAGGGGAGACTCGGATCTATTTTAGACATTGGTATAGCATACAAATATAAGTGTGTTAGTCTCAAACCTTTTATTCATATGTAAATTTAAAAATAGTTGGAAAATTGCAATAAAAGAGTCTCTTTAATCAAGTAATGAGAAGGTATATAGAGAGGAAATGTTTAACAATTAAAAGCAAAGTATACAAACAACAAACTGCAACTATTATAACATATACCAACGAACAAAATAAAGACAAATCCGGTGCCATCAAAATCCATCATTTTGGTGATGCGACACAGAATACGATTAACAGCGAGATTTGTTGTCCATTGATGACATGTAAAAAACGAATTAAAAATACACTTTACGCTGATGTAAAGAATTTCGAATACACACATATCGAGATGCCTCGGAAGCGCTCAAGCAATATTTACACATTTTAACTGCAAAATCATCGGTCTAAAGAAAGCTTAAACCCACATCACCAAAACCCCCTGTACACCCAATAAAGAACAACAGCTCATCATAATTCAGCTGATTTAATATTTATATACCCAATAAAACGAGACACAGAGGCACATAGTTCCTTGTAATTAAACACAGTATAGCTACATATCTGGAAGGTCACTCGGTCGGATCTTCCACGTCCGGAGTAAAATATAAGGTTTCCACTTCTAAAATCAATACTATTCTAAATACTTACCATTTTCTCCGAACTTAGTCTATGATTACGACGTAAGATTGAGAATTCCAAAATTTTGTGGAGTATCTAGGCACATTAGTGAAGTTTTACGTACGGGGTCCGAATATTCGAAGTTCGTGTCGTTTTTATACAGTAACCCCCAGTTTTTTGTGCTAAAATTTGAAACGACAACGCCTGATATTGTGAATTGTTTACGAGGATATTCCGGAGTTGTGAGATATTCAAATGAGGTGGACCTGAAAGAGATTGCTCTGTGCGATGGGCTATTTGCATGATATATCAGAAAGGGTGTTTGACGCTGAATTTGGGTTTTTAGGTCGATTGGAATAAAAGGGAGGATGTAAATTGAATGAGGATCGAATGTCATAATTCTGATCGTAGGTTTTACTACTCGATATCGGATCGATACTTTTACTGGGCTATACCACAGAATACTAACAGAAGTCAAGCTTGTGTATGTATTTCACTTATGTTGCCACACTCATACTACGCTCGGCGTTCGCGCCAGGGCTGTTAACTCTGCCTTATGCGAAAATAAGTATCGTGGTAATAGCACTCGTATCGTTTGATTTATTGTTAAATACAATATAAAAAAAAACAATAACAAAATGAATTAATTGTAATTTTATTTATATAGTCGTTGAGAATATGTATGTGATAATCTAAGTTTTTTTACCATTTTTGTATAATATTGTGTTTTTTTTAAGAAATTTATACTCAATCTGAAGTTTTATATACAAGTGTAATAACTTTTATTAATTTGCTCCAATTTGCACATAAAATATCACTAGATGCGTGTCCGAAGCGAGTGACACTCGCGCTCGCAGTGGTTTCGACTGGTCTCAAATATCGTGTCGGTGAACGCTGTCTATGTGTGCGTTGGTTTTGTGCGCTTTGTTTGGAGCTTGACTTCTGTTAGTATTCTGTGGCTATACACAGTAACATCATCTTCGCTCTCGATTCACTGGCTTCCCATATGCATGCACAGAAATGTTGTTCCTGATGCCCTCTCTAATAAAAAAACATGTACATAGGAGCAAAAATATGAAGATCTAAAAATTACGTGGCTTATTGTTTAATACTTTCTGTATCAGCCCGTATACGTCCCACTGCAGGGCACGAGCCTACTCTACAATCGAGAGTACGATTGAGAGTGGTTAGGCCATATAGTCCACCACGCTGGTCTAATGCGGGTTGGTGGACTTACATACCATAGAAATTCTTATAAATCGCTATGGTATGCAGGTTTCCTCACGATGTCTTCCTTCACCGTTTTAGTGCATGGTGATTGACTATCAAATTGCTAATTTTACTAATTGTTTAATACTTTACATTACCTAAAAGTTCTCATTTTCATTCAAACACTGCTTCACAATTCTCAATAATGTCAGTAACTATACTTCCCCTCCAATATTACCATAAACAAACGACTCGACAAGTCATTCTAGATTGAACGCGACATACAAATTCCATTACGGTCTAGTTGTGAAATGAACGTAAAAACTCCATACAATTTTTTATTCCGCTTCAGTTCCGGGTACAGACATCTGGCTGCCATTTTGAATCAACCACAATAACTAGATTTGACAATGTCCCTCGTTTTGCGAAGAATAAATTTGGGATTATATTTTAAATTACATTGAATGTGAAGTTTTGTTTAAGCATTTCAGTATTGTTTTTCCTGGTACATGAACTTCTTTGTAATGTGTCCAAATATATCTGTATCATTTACAATAATTACAATAGACTGATTTTACAAGCACCATGGTTTAGCTTTCAAGAATAATTTTGAAAATAATTACTTTAACATAACTGTACAGAAGTTATAATAGATGCGTATCAACTTATATTTTTTTTGTTGCTCTTGTAGCAAAAAACTTAAAAGAATACAATACTGACACGAAATTATAATAGTTATCGGGAATAGTAGCAGTACCAGGCTAGTAAATGAGGCGATTTACGCATATAATTTAATAAAATGATTAAATGTTACCACAAATCTACTTTTGCTAACTACTCTCATAAAACAAACGGAGTTGATCGTGAAACAAACGACCATCATTTAGTTGATTTATAGCATTAGGTATAGCAATACGGAATATGCAATTCAGCTATATTTCTACAATTATTGATAATGACAATAATGACGATGAATAATTCACTATTTTGCTAAAAGAACTTAAATTCTAAAACTAACAAAAAACTACGATCGTTTAGTCTAAATTATATTGGTGTGCAGAGAAATTTTATATGGACTATATGACCCAGACACTCTTCAATCGTACTCTCGATTGTAGAGTCCTTTGCCCTGCCGTGGGACGTATATGGGTTGATATTCACAGTTATCACTCCGCTCAGACCCAGTGGGACCTGTCTTTCCAGGGTCAGTGGAAGCGGAGCCGCTGATGAACCACGTGGACGAAGACCACGACGACGGCCACAAGCGATACATCGAAGACTATCTGTGGAACGGCCAGAAACCAGGCGTGCAGAGGTAAGCGTCCACCTTTATCATCCTTGTACATAGCGTAGTTTCAGTCTACTTCATAAATATATGGTTATTGGTTCTTTTGAATTGTGATTTATGATTCTTGTTTTCATTTTCTTTTATAATTTAGATTTAAAAAATTAAAATTATCTATGGTAACTTTATTATCTTTACGGTGCTCCCCTTTTACAAATTTATGTTTGCCTATAGTCAATTCTGATATTCATGAATCTGTATACATTTTAGAATGTTTATAGACATGATATAAGCTGTATACATATGTAATCTTGTGATTAGTTAAATAGTAGGTAATGCTCTCGCGTAAAATATTTATTTAGTTTCTTCACGCAGACTAGATTGGTTACTTTAGTTAGGTACTTAATGTGAGCGAATGCAATCTACACATAATCGACTATTTTTATTAATAAACATAATCATTCAAGATCGTTATTATAAAAATACAGGTTAATACAAAAATGTCCTTGTCCGGATTTAATAAAAAATAAAATTTGCTCTACAATCCAACTTGGCTTCGATTTTCTCATTCAACCAAAAAAAAATACGGTCAAATGGCCAAAGATCATATCTACGAAATGCCCTTGACCTACTTCTTCGAAGACAACATTGACTAAAAAATGTTCTTGACCAACTATCTAAGTAAAACCTCAATAAACTTCAAGCTGACCAATATTATTTCATGTAACTTCGATTTAGCTGGCTGCTTTTTTACTGGCTCCAAAGGTTTGTGATCCCTGACTTCAAACACATTATTTTTATTTATTTCCTAAACTGATATTACTAACATTTTTTACAATAACAATATTTATGAAGTGGACTGACAAACTAAATAATTTCGTTCAGAATTTTTTTACCAAGCTTTTATTCTTTTGGAGAAAGGTCCTGAACCCTTTAGCTTTAGCTTACCACGATTATAGTAACTGCTTTCTTAATTACTAGTTTATATTATAGATTGTTTCAATTATTTTCTAAAGCATGCCTTTTACCCCGATTCAATAATACCGAAGAAACAGTCTATATAAAGCAGATGTACTAACACTCATCCACGGCTTTGCTTCGCTAAGCAGAAGCTTATTTGCAAAGAAAAATCATTGTGTACATTTCCAATGGGGTTTTAAGTAAAATACGACCCTAAATCATCACACTCAACATAACTCACACATTTGAAATCCGTTAACATCCGGCCTTATAAATGGTATATCTGAATATGTACATATTTATATATATTTTGTGAAAAAATAATAAAAAAAAACTCTTTCAGGTGATGGTCCTATTATATCCCTTAATATTGTTGCTTTTATATATGTCTAGCTTTGTGTACTGATGACGTGAAGGAAACCTTATTTTATATATCTTAAATATATATTTATGTTTACAAAATAATATACAAAAAAGACAGTAATGAATCTGGTTACTTTTCAAGCAAATAGACTCGTTTCCTCGTCTTAAAAATAGTCGTCTATTTTTAGGTTAGGTTTTTTATTTAATTATACTACAATTTTACATTACTTATATATTTCTTGCATCACATATTTTAATTATATTTACACTTATCTCAAATTATTTAAATATCAATTTTAATATTTTCAACTATTATACTTCTACAATCCCGTACAAATTTTACGATATTTAGTCTGTGTTTGTCTGTTGCACATAAATGTGTTTGTATAATCACACATTCTGAATATTTTCTCTATAATTTAGCTCTCGATTCTAGAGCAAAAATATATCTATGACCGCCTTATATCTGCTGCAAATGAGTATATATTATGCTGCAAACATTGTAGTAAAATACGCTTAACTGCGGTGGGCGTATGCTGCTGTATTATTTGAAAGCATTATTTTTGCAAAATGTACAAATGTTTGTATCATTTGAATAATGCATTCTAAATTTAAACTTGATTTGATGGATTGTACACCGTTTTCATTACTGTCATAATCTTTTGAGAAATAGCTAAAAAGGCTTCCTTTACGGTCGTGTTCTGCCCTTAAATCGTAACGAAAACATTGACGCAGAACAAGTCTAAATTTCGTTTTTGATATTTGCTTGAGTTGACATGGAAGCGGTCACGGTGGCGGTGTACGGCGTAGGCGGCGTACAGTAGTTAGTCCAGAACTCAATAGCAAGGAATGAAAGCTAAATTATATAGTTATGTTATTACTATTAAATGTTTCTTGCACTCTTGGTGTGATCGTTCTGAGATGTTTTCAATAGTTCATGTATGTCGATGTAACCACCACACTTTGACACGTACGTGAGTCGCTGTCACGTCTGTCTGTCGGTCCTTCTGTACTCTTCTAGGTCTCAACATCCTAACCTCACCATTGCGAGCTTGACAATTATTTGAAGCATGTCTGTACTAACCCGGCTCGGCGCGAGCCGTTTCTGTTGCCGCATCATCATCGCAGAGCAAAACACCACCCGTCTAAGACTTAAAATGGAATTTTCCAGAAAATCGACGTTCCGTAACGCGCTATCGGCCCTCATATCCAACGGGGAGGATCGTTCCAAAGATAATAGGAAACGTTACAAAAGCGAGTACAAAAAGAAATTTAGACCGTTCTCTCAATACGTGTACGAGGCGTCTAAAGGGACATTTACGAAATGCAGGGGTAAAGGAAAGTCGAATGAGGAGGCGAGCGAGAGGATGTTGGGGGAGACTCAGGCAGGGGGGGCCGGGGAGGGTCAGGGGGGAGTGGAGGACAGCGCCAGCACGCTGCGGGCGGCGGGGCTGCAGCCGCTGGGACTCGCGCAGGGCGACTCCTGGTACCGGGAAGTGCTGGACCTCCGCAAGCGCGCCGGCGAATACAAGGTCTGCTCCGCCCACATAGACTCCACTTACCAGATACGATCCCAATACCCGTCTGTCTGCTGGAGATCGAGGAGTAGCCACGACAGTAATACAAGAGATCGAGATGATGCTCAGGAAAAATACGATAAGCTTAGGAATAAGAAGGTCATGAAAGCATAAATGAAAGACGAATGGATGTAGCGAATGAACTTGAAATAATATAATGTTTAACTCTATCATGGTATTATAAGACCCTCACTACATAGTGAAAGCATTTGAGCAATAATTGTGGGTTCGATCCCCGCCTAAGCACTAATATTTGTCCTACAACTTGCTGTATGTGGCGTAACCACTAGACTTCTTAGTTTGTGTCAGGATGGAGGTATACGACTAGGAGCATGTGAGATGGTGAACATTTAATTTTCTCAAACTTGATATTGGTGGTTATCGAGTAAATTATTGACTCTATTTTGAATCATCTATATAAAAAATGCAACACTTATAAAATTTTTGATCTAAAAATCTTTCTCTTTAAAAAGAGGCCGTAGGAATTACTTTTAAACCCATACAGACAATACATTAAATATATTCAAAAGTATCAGAACCCCACTCATGCTCATGCTTGACCCATCTGAATATTGCTCATTAATTCGACAGTACCGCGGCTGGGGCACAGAACTGGCTCCAGAACACATCACACAGCTTTACAATAAGCAAATCGAACTCTGGTACCAAGTTTCCCGCAGATCCTCGCTGTCGGCATTATCACTCGCTTCCACCAATCACAAGTAAGTGATGCACCCGGATTACAAGATGGCGGATGGTTGCCTGGCTCGAAGGATCAGTTTTTAGGTTATGTCGGGCACAAATCCGCTTTATCATAAGTTTAGACCGCTAAGGCTGATGCAGAGCAGAATGGCTTGTATCGGTTTGAAGCCAGTACATGCAGATAGTAGTGTAGGCATCATCAGCCCTAGTTCGTAAGGTATCTTATAAGTTTCACGAATGAGATGAGGAAATGTTATAGAGTTAAGTTCGGTGTCCCCGATAAGTGGAAGAATTGTTGAATCGATGACAGATGACGCAAACTATTTTATAGCGTCGTAAAAATGTATTATTTCTAGGGTTTTATATAGTCTAATATGGCAGACCCCGCCAATGCATATAGTGCTTACATAATGTAACCAAGCTTCATAAAACTAACCTAAAAATAACGTGTTGAGCATTTTGTGGCGCAAGCTCTTATTGATCGCAGAAAAACTACATTAGATATAATTACATTAATATATGGAACATGTTATTTATATGTAGTTTTGCTACGACTATACAATAGAAAGCTAAACAATATAAATAGCTTATAACGCAACGGCTATTTCAATAACATTAGAAATTAACTTGCTCGTGCGTTTTACTGTACTCAACATGCCCAAGTTATCTAAAGACGCCCTTGACCCAGCGATGCCCTTGACATGCAGTGACCTTGACCTCCAGATGGCCTTGACCTCATTGACATTCATGTCAATTCCAGTAAAAACGCATTAAGCGGCTCGCTGATATGAAACCTAAATAGCACATGTCGTTGCGACAAAGAACCTTTGTCTAATTTATGAGCTATTTGCATATTTTCCTTCGCGTACTGAAAAAACTTGAATACGGTTTTGTCTTCTGTATGAGACTACATATTTCTCGTATATGACAATCTTTTTTGACTAGTCTCTTTGGGGGTTTGCCTACAATAGTGGCTTCTTGATCTTAGACACAATTGATTCAGTTAAATCTTAGGTTATAAAATAGGGATATTTGTTAGCACTTCCCGCTAGGTATATTTTATGTATGGCATTATATTCATTTAAATTAAATGAAAATATCTAAAAAACTCTAATAAATGTTTATATATACCGACGCCGTTAAATTTTATGATTATTTTAAGAAACAATCTATAATGTTATATCCTTATACATTTTAGATATAGTTTTAAAGCTGTGCGATCGATAAATATGATATAGTCAGCCCTTCTTTCAAAAGAATAATATTCTTGAGGTTTATTGATAAAAAATCTTCTTCAATTAATAATGGCAACAAAAGCAACCTAATGAGTACCTTTTAGATAGAAGCAAATTCTTGTACGTAGTTCTATAAGATGAGACAAAGGAAAACAACTGAAATATTAAAACATGTTCGACTATTCAATTTCACCCAATACTATTAGCACATAATTTAAAATAAAGAGCCGTAATAAATTCGCACTATACAATCAAGACAAAACTTACTACCAAAAATATTAGACACGTCGACACAAAATGACGCCCACTATAAACTATATTTGTCCCAAACTTCCTCCTCTCCAAAAGACAAGACTACCTTCACTAAGCCTCCTATATCCCTCAGGGCCCTGCCTCGGGATGAGAAAGACGGCAAGGAGTCCAAGGGCCACTCCCCGAAGAAGTTCAGGTCGTTCAGGTCGGCGCCGCACCAGTCCATCCACGCGAAGCTGCAGGAGACCAAGGCCCTAGAGCGTTCGCCCCACAAGACTTCGCCCCAGAAACAGCGGAAGAAGCTGCAAGGACATAGCTTCGATGAAGGAGCTGCGCTGGAAGGTGAGGGCATGGATAAAATGAGTATACACAAAGTAGGAGACATGGCAACCCTATAATTCGCAAACGAAAAAAATACTTGTAACAAGGAAATTTTAAAATCCGCGTAGTGCCAGTTGTATTATTTTGAACAGATTTGGACTTTGGCTATCTCACAAATAAAAATGCTTTATAAAAGATTAAACTTAAGACAAACGCTACAACTCAATCAAAACAGGAAAGAATTTTAAAAATCTCGGTCACACTTGAGCGCCTTATGCATATATTATGTATCAACAACAGAGCATGAAGAAATTTAGTGTAACTGCGAGTATAATAAAAACAAACATAACAGTACACCCATTTTCATCAATCTGTTTCAGGAGCCAAAAGCGGCGAGAACGCGGCGTTCCGCTCCCCCCGCCGCCGGCCCCGCTCCGCCGACCCTGCGCCTGCGCACGTCAAACTCATGCCCAACGGGCACGAACCGCACCCACGGCCCATCAAACCCTCTGGTTAGTGTTGCCAGCTTCTATAGCGGTAGATTTTATTGGAAGTTAGACGGGTTTTAGGCATGGGTGTGGATTTTGGACTGTGATTAAAGAATTCAGTAGACCCTTTATGATGACTGCTCAATTAAGTGTGAATTTAGAAGCGGCATAATTATATCGAATTAATAGAGTTAAGTATCTATTAGATACTCTATCGAGACGGCATTGTAACATGTGCCAGTAATAAAAGAGTAATGTGAAAACTTAATCATTTAATCAGATTGAGAATCTCTTTCCATTTTGAAGTCAGTTACGAAGATCAATTTTGCGTCTTCTTTCACATTTTATCAATTGAATAGGAACGCAGTCCAAGCTCTATATCTATATGGTTTCGCATGACTAGTTTTATTTTCAAAAAATGTTATATTCAGATTCTATTTTGAATTGGGGTTTAAATTTAAGATGGTTTAAAAAAAGGTTGGTAATCTGTTATAAATAAATATTATGGCAATATTAAGATAGCCAATTTTTATCTGTTTTCTTCTATAAATGAATATGTAGAGATTTATGTCTAGATTTTAATGAATCTGAAGTGCTAATTTATACTGAATATTGTTATCCTGCCTGATGCTTGTCCCCTTCCTGCGTGGCTAGAAAACGAGAACATGGCTCTGTCTTTCATTTAAACTCACCCCTTTCATTTAGAGTATAGTACCTTTCATTTAGAATATAACCTCTATCTTATAGTATCATAACTTGTATATATCATTTAGGTACACAATGGAATCGGTAAAATCAAATGTTGGCCTAAAAAGGCTATTTGCCGGTTTATGTTTAATCTTAGACAGAAATTTAAAAATATATGATATTTTGAATTATACTTATATAATTATGTATGATCTGAAAAGGATTTAAATGATTCGCATTGTTTTGAAATGAATACAAAATATATTCATACTTAATAATGAAATATATATAATATGAAATACAGAATGAAATACCAGTTAATATGGTTATAATTAGTAACTCATTAAAATAATTATTGAACAACCACCATAACATTATTCGATACGCGAACATTCCTTATCGGATCGGCCCTTCAAATTCACAAAATCCCGCCCCAAGAGCCAAATTCTCCGAAGCCAAAAATGAACTGTAGTAGAAAACATTTCTTGTAGGTTTGCCGTTGAATAAAGGGACTAGTAATAGAGTTAGGTCGACGTCAAGGGGCGGGCGGTCGCCGTCGGCGCCGGGCAAAACGGGGGCCGTAGAGGCCGAGGGGCAGTCTGAGGCCAAGGCCAACGGGCCCTCTGAGGCCAAGGCCAACGGCGCGCCCGCCAGGGGCCGTCGCAGTCGGAGCGTATCCAAAGTCGGCATACGATTGGGTGCGTAGCAAGTGACTGTTGCGTCGACGCTCTGTGTACAGCTTATAGCGCAAGCTTCAATTTGAATTGGCAATGTCCGTGCCTTATGTGGCTTCGAAATCGATGTGTATTTTTCTTTTATTTTACCATCTCTTTTTCACTTTCACTGAAGGTTTAATGGTTCAACACGATGTCACGGCACTGTTACCAATTTACAAAACACAAATGTTATTCGCAAATGATTCACAATGTGTACAAATGTTATTATATTCATGCTCTGTATGGAATCATTAAAGACTACGTGCAACAAAAATATCATATACGTGGAAAATTCCCTAGAGGATTGTATTAATGCATGTATGCAAAGCCCAACAAAAACCTTAGTATCAATGAGCTAATTGGCTCTTAAAAGAGATGGTAAAAGCTGTTTCTTGGATAGAGCTTGTCCATGGTAGATACAGTGCGTCAACGCAACGTATGTCACAGCGGCAGCGAGCACCGGCGTCGGGTATGGCTTCACGTGTTTCTGTGCCGTCCGTGTGTCACCCTGCACCGCCCACACGATAGATGTTACTTCCTACCTAGATTAGGGGAAGGGGAACGAAGAAAGGGGAGATGGGTACACAGCTACTGAGATTTGGAGGAATATCAAAATATCTTCCGGTGAAAGTCACGCATAGGATATCAATGATAATGAGGTTTGTAGAATTTGTATGAGGTGACCAATATAATTGTGTCTTTAATGCCCCTTAAGGTCATCAAAGGAAAAGGTTATATTAGGCTAGTTAATTGTAGATTTACAATCTATTTAGTCCACTGGTAATCGGATTAAGGTAATAGCTGATACCACCATAATAGAGGCATGAACTCAGTGCCTATAGATTATTGTAAATAACATATAAATGGAAAAGAAAACAGGCGTTTACAATACACCTGTTACGCTAATTGGGTATCGTAGGAAAATAATACGAGTCTGGAAATGAAGACAGAAAGACATTGTAATGATTTGATGGTAAAATAGTACTCTGAACTTTTCATCTTAAATATTTCCAGAAATAGATAAATAAGTAAGTATAACTTCGTCCTTTATGTTGTGGCCTCATCAGGCTCCTAATTAGTAATAATTGCGGCCAAAATTTTACAATCTGAATGTGTGTTGGTAGATAGATGTTTAGACACGAATTTAGATCTAGAATAGACAAAATTCTTGCATGCAATGTGTTTATTTAATTGGTGTTCATTGTTTTTGTGTCATAATTATATTTCATAAAAAATATATTTCTAATTCGTATTTTATTTCTGTTTTATCCTGTATGTAAACGCGTTTCGTTAGCAATGATTGGTAAGATATCCTTTAAATAGCACCTAAATTGATCTGCTTTCACTAGATACCTATCTAACATTTTAGTTGAATCAATTTCAAATACTAAATTATAGTCAACCACTTAGTGTGACATTTAGCCTCCAAAAGACCGTATCAATACTCAATATTAATATACTTCACACCTATTGTGTAAAATTTTTGTCCTTTACCAAAAAAACACACAAAAAAAAACAAAAAATGAAAGAACAACTGTTAAAACAAATCAAAACCCATTCCAGACGACGAGATCCCGTCTCACCGCAGCGCGTCGGTTGCCAAGGACCACTTCTTCGACGACTCGCCCGTGGTGAAGTCTCCGCCCGAGCCCACCCGGGTCAAGTCTCCCGAGCAGATGAACATGCGCTCTCCCGACCCCGTCAACTGGACCGTCCCCCTGGACACGGGAAAAACATTCACCGTCACGCAAAACGTTAAAAGCGGTGAGTGCCGAGGAGTTATTGTTGTATTTAAAGGTCCAGAGACTGGCCAGAATTCAAAAGTAGAGACTTAAGTCTGGCCCAGTCTGGCAGCGCGTTCTTATGATCGGCGGTGTTTGGTCCCGATCGACCCCTTGGACCAACAGTGCCCCTTAGACAACAATGCCCCTGTGGGCATGGTTCTGGGAACCTAAGATGTAGCTAGATTTATTAGTCTATGGATTGGATGTGGAACTAATTTTACATATTAGATTTTATTCGCGACCGGTACGAAATAGTGTTATTTTATGAATATTTATTATTATTCTCTTTTTACGAATGTTGAGATAAGTTTTGCTTGAATATTTAATAAACTGCCAAATTATTGAACATAGATTGATATAATTAAGATATTATCTCTATATTTTGTGTGAGTCTATTTTTAAATTAAAGTAATACAGTATTAACATCGATCTTGTTTAGCTCTGTACAATGTTTGTACATTTCAAAATATAGATTTAGTAAGTATAAACTTAATTTTCATATAAATGGAAAATTAGTTTCACTTTAAAATATTCTGTATAAAGGAGTATCTTTCTCTGTTACTAAATAAGCTATAGATTCGATATTACAATTTACCAAACACGGTGGTGGTGTATTCTGTAAAAAAATCACATTTTTTCTCCTCTTTATCTGACTAAGATACTCTTTAGAGAGAAATATATTAAGAATGACTACTTGTAAAATGTAAATGAGCAATTGGGGTTGAATATATAAACCATTACATCATCGTGTCAGTTACACTACTCATACTGATCTCATGACGTCATCACCATCAGAGTGACACCCCACGATAGTTGTGAAACAGCGTAGAGCTTGCCACACACAAATATCAAACACGATAAAGCCATGTGCATTTTTTAACAACTAGCAAAAATGCCGAACACTCATTAAAAGACTCATTTTTATACATTTTATTTTTGTAATCATCTTAACACGTTTTCTTTGAACAGTTCTAAGTCCACGGAAAAGTATGGCTGTTTATGCTTCGTCTTTTGTTGTGTTAAAAAAATGAAACTGTCAAGATGCGTTTTTTCCGTGGACATAGAACGTAATGTTCACCACATGAGACCATACAACTCGCTCACCATATTTCAGATGAGAGCATTAAGCGCCCTAGCTCTGAGTTTAAGAGTGGCTCGGTGGCCGAAGAGGGCGCCACCGTGAAGACGGCAGGTACGACGACCACCGCCACCGCCTAGACCATCGGCCATACACACGTTTTAATGAGTGTGACAGATAGCAATGGGACAGTGACCTCTACACGACCCGACCGACGTCCTATAGAGATCACTACCACATAAGCACGACACACGATCGACACCAGATAATATATAATCTGTTTTATATTATATCTATTGAATAGTTCATGATTAAATTGTGTTATTCCAATAATTAAGATGCTTTTTTATTTTGACCGTACTCCGCTGAGGCGTCGAACACGTATGTATACACTTGTCTGTGTGTGTCTGTTTCGATGTTTGCGTACACTGTCACTGTATGGCACTTGGATTATATTGTTTAACCATCTCATGATCGTTCACTTCTGCATGCTGTTCTGTTTTGTTCCGCCGAGAAGATGCTGTTTATCTAACTGATGTTCTATCAAATTAATTTACACATTTTAACAAATGCAAATTTATTTTTGGTAGTATGTTATTATATGGCATCTTCTTTAAAAGCACATTCTTCTTGACGCTAATAAGCTTGAGTCTGTTTCAACTATTAGTAGTATTTTAGGTTGTCATTGTATAAACTTATTAGCCATATTTTTAGATTTTCTCGAGTATATGTTAGATGTTTCATGTTTACTCGTATTTTTCAAATACCACATTGTATTTTTAATTAAAAATATTATTTATTATACGGTATTTTAATTAAAGTAATGATATTGCACTACTAAGTTTCTTCGACCACCTCTCACAAGACGTGAGTGGTATGCGCTAATGTAGTTAGTATATATTTAAAAAATACGTAGTTTTATTTAATGACTTCATTGCTGTTATCAAATATTTTTAAGATCCAAAATTCAAGGATACCTTTTTAAATCATTCAATGATTATCTAAAAAAATATAACGAAAAGACGCATGCTAACTATGAATTAACTTTAACTCAAATTAATAATATAGAAAAATATCTAATATATACTCGTGAAAGCAGAAAAATGGTTTTGATGCGTTTATACAGATCTATCAAGCGACTCATACCATCAAACCTCCATAAATTCTAGAAATGAGACGAATAGCCTGCATGTCTGTTAAATGGATTAGTCATATCAATAACTATATTATGTTAGACGATTAAAGCATGATGCTCCAAAATATCTTCATTAGAAAAATGGTAGCATGTACAGTGAAGCTTAGGAGAAGAATATCTTTCTACCAGCTAAATCTATATAACAATTGGCTAAATAGATGTTAATCGATATAGTGTGATACTGCTATTAAAAAAAGGAGATTTAGGTGAGTAAAAAATAGTCAAAAATATACTGAAATAGGCTAAACATTAGGACTGTACTCAGCTTTCATCTTCTCTTTATTTCTTATATTATTTAAGAGACGGTGAAGGATTCATGTGCTTTTTTGATGTTTTTCGAGGGTTTCAATAGGATGTGCCGATAAAAAACGAATTTAAGTAAACTGATTTAAGTACATTTTTATAATTAAAATAGCAAATATTTTACATCAGCAATTTTTCTGTATTATTGTTAGAATTTTTGTTTAGTTCAAATACTTAAATTTACATTTTTATCGACAAATAGATAGATGTATAAATATTTATTCGTATATTATATACATTTTAAGAGAGAGTCTAATTCTAATACATATGTTATGATTGAAATAAAAGCTATTGAAACCTTCTACAAAAAGTAGTTGAAAAACGCCAACAAATAGATAACTTACAAAATACTGTTACAGAAATCGTTCCGATACACCATCAGCAAATGTCGCCGATAAGATCGCTGAAAAAGAGCGATTCGCCGACAAGTCTTAGCAAGCGCACCGATAAGACGCCTACTACACCCATAAGCCTTACTCCTATCGACGAGACGAAGACTCTAGACATCAATAAGATGAATGGTGTCAACGGAATGACCAGCAATGAGCTGACACCGGAGACTCCGACCCAAGAGCCGATTAAAGAGAAGGAAGTGATCAAGAAATCCACTGAGGCCACACAGATTGCGCCTGGAGTTGTGGACACTACCGTTGTCAATGAGACACCGGCTACCGGTGGTCTGACGGCGGCTGAGGTCTTGGAGCGAGCTCGTACTAGGTTTGACAAATTCTGGGGCAAGAAAGAGGAGGACAACGTTTAGTCCATTGAAAAAGAAAATGAAGCTGTAAATTGAGATATCAAGTGTTTAATTTGTTTCATATTGCTGAAGGTCTTAACTATTCGACATTGCCTTTTTCACCGAAAACCTGTACCTAAGATGTATATAGTCTCAAGGAATTAAAATATTGAACGCCGGGCTAGAAATATCTCAATAAAATACCCTTTAGGTACCACACTAGAGAACACAATTGTTTTCAATTAAATTTCTGAAATACTTACCAGAACAGTAACGTGTCTAAATTTTTTTAAATACAGATTATCTGGCGGTGTGGTGTAGTGACAATACAAAATGACCTTCTTAGGTACAGAAATATGAAACAATATACATTAAGCTTCGTTATTCAGCTTTTATTCTGCATCTCAATTTACAGTGATCATGGAAACAGTAGGAATTTGAATTGCAGTGTTAAATACTGACAAAACGAAAAAATGAAGAAAAAAAACGCTTCGCTTAATAAATCGACTGTATTTATTGATTTATCGTAAACAATCACTGTCTATTGGATAGTAGCGTGGTGGCTTGTGATAGTAGTATTGACAACATGACGATTAACAGTTATTTAGTTGATATTTCTCGGATTTACTCGAAGTCATTAAATGAAATGTTTTGTGGGTTTTATCTAAACTTCTACCGTTGGCGTATAACTAGCTGTGGTTGGTTATTTTACTGTCCCAAATGGTATCTATATCTTCTAATAATATGGATATTTTTTATAAAACTATGAAGCATTTAATGTAGGACATAAAATCTATAAAGCGGTTCATATTATTCTAATGACTTCATAATGTTTTATTTACATTAAGGTTTAAATGTATATTTTTGTCAATTTCATTGAAGATTTTATCTAAAATAGCTTCGTTTAAATATCCTTGTTTTATATTTCAATTATTATTAAATTGTGAAATCGTTAACTTATAGAAAATATTTTAATGTAGTTATTCAATAAGCGTTCAAGTTTTTCGTGAAATATTTGTAATGTTTAATTTTAAAGTATTCTTCTTTTTCGTAGCTTGCCATGCAACTTTTAGCCACAATGTATTAAGTATTGAAATGAAAATACAAACCCCATACCAAAATATTTGTCTTAAAAATATGTATCTAATACGTTTGAAACTTAATCATTTACCTACTATGTCTAAAAGTAGTAAGGTTCGTTTGGAATCTCGAATAAGTTTCTTCATAATTATTATGTATCATTATAACATTATTTGTAAACATATGGCATTAAACAATGGCAACGTATACACAACACGATTTAAAAGCCGTCCATTGTAGTGTTTTTGTCGGAGAAAAATATTTTTGTTACAGATTTTGGTTTTCACAGGTGATTATATTACCTTTCCGAACGCACCTCCATTGAGCCGACCAATCACCTCGCAATGTTTTTGACAAACATTTTTGGCGGTAAACTAAAATTATTTGCAAAAAGTTACTGTCGTATTTTTGTAAATGCTTAAAAATATGGAAATAACGAGGAAATCTTGCCGTTTGTGTTTAGCAGAAAGCGAATTCAACGCATGCCTATTTGGCACTTTTTGTCGAAGAATTAATATGGTAGAGAAAATTTTCGTATGTTTAAAAATAATGATCGAAGAAAACGACTTGTTAAACACAATATGCTACAAATGCGCTGAAAGTATCGAAAGGTACTACAATTTTATTATGGTAGTGAAGAAATCTCAGTCGAGATTTTCCGAACCGCGGAATGAAATGAATAATTCGCCTTTAAAGCGGCACCATATAACGTCGTACGTGCGAGAGCAAGTCTACGACGCAGATTACACGTTTTCTTTCCTCGAAGTACAGAATGAGGATAAAAAGGAGAACAATACGTCTAGTCCGTTCTTTTCATACTTTTCGCCACCTAACGCACTCATGAAAAAGTCTCCGGGCGAACATCTATGGAAGACGCCCAGACCGCTATGCGAAAATCTTGAAAAGAAGGACGACGGGCGCATCAAGAGACATTGTAAAACGGAAATGCCTCGACACCACTCCAGAGACCTGTTCGACTCACAATCTCAGGAAGTAGACGAGGAAAGTAGAGCATTTAATTGGAAATTGACTCCTGATGACAACATTATAAACAGAATCAGAGGTAAATGTTTCAAACAGTCCGATTTTTAATTAAAAATCACACTTCATCTAACTGAGATAAAGTATGATTTTGTGATAATTGGTGGATCTATACTGTCATGTATGCAAAATTTATATAGGTAAAGAAAATTTTGTTTATACCAGTAAAGCAGTCATACCTTCCTGGACTTGTAGTGGAACGTTAGTAGAGGTGACTCGGTACCTTGTAGTTTCATTAATTTATTATTAAGTATTTAATTGTCGGCTATATGTGTGTTTATACTATGTGTAAGCATAGACAAACAGTAAGTAGACAAATATAAAGCTAATGTTAATTGTTAGCGAAAATATACTGTATGAAATGTCTGCATTATTGGATGTGTGTAACCTAATGAATTAGATTGTATATCCTTGTGGTGGAATGAAGCAAAAATGTGATGGTTAATATCAGAACAGTACATTAGTCTTAAAACTTTGTTTAACACTGAATATTTTTAATGTTAACCCTTTAAAATTATTGTTTTTAGTCAAAATACATAGTCTTTACAAAATGTGTTCAGAGTCTATGTAAATGAGGTATTTAGAAAGAACATGCTAACCGTTTTTGATAACTTTGTCATGAATGAAAAAGGTATTTCTAGTCTGTCACATATATGTATCTAGAATACATTTCTTTTGATAAAACCATCAGAATAGTACTGATGGTATTAGAATAATTATTAAAATCTAGTTCATTACTTCAAAACCTAAAGCAATGGCAAATGTTCCTACAAAATTATATGCCTTTAATATAAATAAAAATCGAATTGTTTTTAAATTATCATAATTAAAATTAGTTATTACAGTACTTGTCATATAGCAAAAGTTATGTATTTTATATTTTTACGTTTATAACATATAATTATATCCTCGAATTGACACATATATGTGATAGAGTTAGCATCTAACAAATACAATTTTAAATTCTCCATACAGCACAGCTTTCCATTAGCATAAGTGCTAAGCTATCATCCATAACTATCCGACATATATTTATTTCGTTACGTTTTGTTATTTAAAGTTTAATATGAATTATTTAAACAAAAGTTCTTTAGACAGGGTAATTAGAAATGATTTAAATAGGCTCTATCCGATCCTGATGTCTTTATTGGTGTAATTTGCATTTTGTGACGTAGCATACAATCATTAATGGGATTTTAGCTTAAAAACGAGGCAATAGTGCCTTCCAAAACTAGTATGCTACGGAGCAGGGGTGTATTCAGACGTCTATTGTGGGAGGTCAAACCCACAATGAACAATTAATTTTAAAAAGATCAAAAATATACCTGCCAATTGTGATATCGGAATACACCCCTATTGATACACTAGGCATCTAATTTGCTCATAGCATAAGTCATATAAATGATTAGTGAACGAACAAATAACCACGAAGTGCGGTTCTGTAATCAAACTCCATGTTTAAGTAGAATGTATGGAATAAAATAATTTCGTTGTTCCTAAACTGATGTCCAAATACACGTGTGATCAGTGATTTTTTTTATTTAATTATATTTGATGTTGATTTGTCTCGTGTGAAAAACAAGTATTGCGTATATAATTGATTCCAAACTAAATCATTTCTATATTTTATTTTTAAAAATCAGACGTTATAATAACTTAAGTGTGAACTAATTACCTTGAAAAAATTTACATTGAATAATTATTTACAACCGCAATATGTAAGCCTTATTATATTTTTGGACTGCCTGATACAGAATATATGTCACATTATGTACATTCAAATAATGGCCGGATATAATATGTACGCAATATTTGTTTTCTAATAATAATAATAACGCTACGTTCTACATCTTTATTCAAGTTTTTGATGCAATAAAAAGCCATTATTTTGAATTTAATGGAATTAAATTGATTTCATAAGTCTCCCAAATTGATCCTTGCCAACTCAATTTAATATCATGTTTGGGGTTAATAATAGTAAAAAATCACGGTGTAAGAAACCGAAAACGTTGATGTCACCTATAAAAACACTATTTTGCAATAGTACTGCATCAACTAAAATGTGAAATATCAAGATAATACTTGGATAAAGATGTATAACATAAATCGTATAGGATACGTAGCATTTCAAAAGCTGTACAATTTATTGATTTGGCAAGTGTTGTTTTTATCGCAAATTATAGTTAAGTTACTATGACAAATTATTATTTTGTTCGCACAAACTCCGGCCCTGGTAGTCAAGCCCTGTCCTATTTGTTAGTCATAGTACCTCCATAGCTGATAATTACGAAAATGTTTAGCTTTGCTACGGGTTTGTAAAAGCGTGTTAATTTTCCGTTGTTACATCAAAAATGGACACCTAAATAAAATTTGAAAATTATTCTATTTGTTTAATTTATACCTGTTCGAAACAAGCCCTTAATATATCTAAAATTTAACCAAGAGGCCCTAGATAAACACAGTAGAAAAGAATTCGACCGTAATGCAAAAAAAATTGCGGTTTCGAATCCCGGAACGAGAAAACTGATTATTGATCAACAATTATTGATTTTGTGTCCGAGTACTTGACAATTGATATAGGTTATAGATAACCTAAAAGACCCGTGACTTAGGCTCAGTTCACTTTGATAATGTCATCGCAATAGATTTGAGACGTATTTTACATTGCTATTATATGGGATTGATATTTTCAAAGTGAAAGTTCAAAGTTAGTTTATGCAATTAAGACAAACATTGGCTTGCCTAAAACTATACAACATATAAACTGATACAACATATAGGACCAACAATAATATAATTAAACGACAAAGTAAGAACAGTTAATTGATGACTTTATTTCATATCAATTCATACACATAATTATTCTAGAGAAAATATTTTCCCTTGCTCACTATACGATAGTTTATTTATAAATCACATTTAACACTTTAAACGCTAAAAGTTAAAATTACTTTCGCGGTACATTCATTATGGCAGGCTACATAACAAATTATAGAAATATTACAATGTGGAAATAATACTATGAAATGTTACGACGTACCAAACGAGCCGACGTCGTTGTACTTAGTGTTTGAGCATGATTAGATGCTCGCGCGAGCACAAATGCTCATCGTACAAATAATGAGCAGACATTAGCACAGCAACTATTGATAAGCAACGCGTGCTGATTACAAAATATAAGTGCTCGTGACATTCTGCCAACAGAATGCTGTCGATACAAATATCATTTAAGCATGCTCAATTTTTTTTTCATAATTTACATTAGCTAAGTTTATTAACGTTTAGACAACATAACTCTAAAGTCATGGTCCCATAAATTAATTTTAACAACAAGCTAAACGAAATCTAACTCGAAATGAGACTACACATTTAGTCATTACAATATTTTCCGTAAATTAATTAAACAACAATTAATTCGCGTAAATATCATTTCTGGCGGGTTGTAATAAAATTCTTTACCCTGTATAACACACATGCTTCCAAAAAATATATAGTATTCCATACAAACAACAGATATTTTTAACCGATGAGTAATATTTGTAAACTCACGACGAAACTAAATAGGGAGACATAAATGATTATTTTTAACAAATCAAAAGCAGCGTTTGAAACCAAAGCGTTATTTTGAAATATTTGCCAGTTAGTTAAAACTACAATATTCTGCACAAATAGGATATGTTCACTTGTCAACTCTTGCTAATAAGCAAGAATATACAAGTGTGACGGTAATATGCACTTTATTGCTAATGAGAGAAAGATGAAAATCACATTTACTAGAATAACAATAAAAACAGTGGAGCCTGTGATATTTATAAATAATTTTGCAAATAGAAGTTTTAAAATACATGTACATAGAATAATTTAAATGGAATGTTTGTGTAATCAACCAAAAGTAACTAAAACTGACAAAGATCGATTTTAAATATTTTAAAATACATTCAAAATTAACAGAGGACTGTTAAAAAGTAACTTATAATGAACAAACAATGTAGGAAGACAGATGTAAAATTGATGCCTCTTTTTACATTTATTTGTGAAATGTTTTGTTACAAAAAGTAGGGATGCGACTAAAATTTTTTTTAAGTCCACGTTTATATTTTTGTGGAGTTTAGGCCTCGGGTAAACGTCCCTGGCATAACAATGCTTACATTACAAAACAACACCGAAGCGGATTAAGCACAAACATAGTTGATACCTTCATTAACAAAATGATTGACGAATGATTTTTATGAAAACAAAGAATTCTAATATTCGGTAAGTCAACATAAGCTTGACCCGATAGATTTGATAGAATTATTATGCAGTCATAAAACCAATTCGCATACGATTGATTTCTTTCAACTACATTCGTGCTTAAAGCACACCTATCCATTGCTGTTTTACCAATAATTATATTTCGTGAAAAACGTATATATCTGAGGCATCATTTTTTTATGGCACTAATGAGCATAAAGTATAAGACAATATTAATGATACTATAAGAAAAATAATTTAGGACTTTGCCAAAAAAATATTTATGTAACGAAAATGTCAATCAGCGTTGTGTTTAATTGTGATAAAAAACAGATTTTATGTGGACGAAAAAGCTTTTCATATAATATGACTCGTTTGATGATAAGCGGTTTCATCGTCAAAGCATTGCGTATAAAATTTGAATTCTTACATTAGTATTATCAAAGTTTAGTCCCTCGGAGTTTTCTGAAGTTATTATGCTGTGTCGATTCTACCTTTTATTAATATTCCAGTGCGAATAATAACAAATTTTAAAAAGAAACGATGCTAAAATATATTATTTAAAACGGTTAGGATATTTTGTGTAATAGCAGGCTGTAATTGTAGCTGTATGAACGTCATACATATAATAAGGAATAATTTACTAAATCGTTTGGGCCGTAGTTTATTTTATATCTGTGAAATATGTTAACCAAAGATTACCGTCAGAATACCGTATATTGCACATAACATGCAAAATTTCCCAAAACATACCAACGTTAACTATGGCCACAAAAAGAACCGCCTGGACTTTGTACACACATAAAAAACTAAAAAAGAAAACACCATTCATTCCCAACAAAAAAAATCAAATAAATCCGTAAACCGATATGAAAATTAAAAATAAGCAATTAAAAAACACAAAATAACTACAAAACATCTCCCATTCTTATTAAAAACAACGTAAGGGTACGTGATCACAATACGCATTGAAAAATGTTAATATTTTATGTTACATGTGAGATGAAAGAAAAAAAAAACAATATTAAAAATATACTCTTCACCGACTTCGTGCTGCGACTTTGCTCGAATTCAAAAGCTTAGGATATTTGTGAGTATTTCATAAGTATTAATTCGGCTTTAAAATAATCTTACACAAGAATCGCTTTTAAAAAACTTTATCAAAATAGATACAGCAATTAAGACAAAAATAACAGCTGAACCAAATCGAACAAAGTTTACGCGAAACGAGATTATTTATAGATACATTTCTTATGAATACAGGACATTTTTAACTCTCAAATATACAAGCAACGCCGCAGCACAAGCCCAGTTCAAATTATGCTCTAAGAAAAGTTTAAAACCAAGTATTACAAATTATATCACATTTCATACATCGCTAACTTAATCGTAATAATGTACACAATTCATTAAATCCAATCACTAAAACTAAAAATGAGATTTTAGTGCCGTCTCGAATGTTTTATGTCGGTATATTTTATCTTCTCTCTTGAACCAGTTATCCTTTGAAGAAATAATTTATAAATTCAAGTTATTGACAGCTATGGAACTTCAAATACTTATACAATCATTTTCTTTGATATATGGGAAACAAGTAGTTTAGGTTCGATTATTATTCTAATACTTAGAAAAACTTATCGAAAAATCTGAGATATCGAATTCAATTCCTTAAGGTTTCAATTATATTATACTTTCAAAGATATATTACTCTATACAAATAGGCTAATATTCCACATTGGTTTTAACCTTTTTAAAAGAAAAGTTACAATATACTCAAAGGATAAGATTTACAATTACACCGACATACAACATCCAAAACACAAACGAAATATAAAATTCACATTTTTGTATCCAAAATTATTATACAAATGTGTCTTAAAATAATGTGTTCGTGTAGACGCCTCAACATTGTAATACTGACGAGCTGCGCATATAATTTTACAACGGTGTTATACCAAAACACTCGACTTGATCAATTATTCAGGCAGTTACTAGCTAAGTCAGCATACATATCTATTTCAGATATTGCCGAAAGCTTTATTATAAGAAAAATATTAAATATTGGAAAATCGGACGATATAAAAATTCGTGGATAACTATGGATTTTGAAAAAAAATACTAATATCGATTACTACTTAAAGCAAGCAATAGATAACCTCGTTAAACTCTAGTATTTTATTATGGAGTAATTTTGAAAAAAAATCGATAGTATGTTTTTAAAGCTGGCCGATATTGTGTTGGTTGTGGCGTACGTTTAATAATACTTTGATGAAATAAAACTTTTTTTATTTTGTGTGATAAAGGCGACAAAATCGATCAACCTCGAGTCTTTTGACATGACACCGTGTACAAAATGATATATTTTCAATAATTTTCTTTAACATCTACTAAAATTACACAGTCTAGGAGAAGCTTATGATACTTCGTTTGATTTCGGACAAAACGAACGTCGATAAGAAGGAGAAATGTCGCTTTCCACACAAATCATGGATATCGATAAAAATCTGTCGATATGCAAACACATGTTTTGTACTTTCATTTTAATATTAATGTTAGTTTTTTATAAATTATTTGTGAGTTTAAAAATAGTTGTTTCGGTGTGAAAAACGCTTTTCATATCGATCGTGAACATTGAACATTTTAAAGAATTTTCGATTCATATTTAATTATTTGATATTGAATAAAACAAAGTAATTAAAGAAAAATATTTAAGTCGAATATTTCCACGAACACCAATTAGATGAGAATGTACTTTACAAGAAATATAATAAAACGTGCTGAAAAATCTTATACATTATATTAATTTATCAAATCCTTTCGCTATCTACTAATTAGCCACATACAATAGCCCTAATCACAATTTATATTATTATTTTCACGGTCGATAACCTCCAAAATCGACGTTCCATAACGCATACATTCGAAACACGTCACTCACATATGTCTATCACGCTCGCTCTCACTACGTGTGTGTATACGTATCTCTTTCCCTCGAAAAAATGAACACGACAGCAAAATTTTAATTATTTAAAAACACTTATCGACTTGACGAAATGAGAGATCGAATATTTGGACACTATTCTTTAGTTCATATTTTATACGTTAAAGTTGCGGTAAAGCCTCTGTCGGCATGTCTTTGTAATCGACTAGGCGAAATAAAAATAGTCACTATTATGACTTAAAATCCCGACATTTTATTTTGGTGTATTATCATACAATATTACATCGTTTTATATTGAAGCGCTAACTTTATGAGATCGTATATGCCTCGAACAAAATTGAAAACAAAAGTGGCAATTATATTGGCGCAGACAAGATAATAAAAACTCGTAATGTCTTAAACGATACAAATGATATCTTACTGCCCGCACTACTCATGACTTTGATTGGCCACAAAGTTCAAAAAACAGTCTATATTTACCGCCATTTCATCTCCAAACGTCCATCGAACCCGCATCTCTCATTTCATCAGACAAAGCTTGTAAGCGCAAGCGTAGGGCTCACTTCTCCCCCGATGAGGAGCTGGAGGCTCGGCCCCTCCCCTTCCTCTTCTTGTCGTCGCAGTCTTTGTCGGGCGCCGGCTCGGGCTTGGCTGGCGGCTGCGGCTGCGGGGGCAAGCTGCCGCTCTATTGCAAAAATTCAGGTTTACAAAAATAATAAATTATTGTAATTTTCCTATGCATAGATATCAATATCGGACGTAAATAATAATTTATGTTGTCGATAGTTGTAATGAATTGCATAATTATCAACGGAATAATTCATAGATAGTTTATAAATCTATTTCAGTTATTGAATGTTTTGTCTTCATCGCTCCAACTGAATATAAAAGTCGTACGAAAGGGACAAAACATTCGATACCTCACAACACTATTCGATATGTTACCTTTTTCTTGGGCTGTTTGTCGTTCCTCTTGGCGGGCTTGTCATCGTCGTGGTCTCGCGCGCCCTTGCGTCCCATCACGCCGAGCAGTTTGCTCACCATGCTGTTCTTGCTGCGACCCTCGCTGCCGCACGACTCCGCTGCTTCTGGAGACTGCAATATCGATATATACGGTCAACAGGGGTGGAAATATACAGGTGTGGTTTTATGAAAAGGTTGGCAAACGAGCAAACAGGTTACTTAGTAAGTGATCAGTGCTACCCATTAACACAACACTTGAATCATGTATTTGCCAACACATGAAATCGAGACGGCAGTGGTAAAGGAAAAGGATGGTAAGAAGAAGGCATTTTGAAAACATTGTACATACGGCTCGATATTTTAATAATAAAAAAGACTCATAAGAAATAGGTTATAGTTAAAATAAATGAAAAAATGCGAGTTTGGAAGGTAAAATAAAAAATGTTCAACGCTGTGTGACACAAACTCAAACAAGTGACATGATGTTGTTAATTATGACATTAATGAATGGGTAGGATAGTCCGCGGACCCTGTCACAGAACATCGACGTGAAGCAACAACTTTGCTGTCGCGTTTCGCTCGGTAAGTGAGATTGCTGGTTACTAAACACCCCGTTCCTGTTCCCATCTCTTTTCCTTCCCGCTCCCCACCCAATTTAAAGGGCTGGCAACACATCCATGATCCAAGCGTTATGGATGTTCAATGGGCGGCAGTGATCATCAGGTAACCTGTTTGCATACCTATGAGATATGCAATAAAACAAACACACACGCTTAGGAACAGTTCTTAAAAACTCACAAAACAAATAGTATGTATATAAACAGATGTTTGAAAATCGATGAAGTAATATTTATATTATGTCAAATTCTGTGTAAAATGGAGATTAATAGTCTGTCTGGGGATACTAATGATTTACTTGCATTATTTTGTGGGGTAGACATAATAGTGTAGACTGTAGTGTTGACAAATAATCGTCAATCCACTGTCGACGAAACCTGTCAGACCGGGCGTTAATATTTACTGAATATATTCTTCTTGGTAAAAATAAAGAAATTTTAACTAGTTTATTATTATTATTTTAACACATAAGAATGCGTGATGGTATGTTAATTAACGGACCAGATGCGGTTGCCAACATGTCCACGATGGTCGCGGGTTCGAATCCCTGTACACACCTCTGACTTATCGGAGTCAGGTGTGTATTGATAGTCAATCATCACGCGCTAAGCCGGTGAAGGAAAACATCGCAAGGAAACCTGCATACTATAGCGATTTCTATGAATTTCTATGGTATGTAAAGTCCGCCAACCCGCATTAGGCCACCGTGGTGAACTATCGGCCTAACCACTCTCAATCGTACTCTCGATTGTAGAGGAGGCCCGTGCCCTGCAGTGGGACGTATGTGGGCTGATACTGATATTTTATGTCAAATATATACATGCAATATTCACCTTAATAGCGTCAACAGAGTCCTGTCGTTTCACAACCTCAATCTTCTTCATCGACTCTGTCCGCTTCGCTTCCGTCTTCTCTTGTTTCTTCTCAGCCTAAACATAAAAATACTTTTTATATAATTATATATAATATAATTTGCCATATTGAATCATTTATTTATTTGCCACCTATTAAGCACAGGTAAGAAATTCTGACGCTAATTATTGCTCTTTAAAACCAGTTTACAGATTGTAACAGCAATCCCAATATGTCGTAACTTAAAGCAGTTCATTTTACAATTAACAAATTATAAAATTATGTTGCCGATGTAATTCATGCGTCAAATAAAAATAAATTAATGACTGTCCCCAAGTGAATTGTTACAAGAGAACAACAATACCTTCTCTTGTTTCTTAGCATCTTTCTCTTTCTCCTTCTCCGCTTTCTTGATCGAGCCGGCTCGCTCCATCACTTTATCTTTCCTCTCCTCTTTGACTTCCATCTTCTCCTCTTTAGTTTCCTTCTTCATGGAGTCTTGTTTCTTCAGCTCCGGTTTCTCCTGCTTCTTGAGTTTTGTCTTTAAGTCCTCGTCTTTGAGGCTCGTGTCTGATTTCTTGCGCACTTTCGGCTGTGGTTCCGATGTGGGCGACGGTTCAGTGACTGCTGGTTTCTTGAATTTGTCTTCTTGTGGTACGCTCGCGTCTGTGCTGGTTCGACTGTCATCTGTAAAAAAATATAAAGGGTATATTATGCCGTTTATTAAAGTCTGAATTCATATCTAGGGTGGCATTAGTGATAAAACATAATTAAATCATAGATTAAGAGCATTCATAAAATAACATTTTTTTAGCTTACACGTTCCTTGTTAACTTAAGCGTAACTAGCTTACTCCACGATAGGCAATTAGAAATATCGAAATTACAACTCACTACGAAATGAATATGATATTTTTTTACATTCTCATCACTTTGTAAGTTCATAAGAAAACCAAAGGCAATCACTTAAAAAATCTAAACATACCCAGGAACACATCCCTGGACGTGTCGACATTAGACACGTCAGCGGACGTGTCGGCGGCGAACGACTCGTCCGACAGCGACAGCGACGCGAAAGACGACGACGCGTCGAACGCGCGCGACTCCACGCTCGGCTTCGGGGACGACGTGAAGATGCTCGGCGTCGACTGCTTGGCTGGGGTTCTGGGGAGATATGAAGAGCATAATTATAGTATTGATGTGAACATTTTGGTTAGGTTTGAAGAGCGCTCGGGTTAAGGGAATAAAGCGGCAATGTAGAAACACGTGGCTATATCAAAATATGTGTTTAGATTTTTTATTCCCTAAAATAATTTGAACTAAAATTCTATAAAATCCTAAGCCATATTTTAGGTAACTTCATCCTTTTTATATTGAGCTATATAAAGTTTATTTTAATAAACCATACATAATTAAACAAAGACATTACTTATTACGTACGTTTTAAATAAACAAAAGGTGTTTCAAAATCTATTCATTATTCATATATAGTTAATACTGACCATAAGCAAATAACACCAACAATCACAATAAACGAATTTTCCTTTTCGCAATCCTCATTAAAGAGCATAAGATCCAAATACGCACCTGTTGGGCAAGTTACGCGCATGATGCGTGGGCGAGTCTTTCTCCTCAGCGATCCTGGGCAGCGGCGGCTCGTCCGGCTTGTCCTGCGGCGGCGGCGTGGGCGGGGCGGGGGCGGGCGCGCGCCACACCACGCCCCTGCGCCCGCTGCCTCCGGACACGCCCACCGCGCCGCCCACCCCGCCGCAGCACAGCGGCGAGATCGAACACTTCGCCTCCGCTGAGCGTGGGTGCAGCCTTATGTGCAGGAGATAGAGTTTAAATTGGTTTGGTGTTGTGTTTGAATGTGATGATGTTGATAATACGCTAGTGATTCGGTCATTATAGAATGAGAGCAATGTGATGTGATTAGAAATGTACAAGTTAGTAATAAAAATGGTAACGATTATGATCCCACAAATAATGTAGAAAACACAAAGATGCACGTTAACACAAAAGCTGATTCAAGTCGATAAAAAAAATTAATATTCCTTACTTATTATGATTTGAACATATATAGCTTTTATGACCCCATTACTTTTCCAAATATTGTACTGTAAGGAGTTTCCATGTACCCCCACCAGCCAACTTGGAACAAATTATATAAGGGAGGCGCTTTGAAGAAACAGGCTATTTGCTCGTCATCGCTCGTACTGTACGGAAGTCTGTGATAATCTGTGTCGACCGCCATTAAGGTCACGTAAGCCATTTTTGTTTTGTTTCTCTTTTTTTTTATTCGTATTGAAGTTTGCAGTACTTGGGTTTTGGTAATTATTTTGTGTTGATTGTACTTGAATAGTTTGTAATTGGTCTAACATTGATTCAAATTGTAAATAAACGGATTTATTGTTAATTGTGTATTTTTTTTAATAAAATTCCACTTCTGGTGCTAAAATCAGAAGTGGGATAAAGGACTCATAAGCTCACAGTAACGCTAATTTTCAACATAGTTTGTGAACACGAATTCCATTAAGTTTATAATTTGAATTTTATTGTGTCTTCAACTACTGCTTTCTTCATTTCTTTATTATTTTGTATGTGTTATCGCCTGATTTGAACATTAACAATGAGACGTACGAGGACACCTAGTCCACGGAGGCGTCTTTATAGGGGTGATTCGCGTAATCGGATTCAACATACTTCTCGAAGGTCCCGCGACCACAGTAACGATAGATCGAATCAAAATTCAAAGGGTAGACGTCATACTTCACAAGATGGCTTACGTGTTCGAGATCGACGTGATTCTCACAGTACTGAAGTGCACCGGTCGCGTACTCGGTCTAGACGTGAATTGCGCTGTAGAGATCGGTCTCGCAGTGACCACCGCGTTAGATCACGGTCACGATCGCGAATGGTTTCGCCTGTTAAGGGGCATTCATGTATCAATAAGGCTCGATCTGTTCATAAAACTGACGCCCAACCCGCGGCTGTGACTCTTCCGCCCGATAATATTGCACCGCTACGGCAGTCTATAGAATCTAGTGCTCCCTGCTCTGACGCGTCTAGCCTCGCTAATGCTTTGATGCAAGCAATTAAAACAATGCAACCCTCAAGGTCGCAACATTATTATGTGTCTAATTTCGACCCGTCAATTAACAACATCGAAGCATGGTGCGAAGAGGTGGACCGCGCCAGGGAGGCTAACGACTGGAATGATCATGAATGTCTGTCGCGCGTTGCATCGTGCCTTAGGGGTGACGCTAGGGTTTGGTTAGGCGAATGGGTATCGAATGATCGTACATGGTCTAATTTTAAACGCGAGTTCAAACCTCTCTGTCCCGGTAAATTGGACTATGCCAACATATTGTTCGAAGCAATGAATTTAACTTCTGACAAGTACTCTAGCTACGCTGAATACGCTCGTCGCACCTTATTGCGTTTAAAGATAGTGCAGGGGCTAAGCGAAGATTTGAGAACCCTCATAGTAATACGCGGTATAGATAATGCACAAGTGCGCGCAGCCGCCGCGAACGCTAGCCTGACTCCAGACACCATAGTTTCGTTTCTTTCAATTTATACAAAACCCTTAGCATTAAGACGAGACAGGGTTGTTGAGCATAAAAGAAATACCCAACCAAAGAAGTCAGATGGCACTCCGGCTCCGAAATGTTTTAACTGCAATCGGTTCGGTCATGTTAGCCGCGTTTGTAGGCAACCCAGGTCCAACGCGCCTAGTAGTCGACCGCCACACATGCATTCCGAATCAACTTTCAATGCCCAACCGTCGTCAAGTAACACTTGCACATTTTGTAAGAAACTGGGACATACCGAGGACAAATGCTTCATCAAAGCCAGGTCAGAGCAACGTAATCAACGTAACGTCAATCTTTGCTCCTATCGATCTAATACTTCACCAAGTAACGACATAACTTCGGCAATCATAGATGGCGTTCCAGTAGATGTGCTCATTGATAGCGGGGCCCTAGGTGTATCCCTCATTTCTTCTGGGATTTTAAAGTATTTTACGTGTCAACCTAAACCGATGCGTTGTTCGTTGAAGGGTCTTAGTGACCAGGAAGTAATTGCAACATCTTACGTCACCCTCACCTTAGAGTTCACTGACATCTCGATTGAAGTAGACCTAGTGGTAGTTCCAGCGTCTTTCATGAATGTGCCCGTTATAATCGGAACTGACGTACTAAACCGTGATGGAATTACTTACGTCCGAACTAAAGATAAACAGTATCTCACGCGTACTGTCACAGTTATTAAGAAAGTTAATGTTGTTGGAGTAGGCGACCAGTTTCAATTAAACACACCCCTACAGGGCATGGAGTTGGAGAGTCTTATGTCTGTTATAAATGAATTTTCGCAATTTTTAATATCGGGTACCGCTGTAACTACAGTTCGAACTGGTGAGATGGACATAAGGCTAACCAATTCTACTCCTGTCGTTTATAAGCCATATAGGCTCTCATATTCCGAAAAACTTAAGGTACGTGAAATAACTCAAGATCTTTTGGAGAAAGGAGTTATTAGGCGCTCCAACTCTGAATACGCGAGTCCAATCATACTCGTAAGAAAACGCGATGGATCAGATAGACTTTGCGTAGATTTTAGGGCACTTAACCGTATTACGGTGAAAGATCGCTACCCTCTTCCACTTATTGATGATCATATCGATAGGTTGGGTGGGTATAAATTCTTCTCCTGTCTTGACATGGCCACGGGGTTTCACCAAATCCCTTTGAAAGAGGAATGCATTCACTTAACTGGGTTTGTGACACCAGAAGAACATTTCGAATATATCAAAATGCCTTATGGCTTGGCAAATTCCCCCGTAGTTTATCAGCGAATTATTAATAACACTCTACGTGCTCATATCAACGAAGGGAATGTATTAGTTTATGTCGATGATGTGCTCCTTCTTAGTAATTCTATAGTTGAGGGAATTGAACTGTTGCGTAAGGTGCTTAGGACTCTCACAATAGCAGGCTTTTCTATTAATCTGGCAAAATGTTCTTTTCTGGTTAGAGAAGTTGAGTACCTGGGTAGACTTATAAGCGAGGGTCAGGTTAGGCCGAGTCCTCGAAAGGTAGAAGCCTTGGTTAACACTCTACCACCAGCAAACGTAAAGCAGGTACGACAACTACTAGGTCTGGCAGGCTACTTTAGGAAATACATAAAAAATTATGCCACTAAGACTGCCCCTATTGCTATTCTCACCCATAAAAATGTTAAGTTTAACTGGACTCCTGAATGCGAAAATATTCGTTTAGATTTAATTAAAGAGTTAACGAGTGAGCCTGTACTTACAATCTTTAATCCAGACCTTGCTACTGAAGTTCACACGGATGCAAGCAGTATTGGATATGGCGCAGTCCTATTACAAGTACATCCCGACTCAAAGAAACACGTAGTTGCATACTTTAGTCGATCCACCCAAGGGGCAGAAAGTAATTACCATTCCTATGAATTGGAAACACTTGCTGTCGTTAAAGCCCTCCAAAACTTTCGCCACTATTTAATTGGCTTGCAATTTGTAATAGTAACCGACTGCAATGCACTTAAGTCCACTGAGCGAAAAAAAGATCTTTTGCCCCGAGTAGCAAGGTGGTGGATGTACCTTCAAGATTTCAATTTTTCAATAGAGTATCGCAAGGGAATAATGTTACCCCATGCAGACTATTTAAGTCGCAATCCCGTCAGTGTAAATCAAATCTCGAGACCCCGTAACTGGGCTCAGATTGCACAATCAGCTGACAACGATACTAAAGACCTTATTCAAAAATTTCATGATGGTAGACTAGACCCTGGCCGCTATTCGATCCAAAATGGAGTCCTGTACTATAAGTACGTCCCAGTTGGTCAAGAAGCTAGGTTGCTATGTTACATTCCTAAAGGTCACCGTCTTAGCCTTCTGAGAGTGTTCCACGACGAACACGAACACATTAACGCAGAGAAGACTCTAGACCTTATTCTTCGACACTTCTGGTTCCCTGGTCTCAGGCGATTTGTTTCCAAATATGTTGCTCATTGCCTAGTGTGCATTTCTCAAAAGAGAGTCCCTCGAGCCCCTTTACAAACTATTACTTCTTGGGAAAAGCCCGACACTCCATTTAACACCGTTCACGTAGACGCCTTGGGACCTTTACCAGTTTCAGATGGCAATAAATTCATTCTCCTTGTTGTGGATGCTTTTACCAAGTACACGCTTCTTTACCCTATTTATCGCCAAGATTTCACGGAACTAAAGCGCGTTATCACTCAAGCTATATCATTATTTGGAGTGCCTAAACTTATGGTAGTAGACAAGGGACGCATGTTCGAGTCCAAAGAGTTTGTAACATGGATCAATGACCTGGGCTGCAACCTGCACTACATCACACCGGAGATGCATCAGGCAAATGGTCAGGCAGAGAGGTACATGCGTACTGTCCTCAATATGCTGCGTATCCAAGCGAACTACAAACGCTTACCGTGGTCAGAGACTTTATGGAAACTACAACTGGTTCTGAATATTACTAGACAGAAGACTACGCGAGTGTCTCCTTTGAATCTCCTTATAGGCACAGAATCTACAACTCCCGTGGTACGAGCGCTGGTGCGAGATGTGGCAATCGAGGGTTCGGCGACCAACAGGGAGGCCCTTCGTGAAATCACAAGGAATAGAACCCGTGAACTTCTTCGAAGTAACCGAGCCAGACAAGATGAGCAAGTTAACCAACGGCGAAGTACACCACGTCAATTCAATGTTGATGACCTCGTATTCGTCATAAAGTATTCTCAGTCGGCAGGTAAACTTGACTCCGGCATGCGTGGCCCATATAAGGTGGTTGAAGTCCTACCTAACGGGCGTTATACTTTACGTCTACTCAGCGGTAGTTATGGTAAAACGTCGCAAGCCGCTGCGCAGTATATGGTGCCATGGCGGGGAGAGTGGAGCCCTGAGACGTGTGCCGCATTTTTTGAGAGTAAGCATATGCTCAAAGTTATACGAATTCCTGTGTAAGCCCGTAGGGTGAACCACAGATGAATAATTACTCTCATTGTATTCCTCACTTGTATGATTAGCTCTGCATGTTGAGATGCCTTAATACGTGTGACTGTGGTCAGCGTATTGAGAAGCCTCGAACGTTTGAATACATTCAAACGTGTCGGGAAGCTTCACACGTTCGAATACGGTCTGCGTGTGGAATGCACTCGTACGTTCAAATATAGTGCTCGTACGAGTGGGCATTAGGCCATATTACGGGACTCATTTATGAATGAGTCATGAAGTAGGTAGACTAATAAGATGGGCTACACGATTCTTTGGATAACAGGAACATGCCTTGGCCGTTTTATGTTTTGTACTTTTAAAAGTGATGTATGAGTGTCATATGAGTGGTAGCTATAGTGGAGGAAGATGAATGAATTGACTGACTGGAGATAGAATGATAGGTATGTGAGGTTGAGTGCTTCAAACTTACTTCTCTAGATGATGACTGATGGTCCTTTGTTTTTAGATGAAAATAACGATGACGAGGAAACAAGGTTAACCACGCTCAATCCTTCGCCTAGTCTATCCATGCCTTTGCTTGATGACGACGTGGATGTCGATCCATCGACTTCTCCAGTAGCGGGCCCTAGCGGACTCCAAAGGATTTGCGTCGAGGACGACACAACGTCAGGAGAGGCCGTGTAAGGAGTTTCCATGTACCCCCACCAGCCAACTTGGAACAAATTATATAAGGGAGGCGCTTTGAAGAAACAGGCTATTTGCTCGTCATCGCTCGTACTGTACGGAAGTCTGTGATAATCTGTGTCGACCGCCATTAAGGTCACGTAAGCCATTTTTGTTTTGTTTCTCTTTTTTTTTATTCGTATTGAAGTTTGCAGTACTTGGGTTTTGGTAATTATTTTGTGTTGATTGTACTTGAATAGTTTGTAATTGGTCTAACATTGATTCAAATTGTAAATAAACGGATTTATTGTTAATTGTGTATTTTTTTTAATAAAATTCCACTTCTGGTGCTAAAAGTACATATTGTAATTTTATAGATTTAATATATTTTTTAATTTCGCGACCAAGTTTTCTTAAATTTCATTAACACTCGTAAACAACCCCAAACTAATACGAAATCCATTTAATTCCTACTCCAATTAAATGAAAACAAACAGAGTCGAACTATGGCACCGTGTGGGGGACTATATGACCCACCTGTCCGGCGAGAGCGCGCGGCGCAGCAGCGGCGAGGCGGGGTCGCGGCGGGGCCACGCGCGCCGCCCGCACTCGCGCGCCGCCAGCGGGGACGGACTGCGCGCCTCCACGCGACTGAGTGCGGACCACCAGTTAGTCACGCATGCGGTGTGATGGACAGAGGCAATGGCAATTTGGGATTTTATTAGGGGTGAAAACGACTCCAATTTTACTGCATAATCAAAATTTTTTTTTACTTTTTATGAATACTATCACCAAAATAAATAAAAGTTTTATAAACTTCAAAAATATCATTGTTTATCAAAGGTTCAAAAATAATATTTATAAAAAAATAATAGCAATCTAAAACAAATTCTAACCTCAATTTAAACATATCGTTATTAACTAGCTAACTAGCACAATAATTATTAAAATGCACATTGCCTCTGTTTATCGATTATTACAATTGAGAATGTTTAGACACAACATAGGACATTGAACACAAATGGGTGACACAGTCATGCACTTTCCTATCAATGAATAATGTGAAAGTATACAAATATGTCAGACAAGTAAATATAATACTAGGTGCATCTTCAATGCAAGTTATCCTTGATGTAAAATTTAACACACATTTTAATAGCCACTGCTTTTTCGAAACAATATAATGATAAGTAATAGATATTATTGATGGATTTTATCACCGTGTACGTAAAATGATACATGCAACATACAAGACACGGATTTGTTGCAACATGAAGCTCGTGTACCATGTGTAGGAAAAAAAGAACAGGGCGAATTTGTCACATCACAGAAAGACTGAGAGTTAGAGGAAGATCGTTCAAAGCGGAATCAAAAGAGCCTATGAGCGTTTTATGAAAATCCTTCTTTTTTTATCTTTTCCTTATTCCTTTAAATTTTTAGCATAGAAAAAATTGTATTCGAATTTAAACTTACTTAAGATTGAAACAACCTGTATATGCAAACAGAGAAACATATATAACGGTGCATATATCGATATAGTGTGCGTAGTATACCTGGTGGGTGAGGCGGGTTGCGGCGGGGGTTGCGGCGAGGGCGAGGGCGTGCGCGCCAGCGGCGACAGCGGCATGTGCTGCAGCGACGCGCGCCGCACCTCCGCGCCGCCCACCACCGCGCCGCCCACGCCGCCCACGCCGCCCACAGAACCGCCCAGCTTGTGCTTCAGACCGTGGAGGGATGATGGCCTGGGTACACAATAATTTAAAGACCATGATAACCAATAATATGAGTTAGAGGACAACAAGATGACCTGTCCGTCATATATTTATCGACATAAAATTAAATAATTGGTACTACTCTTGGATTAAATTATTATCGAAAACTTGTTGTTTTGATTCTATAGGATTAACGTAACAATAAAGTAACGCCTACGTATACGTATTTAGTGGTTCACTGAAAGAAATCTAATGTCAAAAGAAGACTAGTGGGTTGACTAATCTTCCTTGATGCGAATATATCTCAATTCATTTAAATTACTATCAAATAATATGCTGAACACGCTGTAATTGAAATAAACACTCTAATAGCATACAATTAAGGCCGACAATCCGATGCCAACGTATATAAATAATATAATAATAACCTCTGGTAGTGCGTGGTGGCGGTGGTGTGCAGCGGACTATCCGCGGCGGGGGAGGCGGGCGCGGGCGACGGCGACGCCGACGAGCCGCACTCGCCTGACGACACCATCTGAAGACACACACACACACACACACATCATGGCGGCGTGATAGAACAATAATCAGTATCTACCTAACGACAAAATTTTCCTGACGTCATATAACTTTCTTTTAGTATATAACTAGGAGAAAACTCCTTAAAGGTATGGCTTGTCTGTGCCTTCAGAATTGTCGATTGAGAGGGCGAGTCTCAAAAAATATACACGGTCTAATAAATAGACATACCTGGACAAACCGCCTGCATTATAAACATCGATAGAATCACGTTGATTATCGATAAATATAAAACATTATGACAATCATATTTTCTACTATTATCTACGAATACTTATAAATTCTAATTGTAGTTCTTTATGTGCGTAATTCTACTTTAAAAATACTCATCCATAGACCTCAAGTTATATTATTTAGCTAACTACCTGGTGCATTTCCTGCGTGGCCCTCTTGGTGGATATCCGTCGGAACAGTGAGCAGCGGCGCCTCGGCCGCGGTCTGGGAGGCGCGGCCGCGCGACGTCCTCCTCCACAACGCCGACGACCTCCCGCCTGTATATACAGCGTTACGTCACTGGTGGTAGGTCCCTCATATGTGAGAGGCTATCTGGGTGGGTACCGCAATGTCTATTTCTCCCGTCAAACAGCAGTGTAAATGCACTATTGTGTTTCGGATTGAAGCCAAAGTAACTGGACATATTGAGACTTAACATCTTATGTCTCAGGATGGCGAGCGCAGTGGAATGCCAAGCATTGCTCTGTTATTCAAGGTGTTGTTTGGTTTTGCTAGTGTTTATGAGCGGTCGTATTGCTTACCATCAGGCGAACGGTATGCTCGTCTCGCCATTCATTGCAATAAAAAAAAAACTAATTCGTATGGTGGGATACATCCGGCTCGAAGGACCAGATACTTATCGACTGAATTGGTATGAAATTTTGCATAAATAAGGTTGAAGACGACAACTTGATAATGTTACGTATAATATAAAGCTATTACATTAAAATTACCTGTATTGTAGTCTGGTCCAGTGGTGTGGCACGTAGAGTCGCATGCGGCGCTGCGAGTAGCAACCTCAACACCTGCAAAACAACAATAACTTAGATTCGTTCATAAACAATCTCATAATGTATTTCAGAACATAACTACGAGAATAATTATAAACGGTAGTTTTAAAATCTGTTAGATAATCATCGATATAGATTATACTATCGATATTTTCGGATTCGATATTTTATTTTGAAACATAGTATAACCAACATGAACAATTGATTTATATTACGGTTCCATTACGAAGCTTCATGTGTATATAAGCATATTTAACGTAGCGTGGGTCGCCCTCTGGCCAGATAGCGGGACAACTTGCACAAGAGGACCGGCAGCGACCGGATGCATAAAGCAGCAGACTGGGATCTGTGGTGTACGTTGGGAGTGGCCTCTGCCCAGCAGTGGACTGCAACGAGCTGATGATGATGATGATGAAGCATATTTACCTGCGTGTGCAAGAGTCCCTGCACGCTCTCTCCGTTGAGCTGCGTGATGAGGTCTCCAGCACGCAAACCCGCCGCCCACGCCGCACCCTGCTCGCTCACCGCCTATACAAACAACATTTTTAGTTTTTATTTCCGAGTATAGATTTTTGTATGTAAACGTCGATTAAGCGTTTGATGTGCAGTGGGCCCTCGGTTATCCGACAAACCTTTTGCAGGGCGATATCAAACTGTCAAATTAAACGGACACCTTATAATCCGGTTTTTTCTTTCTAAATAGACCTTGTAATACTACAAATTACATATTAAAATTATAAGACAATATCTGAAATATAAATAACGCCGACACAAAATGAATAGTTTCGAGTCGCGTTTTGAGCTATTGTGCTGAGCATGTCGGAATACCAGCGGCACCAGATTACACAGGAACCGAGTGACCAGGGGTCTATTGACTTTTTTTTTAAATTGCTGTTAAATGTAAACAACACAGATAAAAAGCCAAAAAAAATATGAAACGAACAATAATCGACGTCATCTAGTTGTCTATAGGATCGATATATCTATCCAATGTTATATTGATGCATAAATACCATACATACATGAACTCATGCGTTTTTCCCAGAGGTGAAACCAGGACACCCATATTTCGCCTTCTATGTTCCGTCCCACGATCTGATAAGGGGCGAGCCTATCGCCATATTAAGCACAAATTCCTGCCTCCGGGCTTATAATGAATACAAAAATCCAATGTCACTTTGCCCGAACCGGGATTCTAACCCAGCTTTTGAACCGTACCGTAGTACAACTACGCCACCGAGGCAGTCAATATATACATATTGTATATTGATGTGTGCAAGTTAATTCAGATGGATCAACCAGACACCGTTAAGTGTCACTTCGTATAATTATCAGCACTTCAATATCGATATCGAATACCTCCTATATCGATAAGTGGCACTTTATTTGCACTATAAATTGTATTAATCCTGTAAAAATAACCATTACATGTATCTATACGTCATACCAGCCTTACAGATTGCCAACAGCCGAGATCGATGGCGTGACATCATACGACGGAAGCTGGTGAGAGGAAATCAAGACCCTCAGAATTGAAGAGAACGATACAAGGAGGAGACTCACCGAGACCAGATGGTGCATGGTGTAGTAGTCAGTGTCTCCGTAGTACACGCGCACAGTGTGGATCGTGAAGCCGAACCCGCGCGGTCCGCGACGCACCACTATCGGAGGCTTCGACGCCTGGATCAGTCTGTACAAACAAATATTTTATGAATATAGGATGTCTAAACATAAGTATAGTAATTATAGTGTCTAGAAACTACAATTTGGACGATATATCAGTTCAACATTGGATTTTTTTGCCGTTTCCATCTTCGATACTTTTTCCTAATCAACGTGCTTTAATATCGATAACAGATTTGTGATACAAAAAGCCAAGAATTTGAACATCGCTCTACCATATTTGTCGCATTTCATTTAAGAGTACTTGTACTACTGCCAAGTCCTTCGTAATTTCATTATAACCAGAGCATAATACATGTATCTTACTGAAAAGAACGCACAGTTATATAATATATATAATGTCAAATAAATAAAATAGATAATAAATTTATTTTACACTGCTCTCTCTTTCTCCTTCTGTTAAATCCATCCCATGGTTGTCTGTAAAAGATTGCTTTAAGCGATAAGACTTTTGTACTTTTTATTTTATTAGTTTTTGTATGTTGTATTTTTTTAAATGTGTATAATAAAGATTTAAAACATAAAAAAATAATACTAACGAGTGATTAGGCAGCGCGAAGGGCGATGGCGGGTCGCGACAAGGCGAGGAATCTCTCGAGGAGTTGGTTGAAGACGTGTTGCCGGCGCACGGGGATCCCGCACCGCCGCCCAGTATGCTGTCTTCTGCTGTGAAGGAAATACATCATTATGTCGGGTGGCATTATACACAATTACATTATAGGCCTCTGAAATATATCAATTGTAATGTCAATTCTCACACAGTGGAATCCCAAACATTGCTTTGTTATTTATGTTATTGTTTGGTTTTGCTACTGTCCTTGAGCGGTCGTATCACATAACATCAGGCGATCATGTTCATCTGGCCATTCATTGATATAAAAAAAAACTTGAGTAACACCGTGAGGAAATCTGCGTATTGCAGAAAGTTACAAAAAAATCTATGGTGTGTGACGTTCCTCTATCCACACTAGGAGAGCGTTGTAGGCTTTGGCAATCGATATCTCGATTGTACAGATGTCCTGTGCATATTGCAGTGCGATGTCAATAGATACAATAATATTATTTCAAAAGATATTAAAAGGTAAAGATATTAGTTGTGCCATATACCTGGATGTATGACGAGCGACAGTCCCGACGTACTTGCCGAGCGGCGCATCGACTTGGTGGCCACGATCGCAGTGGGCCGAGATTTTTCGGGCTTATCCGGCTTGTCGATGCCTTTGTCTTCCTTCTTCGATAAGTCTGACCTGCTATAGAGTAGAATAAAAGATTTTTAAATTTATATTAAATATCGATATCTGTGATTTACTTTATTAAAGTTTAAGTTTTAATTTTAATTACACAATAAACCGTTGAAATACCAATGGTGAAAATATAGTCATTAATATTAATGTTAACACTACAAGATCCCCTCTATTCCTTTATGATATTCTAGTAAGAACACGTGTTAGGTTTGTGAAAAAATAAATATTATCAACTTCATTATCACCAAAACAATTACATCGCATATTACATCCAACTTATCGATGATCCCACAAATCATTATCGACATATCGATAACCATCATCACCAAAACAATCACACCGAATTTTACATCCTACTTATCGATAATCCCAACACTAATCGACATCCCCATATCGATACTCACACCCTGGGCACGAGCGCGAGCGCGGCGGGCGGGTGCGGGTGCGGGTGCAGCGCGGGGTGCAGCGCATGCGCGTGCGGGCGCAGCGCGGCGCGGCGGCGCGCGGCCGGCGACACGTCGTCGCTGTCCGTCTGCGATGACTCCGCTGTGGACGCGCTGCCGCCCATTATCTGTAGGCATGATGATATTCTAAGCATTTTTTTAAGTTATTTTATTTTGTGTGATATATTATTGTACTACTAGTGTTGTACCCCTATTGTGACACTAAATATTTTTTCTTTCTTCTTTGTTTCAAACAATTGAATATAGATGTAATTTTCGTGTAAACGGACAGCCTACATGGCGCAGTCAGTTAGACAGTCGGTTAGAAACGAGTAGCCGAGGTTTCGATCCCCGCACCGAGAGAAATGTTTGTGCGGTACACAAATATTTCTTTCGTATCTGGGTGTTTGTGAGACCCAAAAGTCTCTAGTATAGTATCGTAGTAGTAGTCGAAGATAGGATATTTTCTTTAAGAGTTGATGTCATACAGTCGACTGAAAACTATTAAAACATAAGATATTTTTTGAAATGTTAATATGTATGACATGTATAAAAATCGATTACACAAAACCAGCCACAGATTTACCATAGAGGACATAGAAGATAACAAACGAAAACGCGTTTTGGAATAGGTCAATTGTTAAATATCTAATATAGTTCAACCCCCTAAAAGAAATTACAGATGTGAGTACAACATCGACTTACCGGACACTTGGGATGGTGATGCACAGGCGCAGTAGGCGTGGTGGGGGGACCCGCGCTATCCGGGGTACCCGGCCAGCTATCCGTGCTCTGTAAGAAAAATAATTCCACAAATTAATTTCAATACTACTAAGACTAATATTTCTCAAGTATTGTGGGCCTCTATGGGCGGTAATGATTGCCCAATATTAGGTGCCTAGTTCGATAGCCAACAGAGTATATCGCGATAGGACCCGAAAGGGTATGCGTCTCTCACATGTTACTTATTAAAAAAGAAAGTTACTATGTTACTTATTAAAAAAGAAAATAAACTTATTAGTGGCACGTGAAATGTTTCGGGGGTTAAATTCACGGTCGAGTACTATCTGCAGAGATACACGCCTTGGCTTATTCCATGAGATAGAATCAACTATGATTAAAACCTTTTTAAAGCCACATATGCGCGCACATAGTTTCCTTTGTGTAATGTGTAATTAAAATACTTTTTGTGCTCTCTTGTATGTAACATTATTGTGTATTTTAACATAAGCTATATTTTTATTTATGTATAACTAGCCGTCGGGCCCGGCTTCGCCCGGTTGCAGATAATTTAAGTCCAGTCCATATCAATAACATATTATTTCGCGTACTAACTATATTTCCCGCGCGCCGTTGACTATATTTATACATCCATCCATAAACTTTCACCTTTATAATAATTAGTAAGGATGACAAATATAATTTACCCTGGAGTCATGATCAGCGCAAGAGTGATGGTAGTGCCGGCGCCACTGCGGCGAGGTGGAGGAGAAGGCGGCGAACACGCCCGCCTCCTCCGCGCTGCCCTCCGCCGCCTCGCCGCCCGCGCCCTCCGCCGCCTCGTCCGTGTCCACCTCGCTGTGGTTGTAGCGGTCGCACCGACCTGCACGAATAAATAACACCCAACACTCACATACATAGTCCTGACCCCACACTAAGATCAAGTCTTGTGTCTTTCACAGGCGACGTCTAACCAACTGCACGTCGGAAGCTGTCAAAAAATGAGGTGATTTTATGAGGATAGTTTCTATTGTATGGGTGGTTGTCGATAAAAATATTGAAGTATCGATGTGCCAAACTTATTTTTATAGAAACGTAAAATTCTTCTGAATTATTTCATCCAAAAATTAAATCTCTCAATTATCATACTGGTTCTACATCATTTTAAAGACAAAACAAATCAAAAAGGAATTATGGACTGAACAAACGTCGATTAAACTGGCAAGCGATTTAATTACTTTTAAAGGTAAAGTGTAACAGTTTTAGCCGCTGCTTTAGCCTAGCTAGTTTTTTTTTTCAAACACCGTGATAAATGATAGCATAAAAATAATAAATTATATGTTTACAGTTTTGAAAATCTAGGATCAAAATAGGTACTGACTGTCGAAATAGCTGGTGTCCTCATCATTTTCCAGCTGCGGTATGAACTCGGCCTTCCTCCTCAACAGATTGTTCCAGTCCAAACCGTAGAAATACACGTGGTCCTGGAAATTTATACCTCATTAACATATTATCGATAAAAATAAGACCGCACAATTCCCTAGAACTTGTCTTATCCGATAAACTAATACAAATAGGTGATTTGTATGTATTTACATATTAATTATTTATGTTTCTATTTATTTTTCTCTTTTCTCTAAAAATTTATACGCCCACTTGATCTCATCTCTGCATCACCCAAAGGTAGACTGGTAGATAATGCCTCTAGCATTAAGTCCGCCTTGTATACAATGTATATGAAGTTTAATAAATAAATAAATAAAATACCGCGGCGATACCAGGTACACTAGCATGCCCTTCGCCTGATGGTAAATAATACGACCGCTCTTTGATAGAGATAAACCAAAAAGCCCCATGAATTACAAAACAGTGCTTGGCTTCAACTGCGCTCGCAATCCTGAGGCATTAGATATTAAGTCTCAATATGTCCAGTAGCTACTCTAGCTACAATGTCCTTCAAACCGGAACATATCAGTGCATTTACACTGCTGTATGGCGGGAGATATAGACATTGCGGTGTTACCTACCCAAGCGGAGTCCCACATATGAGAGACCTACCACCAAATCATTATATTTAGCTGGTGAGATTGGTGGAACCCTAAGCAACTTTCCACGTTACGATCCCTTACGATCCTCAGGTATAGCGGGTGTTTAAATATGGCAGAAATTAGATACCACACTATTAAGAAAAAGGAGCAATGCCCTCACCTTCACCTGATGCGTGCCTCCAGTGCCGAGCCTGTCCCTCGGATTTCGTGCCAGGAGTTCTGTTATGATCGCCCTAGCTTCTACGGCTATAGGGAAGTCTTCTTCTGACGGCCATTCTATATCATCTACAATTACGACATTTATATTGCAGTTTAAAATGATAGTGGGTTAAAGTATCGATATAAAAGATAGTCATGCCAGTCGCATGACTATCTTTTTGTCGACTATCTATTTGTCGATTTGAACCAATAACTCGCACAGTTCATTTCTAATTTCTATGCCGGGTTTAAAATTGTATGTATTACCTGTCAAATTACTGTATTAATAACTCGGACTTGGGGCATGATGACGATATATTTAACTTTTAAATAAGTACATAACAATTTCTAAAAGAGTATTTCACTCATAAATCGCGCTCAACAACTAGAGTACACAAGTATGTACACTACCAAATGAATATCTACAATTTTAAAATAATTTTACATATTTTATTACGACATGCAAGGTGAATACAACTCGGTACTTACCATTGACAGTATGCGCGAAGAGTTCCTCGGGAGTGTCGCCGAAAAACGGCACACATCCCACCAGGAACTCGTACAGAATGATGCCCATCGACCACCAGTCCACTGGCTTGCCGTAGCCCTGAGGAACAAATAGTTATGTTTAGTCGATTATAAGAGACCACCACGCACCATATTATTATAATTTGGTTAAACAAAAAAAAGGTTTTACAAACAAGTCGAATTTTAAAATTATTGATAATTCCTCCTAAATAATGGAAAGCGCTAAAAGCGACGAAAAACATAAACCCTATCCTTGAAACATGATAATGATAACTATTATTTCACACATGCGGACGTGGTAAATCATCCACTCTCTCCTTCTCTCTTCCCCTTTTTCTCCATTCCCCTTGTCTTTCTCATGCATGCACTAACCTGTCTGAGTATGACCTCCGGCGCGATGTACTCGGGCGTGCCGCACACTTGCTTGTCGGAGAACTGGCGCGCCTCCCGATCCGCGTACTCTTCGTACAGATTCGTCGCCACTGTCAAAACAAACCACAATTTCGGTTTAAAATATTAACTCCTATTTATTTTACTAGTTAAATAGACTAGGACGAATTTCGGACTTTCCGGCGAATTTTTCTCTTTAGTCCATTAATTTTTCACCCACTTTGTTACGTAGGGAAATGGATAAAAATATTTCCAATCCTATTATTTACTTCATGATTAATTTTGTAACGGGTTAAAGACAAGTTAGGCATTCCCAGGGATTCGTCGAGCTTCAATGCTCGGTGTCATTACAATGCGCGCCGTCACTATTGATACTGCGACACAGGAGTTGCAATGACGGTTGTGAGCGCAGGACAATCTTCTAGTGAACCATAACTTTCTTTCTTTCTTTCAGATTTTTAATTATCATATGAGATGAAAGAGCATTATGAAAGAGCATACATTTTTCACCAAATTTCATCATAATTGGTCCAGCCGCTTAAGCGTGAAGAAGTAACAAACACACAAACTTTCACCTTTATAATATCAGTAGAAAGTAGGATAATATAAAAATACTCACACGACATAAGACCCATTTTGCTGAGTCCGAAGTCTGTCAGCTTTATGTGTCCCGTCGCCGTGATGAGCAAACTGGCAACAAAAATAACCAATTAAATAAAGGACACCATTATTTCCATCACCATCATCATCAACATAACCATCAGTAATGAAGCTGGACATGAGTGTTGTTGTCACTGGCTGATTTTTTATCGATATTATACAAGGTTAATCATAAAGGGCATATCAAGCCGAAAGATAGATTCTACGCTGAACATAATTAACAACTTTTACTATGGGACCAAACTTGAAATCGCGAAAAAAGTCAGCTGTTCCACACAAAAATAATTGTATCAATCTGCAAAATGTTTCGTACATTCCCTCAACACTTTCTATTTGTCTTTATTTACTGCCGTTGCCATCCATACGCTACTGAAATTTTCAAGGTCGTTCATAGCAATATATTTCATTTTTATTAAATTCGATCTTAGCACACTCATCAAAAACAGCTTCTGTTTTGCCAAGCTATAGATAAAGGACTACATAGCCTAGCCCGTGCCTTGCAATGGGACGTATAAGGGCTGATACAGTACAAAGTCGCCATACTTATCAGGCTTGAGGTCCCGATGCACGATCCCGTAGGAGTGCAGGTACTCGACGGCGAGCACGGCCTCGGCGAAGTAGTGGCGCGCCATGTCGGGCGGCAGCGGGCCCGCGCGCAGCAGCGTGGCGCAGTCGCCGCCCTCCACGAACTCCAGGATCAGGCACAGGTGCCGCTTCGTCTCGAACGAACAGTACATTGTCACCTGGGGGCAGGAACGTATGGGTCAAGGGCGGATACAGGGGGATACATGGACGTCATGACAAAACAAATATTTGTGGGCTGCACAAACATTTCTCCCGATGCGGGGATCGAACCCACGGCTTCTCGTTTCACAAGCGGCCTCCAACCACCTGCGCCACGGAGGCTGTCTGATCTTTGTATACTGAAAAGATTAAATCAATAAATAGTCACTCACCACAAACGGGTTATCAGCAAAGCTGAGAATATCTCGCTCCGCGAAGGCCTGTTCCACTTGGTTCCTCAGTATTAAATTGTTTTTACTGATTTTCTTCATTGCATACCTGTTGACAATATGGTGTTAGTTAGTTGATATTTGATCTATATTATCCGACTATAAATATGTTTTTCTTGATGAATCGTAAAATATATGTATATTTAGGTAATTTTAAAGTTGATATTTTTTCTATTGCACCAACAGCAACTATTAACATAATAGGAAAAATATCAGCTGAGAATCAATAAATGGTTAACTCCATCTAAATTTTTTATTCGAAATCTACACACAAAAAAGTACCTTATAGTTTCCAACAACCACTACACAGGACAAAACAATCCTCTACCACAACCAAACTACAAAATTCAACTATCTCTAACCTCTGCCTAGTCTGCTTGTGTTTGACGAGGTACACCGCCCCGTAAGCGCCGTTGGAGATGAGTTTGATCACGTGGTAGTCGTTCTCGGAGGGGGGCGCGCCGGAACCACTGCCTGGAGGGGACTGACGACCTCGCGACCTGGGAACAAATGTTACTTTATGCATTTGCATTCGATTTTCCATACAACAGTTTTTAACCCTTTTCATCCCCTTAGGGGTTGAATTTCCAAAAATCCCTTCTTAGTTCTACCCTATTTCACAAATTCGAGTAGTTTCGACTGTGCGTTATTACGTTAGTCAGTCAGTCAGGTTCCTCTTTTATATACGTATATATATAGAAGATACAGGGTGTTTCGTACTTGGAAGGCGAGTTGTTCTGCGGCAGCGGCGGCGGCGGAGGCGCGTGCAGCTCGGCCAGCGGGTCCTTGGACAGGCCCAGCTTGTGGATTATGTACTGAGGAATGTCGGTGGTTATGCCCTGCAAATAACAAACCGAAATATTACTCATGAGCATATAAAACATACGGGTTAAGTACAACAAAAGAATTTAGATACCAGTTTATTTTAAGCAAATTTCTGTTAATTGTATAACCAAAATGATTTTTTTATTGATTGCCCTAAATAATCCAACTGTCTAGTTGTTCTGTCAAAAACTATTATTAACGGATTTTGTCGTGGATTTGGTTTAATTGATTAATAGCCGCGCTTCGTTTGTCTTAAGCCAAATCCACGGTAAAATTCGTAAATATTAATTTATTTCAAAGATATGACTTAAGTTTACGTATTTACAGTAAAATTACTAATAATTAATTATTAGTAAAATAATTCATCCCCAAAAAGAAAGCCTCTTGGCACCAATTCTCCTTAATTTTTTTTGGTCATTCGGGCCGTACCTGCAGATGTCTCGCGTGACCCTCTGCCGCCTCTAGTAGCCGGTAGAACCGCTCGGGATCGAACTCCAGACACTCGAGCAAGCGAGCCGGCCGCGCCATCGCCAGGATCAGCCGGTTCACCAGCGGCGCCACCTGCGCGCCCGCCTCCGCTGACTTCTCTCTGGTCTGGTGGTGAAACAAAAACAATAGACATCTATTGCTAGCTATAGACTACATTTTTTTAATTACTATGAATGGCGAGACGAGCATTCCATTCGCCTGATCGTAAGCGACACGACTGCTCATTAATAAAACCAAACAGCACCTTGAATTACAAAGCAATACTTGGCATTTCACTGCGCTCGCCACCCTGAGACATAAGAGCCGTGTCATCAATATAAAACAATGGAAATGATGTCGTATTCCCACCGGATAAGTTTGAATATCCTTTGGTAAAAATTGTCCATGAATTTGTGTGGATATTTGTAATCTTGTTAAAACAAATTATAAAGAATAATGATTTCTTTCAATAATCGTCATACAATCTAAGAGATATAGTTTACCTCAGCGAGCAACCGGTCCAAGCTATCCGCCATGTCATAGAAATAGCTGCTGGTGACTTGCTTCGACTCCGACTTGTGCAGGCAGTCGCGAGCCATCTCCAACACCTGCAACAACAAAATATATCACATTTCATTTTAAAATAAATAATAAAAAAGGAATTTTATGAAAATTATCCTATAATTTAAATCCTGAAGGTGGAGTGACGATTTACGAAAGGTCGCTGGCAGATGCTGGGTGCGACAAGCCGAAGACAAGATAAAATGGCGCAATTTGGAGGAGATCTTTGTCCAAAAGTGGACAACAGTATAAGCTAATAATGATTATGAAATATTTAACAATAATTGAACCTCTTAATGAATCCATCCGCAATAAATAATCCAGTACTTATTTGTTGTCAACTCATGAATATTACTTAGAACATCTACTAACGAGCCAAACATAATTATATTAACCTGTCTCTGTACAAAGCGCTCGATGGGCGGACGATCTGGTTTCTTGTCCAACTCAGTCAGTTCGTCTATCAGACCCCTCAACCTGAAAAAATGAGATATTTCAATAAATAAATACATCCAATTACAAGGCACTACGAGATATCGTGAATTTGTCTATTACTACTAAAATTCACGAATTTCAATTCAGTTAGACAAAAACAACTTTTTTCTTTCTACAGTTATTGATGTTTTTAAAATGACCACCTAGAAATCAGCATCATTATTTATAATTTAGATAGCAAAACCAGAGACCCTGTTACCTGTGGTTCACACAAATATTTGGTTCGGTGCGGTGATTGAGCTTGCGGCCTCTCGTTTCACAGCCGGCGTCTAACCAACTGCGCCACGGAGGCTGTCGAAATAACAGTGCTTACTTGTCATCCATGGCGCGCTGTGCCGCGGGGAACCTAGCAGCGAAGAGCGAGGACATGGCGGACACCGCGTCGTCGCGCGAGCCGCCGCCGCCGCCCGACGACCCGCCGCCGGAACGAGACGGACTACTGGAAGAATACAAGCTGGTTACACCACTGGACTGAGTCATCGTCATCATCATCAGCGGCAACTGCAGCTGTGAAATCGACTCATCAGCGCCTAGCCTGAGGGCTCTACATAATGTTTGCGAAACCATTATTTCTTCGATAGAAAACTGAAATGCTTTCAAAAGTCGTTATTTGGATTTTTCAGTGTTTTTATCTTTTGTATAGTAAAAATATAATAAATAAAATATTTCACATATACATTTTCTGAAATTCATATAAATTAAACCAACACGTATGAGACCAGCGTGGTGGACTATGTGTCCTAACCAATCTTGATCGTACTCTCGATTGTAGAGGTGGCCCGAGTCTTGCAGTGGGACGTATATGGGCTGATACAGTATATAAATAAAAGGATGACATGGCAATACAAAATAATACGACACAAGTTGGTAAACAGTCTGATTGAGAGTTATTAAAAACACTTTATGGAGAGTATTCGAGAGTTTTGTTAACATTTCAGAAAAGACATAGCGACTATTTTTCTTCAAAACGCTCCATATACCCATGATTAACATTTATTACATGCCCAAGAACACTTAGAAGAGCCTCGATAATACATCACTTAATACCCCAGCGGACCCTCACTATTCCACACCATTCTACGACGTGCAATCAAGAGCAATAATAAAGAATGATAATCACCTCAAACTCCTGCTGCGCACGCGCCGCGCCACGCTCTGCGGCGAGGGCGCCCGCACAGCCGCGTGTCCACTGCCGCCGCTGTCGGAGAGCGAAGCCCAGTTGTTCATGCCGCTACCTTGCGAACTGCTGCAAGAGACCAAGAGTTTTCTATAAGCAGAGGTAGTACAGGACCTAACCTCCTAAAAGGAGTTATCATTCAGGTCCTATGTCCCCTGGATGGGGCAAACACATGTCATCTCATAATCTCCCATCCTGATGGGCTTCATAATACCTGTCGTATTTGGACTGCCGTGTCCTTATGTGCGTCGACAAATTATCCTATCACGAAATACTGCAACTGGTAATAAGAGTATTACACACTACAGTCAATTAGTGTCTTCCGTCGTGAGCTAATGATATCTTATTAATGAACTCGTGCACAGAATAGACTTGTTCGTAACGGGATATACACCAGCTGGCTATGGTTGCAGCTGATCAGCTTCATCGTCATATCTTTCAAATTGGTAGATATGTCATTACCGAGTCTCATACTGACCTACTTACCAATCCTTACTACACTAGGGTGGTGGTCTAGTCTTCTAATGGTCAAGAGATTTTCGCCGTATGAGGAGCATGTATGTACTATTGAGTCTTATACCTACTGACCTACTTCCCAATCCGTAGTAGATCAGGATGGTGGTCTAAGTCTTCGAATCATCAAGAGACTTTCCCAGCAGTATATGGGGAGTATGTATGTATAATATAGTATGTATTACTTGAGCGAGTTCTGGTGCTGGTGGCAGTGCGGGCAGGGCGCGCGCGGCTGCGGCTCGCACGGCGGCTGCGCGGCCAGCAGGCGCTCCTGCGACGAGCATTGTGACTGCAACACAACGGATCATCACCGACATTGTCATTCTCGCACGTGTTTATATTGAGATATATCTGCGGTGAGACGGTCAATACTATTGGGCTGTTATAACAGACTAGACATTGCAAAGAAAATCTGCGCGCGCCTTCTAATATGTCGAGAATTAGCAGGGCTGGAAAGGATCAATGAAAGGCCCAGTCAAAATGAATCTTGCAAATGTCAAAAAAAAATGCCACTTTAGTCGATTATTGTTGATTTACTTATGAGACCAGTGCGATAAGGCCGTCTTTTGTACGTTTTTATAATTTTATTTCATAATGTAACTTATTTATTATGTATGGTGCAAATAAGATAAATAATAAAAAAAAAACAAGACTCCCTATTATGCTAGGATTGCATATACCGTTAATTCTGAAATTGTGACCTAGCCCAAAAAAAAATCACATCTCATTGAAACAAAACTATTATTGACGCATTTCATCGCGGATTTGGTTTAATTATAGTTTTGTTTCAATGTGTAACATTCGCGTAAATCGAAGAAATGATTAATATCTCATTAAAAACCAAAGTTTAGTAGCAAGACATCCAACCCCCTGAATCTATTATGACCAACAACCCTATAACAAAGTAAGCACCCGTCTCCAGATCTCAACAACGACCGATAGCGCTGAAGATCGACACAAAAACACTCCACCGCGGGGCACGATGTTCGTATCAGATAAGCGACAACTCCGATACATTAAACTGTTAACACTATGTCCGTGACTGGTCATCTGATAATCTCACGGAAGTATAGTGTACGCTATTTTTACAGTTATATGTAGAGTAGGTATGTCAAGTTTATATGTTTATCCACATGTTTATCAATTACTAGTAAAAAAACAATATTTAAACAATTATTAGTAAAAAAGTCCAGCTATATATTTTCCCAGGATAAAAATTGCCCTACGACTTCTCCGATGTATATACTTTTTCTGGGGATAAAAAGAATCCTATGGCCTTCCTCGATAAATAAACTATCCAACACTGAAATATTTATTCTATTCAATCCAGTAGTTGCTGAGATTAGCGCGTTCAAAGAAACTCATAATAGTCTTCCTTTTATTCAAGATGCTATATTGTATGGAGAGAAATTATCCTTATGACCGAGCCTTTTGATTGGTATAGTAGAATATATTTTTTTACCATATGACGGGTTCCATTCCCATTTCAGACATGCGATTATTCAAGAATCTTTGAATGCAGTCTACATACATACATAAACTCACACAGTTTACCTAGAAGGAGTAGGCAGACGTGCTGGTACACCAGTACACCCACGTTTCGCCTTGTGTGTTCCGTCCCACGATGTGATAGGGGGCGAGTCTACTGCTATATCGGGCACAAATTCCTGACTCCGGGTTGATAATTAATTTAACAATCCAAATCCACTATCACTTCGCCCCACCCGAGCTTGTAGTTTAAATTAAAATTATATCTTCTTTAATTAAAATTGTCCATCTACAATATTTAAGATACTTCCTCTCCATGTGGCATCGCCCGGGGCAACCAGTATATTGGTATAGGTTTGTTTCATCATCTTTACCCTTAAGAAGTCCACAGCTAAACATTGACTAAGAAGAACTTGACTTGCCTACTATACGGTATTTTTTTTTTTTGCATATCGCCTAACTTGTAACGCTCGTACTACAAGTGTAAAACTTCATGTGCTCTTGACTTTAACTACAATTCATACTTTTCTCATTCTCCATATTTATACCACATCTTAGGTTGTAAGGTTGTAAGGCGTGTCTAAGGTTGACGTTCGATCGATAGTATCGATATTTTACGAGGCATTACGCCTACTTCAGGATATGGTAACGGTAACCATCTGTGTACTCGCGCGTCACGTAATAGCATATTGTTTGTCCCATCTTTGAAGACAGAATACTTCCGTAGTGATATAGATTCGAATATGATCGAGACCAATGTTTTTATGAGGTTCGTAGTAAAACAGTTGAGGTTGATGAACTTAGTCAAAACGTCTGAATATAAATCTGAGTTATCGATCAAAGTAAATCTGTTATGAGATTAAAATCAATATAAGATATAAAACAAAAAAATAAACACAGAGAACGTGATCAATGACGAGTAAGGTCTTTAACCATCACTGGATTGGATGTAAGTTGTAACATACTACTTATTTTTTCAATTTCTATGAATAGCGAGACTAGCATGCCGTTCGCCTGATGATAAGCGATACGACCGCTCACGAATAGTAGAAAAATCAAACAACACCTCGAATTACAGAGCAATGCTTGGCATTCCACTGCGCTCGCCACTCCGAGACATAAGATGTTAAGTCTCAATATGTCCAGTAGTTAATCTGGCCTCTGTCTGTCCCTCAAACCGAAACACAATAGTGCATTTACACTGCTGTATGGCAGCAGAAATAGACATTGCGGTGGTACCGATCCAGGCGGCCTCTCACATGACAGATCTACCACCAGTAAGTAACTAATGACAAAACACATTACAAGCCAATTTTACCAACAATTTTCACTTCAAGACTGCAAGAACAAGAACCTACAAATCTACTTTTCAAACACACCCGCGCGCAAAAACTAGTATATCGATAAATCACTACGTGCAACAAGTAATCGTCGGCAATCGTAAATCATTGCAATATAAATAGATATGACACGGCGTCTCGATAATGCGATAACCGGCCGTACGGTATGGCCATTCGATTGTATACGTGCATTATTTATGATCGACAGCCTCAAAAGCGTTGGTTAGATGAGAGCTGTGAAATTAGATGCGGGTTCGATCCCCGCACAAAGGCAAAAGTTTATGTGAGCCCAAATTTTTATTTCAGGTTTAGGTTAGGTATAGAAATAATCGTTTTAATCTGCAAAATGTATGGAACAGCTGATTTTCTTTTCGCGATTTGAGATTTGGGTCCATAGTAAAAATTGTTCATTATGATGAGTCTAGCATCCCCTTTTTCCTTTTCCATTTCCCTTTCGGCTTTATATACCCTTTATGACTAAATTTGTATAGTTCATATCAGATTCTTTTGGTATTTGGATTGGCTTTATAACCACGAATAAATAGGCAAAGTATAAGCTTAAACCCGACAAGTGTAATTCCTTTAGTGGTGGCTGAATGTCGATGCGGCTTAGTGGTGCGAGGGACGCGCTTTCGACTTCCGCGATGGTAAGTACTTCAGAGGAATCACGTGACATGGGCATATATGACTTCATTTTTATTTTAATATATCATCAACAATGAAGACTGACAAGCTACCACACATATCGATGGTGAGTAGTCACCATTACCTACAGATGTTCATGAGTCATGATGTCAAAAAAACTGAATCAGACAATTATTCCTGGTACCCAAATATACATTGGCTGCTGGGATCTAACATGGTTAACTAACGTTATCGATGGGAGTAAAATTCTTTGTTTCTAATCTCAGGCATGTTATTTTCTACTAATCTTACAAGTTTTGACAGCCTCCGTGGCGTAGTTAGTTAGACGTAGGCTGTGAATTGAGATGCCTCGGATTCGATCCTCGCAACGAGACAAATGGTTGTGAGGCCCACAGGTACTTGTGTCGAGTCTGGGTGTTTGTGAGACCGAAGTATCTCGTAGTTTCTGATACTCACGACATAAGGCATAATTGATCCTAATGGGGTCAGGACTACATGTGTGACAAATTGGTGTATTTATTGATTTTACCCAGGCAGTGAATGTTTGATATGATTGATAAAAAACTCTATGGTATGTAAGTCCGCCAACCCGCACTAGGACAGCGTGGTGGACTATACGACCTAACCACTCTCAATCGTATTCTCGATAGTAGAGGCGGCCCGTGCCCTGCAATGGGACATATTATATGGGCTGATACAGTAATTAGTACATTACATTACAGTAAGTAGTGAATGTAACCCTGGACCACACGATTTGCACTATAAATAAACGAATTTCTATTTATAGGCCCATGTTTATATAAATGTACCTTGCGTACGAATATAATTTTTAATTGCCTTCAAAACTGACATTGCATTCTTATTGACATCTAAACATATTTTCAACCTTATCTCATTGTGATAAATTTTAATATGGCTCGTTAAATTGTTATTGCAATTTGAATGCCATCCAAGAACCGGCATATTATTTAAGAGCATGTTAATAGCAATGAATATTTCGTAGAGACGAGCCCTCTCCGCTGCCAATCATAATATCTATGATCAATTTATACTAGCCTTTATCATAAAACTGAATATGACCGATAAAATACAGTTTTTTTTTTTCAATTTATTAACATTGAAAAATTAAAATGAAAATTAATTGAACTCATAAAATGTAAACATAATTTAGATTCAGTCATTTTTTTATTGTATCACCCGATTCGAAAAGCGGTTTTCATTAAAGAGGCAAGAAACTCTAGTGTTGCTCTTTTCAAACCCCGTTTGCAATACAGTGATTGTTATCTACAAATTTTGCAAATTGGACAGTTCATTAATAATTGACCATAATAAGCGAAAATGTGTTTATTTACGGAGTACCGAATCCGACAAAGGCAAGTCGACTAGAACAAAGAAGAATTTGCATTCTGTTAGTTGCTAATTCGCCAATAATTATGTTGACCAGGTCCAAATATAGTTCTCTGGTATGTGGCGTCCATCAACCCGCTTTATACTTTATTGCAAAGGCCAGAAGAAGGGCTCTCAATCGAGCTATGGGTTTTAGAAGAGTCCTATTCATAATATTTGACTATCGACTTATAGAATAGAATATAGCCCGAGCCCAGATATAAATAGATCACCTACCAGACCAGATATAACTGTAGGATTTGAATGTTATAAAGAAAGATTAGTAGAATAGAACGTGAGCCGAATGACTGATATGGAACGTGTTGTGTGAAAAAGATGACAAATGGAAATACTAAAGAGGCAAAGAGTTGGAGAATGAAAGATACAGATGTGGAATTACGGAAGAATAAGAGATAACGAGAGGAGAGAGTGGAGGCCACGTACAGGCAAGCGAAATGTCGGACGCCCGCCTACAAGGTGGACGGACGACCTGGCTAAAGTTGCAGGAAGTCGCTGAATGCAGGCCGCTTCCAACAGGTCGATGTGGAGATCCTTGAGGGAGGCCTATGTTCAGCGGTGGACTTCCTGTGACTGAGATGATGATGATGATGGTGAAGAGATAACTGTATGCAAGACTATGGAAGTTGTTTAAGACGACAGATGTAGACGTAAATAAAGAGGAAAATAGAAGACGAAATTATATTCAAGATTATCCAAACCATCTTTGTTTGATTCGACACTAACTGCCAAAAATACACCGCAAGTAAGAGCATAGGCCATGAACTCAGCTGTTCAATGACAAGGTTGCGTCCTCGACCGAGGCGCTGGGACATCGCGTCTGGGAAATTGGAGGTCACGTGTTCAATTACCGTGTAGAGAATTTCACTCAATTAATTTTTCAGACCGACTGTCTTTCAGGTGGGGGGATAATCCGATTGTATGATATTGCGGGTTCGATTCCCGATGAGAGGAATTTTGGGTCATAAATATATGTTGTACATTTAGATATTGTGGATACAAATACTGCTCAATGGTTTTGAAACCCATAAAACCTGTCTCAAAAGGACTATGTGTAACTAACATGCATTAATTTCTATCCTTCGAAACATCGATAAACGATACTGTATTTTATTTTTATTTATTTCGAAAAGTAAAACAACACTACACCTAAATATGTCTCGTAGCGATCGTACGAGATGTTTCGAGTGCAATTCCCGGTAGTAATGATTCATTGGTAGTTTTCACGTCCTCCCCGCACGTAATTACTGTCATACGACAAGACACGGCACACTGACACAGATACACTTGTTTTGTACTGTCGCTTGCAATATTTCTAAATAAATACACCCAGCAGTCACATACAAAACATCAAATGTATGGAAATGACATTTGGCAGTCACGTGACTTCTGTCAATTCAATACATTTGATCTTTCCGCAGGCGTTCACGGCAACAAAAAAGTGACATTTGTCTAGGGGCCCTGGCCCTACATTGAGATCAATTACGTTTCGTTTCACGGGTACTAGAAACTCTGAGGGACTTTTCAGTCTCGGAAACATCCAGACCCGAAACAAATGCTTGTGGTTCACAAAAACATTTGTATCGATAAGGGGCTCGAGCCCACAGCCTTTTATTTCACAGCCGGTGTCTAACCAACTGCGCCACGGAGACCGTCATTTTCACATCAGTCATACCCGTATAGTCATACCTAAACTTTTAACACTATTTTTACGACACCCATCCATAATACCATACCTGGGTGCACCTTATCATATTATCATGTCTTATGATTTTTTCCGCGTGCATGCATTCTATCATGTCATTTCAACACTATTCAATGTTCCAGTAATACGCTATTTTAATGAAAAGGGGGAAAATTAAACTTATAACATCTGCATATAACATCATCTGGTCTAATTTCAGAAAACACCTTTCTTTATATCATGCTCGTACGAATGTAATTATAAATAAAATAAAAATGTAACTGTAAATGTATTAATGTCGACGACTGTACACAGAGAGTACAGAGTAATGATTCACTCACAGCGCTTCCTTTTAATAGTACGACCCACGTGTACTTACTCTCTTCCTAATTACTGCTCTTGCGTGGTTCAGTGCTTTGATATTACCTAGTGCATCTATCGTGTCATACATTATGAGTACTTCACGCTGGTTAAAATAGATGCATTGCATTACAGGAGTAATTCACCGCACATCACACTTACGGTACACACACCATAATCCCAAACTACATTTATAAACCAGGGGGTCGACGAGGGGCGGACGGAAGGATGGCTATGCGGATGTCCTGCCCCTCCGGAAGATCCCCCACACAGACACAAACCGACCAAGGTAAAGGTTATCGTATCAATTAGCGAGACCCTTACCGAGGTCGGTCACATCCCACAATCAACCATCACACCCCACAGTGACATCTAACAATACGGACAGAATAAAACACAAGAGAAAAAAAAATACAGGAGTAATTGGATCGAATGTCGGTGTCCTGATAGCACCTCTGACTACCTCTTTTGAGAAATAGTAATGAGTTTATGTATATGTATACCTATGTTATGAAGAAAAATTTACTTGGAGTTCAATTACTTCTCAACAACTAAATCCGTAGATATGATTTCTATCGACGCGTCAAATAATGAGAAAAAAATGATATTATCATCATTTCCACATTTATCCACTGGACATACGCCCTTTCTCTAACACACCGCTCTTCCCGGGCGTGTACCTGTCTCATGCACAATTTTTCTTGTAGCTTGTATCTATAAACCTAGTGTAATATAGAAAAATAGACTTACTGAAAGACTAGAACTGCCGGGCGTCGTTCCGTATCCGGAGGACGGCAGCGACGCCACCGACCATCTGCGACCGTCGCTGTGGACAAACACACCAGATTAATCACATACACAGATACTCTAGTAGAAAACATATAATCAACATCATACTCATTATCGTGAGGCGTTCACTGAATGACGACAGACAAAAATACACCTAACAGTTACATACATAGTCCTGACCCCACACTAAGATCGAGTCTTGTGTCGTGGGTATCAGAAACTACGAGAGACTTTTCAGTGTCACAAACACTCAGACCCGAAACAAATACATGTGGATCACACAAATATTTGTCCCATCCCGGGGTTCGAACCCGCGGCTTCACGTTTCACAGCCGTCGTCCAATCACATACGCCATGGAGGCTGTCAAAGTTGAATAAACCTCCCTTAATAAAAGCACACCGACAGTATGTAAAGATCGGCGAAAATAATAATGAGGTCTACCGTTTGGAGGACAATGCCGTTTGCAGAGCTTAAAGTAGACATAGCACCAAAAAACATATACACTGTTTTTTTTTCATCAAGTCTAGTTGCTGCTAATTACATGTCAGGTACTGACTTCCAAATAGAATTGTGTATGTCTTTGAGCAAAATAACCCCATAAAAAATCGTAATTAGCCAACGCAGACGTATTCTTTAATGACATCGCCGCAGGGCGCGGGATACGCTCTCAGCTAAGCATATTGTACTTGCGGTCGATGAACCATTCAGTTCTACCACATACCTATCACCTACACTATCAAACTAGAATTAAAAAACAAATCATGTTATTTTATCTGATGGTAGGTTAAGTATATTACTTGTGGTCATTTTAGTAACATCATTTTCAGACACAAAATGTACACTGCTAAACATAGGCGGCAAGCCTACCTTTTACAGGAAATAGTTTGAAACCGACATACAACCAAGCCATTTTCTAGATTATAAATTATGACCATATTCTTAAATTGCTGTACACAAAAATTCACGATATCTGGAGTGCGATTGCAAAATACAATTTCCGGTAAGCCTAAGGGAATACTGCCCTACCATTCCAAGATAGTATTTTCTTTCTTCACTTAGCAAGCCGGCATAATTGTTTCCATTGGCATGTGACTGCCGTCCGATACCAATGGATACTCTGCCTGGGCGGCCTTAGCACTTTCCATCAGGTGCAATGCCGCCACTATGCCAGGCCAGATTAAAAAAAAAAAAACTTATTTTAATTCACAAATCCAATTTAAATTGTTTCCTTCCTATCTAATGAAACTTGCACACAAAACCGAGACATTGAGCGGCTATATTTCAAAGCTAATATTTGACAAGTTCACACGGAAATAATATAATGAGAAAAGCGTTGATATCTTTCTATTTGCATTGATAACGCTGACATTGAGTGTGCCAAGGTCAGATTGGTGTAATTAAATTGCATAGAAAATACGCGTACATTCATCTTATCGGTTTAATTTGGAAATATACTTTGCATCTGTTTATGTTTATTAATTTTGTGACTTAACTTTTTTTTTTACTTTACTTTACTTTAGTACATAACACTTTGTAACCATTTTTGACATAAAAGCGGCAGTAAATAGCTCAACATTATTTGACAGCCTCCGTGGCGCAGTTGATAAGACCCCGATTGTGAAAGGAGAGGCCACGGGTTCGATCCCCGAACCGAGACAAATATTTGTGAGACTCACAAATATTACCGAGACAAATATTTGTGAGACTCACAAATATTTGTCTCGGATCTGGGTTTTACTGTATCGGTCCATATACGTCCTACCGCAGGGCACGGGCCTCCTCTACAATCGAGCGTACGATGGAGAGTTGTTAGGCCATATAGTCTACCACGCTGGCCTAGTGCGGGTTGGTGGACTTACACACCATAAAAATTCTTATGGTATCGCTATGGTATCCTGCTCGCTCGATACGTTTTGGTGAGAACGAAAAGTCTCTCGTAGTTCCTGATACCCACGACACATGACACGACCAAAGTGTATGTATGTGACTGTTGGGTGTATTTATTTATTTAATATAAATAATCAATCTCATGCCTAGACCAAAAGGTAAAATTTTATTACATCAAAGTCAATTCAACCCTTTTCACCGCATGTATAAAGTCTGCGCGCCATTACATCGTTAAAAAAGGATGATGTCCAATCAATAACAATTTCCTGCCGAGTCATATCTCGGGAATATGTCATGTCAGTGCCCTTAACCCGCGGGCTCGACAATGGAGTGTTATGAAGACGCATGGCCCGAGGGGAATGGTGTGTTTTAGCTAAATAAAAATATATGTGTTACTTTCATGGAAATATAGAGAAGTAGGGCATTTTCGTCGTAGTGGTAGTTATGTTACACATAAAAAGGGTTGAACAAAATACAAAGTCAATAGGTAATATAAAAAATGTTAAGAGTAAAATTTTTTGCCTGCATTTTCTCTGATATGATGTAACTGACACTAAAGAGAGTTGTGATTTACATTTGGGTTCTATCGAGGATATGTGACTTCGCTTTATTCACTACATAGTATAAAACAAAGTCGCTTTCTCTGTCCCTATGTCCCTTTGTATGCTTAAATCTTTAAAACTACGCAACGGATTTTGATGCGGTTTTTTTTAATATATAGAGTGATTCAAGAGGAAGGTTTATATGTATAATACGTACATATTATTGTACAGAAATCTATTTGTACCCGGGCGAAGCTGGGCCGGGCTGCTAGTATCAGATAAACAATAGCAACCCATTCTTATGAATTATCTGTTCGCTGAGATAATTGCAACATCCTTTCAGGAACCAGATTGAAATTATCGAAATAACCTGTGGAGTACGCATAGCCTGATTTGAATGTTGCAAAAACTTCATTTTACATCACTATCTTGCGTATTAGTGACGTCAATCGTAATGGAAGTGATCCATTCTCAGAAATACATTTTTATTTTCGAAATGAAATATTTAAACATTATGATTGAACTGACAGAGATTGAATGATTTCTTATTCGTGTGTATGTCTACTGTACGCAGGAATTTTTGCCAGTCTCAATTTATAACCATCATTCCATCGACTAATATGACAGTTCTATACCCTATCCATCTTTAACTAGAGGTTAAACTGGCTACCATTATTATGTCGGTTCAATGCTCTATTAAACAAAGATAGACATATATATTTAGCTTGCCTAGCTATCTATAAATAGATGCACCATATCTATATTTTTATATCTTTGTTAACTGAAACGTAAAATGCATCGAAATATCTAATGAAATCTCTTGTTAAAGATAGATAGGTTATTAAGAACGGCTGTAAGTCGGTACAATTCTACGCTTCATTAAACAAAGATAGCAATACATATATATTTATCTTACCTAGCTATTTGTAAACATATCCACCATATCTATGCTTCTATCTTTGTTAACTTAAACATAAAATGCATCAAACTGTCTAATGAAATCTCTTGTTAAAGATAGATAGATTCTAGAGAACAGCCGTCAGCCAACACTAACAAAATCTAACAAATAATACTTCTATTTCACAGTGCCTATTTTAATTAGACGACCAACTAATTAATACCGGAATGCTTGGTATATAATGTTTACCAAAACAGACTGTTTAAACACTAGATCAACAAAAGTCAATGCACTATTCCTTTCCTGGCGCCGCACCATATTTTTTAACCTGTATAGTACTGTATTCGTGCATGGCACGTAGCCACTTATCCCATTTTCCCAGTTGGAACTTCCTATTGTAGCACCAGTGCTCATTAGCGATAATGTACACGAGTAAAACATCAAAGAAAAAAGTTTCACTACTTTACTGTGCCTCTAGATGTTGGAAACAATAATTTCAGAGACTATGCACTACTGTAAACATTAAGACTTATCATCTTATGTCTTAGGATGGGGAGCGCAGCGAAATGCCAAGTATTGCTTTGTAATTCAAGGTGTTGTTTGGGTTTGCTACTTTTCACTTACCATCAGGCGAACGGCATGATTGTCTCGCTATTTATTGCAATCAAAAACACAGAACATTAAACTACAAAATGAAACTTGTAATTTACCAAAATACTATACTGACAGCCTCCGTGGCGCAGTTGGTTAGACGCCGCCTGTGAAACGAGAGGCCGCGGGTTCGATCCCCGCACCGAGAGAAATGTTTGTGCGGACCACAAATATTTCTTCCGGGTCTGGGTGTTTGTGAGACCGAAAAGTCTCTCGTAGTTCTTGATACCCACGACACAAGACTCGATCTTAGTGTGGGGTCAGGACTATGTATGTGACTGTTGGGTGTTATTTATTTTTATTTTATTTATTAGTCAGCAATCAGATCATAATGCTAAAATCCGTATTAAGAAAAGTACATTTGAAAATGATATATCTATAAAGAAAATACCTCATGACTACACTATTAATATATTCTAACAATTTGAAGTGTACGAACTGCTGACTGGACACACCATACATCCGATTTAATTTAAACCCTTAAATCTCCACCACTCTGTACCTACATCAAGTGCCTAGTATAGTAATATTCCAACGCAAGTACAAAGTCACGTAATCAATACTCGTATCAACACTATAATTAGTACAAATGATATAATACTTACACATCCTTGTTTCTAATGCGGTTAGACATGTAAACAAAGCAATAACTGTGTTAGATAAATCACTCCACGCATGGAACTTAACACTCGTTCTAGAACTATCTGTTTATTTGTTTCATTTAGTATCACCAACATTACGTACTGATTCATATTTTCTGCATGTCCTCATCTCACAATTTTAAATGATAGGCTGACATGGCGTATCCATATTTCCTTCATCGTTTACATTAACAGTGTTATTCATAGACTAGTTTTTAAACCTCTTTTAGCTATCAAATGTTTAGTCTTCTTCGCTCAAAAAGCATTGAAAAGTGGATCGAAAGGGACAGAACATTCGATAACTATAATAGGTTTTAAAACTATTTATAAACAACGCCGTACGTAATGCTTTAAAACATTCACTTAGTCAAACATTTACTTCCTAAAACCTCATACGAAATGATTTGGTATATAATTTTAAGACCTTACTGACTTAAATCCTTTCAGGAGTATGACTAAAGTCTACCACGCCTAGTTAATCAATTCGCAGATATTTACATACTTGCAAACTGTTGAGAGCTCGAAGTACCTTTGTTCTACTTTTCCACCAGCTTTCTTATATATATCGACGTAATTGTATTCGTAAGCCTTCCTAATTGTAATGATAGGATACGCCGGTCATTTGCCAATCGGTGTTCTTTCTGGACGGCATAGCATTTACAATCAGGTGCGATGCAGAAAATATTCCCTGTCTATCTTCAACCACAATAAGTTCACTGCTGAATATAGGCCTCAACAAGGATTCACTAACTAACCTGTTAAAAGCCACCTGCATCAAGCACCTTCCTGCCACCTTAACTACATCATCTATTGTTACATTGCCAATATAAAATATTATCATTTTATAATTGTATACTAACTCTACATCTTCCGCCTCACGCATAGTCGAATTTGCAAGTTTTACAAGCTCAAACTGTTTCATTTAAAATCAGTAACAAATCCAGCTCTAATTACAATCGGCAAGATGATTCTTTTGCTAAATTCTGTCCACTGTCTTTGCCCTAGCCAGGCTGTGAACAATCTTGAAGACCAGAGGAGATACTCACAGCTCCTTCCCTCGCTTCACGCTGGAGGAGAGCAGCGCGTGGTGCAGCGGATGCGCGTGGTGCATGTGCGGCCAGCGAGGACCCTCGGCCGGAGACAGCGGACCCGTGCCTGGGGAGCTGCATCTTCCTGAACCCACCTGGGGACAAACGGGAATATTAACAAAAGGGAACAGAGATTATGAAGCTCTTACTTTGGGTACAAAGATGCAATTACAGGAGTTGCTGTGATCTAGATTAGTCTAAACCTAAACAAGTCCATGGGAATACGTGATTTGGTATAAATTAAGTTATTTTGACAACCTCCGTGACGCAGTTGGATAGACGCCGGCTGTGAAACGAGAGGCCGCAGGGTCGATCCCCGCATCGAGAGAAATGTTTATGCGGCCCACAAATATTTCTTTCGGGTCTGGTACCTACGAAAAAAAAACTGAATTGATCTTAATTTAGGGTCAGGACTAAGTATTAGTGTGGTGTCAGGACTACATAGTCCACACTAAGATCGAGCCTGGTGACGTGGGTATCAAAAACTTCTAGAGACTTTTCGGTCTTGTAATAGTTACTACGTATTTAATGTATTTAAGGCAATAGTAGAATACAATTATTAATATTTATCGGCTCGTTTGCTATACACCACGTCTTCACATCGTTTTCCGCCATCAACATCTATATCTGTTCCTATTCAGCCCCGGTTAGCGTTGTGTATAGTTCGAGACGACAGATACAGAGAGTATGAATATGTTAATATACTACAGGACCCCTAGATAAATATCACTTATCTGTTAGCGTAAACGCCTGCGAAAATATCAAATGTATGGAAATGACATTTGACAGTCACGTGACTTCTGTCATTTCAATACATTAGATCTTTCCGCAGGCGTTCATGCCAACAGAAAAGTGACATTTGTCTAGGCCCCCAGGTCTCACAAACACCCAGACAAAAGTAAAATTATTTAAAAATGCAAATTTTCCTCTATTAATGAAATCCAAAATCATAAAAAATTAAGACAGAAATAATCTATTCAACCTTGAATTATTAAACCGCGATTACCGGTTTAAGAGATTTTCGTTGATATTAGTAAACATCTCGCCGTATTGTACGTCATCTGTATTTGATCCCGCGACCTTGCACTCTCAAGGCGGCGGCTTATCCAAACCGTGTTGACTTTGGAGTTGTGTAGCTTACGTTATAAATTATAAAATATGTGGCTTACTAATACTAGTCTGACTGCGCCATTAGTCTACTACTTAAAAATATATATCACAGGAATTAACAACCTCTGTCACTCGTCTAGACAGGAAAATCTCGATCACTTTATAAAGAGGGAAATCAGAAATAATCTATTACTCCCGCATTACTAGCAGTGTAAACGCACTGTTGTGTTCGAAGATCTTGATTATAAAGATTATAAAATAAAAATTAAATTAATATAATATGGCCTAACCACTCTCAATCAAACTCTCAATTGAAGAGGAGTCCTGTGCCCTACAGTGCGACCTATGGCTGATACAGTATTGTACATTCAGTTTAAAAACAATACAGGACAAATATAACTATAGAAATCCCTTCCAGCTTTGTCGCTACAACTACGAATATACATCAACTATACTACTCTACAACTATATTTGAACAAAACTTTGATCCAACGTTCGACGGCCGACGAGAAACTCAGCACTTTCCCACTAGTCGCGGAAGTTCTAATTACTTCATTCCACTCTGAAAGAAACTCCGGCGATCTCAGCGAGATAAAAACTGGAACCATCTGGCTTATGAGTTACAAAGTTTGATTGCAAAACGTCATTAAAATATGAATATCTTGACCTTTTGGTTATATTTTATTCATAAATGCTAGATCGATTTGTAACAGTTAACATGGTGAAGCTAATGTGATTCAAGGGGTATTTTTGAGAAGGTATTAGGTATATAAATACTACTTGATTTTATATCATAATTTGTTTTGTAGTTCCCCTTATCCCATCTTTACATGGCGTCGCCAAAACATGAATTTTGTACCTACATATAGCCGGATTAATTTGGTTTATTATTATAGAATTACCAATATATTATGAACCCTACCAGGAAAATTTCCAGAGTACAGTAAAATAATTTTTTCGGGTTTTGCAAGGAAAAATACATAATGAAAACGTAAACTCACGCCTTTTTCTCAGAAGGGGTAAGCAGAGGTGTAACCCACGTTTCGCTTTGAAAAAAAAAAACCTACATACTAAACCTATTAACAATGAAATATTTTATTTATAATTTAGAGCGAACTGCAATATCATTCAATATTTTCAAGTGCCAACCCTAGAGAACTGCAATCATAGCCCATAACAGAACAATCTTTCCAATGAAGTGCCAACCCTGCTCAAGTATAAAAAAATATAAATGCTAATCTACATTACTAAACACGACCACAATCCAACAAAACCGTTTCGCTTAGCCAGCATCACCTTGACTCCGATTGACATTACCGTGAGTCACCGCGGCGCGTCTATCGCGACCGGTCGACACCATTTTAGTACTCAACCGTGGACTACACGTTTTTCTCCTCGTAAATCTTACGGGAACCTTGGACTAGTGCGGGAGAGGTGGACCAGTTCATTGCTTTGTAATTGATCTGTTTACGATGGTTCATGTTTTGGTTTCTCAACGATACTATTGAAGATAATGTCAAACATGGCGTTTAAACATCACTCGAGTTCGAACATCTCTTTTTCCTTCGATATTTATCCGACATACATTTCCCAGATGGGGTAGGCAGAGATGCTGCCAGGATACTCACGTTTTACATTGTGTTCCCTCTCATGATGTAATAGGTGATAAGCATATCGCCATATCAGCCACAAATTCACGACTCCGTGCTAATAATGAATAGATAAATCCAATGTCACTTTGCCCGACCCGGGATTCGATCCCGAGACCTCAGCTTTGTAATCCTACGATAGTACAATTACGCCACAGCGGCAGTCACCAATATGTACAATAGTGGCAATATTTTTATGGTTTCTAAAATTATCTTCATACTATTTGGAAATTCTTTATTCCTCGCGTATTTAACCAACGCCAAATCTTCAATACCGCTTTTTACCCATTTTATGAAGTTAAATTACAACATTATACTTAACAATTCCCTATCGGAATCCGCTTTAATTTAGATACTAAACAGCCGAAACAACTACAAAGCTCTCATACTGAAACTAGACATACCCAACCCAGGATTCGTATCCACATGAAGCCCGCCACATACATTAGCAGTGATACACGAAAGCGATGAAATAACAAGATTACGAGCAATACGTGGCATTCTTGAACCCTGGCCAACGCGCGCAATCCTATAGTCCACTTCCTACCGCTGGATTTGAACTGTCTCAACTATTGAAATAAAACGATTGTTTACGGATTTTATCGCGGATTTGGTTTAATTTTTACATTTTTTAATTTCCCGACGTTTCGATCACTTTACAGCTTTCATAGTCACGGGGCGAACTGAGGTATTAGTCATCCGCTCAGTGACTGTTACAATTAACCTACCCTTATTTTGAAAATATTAAATTAAAAACTTAATTTAAATAGCTAGTCTATGCTTGCGTTCCGACCTACGCAAAAGGAGCTCACTGTGTCTTGAGGTCTGGCAGTTGGTTTTTGTCTCAGCTATTTCAGTAGGATTGATTTAACAAATTCCACCAATACCTTCACATTTTTTTATGGTAAGCGATACAACCGCTCATGGACAACAACGCCTTGAATTACAAACATCCAAATATCCCACTAAGCTCGCCATCCTAAGACATAAAATGTTAAGTCTCAATATGTTCAGTACTCAGGCTACAATGTCCTTCAAACCGGAATACAAAAGTACATTTACACTGCTGTGTGGCTGTTATATAACTGTCTATAAATAAGCACGCTAGACGTAGACGTCTTTGGAAACTTTTAACAGTATCATACATTTTAAATTAATTGATACACTACTTATTTTAGTTTAGACAATAAATCACACACGTGTCTAAACTAATACGTCATTACCCCCCTCCCCCCCTCCCCCCATTCCCCTCACATACCCCTCAGTCCTGTTGTACAACACACGGCGCTATTTGGTAAACAATAGTCCATTACTTGCGGCATTGGGTAAACAAATGCAATAATGGACACCCGGCGCCCGATGCCATGTTATTTTGATCCTACCATAGATTATTCTTTATTTTTAGTCCGGTTAGAACGGTAGTGGTTTTAGGAAAATATCCTGAGTAATTATTTATAACACCGAATTTGCGGATGCAGATATATTTTTTTAAATCCATTTTCAAAAAACACATTATACAACTTATTACAGACAGATAGTTTAATAACTAAAGTATATGTTAAATGTTGCTTAGCATCATGTTTTATTTTACAAAATTAGGTATACTTCACCCTCCTTTTTGTTGTTGTATGTTTTTTTTTGCAAATCTTTATTAGTATCATTAATCAAGGTATTAACAACTCTTATATTTCTTTTGTAATGTTTCTGTGCTTGTATGATTGGTCTAGCTTGAATCTGACGATTTTTTTTTATTTTCTTTTTTTGGCCTCTCACACTTATTAATTTTGTAGTCTAATTTCATATCCTAATTGTTGCTTTTTTTTATATATCAGCGCCAATCAACATATTATTTGTCAATAATTTGGAACCTGTTATTAGCCTTAATTTTGTGTAAGTACAATGATATGTAACTCTTATTTGTAACGCCGTTGGTTTCTTTAAATAAATAATAAAATCTTGCACACCATAAAGATGTTTATAAGATTTCTATGGTATGTAAATAAATAGATTTTATCAGATACTACTGACTCACAAGTCAGAGGAAATCGACGTGAAATGAAAGCTTTGCTGTCGCGTTTCGTTCGATGAGTGGGATTGCCTGATGCCCAATACCCCTACCTCTTCCCATCCTTTTTCCTCCCCGCTCCCCTCCCAATTTCATGGCAACACATTCATGACCCAAGCGTGATGCTCATGGGCGGCAGTGACCACTTACTTTATCAGGTGACCTGTTTGCTTAGTTCGAAGTCCGCCATCCCGCAATAAGCCAGCACCATGGACAATAGAACTCTGGATTGTACAAGCGTTCCGTACTTAGTACATCTCACAACCTTGTCACTTAAAAAACTACCAACCAACAATGAGCCATAGACTTCTCGGTGCCAAGAGTAAATTAGCATAAAGTAGTAATAATTTTATTATCAACGGTCGTTGTAGTGTGACGCGGTTGCCAACATGTTCACGGTGGCCGCGGGCTCTTATCCTAGGCCACACCTCCGACTTTTAGGATCTATATGTGTATTGATAGTCAATCACCGGGAATTATAACGGTGAAGGAAAACATCGTGAGGAAACCTGCATACTATAGAGATTTGTGTAAATTTCTATGGTATGTAAACTCTGCGAACACGAATTAGACCTAACTACTGTCGATTGTAGAGGAGGTCCGTGCCTTGCAGTGGGACGTTAATGGAGTGGATGTTTAATACAGTATCCAGTATCAAGGGTCCATTTCTTAATTCTGATATCTCTTATGATATGATCTCTTAAAACGTTAAAGAACCTCTTTTAATGGCTATTAAAGAATATCTGTATGATAGATGGCTAATTATTAATTATGATCAAATTAGTCACTCAGCTAACCAATTACGAGACAACAGTAAAACCTCATGATATTATTCAAATGCAATCTATAATACCTGTAATCCGAGGACACAGTTCAGAACACGCGTGCAGTAACGCCGATGTCACCTTGAATGTAATAAGAGATTACGCGCATTACATCAACTGATTGCAGCGCGCTCATCATTACCGCCTTTGTAACGCCACTTATAGTTTTACTGTGACTCGTTGGTTACGTAGGGTTGGTAGTAACATAATTACTTTTTGTTTCTACCTGTTATCTAAGGCTTAATAACAATTTTACTTATAATTCTGCCACTGGTTTGATGAACACTGCAAAATATATGTTTAATTCATTTTTGGCAAAGAAGTCGTTGGGTAGATTGATACACGATTCACAGCTCACATATCGATTATTACCTTATAGGTCTAGTACGGCGATGATAATTATGATTATTATCAATGATTAACCAGCTTCCTACACGCTAATGTCGAAAACGTAATGTGCTAACCTACTTGGTGTTTCTGTAGGAAATCATTATTTTTAGAAGTCGAACACCTCATACATCCTCCTACAACACTTAACTATATATTAATACTATCGGCTTTATTCATAGACAGTTTTAAAGACCTATTTTAGTTACCGAACGTTTTGTTCCTTTCGAACGATTTTAATTCAGTTCGAGCGAAGAAGACAAAACATTCCAATAACTAAAATAGATTTAAAACTGCCTATGAATAAATCCGGTATATTTTTGTCAATCATGCTCATAATATTATCAATCCGCGATCGAGCTTGTAGCAGCACGAAGTCTATTGATTAAAATAAAATAATTATGCAAATTAACGGTAGTTTATCACTAATTAGCATACCAAATAATATCAAAACGAAAACCACTATCAAATTAAATATCCAATAATAAAATCGAATGAATCACTTGCGTCGCTCATTACCAAACACATTTTTTTTTTCAATTGAGTAACATTCGTGGCAGCCCTACCGGCGCGACCGCAGTTATGCAATACGAGTCAGTACGAGTTTAGAATTACCGCGACCGCGAAGGACGTTCGGAAAAGCTTGTCTCACTACTGTATTACATTGTTTTTGTATGCCAATGCGCTGGAATTGTTACGTAATTTATGCAAATGGATGTTTGGTCGATGGGATTTCCTATTACTTGTGAATAGTTTTATTCAAATGTTATGAGCGTTGAAGTAACCTGTTTATACTTTCCGTGTTGTATTGTATTTGAATTAATTTATAAAAGTTGAACGGCAAAATTTCAAAGAAATTTTATTGCATAGGTACCTCAAAATCCTTTCAAAATCCTCAAAATCCTTTTTTATTATAATTATACTTGGTACTGTAAATAGCAAAATACGAAAATATTTGTGTCAGTTTGAACAGAAAAAAACTAAAATATCGATATGGTTTTTGCATAAATTAGATGTCTGAAAAGGTATACAAAATATTATAAATCACACATAAAAATATCATATTATCACTCCACACTACAAAAATCAAAAATATAATTACTACTCCTCCTTTCAACCTGTCTAGTTCAAAACAATCTAAAACATTCAGGTCACCAAGCCTCCATCAGTTCTAAGAACCACCAACACATCACGTACAAAACAATTAATGTACAAGACATATGAATCAGGTCACATGTGTCCAGTTCCTAGTAGTACAAACTCACCACGAGAGAAAGCCGGTGGTGCGGGGGCGGAGGCGGCAGGCGCGACGGCCGCCGCGACACCGCGCACGACTCCTTCTGCGAACACAACAATCAGCTGTCACGCCTACGTCACATTGTGTTTTGATAGGAGATATTTTTATAGGAGCGTGGATTAGTAGACTGTTAAAATTAGGGTTGTCGAAAACAGTCTCTCATTGTATATAGTTGTGATTGAGGTATTTTTATAGGGGCGTGGATTAGTAGACTAATGAAATTAGGGTTGTCGGATACAGTCTCTCGTAAAGAGTTTTCATTGAGATATTTTAGCGGTGTAAGAGTGTGTAGTTAATGTAGTTAGGGTTGTCGCAAACAGTCTCTGGTTGTAGATAAAGACAGCTGTAGTATACCAAATAGCTCCAAATATAATAAATTAATATTATGAATGGTGCGTAGATCAGTAGACTAATGTAATTAGGGTTGTCGGAAACAGTCTCTTATTGTAAATACAACTGTTTCAAAGCCTGTATATGTATACATAGTATACTAAATAACTCCGAATAAAATAAATGAATATTATGAATATTAAAACAAGCTATGAAACGGTTTTGTTGCCCACATGAACACTACTTCCCTAATCCCGAAGAAGCTATTAATCATGTCGGCATAGTTATTACGAATGACGAGACACAATATGAGTGTATCGACAATCGATACTCTTTTTGCACTTAGCATTAAGTTACATTGCAGTCACTTTTTCAAACCACACTATACAGACAAATATGGACATTATATTAAAAATGTCGTTCTCTATTAACACAACACTATGTAAGTATAACTCATGAGCGATTTACTTTCAACCCACAACACATAAACAAGCCCGTTTAGCCGAGTCCAAACTTGCCTAACCCGCCCACGGAGCTAATCTAAATACCTCGAAGGCGTGCCTCGGTATCAAAGCGAACAGCCGCTTTTGTTACATACATGGTCTTAGCTAACTACCCGACACTACGCTCTGCGGAATTTATATCTCACATTTTGCTCGTAATTTCTGACACCCACGACACAAAGTTTGGAACCAAAAGGCGTATGTCAACTTATTGTGACAATGTTTAAACTAAATTAGAGCAGTATTATAAATTCTTTGGAAATAAATAGTGAAACATATGAAATATATCACAGTAGGTTGATAGATTAATCACCACGCATTTTAACGGTGAAAGAAACATCAACCCCTGCATACTATGGAGATTTATAAAAAATTCTAAAGTATGTTAAGTCCGCCAACCCGTACTAAGCGAGCGTGGTGGAATATATGACTGAACCCCTTTGAATCTTTCTATCAATTGTAAAGTAGGAAGCCCTGCAGTACTTATACGATCTGATATAGATAGTCCTAACCCTACACTATGATCGAGTCTTACGTCGTGGGTATCAGAAACTACGAAAGACTTTTCGGTCTTAAAAAACCCCCAGACCTGAAACAATCTAATATTAATGTGATCAAACGTGTCGACCACAAAAATATTTGTTTCAGTACAGGGATCGAACCCACGGTATCTCGTTTCAAAGCTGGCGTCTAACCAACTGCAGCCGGCTACATATTTACCCAACAGTCACTTGTATTGTATTGTATCAGCCCATATACGTCCCACTGCACCGCACACCTTTTAGACTTTAGTCTCCCCAAGGGAATCAGACACGATTTTGGCCAGTAGGAGTGGTAGCGTGTGACCTAGTAACCTATTCAACAATCTATGTAATTGAAGATTCCAACCCCGTTTAAAATATATTGAAATTTTAATTAACATCGCGCAGACTCTGGACTGCTTTTATTTAGTACGTAACCTTCGTTATGTAAGCAGTAATTACTAATTACGTAACTAGATATAGGTATAGAAATGAAAACATATAAATAAATATTACGCAGTGACATGATTTATCTATTTTACTATAAATTGTAGCATAAAACTTCACAGCATTCTTTTTCATGCTAAAGTCTATGGCATACGTACCACATACTTTTATTGATGATGTGAATAAGTGTGAAACTTAAATATGATCAAAGCGTATGCAAAATACTCTTCATCTATGATCAAAGCGTAGATGAAGAATATTTTGTTAGTTTTGGTTTAAAGGATTAGCGATTCTTATGAAGGTACATAGTCGTCGCCTCCCAACTCTACAGTAATAAGTGCGTTGCCGACTTTGAACATTGATTTAAAAACTAAGAATAGGCCCTTTAGTACATTTAGAGTTTCATAAAGAAATAATTTAATAGATTTCGTCTAAAGGGTGTTAAAAAAATATATTTTATTTCCAACTCCTATTAATTTAACTTTCTGTTTGATTTCGTTGCGGGTAAAAGACAAGTTAGACAGTCCCGGAGACTCGTCGAGCTTCAATGCTCAGTGTCATTACAATGCGTGCCACTGTTGATCCTGCGACACAGGAGTTACAGCGATGCGTGTGAGGGCGGGACAATCTCTATGAGACGGTGATAAAAAATATTATCTTCATTTTTATTAAACTTTCTATCATATTACAAAAGCAAGCATTTTGAAAATCGTCGCGAATGACGACTAATTCCAGTAACGCTCCTCTAGAGACTGGAGCGCGCGCGCCACTTACGTCAAAACACTTTACGCGCTTTCCGCCCTGTTCATATATTTATAATGGCTTTGAATAAAGTTTTAGAAGTGTTGGAGAGACGAAAAGAGATCATACGAGGGAAATGAATTAATTTAATTCCTCAATATTCCTGGGCCTAGATGTCGTCAAGAGAGATATGAGGGTCAATGGCCTTACTATTCAGGATGCCGAAAATCGAGCGAAATGGAGAAAAATTTGCCGGATGGCGGACCTTGTCACCGGCCGGAATAACACCAAGTAGAAGAAAAAGAAGAAAAAATTAATTCCTTAAATTTTAATTTAAGAAATTAATTTACTTGTAATTAATTAATGGTAATATATTAACAATAATACTTACGACATGCACTGAGAGAGTTGGCGCCGATTTCCCCAGCGCCGACCTCCTGATGCGAACCAGGTTCGTCCTGGCGGTTTTGCTCGCATCTGAAACAAAATGGCATTCATTATTTTCACTATATTAACATATATTATACCCGACGTTTCATTGGAATTTGAACATCGAGTGGCTATAAATAAATACACCCAACAATCACATACATAGTCCTAACCCCACACTAAGATCGAGTCTTGTGTCGTTGGTATCAGGAACTACGAGAGACTTTTCGGTCTCATCTCACCCAGACCCGAAACAAATACCTGTGGATCACACAAATATTTCTCTCGATGCGGTAATCGAACCTGCAGCCTCACGTTTCACAGCCAGCGTCTAACCAACTACGCCACGGGGGCTGTAGCTTAGTATTAATATCTATCAAACACATGAGATTATGTCCCCATAGGTGGACTAGTAAAACTGATAGACGTTCTGACATTGGACTCCCGAAATCCCCAAAATAAAAAACCCATCGTCTAAATAACGAACAAAAGTATCTCTGATCTCGGTATTGTTAAATAATGTTCATTATTTTAATTAACATGAGGAAAATGCGCACTCGCAATTATACTAAATAGTTGCTTTTTCCAATATTTGTTTATTTTCTATCCAGAGTTGCCGCCTATTTCGATTCTTCCGGGACTTTCCTGATTTTAATGACGTTGTCCAGCGTCCCAGAAGCATTACTTCTTAGTTTTAATTATGCCACATTCTCTGTATAAACTTACGTCTCAATTTCTTTATGTAATAAGTGGAAACCTTAACTAACTGAATGTATAAAAAAATAACAAAATAAATATTGCGCAATGTGAAGCAAAAATAAATGATATTAAAAATATCAATTTAAAAACACACAAAATAGTAAATTAATGTTTATCAATCCACTAAAAGTCAATATTTACATTTACATCCGACTTATAATACAATAAATAAAATAATAACCAATTCCGACTCGCATAACGATCTTCGCCTTCACACGAGATAAAATTAAGAAAAAAAAAAGCCGCATCGAAACTCGAGGTTAGAACCGTGACACACGACTCGTCATAAAACATTATATTACTATATTTTATTTATTTATTTTTATTACATTGATACAAAGTTGTATTGCTAGTAATGGTAACTGCAATGCCGTCAACATAATGATTCAAGTGGTAATATATTAACCATTGGAGACAATTATGCTAAACGAATGCTTATATAATATCTGCTTACCCCCTTTGAATAATAGGGTAAGTATACATTTTCGACGGATTTACAAATAACACAAGACTTAGCGACGTCATGATGCAAAACAAACTATCGATCATGATGAATCGTCAAAATACAACATTCACAAGTGGAAGAGAAAGCTGACGGATTCACAAGCCTACACAAACAACACACTAAATATATGCTAATCTATACTATGATTATACATATACACATTGCCAAAGTACTCCTGCTGCTTTTTAGGGTTTCGTAATCCGTACCTAAAAGGTAAAAACGGGACCCTATTACTAAGCCTCCGATGTCTGTCTGTCTGTATCTCATAAACCGTGATATCTTGAAAGCTGAAATTTTCACAAATTATGTATTTCCATTGCCGCTATAACAATAAATCCTAAAAATTAAAAAAATAAGATATTAAGGGTCCCCATAAAAAAAACGTGTTTTGTCGTTTTTTTCTTTTTGCTCAATATTAACACTATAACGGTATCAGGTAGACGTTTTTTTTTATTATTTTTAATTAGTTTTCTTTAAACTACATCAGAGAAATCAAATATCATGGTGTTTATCGTATTTTTTGCTCAATATTAATAACGGTAACAGTTAGACGCTTAATTTTTTTTAAATTAGGTTTCCATAAAACCACATATCATGGTGAAGGCCAAGTAGATTACAGCAGACCTATAATCCCACATGTGGTACTTATACATAATAGCAATAAACAATACTTAGCTAACGAGACTGCTGCAATAAGCAATTTAATACCGTATATTATGTATTTTAACAGCAAGCTCTTTTATTAGAATGCATCTTCCGCAGTCTGTTTATTGTGTACTATACAGTACATAAAAGATATGTCTGTTATTATATGCTTCGCCACTGTGAAATAAAAATGGAGTCTAAGCAAAACGAATTGTTTACTTGGTGTAATTAAGTAATTTACAAAAAAAACATAATTAATAACATTTCCCATCTTTTCCCAACATGAAAGTACATACATCAATCCTATAAACCAAATTAATGATTATACCTTATTAACCTATCCAAACGCAAAATATTCCGCAACCACACGTTATAAGCCCCCCCCCCCCCTCCCTCGCCACCCTTTCTACCTACCCTTTTAAAACAAAAGCCTGGACCGCGTTCGCATTAATCCACACCGCACATTAATATTGTGTGAACTGTATGCATTACACTGAAGGCCAGAATGATGGGTGCACTTTAACAATACAGCATAGAGATATATCACTAGAGAAGAGTCTACATATGCACATACATACATAAATAAATACATACATACAAACAAACATAAACTCACGCCTTTATCCCAAAAGGGGTAGATAGAGATTTACGCAAACAATGCGGGTTCAGTGACATTTATCAGCTGACATTAAAGGTCAAGACGTTTTTATACTTTTCGAGTATCTCAAATATTTTTATTATTACATACATAAACTCACGCCTTTTTACCAGAAGAGGTAGGCAGAGGTACTACCACGACACCCACATTTCGCCTAGTATGTTCCGTCCTACGATGTAATAGGAGGCGAGCCAATCGCTAGATCAGGCAAAAACTCTTGATAATGCTGATAATGAATAGAAAAATCGAGTATCACTTTGCCCGAACCTGGATTCGAACCGGCTTTGTAATTGTATCGTAGTACAACTATTAGCAACATATAGATTAGCAAGTTGAAGTGGTAATGGGCAGGGCACATAGCGCAGAGATCTGATGACCGATGGGGTCGGAAAGTGCTCGAATGGAGGCCGCGTAGCGGAAAGCGCAGCGTAGGACGTCCACCCACAAAATGGTCCGACGACCTGGTAAAGGTCGCGGGACGACGCTGGATGCAGGCTGCCTCCAACAGGTCTCTGTGGAAATCATTGGGGGAGGCCTGTGTTCAGCAGTGGACTTCCTTTGGCTGATGGATGGATGGATGGATGACAACTAGGCCCTCGGTGGCGTCACAAAACATCTTAAATAAAAAATAACGACTGCTATTTATGTCACCATTACTTCTACATAGTCACGCTTCATCCCCTTCCTCTCTTCATCTACAAATCCAATGCTGAAAGTAAGCCTCCCAAAAGGTTTCCATGGAGACCTGTTAGAAGCAACCTACATCCAGTGACTTCCTTCAACCTTAGTAAGGTCGTCCGTCCACCTTGTCATTCGACGCCTTGTTCACTAGTGCGTGGCCTCCAATCGAGAACTTTTTTGCCCCACAAGCAATCAGTTCTCTGTGTTGTGACTTGCTCACTGCCAATTCAACTTGCAAATCCTTTGGGCTTTGACGGTTACCTTTGTTCTCTTACAGCCGTTTTCAATAATCTATCTGTTTTTAACTAGGGATTTCATTAGATATTTCGATGCATTTTACGTTTCAGTTAACAAAGATACAAAAATATAGATATGGTGCATATGTTTATAGATAGCTAGACATGATAAATATATATGTCTATCTTTGTTTAATAAATTGTAACATTGAACCGACATAATAATGGTATCCAGTTAAACTTTAGTTAAAGATAGATAGGATATAGAGAACGGCCGTTACAGGTCTCCTGACTGATTCGATTTTGTAGGAATATACTGAGTATAAATCTCTGGTCTTTCGCTTCTCTGAACATCGCATTACTAATCCGCGCGCTATTATTCTTAAGCGATATTGTTCCCAATGTCCGCTCCAGTACAATAGGTATGGTTCCAATGTTTAATTTTGAACAGTATTGAATGCTCATTGGAAAATATAATTTATGGAAAAAAATTTATTTGAAATAGTATTTTAAAATTGGTTGTTAAAGTCTGAGATATTCATATTTTTAATAGAGCTGTGGCACAGAATCCTAAGCTGTCGGGAGAGGGACCCCAACAGTCGCTCTCTTTCGCACGCACACACCTTATTGAAGATGACGTCAGATCGTGCAAGTTGCATCCTTTTCTACTACTTGTACCACCAAATTTTAAATATTTACAAAATTTTAAGTATTAAAAAATTTTTAAAAATTTTTGTAGTTAAAGATTTTGTATAACGTAACCTTCCGATGTAATAATAATAAAAATTGAGTCAACTACCCTACACTCGATGAGTTAACATTTAACACTTTCCATTTACGACGCTCGGGCGGCTGAGTGCAGCCGAATGTTTATACTACGGGCTACGGCTTCAAGTGTTAAGGTCACTGTTTATAAACTGTGGTTTATATTTAACGTACTATTTGATAGAGCGGGATTGAAAACTGTAGGTTTATTCGATTGTGGTTGCGACACAAAATGTAATCAAATGTGAATCATTATTATCGATAGGTTAACCAATTATTATATCTAAATCCCAGTTGCATAAACTAATTTTGAACATAACTCTGACTTTGAAAATAATATTCCCATTTTAACATCATAAATGTGTCGTTGATATTTTACAAAGTTAGTTTTACAACTGATTATTATTATTACCACCGCAATGTTTATTTCTCCCACCAAAAAGCAGTCTAATGAACTATTCTGTTCCGGTTAAAGAGATACTGTAGCCACAGTAAATACTGGACATATTGAGGCTTAACTTATGGCTCAGGATAGCGAGCGCAGTGGAAAGCCAATCATTGCTTTGTAACCGATGTTGTTGTTTGGTTTTGCTACTCTCCATGAACGGTCGTATCGTTAACAATCAGGCGAATGAAACGCGAATCAAAACAGCATTTTTTTAGAATATACGATATTACATACACACGTTAGTCACATAACATGAGGTGCATCTATTGTATAAGGTGCTCAAAAACACTTGGCCTAAAGATGTTCAATACATTTCAACACGGTTGACAGACGTAACACAATCCTTACTATTTCGCAATGGAAAGTGAAACTTATTGTATAATTGTGCCGTTAAATTGGGCCAGCACTATCAGAGCGGTTATATCTTGAATCTTGATCAGTTTACTTGTCTTACGCTTAGCTCATGATCGCCAGTACGATATCCGGGTAGGATACTTTTGTTATGTGACTTGAAAAATGTAGGACATGTGGATTTTTTTGAAGTGACAAACATAAATCAAGATCACCCGTCATGATTGGGCACACACTAAATTTTATATAATTTTACGAAGGTACCTGGATATGCTTAATTAATACATACTTAATTGCTCATTTTACTTTCTGTGAAAGAAAACATGGAGAAGTGAACTTCTCTCAAATTCATCACGAATAATTCAAAGGTATAGTTTCCAACCCGCACCAGCTCAGTACAATGTGGCAAACCAAAGCCTAAACCATCACAATCATAAATAATGGCGTTTTTGACCTACAGTATAACACGTGTCATATTTTTTCTCACAAATCCTTATAATGAAATTCATTCAACCGTAAAATTATCGAACAATAAAGTAAATTATTCACAATCGCTGGTATTTGGTCAGTGACTCGAAAATGAGTGTATGCGGTCAATATTTTTTTCTTACAACCGCGTCGAATATTATGCTTAAGACTTTTTAAATAGTGCCGTTTTCCTTATAATAGGGAATATGCACGAGACTCCAAAATAAGTTAAATATTTTTTTTTTGTAATCTTTGTTGATATAGAAATGTACCTTAAAGATATTTTTTAAATTCATCAACTCTAAATCGGTAAAATAAATACTTAAAAAATGACATTTCAAATTTGCCGCGCAATTCTATCGAAACGCTTGAAAAGGAAAATGACGACAGAGTACACTATCTTATGAAGTTTTGGCTTGTTGGGTGTATTGTTTTACGTTTGTTTAAGAGTTATTTTGAATTTTCTTTATATTATTTTAATAAATGAGTTATTTTGTGAAGAAATACAGTTCTGTAGCAATTAATTAAAGAAACTTAATCCGAACACTACGTAGCTGACATAGTGTACTTTAACATCACAGCGAGTTCGCGCCATAATGGCGTTTAAATGCTTCGAAACTGATAGCAGTTTTGATTATTTTTTTGTACTTTTTGGATTGATATTTTTAAAGCCTTATATTTTTTTCTGGTAATGTAATTACATACAGAATCGATAAAAATATAAAAAAAGGACATGCATATTCCCTATTGTTCACATACATATATTTCCTTTCTCCTCAAAAAAAAACGTAGGTGTAGCGGTTGGCTAAAAGGTAAGAACACTTGAACTCATCTCAACTGAAGAGGAGATCCGTTCCGGCAGTGGAATGTACATATATGGGCTGATATCATTGAATTTAATTATGTAGAAGCTTGACTCAGCAATTCAAGATGAATTAATTCATAGAGTGGTGGTAGCCACTTACCATCAGGCGGGCTTCAAACTCATTTGTCTACACAAACAATAAAAACAAATCTGGTTAACTAACAATATCAATTTGAACACCAACCGTTTTTCAACACAGCTTAGTCCTCCGCTAACTCCATATTATTTCCACACGAAAAACTCACAACAAAAATATTTCCTATCCGACCGTTCCGATTCGAACCCACACACTCACGCTGCGCGGCACGTGCCGCACCGAGCGGCCGTATCATGAATTCTGTTAGCGCATAAACAGTGCCACGCCCCCGGCCGATCGTGAATGTTTATAAATACGCGGCGCGATAACACGCCAAGCTTGTTTTGCTACTTGCGAACTCGCTCTTGACCTAATCGATTTTTAAATCGATTTTAATTTGAAATTAATCGATTCAAAACTGTTATTTTGACAATCGCCTGATTAGTTTAATGACAGCTTTTAAGGGTTATTAACCTTACTTTAAAAGTGTAATTTCATGGATCAGGTATTTATGTCCGTCATGATATAGGCTCGTCCTCGATCTGATAGTCTGCAATTAAAAAACAGCAGCTAATTGTGGTACGACTAAATAGTAAAAGTACTACTCTGGCTACCTTCCGGAGATGTATTAATGATTTGTAAAGCATTGAAATCAACATGAAATTCAATACAGTCGCTTTTCCGGGCAAGCATGAATTAGCAAACAATTTTCATTTTAAAAATTAACATAGCAATCACAATTTCAACGGATGATAATCGATTTATAAAAGAACTGATTATCGATATAAATCGATTTAAAAACATCACTCGCCACAACTTATAGATTTCTACTTGCGAGCCAGACATTTTCTATATAAAGTAAGTGGAACAAACAACAAACGACGGACATACTCTTTCTCCATTTATAGTTTTTCAATAAAAAACATTAATCTATCAGCGTTGACAACCGTTTGTGGGTCGATGTGACAATTCCTAACGTGACTTGTTCACACTTTAATAATAGAAAATGTACTAAGAAGTAACATCATGAAATGGCAAAATCATCATCAAAATCAGTGGAATCAAATATCTGAACTAATCAACGGTCGTATTTCCTTCGGTCCCTAGACATGATGCACGGTTAGTCAATCTAGCTACAGTCATTCTGGGCACAAAATTACATAATAATATTAAGATTTTCCAGTACTACTGGTGGTAGGCCTCTCATTATGTGAGAGGCCGCCTAGGTAGGTACCACCGCAATGTCTTTTTCTAACGACAAACACCATTGTAAATGCACTGTTGTGTTTCGGTTTGAAGGATATTGTAACCAGAGTAACTACTGGACATATTGAGACTTAAAATCTTATGTTTCAGGATGGCGAGCGCAGTGGAATCCCAAACATTGCTTTGTAATTCAAGGTGCTGTTTGGTTTTTCTACTGTTCATGAGCAGTCGTATCGCTTACCATCAGGCGAATGGCATGCTCGTCTCGCCATACATAACAATAAAAAAATCGTGATGGAGTAGAGTAGGTAACCCCACATATGAGTCAGATAATTGCCTCAGTACAATTGGTATGTTTTGACGCCAGTAGATACGGCTTCATTATCTTGTGTATGTCTGTTTTATCTGGGTATATACCACGCTTAAGTCGGATTGAGTGGTAGGATTTTATTTTGTAAACATCAAGGAATTTGTTTTGTTTTTTTTATTGCATTATGAGACTTCTACAATAATGTAGGCATTGGAAATGCATCAATATGGATTGGTATATTGAGATGGATTAGGTTAAAACCTATTTAATATTTAATACATGTTCACTCATGACCAATAAATAAATTTGATTTCATTTTATTTCAATAAGGAATGACTCAGTGATGTACTATATACGAAACGATACGTAAATAAATGCGATATATCATATAACATTAAATAAACCTCTCTGAATTCAACTAAGCTACTACTCGTATATAATCACTGTATTGTAAACTTGTGAAAGAGCAACGCTAGAGTTTCTTTTCCGTTCTTGTCTGACGAAAACAATCTTGCGAACCAAGTAGAAGTGAGAAAAGAAAAAAAGTGACTGAATCTAAATAATGTATTGACATTTTTTGAGTCCAATAAATATTTTCATTACCATTTTTAACATAGAATCTTCACAGATTTTGCAACACGCGATGTATTGACGTCAATCTTTTTGAGAATTTGTAATCCAGGGAAAATTTTGACAACTGAACATTTTATAACGTCTAATTTATAGGCATAGTGTAAAACAACGCAGAGAATTAAGTAATAAACTAAACTTGGAGACTGATCTGCAAGATATGAAGTGAACATGAGCGCTACCACATATGGTTCATAACCGTATTAAACAAGTATCCTTATATGTATATTTTATGGGCAAAATCAAGATCAAGTCACGCCTATTGCACACTAGTTCACACACTCCATACAGGGTGTTGCATAAAGTGAATAAATTAAAATATCGTACGAGAATCGTGATTTCGCATAAATATGAGCTTCCTGAATAAATTCAGCAAACACGTAATTTTTTTTTTGGTCCTGTTTAAAAAAATATATCACAGGCGACCCGACTGGCTTAACACTACGTCGGCAAAATTTTTGTCCCAAAAACCGTATGAGGCTTAAGAACTACAGAAACTTAAACAAAGTGAATTCTTTACTTAGAGGTAAACCCATACCATTACCTGGAAAAAAGTAACAGCTACCCAATCCCTTGCGGCGTTGATTTTAATAAAGTACCACTACGTACTCATAGATTAAAAACATTACTTGGTATTCTATAAATCTGTGCAATTTACGCAAACAATGCGGGTTCAGTGACATTTATCTGCTGACATTAAAGGTCAAGACGTTTTTATACTTTTCGAGTATCTCCAATATTTTTATTATTACATACATAAACTCACGCCTATTTCCAGAAGGGGTAGGCAGAGGATCTACCAGGACACCCACATTTTGCCTTGTATGTTCCGTCCCACAATGTGATAGGGGGCGAGCCTATCGCCATATCGGGCACAAACTCCTGACTCCGGGCTGATAATGAACAGAAAAATCAAATATCACTGCCCGATTATTGCCCGGGATTGGAACCCATGATTTCAGCTTTATATTCGTACCGTAGTAAAACTATGCCACAATCAAAGCACAATATTTTTGCATTTATTCATTCGTACATACGTGCCTATATGTTTAAAGGGTTATACATACATAACAATGTGGGTGACATTCCCAGGGCGTAATACATGATATGCACTTCAAGGTGTACTTTATCAGTCTTTATTAATCGCTTTAAAGGGCACAAGCCTCCTCAACAATCGAAAGTACGACTGAGAAGAGTTAGGCCATATAGTCCACCTTGCTGACCAAGTGCGGTCGGCAGACTTTACATACCATAGAAATTCTCTCAAATTGTTATGGTATGCAGATTTTCTCACGATGTTTTCCTTCTTTTGTTTTCTTTCTTGTTAATGAGTGGTGATTATTATCAATACATACATGACTTCGAGAAGTCAGAGGTGTGCCCGAGATTTGAACCCACGACCTCCGTGAACATGTCGGTAGCCGTCTGGTCCGTTTAGCCACCGGCCACCACGTACTTAAGGAATAAGTAAGCTACATGTAAAAGTACAAACAATAAATATTCTTTCAAGTAATTGCAATGCCCAATCATAAGCTTAAAAACCTCTTACTATAGTTTCGGGAAAGTTATCATTATTTATTCGTAAGACAATTATTACTCAGAGATTGGAGCGTTAAATTTTACCAAGAAATTTCATTATAATCTGTTGCTCAAATCTTTGAGGCTCTCGTAAGTCGCTTATTATTAATAGGACGTTGTCCAGGAACCAAGGATTTGGTAAAGTATTAACGACGGTTCAAGAAGAGAATAAATAAATAAATAACAAAGCATGATGAAAGCATGTGTACGATTTACAATTTATTGAAATTTTCTCCAGACATCCTTTACTATCCTGTGCACACATTCTCTGTCAACCAAGATTGACAGCATGCAGGCACAATTCTTCAGTGTCAATACACCGAGCTACGCAGCACTTACAGACGACACTTGGTCTTAAAAGTTAAATCTGCAAGGAATTGAAACAGAACGAAAATGGATAGGAGGAATTAAGACGCACATAATATTTCACTTTCTTTCGTAACCATGCTGAAGGCAATATATTATCCGATAAGCCACACAACCGGAGCAGCCAGATATGAATTTATTTCTGTCGCTTTCTTACACAATATCGTCATCATCTTTGGTAAATCTACAATTGAACGTAGGCGTTCTAAAAATTTCCTATTTGAGGCAGCCCGAGGCAGCGTTTAATGACTCATTTCCCTCCAATTTTCAGATGCAAATATTGTTTATAATGTAATGATGCGACATTGAAAGCCGTGGGCGGTGCGCTTAATTGAATCCTTTGATAAATGTGGCAAAACAAACAGCCGCGCCGCTTCAATTCATTCGCCGTTTGTCAAACAGGCAAATATTTATCCAAATGTATCGTTTCATATGGTAATTGTTTGCCAAATATATCACAAACGATTGCGTCTCGTGATTCGAAGCTTCTTTGGTAGTTTATTCGCGTTTTAGGGGAGAATTCCACTTTTAATGTTAAAATCATCTTCTATTGTTCTTTACAAATCACATATTACTTAGACAGAGTCCGTATTATGAGGTATGTTAAGTATTATCACGAAATTAGTAAGCTTTTAGCTTATCGTCGAATCATAACATTCGTACAAAATGGAAAACCCTCCATTCCCATCCCCCTGATTTACAGCTCAAATGTCAACACGAATGAAGAGAAAACTCTAAATACTTACGTCATAAGTCTCTATAAATTCACATATCTATATCGAAACTGCACAACTTCAAAATAGATCTCAGTAAATACCACAAATATGTCATCAGTTGTGCAGCCTACGCTAACCGTGCCGCGCTTGCAACTCGTGATCAAACGCCGGCACACAAAAAACAACCCGAGGGAACAGAAGCGGCAGAAGGCGTGGGTGATGTGGACTAACACCCACGGAGTGGATGACTAAAATAGTTATCTGGAATAATTAAAATTTAAGGGTAGCACCAGTTTTATATCTACAAAATTCTTGGGAAGTTGAAAGGTAATGAGGAAATAACCAATTTCGAAAAAGAATACTGCGCCCTCGCATTATCAGCGACCAAGGTAGTCGCCCAACTGCACCCAAACAGAACATGACAACTCTTCGATCAAATATACACTAGATACACAGTTCCCTGTAAAAGTTCTGTTAAAAAGTGGCACCGATGCATGACATGAAAAAAAGTAAACAAAAAGATCACATATTCCAAATATATTAACACAAATTCCACCTTATTCCCGGAGCTTAAAGTAGCTTTTCACATAATATTGTCTAAAGTTATGCGACGTTTTAGAAGCAACGGTCGGTGCGTGACTGAAGGCGAAAGAGTGCTTAAAGCACTCTTTTTTGGTGCCATTTTTTAAGCGCTCATGTTGTATCTAGTTTATATTTGATCGAAGTGACAAATAGCTGCAAACATAGATTATATTCATTATACGAAATAGGAGACTGTCCCGCCCTCAAACCCACGACTGTAACTCCTGTTTAGCTAGGATCAACAGTGGCACGCATTGTAATGATACCGATCATTGAAACTCGGCGAGTGTCCGGGAAAGTCTTTAACCCGCAACGAAATCAATCAGAAAGTTAAATTTATAGGAGTTGGAAATAAATTATTGTCCACTTCCCTCCGAGCAAAGCGGGTGACAAAATAATGAACTAAAGACATAAATAAACTCGCAAAACGACATCATACTAAATGACAAATATCACTGACTTACTAAACCACGTTTTAACTTTTTCCCTAAATATATTAATTCCTACGCCGGTACTGAGTAGCTACAACCCCGGCACGTGAGCGGCTCGGCACGCAGCCAACCACGTTGTTATCGCAAATATTCGACAGCTTCCCCACCTGTCGGGAAACGTGCGAAATATTTAGAGTACTCACGATTGAATTTGATGAGTGGTAGCTTACGGGAGAAAAACAGTAAAGTGAGATGCACTTATGAAAATGGTGAGTTCTTTTTATATATCCATTAAACTGAATTGTGAGAAGGTCAGCCACACACATCACACATCTTTTGTAGTTTCTAATATCCACAAGACTTTAAATTCCGCGGTCACCCGGAAAGTAAGGCCAAATCGGCCTCAAAGAAGCTCGGTGTGCTCAACAGATCGAGGCGATATTTCACGTCGGGTCAACGTATGCAACTGTATAAGGCGCAAGTCCGGCCCCACGTGGAATATTGCTCCCATCTTTGGGCTGGGGCACCCCAGTACCAGCTTCTTCCTTTCGACCGCATTCAACGTCGGGCTGCTCGAATCATTGACGACCAGGCTCTCTCCGACCGGCTCGATCCTTTGGCTTTGCGTAGAGATGTAGCTTCGCTCTGCATTCTCTATCGCATTTACCACGGGGAGTGTTCTCGTGAATTGTTCGGACTTGTCCCTGCTGCTGAGTTCCGCTACCGTACTACACGTTAAACCTCCAAATACCACCCACATCACCTTGGAGGTTGGAAATCCACCACAGTACGTTTTTTCCGGCACTTTCTCCCACGTACTACAAATTTGTGGAACCAGTTGCCAGCGGGATCATTCCCGGACAGATACGACTTGGCGACCTTCAAAAAACGAGCGTATTCCCACCTCAAAGGCCGGCAACGCATCTCCATGCCCTTTGGTGTTGCAGATGTCCATGGGTAGCGGTGTTCACTTACCATCAGGTGAACCGCGTGCTCGTTTGCCCCCTATAACATAAACAAAAAAAAAAAAACCACAAGACTGAGGTTGGTTCTATACGAGTATTCACAAGTTCATTAGAATTATATTAAAAGTGACATATAAATAGAGGGACATTGTAGCCAGAGTATCTGCTGGACATATGGAGACTTATCTTATATCTCCGGATGGCGAGCGCAGTGGGCCGCCAAGCATAGCTTTGCAATTCATGGTGTTGTTTGGTTTTGCTTGTGTCCATGAGCGGTCGTGTCGCTTACCATCAGACGAATGGTATGCTCGTCTCGCTATTCCTTGCAATAAAACAAAAACTGATATATAAACCAAATGGATAAAACCAAATTACACAAAGGTCTGGTTCCACGTGACATGAGAACATATTATAACATCAACATTAAACTACATAGCCCACTCAAATACAAGCGAACCAATATAGTGTCGTGACTAATACTTTCACAGATATCAACTTCTACTGGATACTCTAAAATAAATTATCACAGAAAACAGAAGCTATAAATAATAACAACGTTATATCCCCATATATCTGCTAACATTAACTCGCAATGAATTTAAAATAAACCTCGTAAATTCTAACGTTACATTACATCTTAAGAATTCTCCATCTAAATATATAATGGACGGAAATAAGCGAAATGATTTTATAAGCGCGTAGGTCGCTTGTTTTGTAACACTTTTATTTTCCACTAGTCCTAAAAATAATAGATAGCCTAGTTAGCAACCCGGGCTGATCAATCATAGGTCAGAGGTGCGATGCACAAACCTTTGACATTTTAAAGTTATTCTTGTCCTCGTTGATGTCTAGTTGATTATTGCTTTCTGCTGGAGGGAAAACTAACAATAAATACAGATGGAGGCACAGTAATTACCTTACCTTTTGTCATTCCTTTTTTCTAGGCGAATCACTTTTTACTAGCATTGCTATCACATTTTTTGGAGTAAGATTGACGGAATCTTAGATTCTTCACTTTCATTATCTGAATTATTCAAATCTAAAAGTATATAATCCCTGCACCTTGAATTACTAAACGTACTAGCTCAATTCCCCCTTATATCCCATGCAAAATTCCATCTAAATCCACCCCTTATATTTAGTATAACACCCTCGCCATACCCGGCAATCCAAGATCGTTGCAAAACCATATTGTCATTAAATATTAGAAACCCACCCGGTCTGCACACCGGCGTCGACTTTTACCTGTTTATTATTTACACATCGCCTCTCGGTTGGACCGCGTCTGCGCTGTGAGATGTTATTTTATTCATTTCATTTTCAATATGGTAGGTATTTATTGTGGATTATGATTTTATGCATTTCGTAGCTTCAGTTATAATAATATAAACATCGTCGCCAACCTAACGTCAACATTTATTGGAAATTTCCAAGTCATATTTACGTTTTATAAAATTAACTCAGCATATTATAGGTAGTATTAATCGTGAGGAAACGCATATCCCAGAGTTCAACATAATAAATCCTTTAAGGATTGATCGAAGCCAAACATCGAAGCAACAGTTCATAAAATAATAAATCTTGCCATTCTGCAACATTTTTGATCAAATCATTTTGAGCTTACCTGATGCCAATATCGCATAAGAGCTGTTAGAAAAAGATAAACTTTCGTATCGGAGCGGAGATCAAGTCCACGGCTTTTTGATTCGCAGCCAGCGTGTCGCCAACTAAACCTCGCCCTCAAATGCTAAGGACACTACTCAATTATCGACTCATTATATTTTTGCAACGGTATGAGCATCCAAATCCATTACCACTATTGCACTATCGACTCATAATATCTATCGAATCTAATCGATGTGCACTTATAACTGCCACTGTTGGTGATGATAATCATGATGTTGATATTAATAAAGACGCTGATCACGATAATAACCATGATAAACAAACAAATATTCCTGCACCAGCCAAACCCGCAAAGGCAGCAGTAAACAATCGCAAACGATATCGAGCACGAGATGAAAACAAATCTGATCGTTACGCAACCGAGCACGTCACGACGGCGTGGCGGGGCCGTCGCGGCCCGCACGACATTGAAAACCTTGCCAAAACGTAAAATAAACATGAGCAAAACAATCAGACAATGCTATTCGCTTTTTAATTGATCTGTCCACTTACAGTTTCTATGGCTTTCCAACAATAATAAAATTGAATAAATATTTTGTAATTCTAAATTCAAAAACTGCGATTTATTTAAGTAATATTTATATTTTTTCAATGTGTAAATACTTTACCCTGAATTGGATGTCCCTAAAGTCCTTAGATTTTTAACTTAGTTTAACATGGTCTAATAGCTTCTACAATCTTTATGTTAGTCACTACACTAGCGATAAGTTACAAAAATAGGTAACGCCTAAAATATGAAACACCATATTATATTATTACCATAATATATATACCATTAACTTCAGTCGAGGGCTATGTTCTTATTTTTATTGCAATGGATGGCGAGACGAGCATGCCGTTCGCCTGATGGTTAGCGACCCGACCGTTCATGAACAGTAGCAAAACCAAACAATACCTTACGAGATTTGTGCAGATCTACGAACAGCGTCGAAACTACACATAAAACCTACCGTTGTACTGCCATTCATTCACTGTACAATGATAATTTATGATCTGCTAACACAAAAACATTTGAGCATCACGACTCCTCGTTAAACCACCCATTCCACCATAACTGGTTGAAAATGATAAAAAAACTGATGATCAGGAGGCATTTTTTGCTATGAGTTTTTGCGATCCCTGACAAGCTTTGTCCGAGGTCACGACAGCTGAACATCACGAACTAGCGAAACAAGCACCGACAATAGATATCGGTAACAATATCGCTTTGTGCATTTCAACTTTCTATAGTTGAGGATGTCAGATTTTTTTATTACACTGTATTTATTGTCTGTTTCGGATATAGGATCTGCTGCAATTTTTTTCTGCTTGGGCTGCAAGACAAATCTGGTAAGATTACATTTAAATACATATGATAAATGAAAGTATTAGTGATTATGCATACATCATATAATTTATATCAACAGACTACCCTTTTCGTCCATCCATATTTCAAAATTCATTTATTTTCATGCTTTCAATTACTCTGTAAATAACCACCGGCTGTCTTACAAAAACCTCATGCAAAATAAGTCACTACAAACGTTACGTACCAAAAAAACAAGCGCAGAGTAAATTGAGGTCATACCGGATCCAGTTATTTCCTAGGCAAAAAAGACCAAATACATTGGTTGAAAAACGCTCCCACCTAGTCATTTGAATATTCCTAACAATTCCAGTCAAAAGGAAAGTACCGGCGCCGTGGTTCGAAAGCCCGGTGTGGCAACAGCGAACTTCGCAACCACACCTACAGTATTAACATTCAAATATACATGTGACACACGTAGTAATGCCGTGACAGACTATCTGCGATGCCGACAAGGCACGACATGTGTCGTAATGATTAAATATATTGTTCTAGTTATAACGTACACAGGATACATGACAAGCAAGAGGTAAACTAAAACCAACAGTCATACTAATAGACCTTAGAGCTGTGGTTCTGTACCGGTGGTCTGTAGAAGCATCCCAAGTGGTCCGCGAAGCCATCCTGAGGCCATCCTTAAAATAATCTTATGCATGTTTTATTTATGGATAAATCGAAAAATCCTTTATTAATTTATATTTCTGGACTGTATTGACATACAACTAAAACCAGTCAACAAACTAAGTGGTCAATGGTTAGACAGAAATGTTGTCAAAATTTTGTCATGGTCAAGGTTAAGAGCCTTAGAGTAAGATACGAATTCTTGTGTTCTGGGTATGGGAAATTACGATAGACTTCTTATTCTCACAATGGTAAGATACGTAAGAAATAGTCATCATACATACATTGGTGTCAATGAGGGGATCGACCACCTCTCGTTGTACAGCTGGTTTAGATAACATGCGCGACGGAGGCTATTATAACCACAAATGCATACAGTTCCGTTTCTACCAAGCCTTCAGAATATTAAACTTAGAAACTTATTTATAACGCTGTAAAAACCTTAAAGAGCAAAGTTAGCGGTGTCTCATTACAGAAAAAATATAAACCAATACATTAAATGATAATGACCATACCAGTTATGTACTTAGCGGGAGACACGATGATTTATGTTCACGACCAAGGCTACAGTGGGTAAAACTAATTAACGGTCACAGGCATCAATCATCGACATCCGTAGATGGACCAGTGGTAGTAGAAGGAACAACTCTTGTAGGCACGAACCTTGAAGTCGATTCGATTTCTACGTTGAACCTTTTATTAACTAGGCTCGTAATGTTGGAAGTATTCCCATTCAAAAATATTTATACGATTATTATAAGGAAGATTATACCTAGAATCCAAAAATATCAAAGACATGTAGCCTATATTAGGCCATTAATACTAAATTATTGATCTTACCACTCGCTTACCTAATTACCCAACCATAGCTTCCTTCATAATCCCATAAAAGCCCGGAAACCAACATCTGTCCGACTTCAAAACCCACTCGACCATGCTCGTAACGCCTTACGCAAGCATGGTAGATGATCGCGATTGATTCGTGCCCAGCGTGAAGGGCGCCCGGATCAAACTAAGCCACGGTCATAGTGCAGACGAGGCAGTAGATCAATTTAATATTAAATAGGGTTCACTCTTATCAGGCCTGAACAAGCTGTAGTAAATATCAACTTAGCAGCTGATAAAAAACCTCATAGTAACCTTGCGCCTTCGACACGGAAGCGGGATAAGACATCGGCTTTGGGTACATGGATTTAATGACATTAAATAATTTATTTTACCACTAACTTACTTTATCAACCAACCATTACTTCCTTGATGCAATCCCATAGAAGCCCGGAAACCACTCGTCCATTACGCCTTACGCAACCACGGTAGATGATTGTAATTGATTTGTGCCCAGCGTGAAGGGCGCCAGCTAAAACTAAGCCACGGCCACAGTGCTGACGAGGCAGAAGATCAATTGAATTTTTATCTATATGTACTTGGAGGCTGTTACACACTTAGCCTGATCTGAAATCGGAAATCTGAAATCGAAATCGGTAAACATTCAGGGTTGTAGTACAATATAAACAGATTACACCTCAACGAGAGATGAATTTTTTTCACCGGCCGACGGTTTTATGCCAGTCTAGTTTAAATCGAAGGGCTACTGTTGATAAACAAATAGTATAGATGATGAAACTATGTAATAAATCAGAGCGCGCATCTATAATATACTGTAAGATAAAACATAGAAGGTACTGGATTGAAAAGATACCACTTATAATAACAAGTCTTACAACAATAGTAAGGTTGTGAGTTACATGTTATTGAGGCCATGTTCAGCAGTGGACTTCCTGGCTGAAGAGAGAATAGTGAGGTTACAGCTTAAATCTATATCTGTATCAGTCCATATACCTCACAAAATAGCATAAATGTTAACGCCAAATTAAAACGAAAGTATGAGAACGAATGGTAACAATTTCAGAATTTTAGACAAAAATCTATAAGCTATATTTTTTAACCAAGCAGGCCGATCTAAGAGGTATAGTTTTGAGAAAAACTTTCCGTCGATAATGAACGAGCGATAAGAAATATCAACCAATGGTAAAGGTGACCGACTTTTTATAGGAAATACTTTTACATTTCATTGACATAAATATTTCGACTCCGCCTTTCAATAGTAGTTGATGACAATCATTTCAAAATAGGGTTACAAACTTACCTCAATTTAATTACTTTAATATATACTGCTGTACTGAATATACATATGTATAAGTAACTACTGCTAACGGTGGAAATGTAAATTATTATATATGTTTTCTTTTTTAACAATATTTCCTTTTCGTGCAACTCACGATACCCCCAAATTGTCGTTCTGCCTTATCCATCCATAATCAGAATAATAATAAAGACGAATCCATAAAAGTCTTATCCAGGTTGCCTGGAAGAGATCACTTCGAGTGATAAGGCCCCCAGTGTACCTACTCCTTTTTATATTTTTTTTATTTCCATTTTTTTTTACCGTTGTACAATAAATTTTAAAAAATACATTTTTATATGTATGAAGTAGTAGAGCTTCGCTATTGTCAATCAAGACTCAACCTGAATGGACTAGCTCATCCGGGGTGGTAAACAGTAGTTTCACAAAAAATCGGCGTAAAGTGATAGCATTGCTATCGCGTTTCTTTCGTTGAGTGACATTGCCGAAAGTCCACCCATCACGTGACCTGTTTCCTCGTTTGCCGGACGTATGCAATAAAAATAATAAAAAAAAGATTTATAACACCACCAAAAACTTTCACTACGACAAAAAGTACATCCTCATTATTTCAAAACAACTTATGATCAAACAATCTTTAACATTTACAATATTTTCATACATTATACACTACATTGGTCTAAATTGCATCATATTTTATACCAATTTCGGATAAGCAATGTAAATCAATCAGCCTAAACATTTTTGGCAACCCTAACTCTAAACAAGAAGGACGGCCGGCCGAAACTGAGTCATGGCCACAGTGCAACAGCAACAGTGAGTCAAATCATGCCTAACTGACCGATAGTGTTAAACGATACGTGTCGATTAGCAATTCGATTTACAAGTGAGTAATTGTATGTAAACAATTGCTTGTACTTTCATGGACAAATATGATTAGAGAAAGGTTTTACCTTGATTAAGAAAGAGTTATAAGTATTTTATTGTGTTGATGATTAATTAAACCATGTTATTGTACGTTACATCATACTAATATAAATTTGATAGGTGATTTGTTAGGTGTTTTATTAATCATGCAACACAGAGACCAGTATATTTTTGTAAAGATATACATATAATTAACGGTACAGAGAGAAGTGCTATGTATCCCGGATAAATGAACGATTATCCTGTAGGATTAAATATAACGTGGGTAAAACCACTTGGCACATCCAAATAAAATATATAATTGTATTTTTCACGTTAATATGCCGAGGATGTTAATACCGTAATGACATCATTATAACCAAATCTTGTTACTAATTGGAAATTACTCGCAGGACGAGAATTTCAAATATTATCATTCCGACGGGACGAATTATATTTTAGACCCTAAGAAGAATCTCAAATTAAATAAACCTATGTATATTTTCAAGAACATCACAGCAAAAGATAGATTAAAACTGACATAACTACTGTGATCGAATGAATTCACAACCAAAGCAAATAATGTTGAATTACCAGTACGTATCACAAACAATATATAACATATAGACAAGTAGTAACTGGATTTTATTAAAAAATAAAACTTTAAGTCCTAAATATCCGTTCGGTTTTTTATATTAATTTATAGAAACTCCAGGCTGGTACTTGTGTTCGCTGTAGCGATAGTTCGCCCCTCAATATTAAGTGGCGGAAATAACGACTTAAAGTAGGTGCACACGATGCATATTGCCTACCTTGTAAAATATATTTACATATTTTGTACCTATCAAATATGTATTGAGGATATCAAACGTTACCGTAATAAAATTATCTTATTTAACCCGCTTTAAACTAAACAACAACACAAACAATCTTTATGTGTCAGATAGCGGCAATATTTTTAGTATATAGAATTCACTAACGTGTGAAAATACCTTACGATTTCAATATCTATTGATAGCAATGTAAATCACACAAAAAAAATATCACCAGATTAGTATATGACCCAATGAATGTTGCGGAAAATCGCTAAATGCAGACCGCTTCTGGGTACAAGATGATAAGTCTTTGTTTAGCTGCAGATAATTTCTAGACAAGAAAAGTTGAAATGAGATTCCAGTTTCGAACAAATACAGTCACCTTTTCAATGTTAGAAACATTTAATTAGAGAAAAAAGGATAATTTAATTTGAAATAAAAATGTTGTTATCCCTTGTCCCCTTCGGCCTACCGCCCCGGTCACAATATTTTATGTGCTGTGCCGCGGTGGCGTTTTGCGACAGGAATTCCCTGGGTGGTGGGCGGTGATCAGTTGAATGCGACACACGCGGTCTATTTTCGTTGAAAACGGTCAACGTAGGCAGTATTTATACATGCCTTTATTGCCCATGAAAAGGTCGGTATCAGAAAGAATTTGGCAACGAGATTTGATTATTTCTTTTATCACTGACTGTATGATCCACACTACACTCTTCATAGAAATAATTTAGGTGTCAAGCATAAACAGAGTATACTACAATCGAAATTTTGTTAGGTCTATGGAACCATAAGACATGCAAAATATAATTCGCACGATATTGTTTGTAACACAAACATACTAACACTGCTTATTTAAATAAAGGTAATGACGACGCCCGTTTAACACTATCTGAGTCAGACGTTTAAATAGGAAGTATGATTACAAAACACTTATTTATCAATGCATTCGGAGGTAAAGATGACGCTACTGAGAAACCGATTAGACTTATCTTATTCACATTTCAAGACTTTTGAGTCACACACGGATCTGTACTACTGTTTAAATAGTAACTATATACCCAGTAGACCACGTCAGGAGACTTGCGAGGATTCTGCTAGTAAAATAACATAATATATCCGTCTTATAATGAAAGAGTATCATGTTGGTTCTCTCTGGTTGGTCTGGTCGTACATCGTCTATGATTAAAGAGGGTTAAGACCTTTGTCCACCAAGTTTGCAAAGCAAATTCGCAGACAAAATATTCAAACGAAATGCTGAAATCTAAGTTTTCTTCAGTCTTTAAGTGATCGATAAATTAAGTAACTACTCAAGACCACAGCTTCATCCAGTTAGCAGTGCAAGAATGCTGGCCAATTAACTTGTCGTCATTATATTAATTTTAAAAGAAATTGCTTAAAATAAATCTATGTGTATGGGTTCATAGTTAACAAATAATATGCAATATTTATATAAGGTACAACCACGTACGAATATTAGTTTGTGTAACAATGGAGCCTATTCTGTCTTTATTTATTAATATTTTCCGTCTTTCTATTATGTTAATTGGATATGTGCGTCAGAGACACCAGTTAAGAAACTACTCATAAATGTACTGTAGTCAATTAATACATAGAACATGATGCAGTCTTGACTCAATACTCTTTATTACAACTAGGATTACTGAAAAAAATATCAGCTCCTTACCGCTGTCCACACTGAACTACCTAACAGCAATAAATATGACAAATTTTATTTACAAACTTTCGAAAAACCGTTTCGAAACACTATCAACAACACCCCGACCCATTTCTGTAGGCTGTATAAATATGTATCCGATCGATCGACGGTGCAATCTCCGGTGGAGAAAACTAACTTAGCCGCTTCGCCAGACGGTCATCAGACAGTTGATTACTCCCGGCATTATTTTTACTTTACCTTACAAAGTTATCTTTATGTTGTCAAGTAATGTGTTTATTATCGTAAATTGCTTGCCTAATGAGCGCCCATAAAAATAGTTTAAGAATTTTCCAGGCCTGCTTTACTGTTTGAGAATGCAACTGTGTTTGCACTCGACCGTAGCGCCGTATTTCATATGCACCTACATTATGATACTGCAATCTGCATTCATAATTCACTCGTTGATATTCATATCATTATACGTAGCTTGTTAGATACGAATTCAATGCTATTTTTTTAAACTGAAATCGTTTTATCATTTGTTTCTTGTTGACTAACCAAGTCACACACACATTTTTTTAACATTCGTAAACTTACTGCATATAAGTTCAATAATAAAAAACTTCAACAATCAAAATAGACATTTCGCGCGGATTCCAAGTTGCTCTATTCACCTAGTGTAACAGCATATAAAAATGAACTTAATATATCATCATTCAACAGAGAAAATAGCACTTAGCCAGCGTCGTGAACTAAGGTCTAAGCCCTCTCACAAAACGTACTCTGGGCTGAAGAAGAGTCCTCTGCTTCGCAGTGACCCATTATATTACCGACACAATAATTACAGTGCAAAGGAAAATATTGTCATTTAAATTGTAAACAAATAATTACTTTTTTATCAAAATTCCACTGTTACCCACAATCATGCTACAGACATTTGAAGATTGTATACCAGTTTGTTTACATTGCTTTTTCCTTCCTTAAATGTGGTGTTGTTATGGAAAAATAAGACATTATACTATTTTTCTGACTTGGTTATACACAACTTTGAATACACCAAAATAATCTATTATTTACCGTTTTGTTTAGTTAAAAAAAACTTTTTGAAATTGGCTCTGTAACATTATTGTATCAATTCTGACAGCCTCACAGTAAAACATTATATCTTGAGCTCTGGTCTCCCACAACACACTCAAATACTGATACAAATATTGGTCACGCCATCTCGATACCGTGATGTTTCAAAGCTCACTGGACGCCATCTCAAATAACCCAATATAATCATCTCTTAGACTTACGCGAATGTTACAGATTGAAACACAATTATGCACAAAAATAATGTTCCTGATCCGACAACCCCAGATAGAACCACTTGGCGCAGACATATTAGGAGACCCACATAATGTGGGAAAGAGCAAAGAAGAAGAAGAAGTTACGGATTTAAATAAAATTGAGTCCGCCCCGTGACCACGAAAGCTGTAAAGTAATCGAAACGTCGAGAAGTTAAAAAATTAAACCAAACCCGCGATAAAATCCGTAAATAATAGTATTGTTTTTGTTGTGGTAATGATCGTTCAAACGAGTCATCAAATAAATATTAATTTCACCACGTTTAGCGCATAAACAGTCGACTTTCACATGATTCTCGCTTTCGGAACAACATTTGCGTTCGTATTCGACTGTACGAATGTTACGCCATCGAATCCATAGAATTAGAAACAAAATTATGGAAGATCAGTCCATCAGCTTGAACAACCCAGTGCTAAAAAATTGCGACACACGTCCAACATTTTTATGAAGTCGAGGTACATCTTACGAAGGGCCTTAATAGGCCAGGAGTCCTTTTTTTGGACCAGTCTCATAAATGCTCTTTAAAGCCTTTACTCAACTTTGGCCGACATTCACGGTAGTTTTTGATGCTAGACCTGTTCTAATGCACGCAATTGGCACGATACTTGGTTTTTCTTATCCATCACCATTTAGTGACTACTATATTGACGACATTCTACAGCAGCCTATTCAACCTACACTACACCAGCCGTGAAGACAACTTCAGCAATCTACTTTAAATCTTATACATTCCAATGCTTACTAAAAAGTTCCACATGATCTTTTACACTCTACTTGTTTCTACATCTCATTTTTTAATATATACGGGGCAAACGAGCTTTCGTTTCACCTGATGGTAAGTAATCGCCGCCTCCAATGAACATCTGCGACACCATAGGGCATGGAGATGCGTCCATTACTAATTTAACCTTCCTCTCTAAGTATTGGTTTTTTATTGCTATGAATGGCGAGACGAGCATGCCGTTCGCCTGATGGAAAGCGATACGACTGCTCATTAACAATAGCAAAACCATACATCTTGACAATCACAACGCAATGCATGGCATTTCATAGAGCTCGCCATCCGGAAACATAAGTCTCAATATGTCCAGTAGTTACTCTGGCTACACTGTCCTTATACCGTATTTGTATGTCCAATATGTCCAGTAGTCTGCTATTATAAATAAATATTGGTGTCCACCCAACCAGGCGTCCCCGCGTGGAGCCGTTGGGGCGCGTCGCGTGGCCGCATTCCTACCACTCGAAGGTCTAGGCGTCGGTTCCTAGCGTGCTCCGTTGATTTCGCAGAATGCCGTTCTGGTGCTACATTCTCCCTTGTTATGTAATATAATAACATCTGATATACAACTCACAGTGATTAAAGATTATGTTTTGATTTTAGCCCATCCGCTGATCTATCAAATACTACTGTGTCCAATAAATAAGGTGACTTTTGAATTTAACCTGAGCGCGTCGAATGATTTGGAGAATTATTATTTTTTTTAGTTTGGTAGTACTGTCAGTGATATCCATGTCAAATTGCATGCCAAAATATTCATTATTGTTTGAGATACGCGTCATTTTGTGAGCTGATAAAAGTGAGTTTTTCGTTTTTTGCGATGTCGAAATTTGTTGAGCAAAGAATTTGCATGAAATTTGCATGAAATTTTGATTGCGGAGACAATTTTTTGCTGCGGATACGTTAAGAATGGTGCAGAAAGCCTTTCGTGATGAGGCTATGTCTAAAACAATGTTTACAAGTGGTATAGTGAGTTCAAGCCGGCCGTGAACGTGTCCAAGACGAAGAGCATCTTAGGCGACCATCAACCTCAACCGATGAAGCTCACGTCCAACAAATCAAAGATTTGTTGTTGAAAAACCGTCGATTAACGATCGAAGATCTTGCTGATGAGGTTGGCATATCGAAAGGCTCGGTCAATACCATTTTAAAGGATGTTCGGGCCTCAGGCGCGTCACATCTTGACTGGTACCGAAAACCACGATAATGCACCGTCCCATACTGCACTAGTAATTCGTGATAATTTCGCCAAAAACTCAACCCATCTCGTTCCGCAACCCCTGTATTCATCTGATCTGGTGCCGTGCGACTTCTGCCTGTTCAGCAGGCCCAAAAGACCGCTCCGGGGACATTGTTTTGATAAGATAGAGGAGATTCAAGCCGCAGCGAAGACGGGACTGAAGGCCATCCCGGAAAGTGGCTACAATCAGTGTTTCGAATGTTGGAAAATCTGTTGGCATAAGTGCATTGCATCGGGAGAGGATTACTTTGAAGGGAATTAAATTGATTTGGAAGAATAAATAAAGAATTATTAAAATAAATACAATGTCACCTTATTTTTTGGACACAGTAGTATATCGATATTATTAAAAATCGTTTAGTGCGAAACCCCTTGTTGGAGATTGAAATACAATTACACACGTGGAAAACACAAGCATAACGAACACCGTAACACAAATTAAACCTGGCTGATGATCCACGCTTTGTCGCAGTTTGGCAAATGACGAAGCAGGTCACCTGATGGTAAGTGATCATTGCCGCCCATGAACATTCATAACGATTGCATCATGAATGTGTTGTCGGCCCATCAAATCGGGAGAGTAGCGGAAAGAAAAAGAATAGGAAGGGGTAGTAGGCATGCGGCAATCTCACTCACCGAACGAACCACGATAGCAAACCTGTCGCTTCACGTGGATCTCCCGTGAGACAGTGTATTGCCCCGGACGAATCATGCTGAGTCATGACTGACAGCGTAGCTCTGCCACTTTTAAATAGACTTTTTATTGCACGCCACTAATCATCGAGTGCATTGTATTAATCTGTATCAGCCCATATACGTTCTACTGCAGGGCACGGCCTCCTCCACAATCGAGAGTATGGTTTAGTGGTTAGGACATGGCATTATATTAAACTTAGTTTTATTACAAGACAGCATCAAACCAGCCCATTGAGAATAAGCTAATCAGATAAAATACCATCAAAACATGCTACTTCAAGGAAAACACTACATATTACGAAAACTCATAGTCGTTTATTTCGCAAAAATTCGGCGATAACATATCTCGTGATAGTATTGCCCGCTGTGTCCGAATGCACTGATAAGTGATAACGATACACAACAGTAATCAGCTGTCCTCGTTCATTTACATGATACATATGTTCATATACATATGTATGAGGTACGATTAAAAGATATCAAAATCTCGGTTTCTGCAAGACTATAAGTATTTTTTATTAATATTTAATTGGGAAACATACAGAACAATAAAATGTATGATCAAGATACAGTTAGTAGTAAATCATCCAGTGAAGCTTCCACAATTAAATTATACATAAAAAAATCAAGTGAACAATGCAAAATTATATTTTAAAACTAACCAACCAAGATTTTACTGTGCCTACAGTGAATAATCAAAAAGTCTTTACAAGTACATAATACCCTCACGCTCGCATCCTTATAAACGTAGAAAAGGGTGGTCCTACTGCCACTGACAGTTTGACAACCCCATTTCCGTTCCAAGATGTGATATGAGGCGAGCCCATCGCAAGGCCTGGTATTATTTCTAATACTGTACTTTACACAGTACAGTCTGCCCCGTGACCAAGAAAGCTGGAAAGTAAACGAAACGTCGCGAAGTTAAAAGAATAAAAAATGTAACCAAATCGTAAATAAAATCGTATTTTTTTATTACAATATATGCCAAAACGAGCATGCCATTCGCCTGATGGTAGGCGATACGACTGCTCATGAACAGTAGTAGCAAAACCAAATAACACCTCTAATTACAAAGCAATGCTTGGGATTCCACTGGGCTCGCCATCCTGAGACAAAACGTTGAGTCTCAATATGTCCAGTAGTTATTCTGGCTACAATGTCCTTCAAACCGAAACACAACAGTGCATTTTTACAACTGATGGACGAGAGAAATAGACTTTACGGTGGTACGGCAGACGGCCTCTCACATATGAGCGACCTACCTAGTAAAAGTTTCTTACGACTTTTGAAGTCAGTTGGAGCGAAGACGAAACATACCATAGTATACCTAAAATTGTTTTTAAATCTGTCTATGAATAAGGCTTAAGGCTCAATCGCAGCAAGTGACTAATTTTAACCATATCAAAGCCATACATTTAACATGTCAAATATAGCATTGGCATCGTCAAAGGAGAATGCCCATTCATAGTATCGGTAAAAAATATCGTCGCATTCTCCTTTGCTTAATTCAACTGAGCTTCGATCAAATATACACTAGATACACAGTTCCCTGTAAAAGTTCTGTTAAAAAGTGGCACCGATGCATGACATGAAAAAAAGTAAACCAAAAAGATCACATGTTCCAAATATATTAACACAAATTCCACCTTATTCCTGGAGCTTAAAGTAGCTATTCACATAATATTGTCTAAAGTTATGCGACGTTTTGGAAGCAACGGCCGGTGCGTGACTGAAGGCGAAAGAGTGCTTAAAGCACTCTTTTGGTGCCATTTTCTAAGCGCTCATGTTGTATCTAGTGTATATTTGATCGAAGCAACTGAGCCTTAAAAACTCAGGAAGGCACAATAATATTTACACTAAACAAATGCGTACCAGACACAGTTAGACAGTTACGGTGACAAGCAGGGAACAATGCGAGCGGTCGGCGTGAACCCGCGCGGCGCACGCTCTGCGCCTCTGCGCTCTGATAAACTACACCGCGCCGACCAGTTGCAAACTTGTTTACTAACTTACTTGTTAGTGTTACAATCCCGACAAATCTCTGAGACAAACTAAAATGGACAAACTTTTTTTACAAACTTGTTTACTAACTTACTTGTTAGTGCTACAATCCCGACAAATCTTAGAAAAACTATAATGGACAAACTTTTTTAATACTACGGACTTCTTTCGTAAACCTATTTTAGTCGTCGATTTTTTTTTCTTCTTCTTCACGCAAACTCTATAATTAAAATAGGTTTTAAAAGTCTATGAATAAGAGTGATTAGAATATACCTAAAATAGATAGATGTTCTCCAGCATTTTAATCACAGAAAGTAAACTGCTACTCGTAAGGTTGAGTAGTAGTGTATAAGTATTTCCCATAATCTAGTAAAGATTAAAAAGATCTACTAACAAATGCTCCATTACTTATTCACCCCATATTCAAAATACAACACTCAACAGCGACATTTAACACCACTACCACCACAATAAAAAATTAAATGTATTTTGATATGGAAAAACTAAAGACATCAATTTGCTTCATTATTACTTTTTGGCAAAGAACAACACGTAGAATTCCATGACATCTTCGAATATTACAAAAACACTCTCATATTTACATAAGAAAGTTTTAAAATATACATAAAGATACAACCATGTGAAATAACAATATACACATTAAAACACAAGTGTATATTATTGTTTAAATTTCATAAATGGTCAATAATTGTAATAATTAAGTATAATATATTCTCATATAAAAAATTATACAAATACATTAATTTAAATGGTAATTGGAAACATTCAGCTATATAAATGAATTTAAAAGTATAACGATGTTACAAAAACCGTGAGAAATTACGAGAGTTGGGTGTGTTATTTAAACGGTAAAATGCTTTTAAATTATAATTTAAGGCAAACTTAATTAATGCAAATTATTCTAACCTACAACCTAAATATTTTTAGAAGATGGTAGCAACAGTAACTACAAGTGTTACTCGCGACTTTTCGCATTCCATTGATTAACATCACATAGGCTATAGTTTGCAATAAAATTCTAAGCAAAAAGCATAACAGCATAATATGTCGCTGACCCCATATAGGTATGGTTTAAGGGTAGGCAGCAGAAGTGTCGGTAACAAAGACGATTACGTTATATTTGTTTATTTCGTAGTTTCTCTATACAAATAAACATGATTACACAAAAATAATAAGAACTTTCCACGTAGAAAAATAACAAACGCCAAACCAGCGAAATTGTACAAAACACTGTAAGCAAATTATTCTTTAAACAATATTTTTTGTTTCTGACGTGTAAATAAAAAGTAGTACAGTAAGTACATCCGATTAGTATTTCTCATGACTAATCATTATCACACGGATCACGTTTCTAGTGTATAAAAATATCCTCATTCAACATTACGAAACGTAAATATTATTAAATTCATTGATTAAAAACATTTTAGCGTCCCCATATTGAGTAAGATCACCATATTTGATATTAAGAAACTTTGACCCCAGCACTTCAACTACTATGCACTTATCGTATTTATATCGATTTTTTATGGTATACGAAATAACCAGTATGGTGGACTAACCTGCCTCCTTCGCAAAGGGTCCCGGCCCTGCTTGATGCGTATAACAGATTTATATATTATACTAGCTGTGTCCGCGACTTCGTTCGCGTGAAATTTAACAAAAAAGTTAATTAGTTTATTTTTTTTTTCTTTTTGGTTTTTGCATTTTTATTTTTATTATTGATTCGTTGGTGGGAGAAGTGGTGGGAGGCGCCCGACGTGACGGCCCAGTGATGGCATGCGCGTGAGCTGCGCGCGGTACTGGACAGTACTTGGGCATTGCAACATTACTTAATTTTTCTAAAATAAATGTAGCCTAAGTTACTCCTTATTATATCAGCTACCAGACAATAAAAGTCCCGTCCAAATCGGTCCAGCCATTTCAGAGATTAGCCGGAACAAACGGACAGACAGACAAAAAAAATCTAAATTCATTTTCGTTATAGGTATCGTGTATTAACGATATGTAGTTGGACATTTTTTTTTATTTTCACTTTACAAACAGACACTTCAATTTTATTTATATGTATAGATACAAATCAATAAATAAATAATCAGGAACTACGAGAGACACTTCGGTCTCACAAACACCCAGACCCGAAACAAATACCTGTGGTTCACACAAATATTTGTTTCGGTGCGGGGATCGAACCCGGCGGCCTCTATTTTCACAGCCGGCGCCTAACCAACTGCGCCATGAAGGCTGTCAAAGCCGTTTGTTTATAGTCAACAATATGTAGACTAAGTAATTGTTTAAAAAAAAAGCAGTAAGTACATAACCACCAAGCGGCCCTACATACATATATTAACATAAAAGAATGAATGGTCATTCGAACACACGTGTATAATATCACCGAGCAGACAAACGTATTTCTCATAAAGAAATGTTTATTAAAATGCCAGCGATAACTGGATGCGGCGAATGAAAACCAGGAATAATTACTCTGATGGTCTGCATACTCAATGAATAGTTCTGTTATTACTATTTTCTTTCTTTAACAATAGTGCTTTTATTTATTAACAACTGCGGATTAAAAGCAATTGCTTTTCCGAGGGTTCTGATAAGTCCGAGAAAATAAAGTCGTTCAAAAACAGTACAATTTGAGAATGTCAAGTTCCCAACAATGCTTCCTCATTCACCCTCCTTTTTACTACCTTTCTTCGTCCACTTTCAACGAGTGACGTCGGCGAATATAAGCTTTTTCTTCTTTTTATAGCTACCGTGAGCTGAGCGGTTTGGCCTTTTGTTTTCATCATAACAATACTGGCTTGAAGCAATAATTTAAAAAATCTTTAAGATCTACCCGTCGCAAAAATGGCGCCAAAGTTTGACAAGGCAAATACAAAATGGCGAGCTCCCACGAAATTCAATTAACATCGTGTGTACAGGTGAAATGTTCCGTTTTTAATTACGTTAACTCTGACTCATTACTAATTAAATTATTATCATATGAAACAGCGAAAATGTTCAAAATGGTCGTACAACACGACGCGGTGAGAATAATGGAATGTGGGCGTGCCGTGGAAACTGAAAAATTGGGCTAACATTGTACAATGGATGGCATACATTTTTTGCACATCATTATTGGTGTTTCATGTTTTCCTTGTAACAGTATTTCATCTATACAGTTACGGAAGTGTATTTCGGAAGTGCTAGATCCACACTACTGTCAGTCATGATTCAGCACAAATTGGCGGGCTCGTCTGGGGCGGTAGCAATGTCTCACAGGAAATCGACGTGAAGCGACAGCTTTGCTTTGATGTTTCGTTTGGTAAATGAGATTGCCAAATGCCCATTACCCCTTTTCTGTTACCATCTTTTTTGTTCTGCCTACTCTCCTCGCAATTTGACAACACCTCCGTGGTCCAAGCACTGTGGATGTTCATGGGCAGCAGAGATCACTTACCATCAAGTGGCATGCTTGCTTGTGTGCTGGAAATGTGCAATAAAAAAAATACAGATCATATGCAGCCCCTTACTGTTCATGTCTCACTTTGCTTACAGAGGGTTGTCATCCATAGTCCACCACACCAGCCCAATGCACAATATACTTGGTATACAAAAACATATAACTAGGTCTAACTTTGTAGGTGACAAATGACAAGTAACACTTGTTAGTTCCCAGAACATAAAAAAAATTCACTCATGCATTTGACTTACTGAACAGAAATGTAATAACTATTTTAATTGGATGTGGCAGAGACCTAATATGAAAAAAACATAGTGAAATAACACTGCATGAATCCAATTACTGACAGCACCACCAAGAGTATGTCTCATGTTGCTGATGTCAAGTGATACTCGTAAATTCACAGGAATAAAATTTTGTAGTACAAAATATTTGACTCACATATTTAATTAATAAAAGTCTGTTATAAGTAGTTTTACCGACTTTTTTGCAGCAGATGCTTTACAAGCTAGCAACCTGTTCATCAGATGGTAAGGTAACTCCAGAAGAATAAATGATTTGTCTTTTAAGGGAATTTATATTATAATTCGTTAAAAGCAATATGTTAATAATGATGCATGTGAAGCAAGACAGTTACTGGCTCCCATTTGTTAAGTTTTTTTTTAATTATGTACCCAATTGTTTGATACTTATGATGAAATTCAAATTTTATGTTTCTGTTTATTGTTTTTTCAACTACTTAAGGACATTCATGATTTAAATAAATAAATATGATTAAAAGAACAATGAATTCCATTCATTCCAATAAATACAAATTTCAGTGAATCCTGATGTCATTGTAATTTTATATGCCACATTTAAAGTTGAACAGGAAGATAAATACCACAACACATGCATATTTCCAGTTAAAGCAAAAATTATAATAAACAATAGTCACACAGTTTTGTCCCTATAAAAATAAATAAATAACACCCAACAGTCACATACATAGTCCTGACCCCACACTAAGATCGAGTCTTGTGTCATTGGTATCAGGAACTACGAGAGACTTTTCGGTCTCACAAACACCCAGACCTGGAAGAAATATTTGTGGGCCACACAAACATTTCTCTCAGTGCGGGGATCGAACCCGCGGCCTCTCGTTTCACAGGCGGCGTCTAACCAACTGCGCCACGGAGGCTGTCAATATGTCTATAGTATAGTATATGTGTTATAATTATCATGGCTATTATAATTAAAAAACAATTTGTATTTTAAATGAAGTTTTGAATCCCAATACCACAACTATAGAATATGTAGCTGTGAAGAAATAACATTTCAAAAATCTCTCAGAACCACATCTTCTTATTTGTCTTTTCTTTTAGTAGTATAAATTAGGAGACACAAGTTTTTTTCAGAATAATCATAATACAAAACCAACAAATTGATACAGGCTGGTCATAAAAATACCACCCACATTTTTCTGTCATAAAATGGTCTTGCTGCATAAATCCAATGTAGGTATAGATATGAGGGCATGTAAAAGTCACTATTCACCACCCTGTTTTAGTCTTCTCTTGTTTTTCTTGTATTTAAAATTAGAAACCCCTTTTTTCAGGGTAACATTAATTAAATAAACTGAATCTATAGCTGCTCATTAAAATATCACCCATACTGTAATGTTGTGTTGCTTGTATGGGTATGAGGACAGGTAAAAAAACCATCGATTATTTAACAACTACACAAAAAAATATCACATTAACAGTATTAAAATTCAACCACACCAAACAACAAAGGTTGTGAATTAATTATAAGGTTTCAGGGACTCCTTTGACCTTGCAAAGGGTAAGCTCATACATTAACAAACAAACCAGTATCTCATTTATGCAGAGACCCCTACAATACTCTGTACTAAGACACAATATTTTTTATTAAAAATACTGCTGATCTAACCATAATAATAATATGTATCATGTATATTGTTTTATCACAACTCTTAAGTTATTTCATGTATATTTTATGTATATTTTATTAGTCTAGGTTCTATTGTAACAACCACTGGCTGTTATTTAGGATATCAAATTCAAAAAAAATTAACCCTTAAGTAAAGTACAAACTATACAAATAGCATATTGTACATACAGATTGTACACTTCTTATATACTTACATTAGTTTTAAATTTATAATTTTTGTAATGCAAATACAAAATGTTAATGGTAGACATTGACAAAAATTATTTACCTTCCATATTAGTACTAAACTGTGTTACAGCTAGGTAATGGGAGTCATCCTTTCCATATTATTAAGGTGCATTAATAAGTAGCGATATATTTACATCAAATGTTGACAGAAATAAAAGTATGTTGAAATTGTAAATCAATTTGCAAAGTATAAGTAAAAAGTATAGAAAAACCTTAAATGAAAATTTATATTGCAATGAATGGCAAGACGAGCATGCCATTCGCCTGATGGTAAGCGATACCAGTCATAAACAGTAGCAAAACCAAACAACACCTTAAATTACAAAACAGTGCTTGGCATTTTACTATGCTCGCCATCCTGTGACTACAATAACCTTCAATCCGAAACACAGCAGTGTATTTACACTGCTGGTTGGCTGGAGAAATAAACATTGCAGTGGTACCTATGCACGTGGCCTGTCACATCCGAGAGTCCTACCATCAGTGGTAAGTTCAAATTTAAATGAGAATCAATTATTTTTACTCAGTCATTTCCAGCATTGAGTATATTGTTATACAACAATACTACAATAAATAAAGATGTTTTAAAGAACATTATTTTTACTTAGTAATTAGAATTCAGATAAAGTGTTTAAAGTGTTAAGTGTTTATTCTGTTCACTATAACATCTAAATTTTATTTTAGTTTCTGAATGTGACATAGTTTGTAAAAATGTACCACATGATACTTGCTAGAATCACATGCCTACATGTGATCATAAATGCACACTCAGTGATAAAGTGTGAAAATGTTCCGCAAATATTTGAAGTTTGAACATCAAACATCATTGCAAAATACATACAATCATAAACTCATGCCTCTTTCCCAGAAGGGGTAGGCAGATGTGCTTCCAGGACACCCATATTTTGCTATATGATCCGCCCCCGATGTGGCGATAGGCTCACCATATCGGGCATAAATTCCTTACTTTGGGCTGATAATGAACAGAATAATCTAATATCACTTTGCCCAAACCGAGATTCAAACCGGAGATCTCAGCTATTCATTTGTACTGTAGTACAACTGAGCCACCAAGACAGTCTATGACACAGAATTTGATAAAAGTATCTGTCGCAATACTCGAGCTATGTTTTACTAACTAAACATGCATGGGAAACCCAGTGCTGTTTAGGCAGAATATTATCGGTAGCAGATCATTATCTCTCATCATTCAACATAATAATGTATTTTTGATTTGTTTACATTTTAGTCTTTTCTATATCTACACATTGTATATAATTTGATATTGATTACCAAAACAAAACTGATTGCCAATTCTAATTATCAATTGATTTATTTGTGAACTGATCAGACAACAAGGTTGTAAAATAAATGCATTATAATAGAGATAGATAGAGACTTTTATATGCTTGATAGTATTATACATAAGTAATATTAATAAGGTTTTTATATAAGGTTCTGTAAGGTTCTATGTCCAGTTAGGATTTAGTAAGTTTATCTTTTGTATTATGATTTGTTGGAGAGACTTCAGGAATAAAAACTATAATCTTAGATATAAGTAATTATCTGCTACTGTAATCATATTTCAGTAAACTGTGAGTAAAATAAACGAAAATATAAGGTCATATTTTTATTTTCATAAATGCATATATTAATTTTGTATCATAAAAACTGAATCAGGTTAATCATTTGCATAATCATATGATAGGAAAAAAGATTTTCTAAGCTATATTTTTTCAAAGTAAGTCATTTTATTGCTTATATTGGATAATTATGTATCAGAAAATTAATTTTATATCTCATAGTATGCATTTTAAATATTTATCTTATCATGTAACGAAAATAAGATTATATATATAACATTCTAAGATCACAAATATAATTATTTTCGGATGAAACATATTCTATTTACCCGAAAACGACCGCAAATTTCCGCATCAAAGATGAAGGTGTTATTCATCATGATATAATAATATTGCATGCAAATATGTGTTTATTGTTTATTTTTATCAACGAGACCGCCATCCGGGTCATAGTAATGCAATTAGCACGAAAACATTCGACGTCCATGCACACACCGCATCTCAATAACACGATTAAATATGTTTTCATAACGCACGCCGCGGTCGCCGCATTGCCAATGCCCACAAAACACTCATTCACGCCTTAGCAATTAAATTGACGACAGATAAACCTTGAAAACACTGCGAAATCGTCGTAACAGCCGTATCGAACAGAAATACTGTGTATCTTTATTAATATTGCACGTACCTTCAGCGCTTTGATTGAGTGATGACGGCGCTCCAGACGCGGACAGATCCTTCTTCTGTCCACTTTTTGGTGGATCCGAGTCCGAATCGTCGAAAACCAGCGTACGAACGGACTGGGAACATCGGCGATCCATTTCCACTCTCACTACACTTCACACAAACTATCTAATATTTCCCCCATTTATCACCGCACGCGTGTGTTACTGCTACACGGTCTATTTACATGACACCGTTTATCATAAACGTGTTCAAACGGCGCGTAAAAAACTAACAATGTTCACACGACAAATGCAAAATATTTTTCTATGCCATGACGATTAAACGCGATACACGACTTCTCACGCAAATTGAAAAAGTGACAATTGTGATTTTTTTTTTTTTATTTAAAATTTTACGGCCTTGGAAGTGACAATTGTGAAGGTAATGGTGTTGCCAGCTTACATGATTTCGTCCCCCACCTTAACATACAAATAAATATGGGTGGTATGATTGATGAGAATATTAACTTTAAAGTTAAAACCAAGCCTACAAACGCAGGTATGGTCTAGAATGAATGTGAACTATAATCACAAACACGTAAGTGGCCTTTTGAATTCAGTCTGAGTGAAGAAGACAAGACATGCGATAACTCAAATAGGTTAAACAATCAATTGATTCATTTAATCTGTTACTTCTTATTACTAAACCAGCATCGCTTATCATAATTAACGGCCTTATTTATAGACAGTTTATAAACCTATTTTGGTTATCACTTACAAGTTTAGGATGCTAATATTTGTATTGGCGAGGTAGTTTTGAAACAACATTGGCAACACAACAATTGCGTTCCAAAACGCAAAATAATAATCGTTAGCATCATATTCTGTTCCAGGTTGAATGGTAGAAACGAACAAAATACACGACAACACTTTGTTGAAGACGGCAACACTTAATTTCGTGTGGCAAGTTTGTACATTGAAAATCTACTAAACATCTTTTTTATGTTTAACCATAAATTATATAACCATATTTATTGTGATTAAATGAAAAAATCTCATCTTAAACTTTCCAGAATTCATAGAAGAAACACCATTATTATTATTCCCAACGTACAATATGTATTAAGAAAATGAATTATAGTCTATTAGAAATTCATTTCCCAATTCAATTCAATTTCAATTTTCTAGAAGATTTTATGCTTATTAATTTTTAACATCAATTGGTTAGTTTTATAACCCAGCATAGCTGGGCACCGTTAATCAAATAGTTAACTTCGTTAATCGTTAATCCGCTACAAAAAAAGTTAGCTTCGTTAAGCGTTAAAGCGTTACATTTCGGAAGAATTAACGCAAGTTAACGTTAATCGTAAATCCGTTAATATGTAGCCATGGATTCTCATCAGGACCGCTAGAATCCGATTCCATGTCTTCTATAATATGGTTTTAATTACTACACTGCACAGCCTACACTTTTTCTAACTAAATTACATTCACTCTTCTTTATCAACACGCAAATGAATATAATTTATTTCTTAAATATAAAAATAGTGACAACGAGGTTCACACAGAAGTTTTAGATTATGTAACAGCCATAGTCATTAAATATTTGTTTTATATAAGTAAAGTAATCGATAATTATATTTCACTTCGGATGAAATAAAACAACCCCAACGTAAATTTTAACTCGAATATAATAAATCTTGTTGAAAATGCCTATATTATGACAGGACATTCAAAAATATTCATAAATAACATTGTATTTACAGCCCGTCTAATGATGTTAGTGGATGTAGGCCACCTCCAACAAGTTGCTGGAAACACCTTGGTTGAATACTATAATGGTTAACTTGGAAGTTAACAGTCGCTCAGTTATACATTTAAAAGATACACGAGGGACAACCCATTAACAAACGTAAAAAAAAAGAAATACAACGTGTACAAATGCTAGCATTCAACAGACACTGCGGCAATGTGCCAGGTTTTGCGGCAAATGCTACCGACCTGGTTTTACCGCCAGCATCGCCGCGCTGCACAAACCCAATGGCATGATAATACCGCCAACATAGTGTATGGGAGCGTTAAAAATCAAAATATGTGTGACAATTATACGAACTAATTTCTCTTTATATATCATAATATACATTAGTCCTCCCATACAGCTTAGTATTTGTGAAGTGCGAAGAAATCACGAAAATAAATTTTCACATCATTTTATGCTTTGTTCTACTATACATACACACATAAACTCATGCCTTTTTCGCAGAAGGGGTAGGCAGAGATGCAACACGTTTTACCGTGTATTTTCCATCCCATGGTATGCTAGGAGGCGAGCCTATCACTATATCGGGCACAAATTCCTGACTCCGGGCTGATAATGAATATAAAAATCTAATATCACTGGGCCCAGCCCGGGATTCAAACCCAATACCTCAACTTTACAATCATAAACCGTACAACTACGCCACCGCGCCGAGGCATTATTCTACTATAGGAAATGTAATTTTTAAATTGGTATTATTCGAGTAGAATAAGGACGATAATATATTCTGTCCTTGTCTATTCTTGTACTACACCGCCATCTATTAGCCTATGCTAGGTAAACTTCCTTTCAAACAAATGTCATTTAGAATACGGATAACCAAAATATTGCCAGTTTCTCATTTATTTGGACTAAAATATTTAAGTGTTTTGAGTATATTTTTCAAACATTTGAATTTATATTGTATATAGAATGAAATAAGGTATTCAAAATATTTTTTTTAGTGGCTAAAACTCCAAAGAAATTAAATACCTATAAATGTAAGTTCCGCCATCTAGTGGCTACAAAAGCAAAAACAAAGTTATTCCGTCAAAAGAAACGGAAAAACACGAGTGTGCGTCGCCTCAGTAGATATCAGCTGAATTATTCGGCTAAAATGCCCTGGCACGGGCATACGTAGTCGTCGGTCCGCCATTACGACGCAGCCGAAGACACGTTCGTCGTATTTAGTTAAATATTTTCGTTTATAAATGAGTAATAACGCTCATGAACTAAGTAATCGACTTCTGAATGCGTTGGATAACAATTACAATGTAAGTTTCCGAGTTTTGATGAGCGTAAGGCCGAAAAACGAGTAATGATACGAAAACGTTCCACGAGCCCGTGACACCCGATTCGATGTTGCGATCCGAGCAGCGGGGAGGTCGCCTCGGGAGTTCCTTGTGCTGTGCAATGCCATACGAGAGTGTTCGATGTCCGTTCAGTATGAATACGAAGTACGATATGGGTCGCGGAGCGGAAACGGTGCGTCTGGATACGAGCGTTGCGAGCTCGGTGGGGCCACTGACGTCGTCAGCCCCGTCCCTCCGTCCCTAGTGCCAAAAATTTTGCAATGTGAAAGTACGAAATTGTGCCACGCGTGACCTTTCCCGTATATTTTTCGAGTCGATCGCGTCCGCGACGTTGTGGCAGTGGTGATGTTTTCCATAAGTTGTGATTCTATGTAAGTATGTAGATGTAGTTTTGACGAGCGCCTGGCGGTTGCGGCGCCGTCCGACGCTCGTGCTGCTGTGTATTACCCTCGGCGAGGCATGCTGTCTGTGGGAGGCCGTTGATTGCGTCAGGATTGCTCGTTTTCATAACGTTGTGCCATTTTCCTTGGTGGTAGACCCGCGACCGTCGCGCCTTGGGGATAGCACTATGAAACAATATTGCCGTCAAATAAGGTTTATCTTCCGGTTTCTTATCAACAGACGATTAACGTTTTCAATGCCTGATATCATTGAATGCAAGATTATTGTTTGTTTCTTTTAATTGTTAGTGTAGCTGGTGAAAAACGGTTATAACCTAGAAATCAGACTTGGTGTGTGATATTTAGTCAAGTTATATCACTCATCAAGTCTGTGCATACTAAAATAGCTGTACTATGAACACTGTTGCCAAAGTGTGTGGTTTGTGAGAAAAAATACCAGCAATCTGTTTAGAAGCTCATTAACAACATTAATGAAACCCTGAAAGAAGCCAAGAGGCAAAGTTTGGAGTCACATGTTATCTAAGTGGACCGCATGGTCATGCTGTAAGTTAGGACGTGTGACTTTTAAACAGTCTCATAGTTTAAACCTTTATATTTTAAATATCCTTCTTGCTTTATGTTAAAATTCTGGTGTAATTAAAGTATGGTCCAAGTATTTATGTCTTCACATTAAAATTGCACCCAAAATATAGGTACAACTTTAGAATTTCTATACAAGAAGTACTGTGTAATATTTTCTATATGAGATTTTATATAAGTATGATTTATTGAAATGAAATAAACATTTAGACAAATAGCTTCATCTATGTATAAACTCATTGTATACAGTTAGGAATTTAGTTTTGTAACTAAAGTTTTAAAAATACTTGCATTTAAACATACTTGTTGTAGTATTAACATATTTCATATTTATAGGTTGTTCTAGATATTTTTCTGGTAAATCCAACTTCTATAAGCCCATTTTTATCATGAAAATCTCTTTTACACAATTAAACACACTTTTACAAGTTTATAATATACTAGAAAAATTATAGTGTTAGGTTTTCCCAGTGTGAGCAGTGGTCTGAAAGATGACTTGAATGAAGAGTCTTGCTATTAATTCTTTTAAGATTCAACTATAGTCTATATTTATATCTTATAGTTGTTTTACTAATATTTCTTTCAATATGGGTCCAATAAGCTTTGCTTAGGATTTGATATAATGATATTGATTGATACCAATTTGATACTGATAATATATTAATGTGGTTTTAAGAGCATATGTGACTCTAGAGTGAATGTTTAATGATTATATAATTGCAAGTTTTTAAGATTACTTACCTTACAAACTTTTCTATCAATTTCAGTCAAATGAAAGTTCTTTCAAAGTATTTCTTGATTGAAATAAATCTTTCAGACATGTCAAAACTTGTAACAAAATGTATGAATAATAAAGATATTCCTATGTATATGTTTCTATATATCTTATCATTGGTCATTTACTTTTGTGTTCTTATAAATTTATCAGCAATAGATTGTATTGTATAGTACTTAATTGAATAATTGTTATGACTAATAAATTATTAGAAATTTATGAGTATTATCCATAAAACTATGTAATAAATACACCTATTAGTCACTCATATTGTCTGAAACCCTATGTATCTTAAATTATCCACATCAGAAATTATACATTTCACTATAAGATCTAAAGTGTGTGTTGTTCGCTCAAACATTTGATTACAAAATTTGGGTGTTCTATTTCACTGAAAGCCTCTTGCCAATTGTGATAGAAATTTTCAACTACCATAGAGACTTTCACACAACTATAAATCATTTCATCGGTATTTAACTGGCTAATTAAGTACACCACAATATTAACCCTCAGTTTACCTGTATCAGGTATATCAGTTTGAAACTTATATTAATATATAACTGTTAATCCTTTGTTGAGTATCCAGTATGATATCTAAGGAAATGTTATTAACAGAGTTCCACCAGAAAGTGCTAAAACAAATGGTTTTTAATTACTCTCATTTATTTACTAGATTTAAAAGTACAAATTTCTGTCAGGCTTTTTATTTTCTAACCATAATCAGGATCTGAGACACCAGACTTGGGTATATACCTCATAAATCATAGACCACTGTGTATAGTAACTTGATTTCTCTCATTCATTCCTAACCACCCATTTGACTTCATATTGGGTAGTCATTTTTAATCATGCACCGATTTGAATACAAATTGCCAATACAAGCTGCCACCATTATGTTTATCAGGCTACTGACTTAACCGAATGAGGTAAAATGGCAAATAATACACCATAATTTACATGCAGTCTTCCCTGTTTATTGTCTGGATGTGTTATGTATGCAGAAAACATATTTTTAAATATCTTATGAGTGACAGTTGCTTATCATTTATCCTCTTGGTTCCTTTCAGTTTTATTTTTATTTAACATTAGCACTCCATAGTCAGTCTAATCTATAATATAAGCAGTGAACATTACTTTAAGACTAATATCATATAGACACTTTTTACTGGTGGTTGGTCTCTCATATGTGAGAGGCTGCCTTGTTATGTACCACCGCAATGTCTATTTCTTGAGCCAAACAACGTAAATGCACTGTTGTGTCCCGTTTTGATGGAAATTGCAGACAGAGCAACTACAGGCCATATACAACTTACATTAACATCTTATGTCTCAGGATGGTGAGCGTTGTGCATTGCCAAGCATTCCTTTGTTATTCATGGTGTTGCTTAGTTTTGCTTCTGACCAAGAGTGGGCACATTGCTCATCATCAGGTGAATTGCAGACTCCATCTTGCCATTTATATTTTAATAAAAAAGAGACACATCATTCAGACCCCATATCAAGATACTACTTCATGTCATATCAGAGAGTATGAGAAACCAGAGTCTCACTACACCTAGCCTTCTATCAAATATCAGAATATAATGTATGGGCTCATATTTCACAGCCGGCCTAACCAACTTTGCCAATTATAAATGTTAGTACCAAAAATGTTTAATGCTCGTTGTTCTAATGCAATCGATCTTATAAAAGAATGCGATTTTTCTCTATTATTTTGTAAGATTTTTGTCCATGATAAATAAAATTTGTGGAAACTACACTAAATATTTCAACACAGTAATTACCCCTTAAGTAGTTTGTTTATTTACTTTTTATTTTAATTACCAACACCTTAATGTTATGGCTTAATTAATACTCATTTAATAATATTACAGTATCGCCCAACCACCTGTTTCATATAATGCTCTCACCAACTGTTGATTTAGGGAAAAATGCTCTAAAATAGCATTTCCCAAGCACATTCAACATTTTATTAGCTAAAAAAATATTTGTGTTAATCATTCGATAGCATTGTGATAACACTGGACCATTCAAATATTTTGTGCAAATATTTTATCAAATGGTGGCCACTGGCCTTGTCCACACTGTGCAGAGTTTGTGGGTTCAAGAAACTAGTTTATACTAGTATTTTAGATTATTTTTAGTTCATTATGCAATTTCTCTCAATGCAAAAGTTAATTTAGTAACAATACAAAGAAGAAATGTTTTATTTGTGACATATATAATTTAATCCAAAAACAAACTGTAAACAATCACAGAAACAGCCCATAAGTTAAAGATAAACCAGTGGTGGTCCTCTGTAGAGTATATTATTAACTATTATTTAAATTACTCACTAACCCATTAAATAACTCATATAAAGAATATTTATTAAAATCATCACTGTTATAGTGTTAGCATGATGTGTGTGTTGCAAAGGATTGAAAGTAAATGAAGAATTTTATTTAAATCATTGCTTTGGTCTAGCGATAGTATGATGTATTTGTTGTGTAAGACTGAAATTTGTTTATTGCGAAAAACTCATATCTTATTAAAAAAAGCTTGGCGAAATGTAGATGTCACCTTACCCCTTATGGGTATAAGCTCTTGTAATTGCAATATTTAGAATATATATTTGATATGCTTGTTATATTTCAATAATGTCCTAGAATACTTCTATTTTAATCAGTGTTGTTTTGACCAGTTCATACACACTTTTTAACGCCTTATCTTAATAAGGAAGTGGGGTCTCAGTGTGTTTCTGTACTAGCTAGTTATTTTTACAAATGTTTAACAATACAATTAAACGATACAATAAAGTACATACTTAGTACACACATTGTATGCTCAATGTGTTGCTATAGAAGGATTTTTATACTAATATTCAACTGAGTCAAAAGTCAACATTAATTATGAGATGAACAGCCAGTCTGTTTTAATACTAAGAGGCTTCCTATTTTTTTACTATCCACGATGAATTTGGTTGCTATCGTAGAATCGAACCCGCGTCTATGTAGTCTAATGACACTGAATCCTTTTTGTGGTAAGGTAATTTTCTACACCAAATGTTTTTCTTGAATGCAGCATATTGTTTACTAAATTTTTAACATCTCCTAATCAAGCTCCAAGGGGTAGGCAGAACCAAAAACCTTGGTCCACATATTACACTGAGCCTATTTCCATTCCAAGATATAATGAGGCGAGCCTATCGTCGCGACAGCCTCAAATTCCAGGCTCGAGATTCTGATGAGATTAATCTGATCGAAAATGTAAAAGTCGAGAGTTTAACTTAGTAATAACCAAAAACTACCATTCACAGTTGATTGTCGCTATACCAATGAGGTGACTCATTAGAACTGTTAAAATTGTTGTTTTTAAATTGCCATAGAAGCGAAGCAACACTTATGTACTAATAAATTTCTTGAACCCCTATATTGATAAGAGGTTTTTTTATATTATGTTTTTGGCTCTTGTGACGTCACCTACCGGCCTTGCGGAAGACCGTCATTGGTTTTATTACCAGCACTTGCTGTAGACAAGCACTGTTATATTAGTAACAAATATAGTTTCTTTTTATCTTTATAAGATGTTTTGGATTTTATCTGACAAGAAGTATTAAGATGTTCTGCTATATTACAAAGACGTTGTCCCATGTTCACCTCACCATACAATGCAATCAAGGGACCAAACATGGACCCAAAAAGTACCAGTAAACTAAACGGAGTTTGTAAATGCAATCACAATAGTAGGAAACGAAAGGTAGTTATTTTTTAGTTTTACACGCAGCGCGCTGATTGCGGAATGTCGTAAACTGTGAAGAAACGATATCGGTTCAATGAAAAAAGAATATTTCAACCGTATTCCAATTCTGTTTTTTATTTTACAATAAATTGACAGACACACCTGTTTTTATGTGCTGTGCTGTCCGGATAGTATCCATTGACATGAGATGTAGCTAAATATTATTCCGATCTATTGTATCCGGTCCGTCTCGGTGGTGTGAGTTCGAATCCCGGGTTGGGGAATGTAATATTGGATTTTTCTATTAACTATCAGCCCGGAGTCTGGAATTTGTGGCTGTTATGGCGATAGGCTCTCCCCTTAACACATTGTGGCATGAAACGCAAGTCGAAACGTGAGTGTCCTAGTATCAGCTCTGTCTACCCCTTCTGGGAAAAAGGCGTATGTGTATGTACTTTGCCCCTTTATACCCAATGAGAACCCGAAATGCGATACTACTGTGGCTCAGTATGACAGGATCTCAACGCTGTACGGTGGTCCACGCAGATAACAGTTTCTAACACTTAATTTATCAATATATTTACTCATTAAAGCATATTCTTCAAATTGTGCAAATATTTGAGTATTACCTATATCAATAAAAATATTACCCTATTCATAGACAGTTTTAAAACCTATTTTAGTTATCGAACGTTTTGTCCCTTTCGAACGACTTTTAAATTCAGATTGAGCGAAGAAGACAGCATTCGATAACTAAAATAGGTTTATAAACTGACTATGGATAAGACCGTTAATCTACACATCCTAGTTGGAGTCAACCCATTATAGTGACCCACGGAAGTACGTCGCATTTCGGGTTCAGCCTATGCGTATCGTGTATCGATCTTTTCTTCTTCTTCTACCTGGCGTTATCCCGACCGGTGCCAGGGTCCGCCTTCCGGCAAATTCTCCTCCATTTCGCCCGATCTTCGGCATCCTCAATAGTAAGGCCATTGACCCTCATATCTTCCTTGACGACATTTAGCCAGCGCTTCTTTGGTCTTTGGTCGTGTTTCGATCTATCTGACGTAATTACGTTACCCTGAGATAGCCACTTCACTGGTGGATAGTTTATTGGGGTTGCACTGCAGTTACATCAGGTGTATTGTAAAATATTCAATATTGTATAAAAATGAAGAATATCAGCTTGCGGCCCGCGGTTTCACATAATATGTCATTGACATGTTTACTGTAGAAATTTCGCATTTACCGGGAATGGTAGTAGACAGCCTGCCAGACGCAGTTGGATATCGGCTTTGAAACAAAAAGGCCACAGGTTTACTCAAATGTTTGAATAAGCCTCAAATATTTAATTCGCGTCTGGATGTTCGTGAGACCGAAAGTGAACGACCGTGAAGCCTCATATTTTACCCACAACACAAAACTTAATTGATTTAATGTGGGGTCAGAACTATGTGACTGTTGACTGTATTTTTACATTTAATAGTTGCCTATGTAATAACTTTACAAACACGTGCTAGGTGAAAGAAAACAAACATGCTATTGCATTTATATCAGAACGTTAAAAAGTATATATTTTTATAATATTATGACTGATTGGCGCAATGCTTAAAAGGGCTTACAGCACCGTAGGTAGCAGATTCAATTCACCCACGAATATATGTATCGCCTGAAACAATTGTTCGTTTTTGTATTTGTAATATTTTTTTAAATTCATCCACAATGCAATAGAAATGTTATGCGATTTCTCCAAAAATAAAAACCCAAAACACATTTTTTTACCCCCACATTACGATATGTAAACTAGACTTTATAGTGTGAATATCCAAAATATTCTTTCCTTGCGAGAATTTAACCCGCGACCTCTCTTCACAGCCGGCGTTCACAAACTGCGCCACAGACGCTGTAAAAAAGTATTTAAGATGTTAAATTCCTATTTTAGTCCCTGTTTATACTAAGCTGTAAAACGATAAGGTCATAATTTTATCACTAAAAGTTATCGCAAATTATTTCATATTCTTTTAAACTTTACTTTCCTCTTATACCCGTCGGTCATTGCTAAATTATTTTCTTTAAACTATCCCGGATGTGATAGAAATTTCAAACGTGTTTCCCGGTATCGTGCGATTTCCTAAAACTTGCAACTGCTGACGTCACTAGAGCTACCCGTCGCCGAAATATCTCGAACACAACACGGCGGTCGTGTCACTGAGTGCATTTTTTTATTAAAATTTACCGCATAATTATCGTAGTGTGTTTGTAAACACTATTTTCAAATTCTCTTGAGAGTACGCCCACTCACTGAAGTTGATGTATCCATAACGTGACCATTTATTTTTTGTGCCAGAGCGGGACATCTGTGGAATTAAATAATAACAAAAAGTTGTTTGTGGTGGTTGTTTGTGTGGTGGTGTTTTACAAGTTTTTAATAAAGAAGATTGAATACTAAACACTAACTAAATAGTTAGGCACGATTTAAAAGACCCAGTAGTGGCGTGACTTCCAAGCAGACACATAACGTACTCAATAATTGTGGTTTTAAATCAAGATTATATTTTACGAAAGTGCTGGAATAATTTGACCCAACCACTTTCAGTAATAGTTCGATAAAGTTAAATGCGGGAAATACTTTTTGATCATCGTTTTGTCTGTTTGCAAAAGCGGGACTATGTAGGCCTTGCTGGGGACACCGGGACAGACTTCCTGAAAGCGGGACTGTCCCGCCTAAATCGGGACGTATGGTCACGTTATGTATCCAACGTGTTTATCCGAGGCTTTTATTCTTACCTGTCTAGATCATTATTTCTCCCGCTTTTCTACATTGAAGTTTGCAATTCACTGAAAATGAAAAATAATTTATAGAACTCTTAAAATGTTCAACATCAAGTATTTTCTCCCAGCTTTTTTCGTGTTTAAAAGCGCTTTTTAATAAAGAAGAACCAGCAAGAGACTCAAGTGTTGCTCTTTTCAAAACCAATTTACAATACGAAAGTTACAATTTGATTTAATTCAGAACACTATATGTGCACTTCCCGTATCTAAGTTTATATTCTCCGGGTCTGGATGTTGTCCCTTTCACTCGAATAGATTCACCCCGTACGATATTTTAATACGGAAATGAGTTTGGTGAACTGCGAATGACATTAGTGACACCCCTTACCCGTTCAGGGATATGAAATGCTATTTATAATACCTCTAAAGTCTCATTGACCTATGGTGAAATTTCGAATTACAATTTTTCATCATTATATCAGCCCGTATTTATTCACTGCTGGACACAGGCCTCTTCTCTATCACACCACTCTTCTTGCTCCCGCGCATGTCTCATCCACAATTTTCCTTGAAACTTAATTATGTCGTCCATCCATCGAGCGGGTGGTCTGCCTATCTTTCTTTTGACCTCTAGGTCACCATTCCGCTACCACTTTAGTCCACCTGCAGTCCGTACGACTGGTCAAGTGTCCTGCCTACCTCCACTTGAGCCCAGCAATGCGTGGTCCACATCAATCACCCCTGTCTGTTCGGAACTACAATTATAATTCAAAATAATCAGTTTAACGCATTGTTTCAAATGTTTTCATATTATAAATAACAAGCATTTGTTTGCTTAATCTAATACTATTACCAATTCTAATATAATAAAATGTAAAGAGTTCGTAATATTTTGACAACCGCATTCGGACGCCAAAAAATCGTAGACAATCTATATAAACACAAAACTACGTCAAAAGTGTGTCAGCTCGAACCTTAGAACTGATCCGTGGCAGTCGGAACACGTTTTTATCTAAAATATTGTTATAACAGTAAACCTTGCTAATTTGATGCTTAAGCTAAATTAGCGTACAGTAGTCTCTAGACCAGCGGTACTCAACCTTTTTAACACGGGCTGCAAACACGTTTTAGTTATGGTGCCGGGCCAATTATACAAGCCTCGCGGTATGGCTGCTCCAGACAATGTAGTTCATACAAAAATATTAATGAAAACATTTGATCCTTGTACAGATAACACAATATAATTCTTAACAAAGAATTTGACGCGATACGATCACTACATAGGTTCGATAAACTTTTTTATATACCATGTATATTGTATATTTATCAATTAACTTATTGAATATTGTTATATACATACACGCCTATATCCTTGAGAAGTTAGACATAAGTTCCACTAATGGCCACTACATTTTTATCCTAAGATGTGATAGGGGGTGATCCTATAGCAATGTCAGGCAAAATTCCCTGGGGCAATTTGAATGCCATTTCTGACTCTGAAAATTTTAACACAATGTAGTGCGCGGACCCGAGATTTAAACCCAGTGCCTCACCAATAAACAGTTCCAACACCTGCCATTTAAACAATAATCCCAGTTTCTTCATTATCGCCAATTCCTTTGTAACATTCCGATGACTAGATAAATTGACTGATTGCGGTCGAATATTGATATTTGCCCGGATAGCGATCACTGGAAAGAACTGTCACAGGGACCCGCGCGCAAGCGACGCTTTTTAGAATCAGCCTGTGTATAAGTGTCGATAGACTGCCTTGTGTCTACTAGTTACCGATGATAAGCGGTGGATAGTTTATTGGGATCGTCCCCTGTAGCTGATTGATCGTGTTAGATCGTGTTGATAGTGTATAAATATATAATGGAAAATGCAATGACAAAGCATGCCAAGAATTCCACAAATAGGCGGCTAATCATTTAATAGAAATCTTATTTTGATAGACTTCATTGATTAATTGTTATCGAAGTATTTATTGTTTGACAGTTACCGGCATGCTCCGTGTTTCTCGTGCAGCAATAAAAGTATTATGAGGTAGCAAACATAAACAACAGTCGAATTGAGAACCTCCTCCTTTGATGTCGGTTACTAAAAGTTGAAGAAAGTCGATGGGTGCAGTCCGCTTTTTACAAGTTACTATTGAAATCTTCGCAGAGGATTTTGTTCACTGTTTTCGTTTACTGTTGTTTTGTTTACTGGTTTTGGGCACAAGGCATATTCGATAGCCGCATGTCAGGTACATATATTATTTACATACATAAGCTTGCGCATTTTTTCGCAGAAAGGGTAGGCAGAGGTTCCCCTAGCAGCAACCAGGACACCCGCGTTTCGCCTTGTGTTCTGTCCCTCGATGTGATATCGGGCGAGCCTATCCCCATATCAGGCACAAATTTCTGACTCTGGGCTGATATTGAACTGAAAAACCCAATATCACTTTGTCCAACCCGGGACTCGAACCCGATACCACAGCGTTGTAACCGTACCGTAGTACAACTACGCCACCTAGGCAGGCAGCAGTATATTATTTACTTACATAATATGCCCGAGTCCTAAGTATGGATAAGTTTTCGCGCCTCAGTTAAAGTGTTATGGGTACTAATAAACAATTTACCAAAGCAATGTATTAACGGACGACGTTCAAAGATTAACTTTAAAGAAGTCGCGAAACTTTATTGACCATTCTATTTGTGCTTGTATTTCTTCAAGTAGGTCGACTAAGGCACTTACGCAATAACAATTAAAAAATAAATTAATTTACCGGAGCTTTGTGTACTAAGTGCGGGGTCCGAAGAGACATTGATCTTTTTAAGTATAGAACAAATTGCTTCATCGAAATCCATGAAGGTGGCAATTCGTAGAAATCTAGTGGCAGCATTATAAATGGGTTTTGAACTTTGGAGTTCTTTTCGAGTTCCATACAGATAACTCATTTTGAGTGAGTTTATTGCTTTAAGAAACCTAATGAGCCATCCTTCGCTGGAATGTATACCTAGAATGGTGACAATGTTACCCTTTATAACATGGTTCAAGTTCAATGTTGCCTCTCCACCGCAGTCTCTGTACCTTCGCGACATAGACCTCCTGGACATGTCGCACAAGCAAAAGCTAAATGCCAATAATTACAAAAAATACAATTGGGAAATATCTTAGACGATCCTTCTTAAAAACCTTTGCCCTTCCCGTATTCCTCCATGAATATTTAAAGCCCCAAGACATGCAAGATGGCGATCAACGCAACGAAACACCCCGACATGTTCGTGCCAATTACCGGAAGAAGATTGTGATGCAATTTAGCAAAATTGCACCCGCCGACCTCGGCCGGGCGCAGTTTTCATGATCAGAGCACTTTGTATCGTACCGTTAAGATTTTCAATACGGGACGAAGGCTGTTGTCAATTACATAGACTTGGGCATAAATACCTGTCGGAGTGATGTTTCTATAATGTCTACTAGATCCAAAGCGAAATGCAGCAGTTGTGATCAGAAGTGAGCGTTCCAAAGTTGATCCTTCATCAATGTATTCGAACACAGAAGTTGTTAGACAGTCCTTTCGCGGCGTTACCGAACCAATAATTCAAAGAAATAATAAATATATTTGCCCTTAAAAATCTGAGCTTGCTTTTTAAGCATTAACCCGTGACATTTCAGTATGCAAGTGGTCAAAATCGATACTCTATTCTTAAACTCTGGTCTATTTAAAATTTATCTATTCCGTTGTAACAGGCCATCAAGGTAGCAACGAGCTATATGCGACTTTTAGTTATTGATTTCAAGTAAACTTGTAATTGGTGTAGGACAATTTATGTATGGAAAGTTATACTAAGTCAATATCTAATGAGGGAAGTTGAAAATAATAAGGGTCTGGGTGTTTGTGAAACCGAAAAGTCTCTCGTATTTCCTGATATCCACGACACAAGACTCGAACTTAGTGTAGTTATATGATTGTTGGGTGTATTTACTTATTTTATAAAATTTCAATTAATTTCCTTAGGGAAACATGCCCTTAAATCTGATGATTATGATTTTTTTAACTTAAATTTTGTCCCCAAAAAGTACGGTAAAATGGATATGTATATCATTGGTAAACAGATGCGTCTAGAAGCATAGCATTGCATAAACGTGCACAATTGTATCGAACGACGAAGAAAGACTGTCTGCCCAGCCGACAGATTATTCGACACTGAATACCTATATAAAAAAATACTAATACGGCCGCGCAAAATTGATCGGATTTAGTAGTCACGTTTAGTTTTGATCTTGCGATCACCGCTGTCCATGGAAATGAAAGAAATAATCTTGGACATATGTTCTCAGACAAGCCGCTGACTGTATTTTTTTCTTTTTTCACTGTCCTATTTCTATCGGTATATGTAAGAGTCCTACGTGAGTTATTGTGTTCCTAGAAGTGAACTTAATAATTGAGATAATGTGTTCAATATTTGGGGAATTCCCTAAGCATCGCAACTCTGCTATACGGGAATCCCCTGTATGTACAAAATGATCAATTGCAAGCAATATGTTTCGTTAGATTATATTATATCGAAATAAGAAACCCTTATTAATTTGCGGAATTTACCACTTCCCTTCACAATTTACTACACAAAACAATTATTGTTATCCTTTTATAATTCTAAGTTGCCAGCATAAATATAGCTGATATACCTATTTCATTTAAAGAAACCTTTTTAAACTCACTGTTTATTGTTTACGAAAATATATAATTTTAATACTTATAAATGCGGGAAGCCCGTGGGTTCCGACTTTCCTAAAAACATTTTGACAAAAAAAAACGTTTTTTGTTAAATAATTTTGTTAATGTTTGTATTTTGACATTTTCCAGGTTGTCGACATGCATGCCGTTAATGAAATTATATCCATTTTGGAGAGAATCAATATCACAAAAGAGCTGTTGGAGGTAAATATAATAATAATTAATTTATTACTTAAAATTACATAAATTAGTTTTCTAGTTACATTATGTAATATTTACTTATGGCGGATCAGCCATAGCGTACTTTAAAATTAGTACTCTAGATAATAATCTTGTGTCATGCTCGCTCAGATCACACAAGTATTTGACTCGGATCGAATTCGCATCTTTTTGTATCACAACCGACTCTACGAATTATGGAGACTTTTGATATTGTTTAATTGCTGTTATTTTGATAAATTTTGTTTCAAAGCCGACTCTACGAATTATGGAGGCTTTTGAAATCATTCCTGTTATTTTACTAATATGTTTTCTCCCATTCCAGACCACCAGACTGGGAAAACACGTAAACGAGTTGCGAAGAAAAACATCGGACCCAACGCTCGCGCGGCGCGCAAAAGTGCTCGTCAAGAGGTGGCGGGACCTCGTCATACCCGCCGTAGCGTCGCCAGCGCACACCGGTACGTACACTCTTCATAATAATCCACACAAACAAACCGACCAGCAATTTCCGGAGACTCCAAAGAGCCCAAACCGACATTTCCACAGGCTCCAAAGAGTCGTAGGGTTGGAGTCAGACCTAGAAGCCAGTGTTGCTTGATACGGCATTTATTGTGAGGAGATTCCTCACTTTGGTGTTCAACCATCGGTAGCTTGGGCCTCTAACGTGTTTCAGGAGGAAAAGCTATTAAGCTCCTCTTTCGGTAAGCCGGTGGAGGCCGAAAGGGGTATGTCAGTGTCAAAGGCCTTCTAAGAAATAATAATAAAACTGCCGACTAAAAATAACAATACTGCCGGAAATGGGCCTTCTGTATAATAGAGTGGTTAGGGCATAGTTAATCTTAACATACATTGTAGCCAGATTACTGGGCGTTATAGACTACATATAATATTTAGGGGGCGAGCGACGACCTCAATGCAGTGCCATGATGTGTGTATAAATAAATTCTACAATAAAATATTTATCGTTAGCCTCAGTAGCGTAGTTGTATGGTACTACAACGCTGAGGTCTCAGGATCGAATACCGAGTTGGGCAAAGTGACATTGGATTCATTATCATTAGATCATTATCAGCTCAGAGTCAGGAATTAGTGCCCGATATGGCGATAGGCTCGCCCCCTATCACATCGTGGGATGAACCACACAAGGCGAAATGTGGATGTTCTTGTAGCAGCTCTGCCTGTCCCTTGACGGAAGGCGTGAGTTTATGTACCATACTACCTCCTGCCGTTATAACCTCAAGTTCAAAGAGAAACAATAAATAATTAAAATACCAATGTAAATACGACGTGGGCTGCCGAACCGCCCAGGGATCAGTTGACGCCATATTAAGGTCATGAGCGAACAGAAATATTCGTGATTTGTTAATTTGCGATCCGTCCGTAATTGGGCTGTGCGGTGTAACGATGTATGAAAGAGTATTAAAGCTTTGGAAACCGTATGTTTGGCTTATATATGTATAGGATTTAGCGAGGAATCTCGTAAAAAGAATAATTGTAAAAAATCCTAGTTAAATTACTATACTGCCGTGGTAATGGAGAGGGCAGTCAGTACGGAATGTACATAATCGAAAAACAGAACATATCGAATAAGAAAATGCATTTTAACGTCCATTCCAAATATTTCTTTTTACAACGCGCGCTTTTGAATTTCTTTAAAATCCTTTAAAAGCTCTCGATTATCATGGCAATATATTACGAATGTTCCACATCTACTAGAATGATTGATGGTTTTATTTTTATGTTATTGCAATAAATGGCGCCATGGACATACCATTCTCCTGATGGTAAGCGATACCACCGCTCATGGACAGTAGCAAAACCATACAACACCATTTATTGCAAACCAATACTTGGCATTCCACTGCGCTCGCCATCCTCACACATAAGATGTTAAGTTTCAATATGTCCAGTAGTTACTCTGTCTGCAATCCTTCAAATCGGAACACAACAGTGTATTTACACTGCTGTTTAGTTTCACACTTCGTTTTGGGTTTATTGGAGACGGCTGTATAGTCTACCCACAACCAGTGTCACACTGTGTTACGCAGAATTAGTATAGCTTGGCAAAAAAGAGTACGATGCGGTGACAACTGGCATTAAAAAAAACAATTATGGCAACTCCATTGAAAATGCCTGTGTTCGTTGAATAATTTCATACGTAGGTATTTCTATACATTTTCGTATAGTTTTTGTTTTGTTATGTGATTTAAAATAAACAAAGAGACTATTAACAAAAATAAAAATAAGTAAACATTTTCCGTCGTAGTATATCGGGTTGGCATATTAACATTAAATTCGACCTCATTAAAAACACTCTTTTTTTGCTGACGGGACGTGACGGACGATCTGGCTAAGGTTGCAGGATGTCACTGGATGCAGGCCGCTTCCAACAGGTCAATGTGGGGATTCTTGGGCCTATGTTCAGCAGTGAACTTCCTGTGGCTGAGATGATGATGATGATTTATTTAATGGTGAATCTCATGAAGTATTGTCTGTCCGCCAGGATCGAACAGGTCGTCGGCAGAGCGACAAGTGCGGAGGCTAGGTGGCACTCCGCTGACCTCCCCCGCGCTTTCAAGGGTTAGTTGTTTCTAGTCATTACTGTATTTTAAATGTAAGTAAATGTTGCAAGCATTTTGCAAAAGCTGATTTAAGTAGTACTGTACTGTATCAGCCCATATACGTCCCAGTGTAGGGCACGGGACTCCTCTACAATCGAAAGTACGATTGAGAGTGGTTAGTTCATGTCGTCCCCGCTGGCCTAGTGCGGGTTGGCGGACTTTATATACCATAGACATTTTTGCGCTTTGTATTTTTTAAAGTATAGGTAATATATTTTTATTCACAAATAATATTGATACTTGTGGACAGCATCCAACAGGTCGCTGTCAAAATATACAGGGAGATTTTTCTTGAGGATTATGTCTCGTAAGGATGAAAAAAATTGCAAGTGAAGTTGGCATAAGAAGACATATAATTCTGTTTAATTTATTTGTATTTTTGATTAATACATACACAACAAATAAATAAATAAATAACACCCAACAGTCACATACATAGTCCTGACCCCACACTAAGATCGAGTCTTGTGTCGTGGGTATCAGGAACTACGAGAGACTTTTCGGTCTCACAAACACCCAGACGCTACGGAGGCTGTCAAATGACATTTATGCTCGTATAATTTAAATACTAAAGTATAGATGGATGTAAATAATGTGCAATTTTTTTGCAGCAAGTGGTGAGCCCGGCTGTGCCAAGCCCAAGGCCACCATCGCGACCAGGTAAGACAGTTTTTTAAATACATATGTACATACAATCATGCCCACACTCAAAATATCTAAAAAGTCAGTATTGAATTTTTACCTTTACCTAGTTCATATTCATTTTGTCTAAAGTAACTTTTTAAGTCAAACAAAAGTTTCAAATGTGATCAGTAATATAAGGCCTTATTCATCGACAATGGTAAATCCTATTCTATATGCTATAGTTTTTTTCCCTTTCGAACTACTTTTTAATACAGTTTGAGCGAAGAAGACGAAACATTCGATAACTAAAATTGGCTTTAAAACTGTCTATGAATAAGGCCGTTAATAAGAACACAAAAAATAAAGAATATAGAAAACGAAGCCGGCTGGTAGATTTAGCTACTACAACAATGCAACTAATATTTTCGCAACATAACGTGTAACAATGTCTTTTTGGGGTCAAAACAGTCCTTACTCATTTTACCATTTAGTCGTTTGTTTAATAATTAATGTGTATTGTATGTTTGTTATCCAGCATGGGGCGGCTACGAGTCGGACTCGCAGGACGTGATCCTGGTGGACGACGACCCCCCGCCGCCGCCCGCACCCCCCGCACCACACCCGCTCACCCTGCCACACAAACCACTCACGCCTCGTAAGTATATACACACATATAACATGACATGCATACTATATAAGATACATTATACACAAAAGTCACACAAGCATGATTCCACAGTAAAACATCTGTCAGAAAAAGTAATCTGTTTATATCAGAACAGTTATTGCCTACCATAAAAATGTATCAGATCGATTGGAATGGTATAAGTATATCTATAAAAGTTGTCATATGTCTTGGATTGCTTGATGTGTAATTTTGTCAATAATTGTGTTACAGCTGTAAAGAGGCCACCCGCTCCGGATCCTTTGTATGATGAGAAAAAAGCGAAACGGGACAAAAAACCTAAGAAAAGAAGGTCGGTACATTTTTATATATAATATCTATATTTAATAACACTCAAATTAAATCACAATGAGGAAGTGCTGGCTCTGCTAGCCGCAATCAGTATGGAGATACAAGAATACCGAAGAATATAATACATAATATGACCAGTTGGTTACCCAGGTGGTTCGCAGCATAGTGAGTGCGTGGTGTTGCAGGGGCCACAGCCGCGCGGGCTCCGGCACGGAGGCGGCGGGCCCGTCCCCCGCGCCGCCGCCCGCGCCCCCCGCACCGCCTGTACCCCCAGCGGCGACGCCCCCTCCCCCGCCGGCCGGCGTGGGGGGCGTGGGGGCGGCGCCGGGCGCGGGGGGCGTGGCGTGGGGCGCACGCAACGGCGCGGCGTCGTCGCGGCGACGTAACGGCTGCCGGAGAGACGCACTCGACCCGTACGCCGCGCTCGCCACGCGCATGCCGCCCGCCGGGGCCAAGAAGGTACCTCCTCATTACTGACACGGTATCAGCATATACTAGCACGGGAAGTCATATAATCGAGCGGTCCAGTGAAAAGGGTTAGGCCGTAGTCCACCACCACAGGGTTATCTCGGATCATCAGCACAGCACAATCTGTAACTCGTACATGAAACATCCACATTCATACTCCTTAAAATGTAATGTGATACTATTGGCCATCTTGTAAGGAGCCATAACCAAAGCAAAAAGTATGCTTTCATTCTGTGTTGCAGAATGCTTTGATTTCTGACCTGTGATTTGTTCAATATTAATCCTGAATCATCATGTTTATACTCTTATTTTTAAACAGTTCTAAAGCATCTAATTTAGATAATTTACATCAAGTGGTTTTCTGATGTTTCCAGGTGAAGACAACGAAGGAACTGCTGGAACAGATCCAGTCGCGCGGCACCAAGCCCGCGTCCACCCCGCCCTCCCCGCGCTCCCCAGCCTCCCCTGACGTCATGCTCATAGAGCCCGACTGTGAGTACTCTTCATTTTACTGTTCTACCCTCCTTATGGACGACTGAGCTGGTGTTAAATGATCTGCTGCCGTTGAGGGAGGAGTGATCGGTACAGTCACAGAAATTACCTGCTGGCTGCTGCAGTTGCGGATTAGTAGCTAATCTGGAAGATCAAAGTAATAATAATTGTGCATTTCCATTTGCAGCGTGCCCAATCAAAGTGGAGTCTCCGCTGCGCAACGGTGGCTCGTCGCCGCACCCGCCGCACCCGCCGCTGGCCGCGTGTCCCCCCTCCCCCGCGCGCGCCGCCACCCCCCTGCCCCCGCTGGAGGACGAGCGCGAGTACAGCGCGTGCACGTGCGGCGAGGCGGAGGAGGCCGCGTGCCCCGCCGCGCGCCGCCTGCCCGTGCGGCCGCTGCACGTGCGCGCGCTGCACCACGCGCTCGTGCCCGGCGTCAACGGCACGCGCGCGCCCAGACACCCGCACCAGCACGCCGTGCGCAAGCCGCACCACCCCGACCACCCCGGACTCTTCGCCAGCGTCGTGCCGCTCTACAAGTACTCCGACTACGCCGACGACTACTGCGCCAAGAACATGGACGCCGTGCCCATCTGCGAACACCTGCCCTGGACGGAGTTCGCGCCGCCGCCGCCCGATCCTCCGCCGCCGCCCTCGCCGCCGCCGCTGCGACCCTACCCGATCGACTTCGACGAGGTCAAACCGGAACCCAAGGAGGAGGAGGACGAGGACGAAGACGGTGACGATACCGAGGAGACGGAAAAAGAGACGATAAAGGAGACGGAGAAGGTGAAGGTGAAAGTCGACGTCGTCGACGAGAAGCCGGCGACGGACGCCGAGAACCCGAAGCTCGAGCCCGAGATGGTCGGCGTGCCGAGCCTCGAGCCGAGCGAGCGGCTCAAGGCGCCCCTCCTGTCGCCCGAGGAGGAGACGCAGTTCACGCGCACGGGCTCGCCGGGCGGCGCGGCGGTGCGGCGGCGGCACAGTGACGTGCAGCAGCAGTTCAAGACGGAGCCGCAGGAGCACCGCACCGTGGAGAGGACGAAAGAGGAGGCGCTGGACGGGCGCGCGCTGCACGCGGCGTGCGCGGCGGCGCGGGCGCGCGTGCGCTACGACTACGCGCAGCTGCGCGCGGCGCCGGTGCTGGCGCTGCCGGAGGGGGCGGAGGCGCCGGGCGCGGGGGCGGAGGCGCTGGGCGCGGCGCTGGCGGCGGAGGGCGCGCGGGACGAGCTGGCGCGGCCGCTGCGCCCGCCGCACTTCGCGGAGTGGCACGAGTGCGTGCGCCTGGGCGACCTGGTGGCGCTGCCCTACGTCGTCATCGACTGACACGCGCGCCCGACCCACTCACTCCAAGTGTCCTTATCTTAGCTCTAACGTGATATTGTATATAGGAGTGTACGATGGCTCGAATATGTACATACAGTTTGTAAGTTAGCGAATGTAGTTAGGCGACGAGGCCGGCGGCGCCGCTCTGTGTTCACTGTCGGCTCGCGAGAGGACTGCTGTTGCTTCCGAAGACTCGCCGTCGAGTGTTGTTGTTGTTGTTACTGAATTACCTGTTGAAATTACTCGGCGTATTTTTTTAATCTGCCAAACGTAAAATCCGGACGATTGTGTTGTCGGTTCAAATATGAAATTTACTAAAAACAGATTTCCAAGTTTCCCAAAATGGGGATATTATTGCTCAAAACAAGTCATTAGGATCACGTTAGTCTAAAAATACCAGTCACATTTAAATATTTTCCATAGTTCAAATTTCATTTAGAGCCAGAATATATATTTTTACAATACCTGTTTTGAACCGACAACGCAACAAACAATTTCCAAAGAGAAATGTACAATGGTGTGTTCTGTAGTGGTGTGTAGCGGTGCCTCGCCGGGACTCGACCTGTGTCCCGCGCGCGCTCAAACGTTCTCGTTACGCGCGGGTGCACTTGCGATTTCATTATTTTCTATAATTTTTGTCGTCGCGCTGCCGGATCGCGGATGTCACTCATAACTGCCGCTTTTATGAAGTCAGATTAAGATATATCATTGTTAATGACTGCTCACGAAGCCTCGCAAATAATCTGAAAATAAATAAACTTTTTAGGTCACAAAATATTCACAAATTATGATGTTTTTTGAAATACATAATGCATTTGGGTTTCAAATCAATCCCAATTGTGGCTTTATAGAAAACTGGTTAGTGAACAAAATTGACAAAAAGCTTTAACATGAAAATTCTAAAGTAGTAATTGTTGTTGTAAAATAGACTCTATGCCGCATACAATAAGCACATAGCTTGTAGCAATCAAAAGGTTTTGGTAATGACTTGTAAATTAAGGATAATCCGTCCCTAAAACTGCACATTGTTAGTTTTTTACGTAGAAATTCCGTTTGTAATGTGCAGATTTTTTAAAAGTAGACAGGAGTATTTCTTATTGGCCTTATGTCCGTTTTAAAGGCCCACCCAGTGTCAATGATGGCCTTTTCAGTACCAGTTTAAAACTATTTTGGGATAACAAAATTGGGGATAATTAAATATATATTTGAACCTACAGCAGCACAACTAAATGTGATATTAAGCGATTAGCTTATGGAGCCCATTGTAACTACGGGACATATTGAGGCTTAATATCTTATGTCTCAGGATGGCGAGCGCAGTGTAATACCAAGCATTGCCTTGTGATTCAATGTGTTTGGTTTTGCTACTGTCCATGAGTGGTCGTATAGTCGAACATCAAGCACATGGTAAGCTCGTCTCGCCATTCATCACATTAAAAAAATAGCATTCCCTAGAGTCAGAGTAGTAATAATAATTGCGAAGTTATTAGTATTTTTGAAATAGCTACAGTAATATAAAAAAAACATTTTTGGTACAGTAAAATGAGTGGGCATCTGTCGTGAAGGAGGCGCGCGCGCGAATTGAATACCGATGATTGTCATTGTAATTTTAAGTCAAAGTAATGTTGCAATGTGTTAGTCATGTATATTTATTTAATATTTTAGGCGTCAACTAATATTATTTTACGCGGTGGGTCGACTTTTTCAGTTGAATTTATTTTTGGTTAAATTTTTTTGAAAGTTAAATTGTTTTGTTGTTAATATACGGCGAATCTGAGTAGAAAATATCCCTGCAAGGAATTTGATTGTTCTGGATAATAAACATCATATAATGATAGCTTCTACAGTGTCTTAAGTTCTCAAAAATATCACAAAGAAAAAATACAAAATTAAATCATTGCCATTATATAGGACATACATGTCTTAAAATACATTAAAACTTACAGCATATAAATGAGTCCCGAAGGTTTCATCTCGAGGCCCAATTTATGACTAAAAATACTATACTATTGGATTTAAAATTATTGGTATACTTACTTTTAATGGTTTTTCGTCCCCAAATTGGTCAGGTATCCATGCTGAATCCTTGTGCAATATGCAAAATAATGCCTAAACACCCGTCTTGCATAGTCCAACATAACTAAAATAGAAAAATTAAAATCAAAAATCAAATGAATATTGTAACAAGAAATTGCCATATACATTTGGACACTTCCAACTATTGTGAACCATGACGATTATTGTTAGTCGATTATATCGATGCTCATAATAAAAATTAAAACTATATAAAATTATCATGTTTCGGATAGTACTCAAAAGTCTGAGATTTTCTAGATAGTGTAATTTAAATGCGATAATAAATTATGAATAAAAGTTGACAAAAAAAAAAGAAATTAATGTTCTAAATATTTGCTAATCAAATATATGCAGTTAGATTTCATTCCAATGAATAATCGACTAATTGTAATCGATAATCGGTATCACTCGATTCCTAAGCCGTGCGATCCACCGCGCCTTATTTCCTTATAAAATAAAAAATATATAAAATTCCCCACACAATGACTATAAAGATAAAAAATCGTCTAGACTGTTAATTCGTATTTGATTTATATTGTTACCGAATGTGATCGATATATGAAAGAAATAAAAAATTAGGTAATTAATAATTAAATAGGAGTTCCAATTGTATATTATACATATATATTATATATATATTGCTATATCATATGGTGAAAAAATATCATTGAGAATATGAGTGAAAGGTGGTGTTGCAGTTTCAATAGGCCGTTGTTGAGAATTTAAAATATATCAATTTTTGGTTTTGTAGGTCTATGCTATGCGATTAAAAACAATTCTACTGGTGGGAATTTTTTTGTCTTAAATTTTAACATGGCGATTTGAAAAAAATACTATGGTATGCAAAGTCCGCCAACACGCATTAGGCCAGCGTGATGGACTATATGGCCTAACCACTCTCAATCGTACCCTTGATTGTAGATAAAGTCCGTACCGTTCAGTGGGACGTATGTATATGGGCTGTTAGAGATAGAGGCAGATTTTGTGAAATAATCTACTTTGTAGTACATTGTGAATTGATGGTAATTTTTATAAGTTTATTTTTTGCTCTTATATTTTTCACATTTCTTGAAGGTTGTATGAATGGTTTATAGACTGCAATTGGACAGCACTGTGTAAAAATGACACAAAAGAATGGCCAATACTTGAAAAAATATGTCAAAAAGTAACATTTCATCATTATTTTTATGTGACTCATGGCCGCATCAAGAGACGTTTAATGTCAATTAAATCGTTTCTCAGTAAAGATTTTGTTCCAAAAATCTGCAACCCTTGGACTGTGTAAGGAGCTGTATTACGGCTCCTCAAAGAAACATAAAAGATGCCGCGAACCGGCAAGAGCCGTAATGCGGTTCTTGTTTATAAACAAACCCTATTTAAATAAAAATAAACCCTATCTTAATGACAGTAGGTTGCTTTTTGCTTGAAGCCGAGGAGCCTCTTACACAGTTTACGGACATGACTGTTCTGTCAAAAAACAAAACTCAGTCGAGGGGTTTAAGGAATTATATAGTTGACATTAAAATATGTCTGAAAATGGCAGTACCACTTCATTTAGTCAAAGAATTAGGAAGTATTTTTACCAAGTTTAAATTCAAAATAATTGAGAACAAAGTTACTTCCTTAAACTACACACTACCTATAATCGGTTCCATCACTGATTCTAAATAATTTCGCGTTCCTCATTGACTTCAAGTAAATAATATTGTACTGTCAAGTTACATTTTCCCCTCTTCAGCTCATTTTATTAATTCACTTGAATAGGCACAGTACTGATTTTAATAGTTCCTATAGTCGCACAAACCAACAAATACAATATAGCAATTTTGTAATAATTTGTTTTTAACTGCTCAATGTCTATCACACTGAATATTATATTTCTGAACATATCTACCATTTTTCTACATGATTACTGTTGCGTTCCGTTCATATCTTAATCAAGCCTTACAACTGATATAATTCCTGTTTTTTAAATTCAATTTTATATTTCAATTGCTTTCCAAATATTTGAAATACTTTTTTGATGGCCATTATATTGAAAAAAAATATCCCAGTGGCGTATAAAAAAAAAATAACAGAAGTGTTTTAATCGCATAGTGTCTAGGCATATTTATTCAAATAAAAATTCATAGTATATGCAAAATTCAGGTAATGTGATAACGTTGTTGATTTCGATATACAGATGTATATTTTTGCACTGCAATTCATGGTTAAATTGAAACTGTAACGGCACTCATAGTTTTTATAAACGTGAAAGAATGTATCCGAGACGCTGATCTTTTTTGGAAGAATTATCTCATGCGATTGTTACGATTACATTTGTTTTTGTGTATTTTGAAGTAGTTTAAATTGTTGAATACACCATGTTTAGTTTGCGAATGACTGTTCGGTCGGTGGCTCGGATGTTTTATAACAAAGCAAATACTCTGCATATTGTTGGTTATGCGCACCATGTGATAATTATCAGAAAAAAATGACGAGACATTAATTTCATATTTTTCAATATAAAAATGGTAAAATGGCTTAGCATGGTTCATAGCTATAGAATAAAATCAGATAAGCATTTTCTCTATATGAATATTCGTTTCTGTTGAGTTTGGTAAAATTGTTCGATAAATGGGTGTCGCAATATGTGTTTGTAAACATTAAGTACTATTCTATATGTGGCACGAAAGTATATTAGTTCCTTAGTATCTATGCATTGACTCAGCTTCGTTATGTTTTTCATATTTGCTGCGTTTTTAAGAATATAAAATTGATACATACATCTATTTCCTAATCAACATTATAATAGATAAGATATTCCGATTTCTTATAAACCCGTGCATGGACCCATTACCGTTCATAGGATTTTAAAATAAAGCACGTCATTCTGAGATATGATAAACCAGCTACTGAATAATTATTGTTTTCCTTCTCAATTTTTTTAACAACATAGTATTGTTGATACATCCAATTTGTGTGTGTTTTTTTATAAAAACATCTTATTTTTTACAATTTTATTCCGATTTACAAAATTGTATGCAGTTAAAAAACAAATTTGATACTCAGAGTAAAATATATTTTTCCGTTTACAGTATATTTGACGGTATGTTACAAGGTGCGCATAATCAACATCAGATGGAAATTGACTGTACAACGTTAATACAAAGAGTGCCGTGTTGATTAACAAATAGTTTATCTGAAATAGTCGCAATTTCAATTATTATTTTATTTTCATTCACATGTATCATAAAAAGTGCGTTTTCTCCCAGTCATAAGTTGGGACGTTTGCTAATTAAAAACAATGCAATATTTTAGCAGTTCCAATAATTTACTCAACTTTTCACGCTTTTCATTGTATTATATATACTTATTTTTCATTTTTATTATGTTTCAAACTAATAGAGCATTATGATCTCTACTGTTCAGTCAATTTTGTAACCCGTGCGACTATTTCAGTGTAGATATTTGCATAATTATTTTAAAAACACTGATTAAACTTTGCTGATATGAATTACATTGCATTGTTTTACGTATAAATTTAACCATAGTTAATATGACCATCCACAAACAGATATCTCATAGTAATGTGAAGGAATTATATTAGCGAAATTACCGTTTTAGTAAAGGCGGTAGCAACATGCAAGACTCGTATTTTTATACTGAAATCATTAATAACATAGATTTGTAGAAGTCTTTTTCCTTTTCTTATGAAAGCATTTTTGCATCGAAATCCAATAAATGCATTTAAAATGATAAACTTCATGAAATATTTATTCCCTTACATTTATTTGCGCCATAAACCGTTACATAGAATTTCCTAAATTGATTGCATTTTTTCAGTGTTTTTAAAATATTTTCAAATCAACACGAATTAGGTTATATAGTAGTTATCTAAGGGCCGTCGGTAAAGTACTCTGCGAGGCTTTTTTTTTAGCATCACGTTTGCGTTCCTCCATACACATTAGAAGTTGCTTCCACCTCGCAAGTGCTTTACTGCCGGCCTCGCCAAATGCAGAAATTATCCAAAAAAATGAATATTTTTAGTTTTGGTGGCGACGTGAGTGATAATGTTCGCCTCAGTCGACCGCCCAAGCTACGCGCCTCTCAGCGAGTCTGTCCTACTTAGCCAGTTGTGCCACAATTCATAACCTCAAAATTTTTGTTGAATTTTGTTTTTGTAAACTTAATTTGTTTTTTATTAGAAAACATATCTAGGTGTCCAAAAAGTCGGTAACGCGACGCAATTTGTGCCAATGTTTGTAAAATAATGACTAGCGGTTTTTTGCGTATGTTAATACTTTGAAAAACAGTTGATAGTCTGTTTTTGCATATACTGTGACGAATGTTGCCATAATAAAATATGACAATAGTAAAGCATTTAAAAAAATAAAGTATTTTCATATGCGAATGAAACTGAAGTCGTTTAAGTGTTGATGACAATAAAATTGTGTGTAAAGGATGAGATATCATGTATATGAACATATTTGTTGATTTGTCTTGTAAAGATTGTACAGGAGTGTTTTGTGTTTGTTATTCTTTGTCTGAACTTACCACGTGCAGTGGGGAACGACTGTGGACAGCTTAATAATCTAGGTATTCATCATACTAAACAAAAAATATTTTTATTTAACTTCATTGATATGAGATGTCCTCACACATCGCCAATAAAATAACAAATAAAACTGTCCTTGAAAAATGTTTAAGACTACATATTCGTAAATGTTATTTAAAATGTCTGTGCGTCTACCAATGTATTTTTGGTCTTCAAAAGAGTTTTTCCAATCTGTGCACAGTTGCTCTCCGCTAGATGGCGTTATATGGAATTGGTTGTTATTGTTTATGGATACGTCGCTCTCTGTGTAATGTTTCGCTGTAAGACAGACCCGCTGCCACGGCGCAGAACCAAAAGGCCTTACGTGTAATGCGCGGGTGAAGCCGGGCGTTGAGCTTGTATAAATAATGTAACCCGCAGACTGCCTTGTTGGACTCGATCCAAAATTTTGGTAAAATATAAAAAGCAAAATATATGTGTTTTTATTATGATATCCTGTTTTATTCACCTTTTATACAAAAAATGCTGAGTAAGTTTTTCTTTGCAATGAATGGCTACACGTCTATGCCATTCGCCTGATGGCAAGCGATACGACCGCTCAATCATGGACTATAGCAAAACCAAAAATTACAAAGGAATGCTTGGCATTCCATTGCGCTCGCCATCCTGAGACAAGATGTTAGTTTCAATGTACCAAATAGTTCCTCTTGCTACAATGTCCTTCATATCGGACAACAGTGCATGGACACTGCTGTTTGGCGGCAGAAATAGACATTGCGGCGGTACCTACCCAGGCGGCTCCTTTCAAATGAGTGACCTACAAAGAACTATCATAGCAATGTTAAAATAGGCGATTTTCTAAAGTGTAACCACTAACCAGTCAAAGAAAGACTCTTGGGTTACTACCCACGCACGCACTTACTAGTTTGCGTGGCTAAACACTTCGGGAATCGAGATATGTACGACGCACGAAATGCAATACGTCGGTAGTTACTGCACGATTTAACATGTCGGCTTATAGTAAACTGAAATATTCCATGCGTGGATAAAATAAATGTGCAACTCAAATCCATCACTGCATATTGTATAAATGCGACCGCAACAATACAACTAAATTACAATTAATTTTACTCGAAATACAAACTTTTGATACCCAATTTTAATTTCATAATTAAAAACAATATACGTAAGTGCAGTAGCGGGTGTAGAATTAACGCCGCCCTGGGCGAGACTTCTGCGGCGCCTTATAAGTACTATCCAAATCCAAGCGAAGACAGTAAATCATAGACAATACACTATAGGTTACAGTCACAGTTACAATAAATCGTGGTATATGGCGCTCTTTTCCACCGATGCCCTAGGGCCGTCGCCCAACCGCGCCCTACCCTAACACCGGCTCTGCGTAAGTGTAAACGATTTTGTACGAGTTGACTAAGGCCAGTCTCTATAACTTAACACACAAAGGTAAATAAATAATTTTGTAGTCTGTACACCTAATATGTTTATATAGAGATAACTATACATATTGAAATATGTAAAATATATCAATCACGGTTTATTGAAACATAAAAATACATGAAACATACCAGTAGCAATTATCTTGATAAGATAGAGAAGTAATTTATAAAACGTATTTAAAAAGCGATATGATGCAAACAAACACAGAAATATGGAAAAATAAGTATAGAATGTGATATGCTAAAGATTTATAATTTGCCATAAGACATAATATGAACATATAAGTAGGTACCACCGCAATGTCTGTTTCTCCCACTAACAGCAGTGTAATTTCATTGTTGTGTTCCGGCTTGAAGGATATTGTAGCCACTAGCCAGAGTAAGTACTGGATGTAAGTCTCAGGATGGCGAGCGCAATGGAATACCAAGCATTGCTTTGTAATTCATGGTGTTTTTTGGTCTTGCTACTGTCCATGAGCGGCCGTATCACTTACTATCAGGCGAATGGCATGCTCGTCTTATTTTGCAATTTAAAAAAATATTCATGACGAAATAATTAAATTAACCGTGTGGTATTGCGTCACTCTGATGATTGTAGTCTATAGATTGTCTGTTTCAGTCACATAGAGAATCCAAAGATTCAAAAATGGATCTATCGCAAATTAAAATTTGCAGAGAAGGTTAATACGAAAGCAAACAAACTATAATCCAGCCCAAAATTTTAAAATAAAATAAAAATAAAAATAAACAAAAGTAAAATAGGTTAAGTTAACTTTTGACATCCTAAGTGGCGCAGTTGGTTAGACAACGGATGGGAAACGTAAGGTCGCAAATTCGATCCTCGCACCGAGACAAATGTTTGTGTGTTCCGCAGGCATTTATTTCGGGTCTGGGTGTTTGTGAAACCGAAAAGTCTCTCCTAGTTCCTAATACCCGCGATACAAGACTAGATCTTAGTGGGATCAGGACTACGTATGTGACGGTGAGGTGTATTTATTTATTATTTTTAATACTCACCGGAGTCCCATTCTCGAAGTTCGATGGTCGGCGCCGAAGACGGTGGTGGCTATAGACTCACCAAACACCGCTTTGCACGAAATAATTCACGAATCACAGTACACGAACGAATAAGCCGAATCTCCACCGGAGGAGCACGTGTTATTCGTTGCGAAGCGCACACGAGACTGAACAAAATGATGTACCGAGCGAGAGGCAAAAGACAAACTACCCTCGACTGGATTATATTGACACTAAAATTAAATGAACTCTCAAACTACGAAATGTCTTTTATTGTGAAACTAACTCTACGAATAAATTATTTACGTGATTTTGCATAGGTAGTTGATTGAAAATATTTGTACAAATAAAGACAAGAAATCTCTTGTGATTCACCTGATTTCTTTAGTCAAGTTATTTACTTTTTTAACACTTTAACTGCCAACGCGGTCAATGTTGTGCGATGCCTAATTATCCTATCAAGCCAACGAAAAAATCCTAATCTTTTAAATTTTCTTCGATTGCTTTTTTTTATTACTTAGTTAGAATACACTCTTAATAATGGGTTTTATTAATGCGGAATAATTTCTGACTCTCCATCAAGAATTATTAATCATCGAACAACATTGAAAAGTATACTCTTTTTATTGGCAGTTAACGTGTTAATGTTTATATAAATGTATTGTTATTAATAAAATATTTGAAAATCACCCGATATGTCTAGGATTGTATAATATTTTCGTCAATTAGTTTGGTCAGACTTTAAGGATTGTTGGGATTGGATAGTTCAAAAATGAAACAATTTTTAGTCAGTTAATGATATTTATTAATAAGAAATTACATTGTACAAGGCGCAAGGCCGCAATAACATTAATGGCACGTTTGTTAGTTCAGCTTGACATGAATCCTTATATTAACACTGAATCATTGTACCACAAATAAAAATGTTTTGCTTACATTTGTAAGGATATGAAAATATGGTCTTTTTGTACATTGCTAAAAATGCAATGTTTTACGGCAATCTTGTGTATTATACATTTATTACAAGTGTTTTTGTGTATATCGTCGGCTTAAAAATATGAAATAAATACTAATTGCATTCTGTGATGCAGTTAGATAAAATTTCGACTGTGGAGCAACTGAGTGGGTTAGATTCCCGGGCTGTAATTTTTTTGTGAAACCCATATTTATTTGTTTTGAGTCTGGGTTTGTGAAACTACTCTCGCAGTTTCTAAAACCCACAACATAAAACTCGCAATTTAGTATGAAGTCAGGGTCTATCTGTTTTTATGTAATTATTTAGTAATAAGAAATTAGCCGACGACATTCTGTGTTCGAGGCAGTATCCGCTTAATTACAACTGAGATTCCAGATTGAGATTTTTACACACCGCTCGTCTGCTATGCAGGACTTTTCAATTAGAACATTTAACATGTACATTAAAAATCACATAAACATTTATTTAACGTCACATATATAATACATTTGAATGACCTTGAACTCCAAATAAATTTTTTAAATCCAATATAATTTGATAGTCTCACATCTTTACGGACATGTGACCTGTGATATCCTTGAAGGTCATATTTGTCGAGGTCAAACTTCAAGGTGAAGGTCAAAGGTCAAGGTCGAACTAAAAGGTCACGTTTACATGATGACGCAGGGCATGGCGCAGCAGAGTGGCAGACAGATGGGCACCGCGGTTTTCTTCTCGTAATGCTTCTCTTTGCTCCGTGATCCGGATTCGTACTCGTACATGCCGCGGGCTGAGGCGTAGGAGCCACCGCCTTGCATCGCCTGGTGGGGATAATATTTAAGGTTATTTTATTAAAGTGCAATTTGAGAGAATATTGGAAAGTTGAAACCATAATTTCATTATTATTTATTTAATAATACGGTATAGAATGGTTGTAAAACTGTGAGATACTATTCACTATTCAACACAAAGTAATGAACGGTAACGATCTGTCTAATATATTTAGATTTTTTAGAAAGTTGCTAGAGCAGTTTTTTGTTCGCCAAATTCTTTTTATAAACTTTATTTAGAACTTAGTTTTTGAATTAGACAAATTGAATACCTTCAGTACTAAGTAAAGGTTTGAATAATACAAGCAACTGCCAATAATTCAGCCAAATAATTTCAAATTGCAATCCCAAATTAATTCCAAAATAAAAACTGACTAATTTCCAAAAATACAAGTTATACTTAAACTACTCACACTGCTGCTAGCCTGGTACCCCTGCACTTGTCCCACAGGCGTGTCCTTCTTGGCGAAGGGCGTGTGTCCCGGGGGGTAGTACACGGGCGGACCCGCCACGTTGCGGCTGGAGCCCACGGGCGGCGGCTTTATAGCGGGGGTCGCGGGGGACGCGGGGGTCGCGGGGGTCACGGGCCCACCGTCGCGGGTACTCTGCATGCTCTGACCTTCATGCCTCACTTCCACCCTGCGGCGAGTGACGCCGTCTGGCTGGGTTGGGAACCGCTAAGGAAATAAGGGATTTTTATTGTAATGAATGGTGAGACGAGCATGCCGTTCGCCTGTTGGTAAGCGATACGATCGCTCATGAACATTGGCAAAACCAATACCATGAATGCTTGGAATTCCACTGTGCTCGGCATCCTGAGATATAAGGATACCGTGGATACAGTTACTTTTAAAAATATGTTTTTTATTGTTTGCATCTTGTTTTTACTTACAAGTGGTTGTGTAATACGCACAAAACTGGTTTAAGTGCCATAAACCAGTTTTCCAGATGACATCATTATGTATTATTGTAACAACTGTTAGTATACCTTAATATATAAAATGAAATAAGTCTCAATATATCCAGTAGTTACTAGTTACTCTGACTACAATATCCTTAAAATACTAATGCCGAGTTGCACAAACTAACTTTGCCAATACCTTTGCCTATGAAAATGTCACCGCCATACATTTGAGACGTATTTGACCTTGCTAATGTATCGGATTGACATTTTCAAGCTCAATGGTATGTTTTTTTTCTTTTATTGCTATGAATGGCGAGACGAGCATGCCGTTCGCCTGATGGTAAGCGATACGACCGCTCATGAACAGTAGCAAAACCAAACAACACCTTGAATTACAAAGCAATGCTTGGCATTCCACTGCGCTCGCCATCCGGAGACGTAAGATGTTAAGTCTCAATATGTCCAGTAGTTACTCTGGCTACAATGCCCTTCAACCCGAAACACAACAGTGCGTTTACTCACTTCTCACATATGAGAGACCTACCACCAGGTCAATGGTATTGCCAAAGTTAGTTTGTGCAACTGAGCCTTAATTACGGTATTTTAATACTCACAGCCTCCGGGAAGTCAGCGAGCAAGTCGTCCAGCTTCTTGGGCGTCTGCTGGTTGCCGGGGGAGGGCGTGGTGGAGCGTGGGAAAGGCCCTGGGGAGGGGGAGGGGGAGGGGTGCAGGTGATGCGGCGCGGGCGAGGGGGAGGGGGAGGGGAAACGCTGCGTCGTGTTGTGCGTCGAGTACGTTGTCTCACTGTACTTGTATGAGTTTGGACCCTGTGGAGAGAAAATTATATTTTTTATTGAAATAAATTATTATGTGTACAGTAGTCTCGTAATTTGTTTTCATAATTCCGTTGTGTTTATTTTTGGATGATTTATTCCTTCTGAAATTGTATGATACACAACCTAACATAATATTTTTTCTCATAGCATAAATATTCTTCAAAATGTCTTTAGTACTTCTTGCATCGTCCTTAATTTTACCTTCTTCGATCAGTCAAGTTATGTGAAATAAAAAAAAATTGCCCGACCCGGGAATCGAATATACTCACATAAGGGCCGTGTCCATTGTGCGGCTCGGCGGGCAGCGGCTTGTCGTGGTGGGGCACCGGCAGCGTCATGCGCTCCGGACCGCGGTCTGTCACTGTTGATATACAGTGCTTTAATGTATCTAGGTTGCCTACGTTATAATCCTAACCTACCAAGCATATAAACAGGCTGTTGACTGCTTGAATAGGTCAAATAAAGTCGATTGAAATAAGTTATTGGTCTCTAAAATAATTGCAGCGTAAAATAATCAACAGTCTTCTATTCATATTAAAAATTGTATACAGTCGAATTCAGTCTTTGCAGATACATACGGTAGGTTAGATCAAGTCAGATAAAATACCTAAGTTATTGGACTGTAAAAACGGTATTTTTTTTTAAATACTCCACATTCTTATTATTATAAAAAATATGTACTATCGACTTCAGTCTTTGTATATAGGATTTCGAGTAAGCCGACATAACAGTGTAATCTCTTTGTTGTGCACACACACCAAGCATGTATGTATGTATGTGTAACTGTGTTTAATATGAATGTCTCTTTCATCATAAATAAATAAACAGAATTTAAGAGTCTATAGGATGGTTACCATCGGTGGTGGTGACGGTGCGGTACTCGCGCACGTGCGAGTTGCAGTGGCTGCAGTGCTGGCAGCCTCCTGGTGCAGGAGACACTGCCACTGGCTGCACTGGCTGCACTGGCTGTACTGGCTGTATTGGCTGTACTGGGTGTACTGCTTGCAAGGTCGTGGACGATCTGTAACAGATTTATTTATTTATTTATTAAATCGATACACCATCGGTGCGCAACCGATAAAATTACATGTTGTTTTTATATAGGTATTGTGCAAGGTGACGAGCCTTTATAGGTGTATACAGACAGATAAATAAATAAATAACACCTAACAGTCACATACATAGTCCTAGCCTCATACTAAGATCGAGTCTTGTGTGGTGGGTATCAGGAACTATGAAATACTTTTCGGTCTCATAAACACCCAGACTCGAAAGAAATATTAGTGGACCACAAATAAAATAAAAATAAAATATTTTGTTTTTGATCGGTGCGGGTATCGAACCCGCGGCCTCTCGTTTCACAGGCGGCGTCTAACAGACTAATATCAGGCAATATGCGATATATTGAAATAGAAGTAAAAATATGTAAAATGTGTGTGTGAAATGTAGAACTAAATGTTGTTTTCAATGTAATTCAGAGGACAATGATCGTGAAATATTTTGTTAAATGAAAACAAACATCTAAGTTCTAGGGGATCTACTCTAAATCCAATTTAATCAATAAGGGTACCTTCGCTGGAAGTTAAAGAGCAGGGTAGCTACCCTTCTGAAAAATTAATTAAAAGCAAAAATATTACTATCGTTTTGTAATTTTACATTGTATATCGAAAGATAGTCCACATTTGTATCTGTATCAGCCCATATACGTCCCTCTGCAGGGCACGGGCCTACTCTACAATCGAGAGTACGATTGAGAGTGGTTAGGCCATATAGTCCACCACGCTGGCCTAGTGCGGGTTGGCGGACTTACATACCATAGGAATTCTTACAAATCGCTATGGTATGCAGGTTTCCTTACGATGTTTTCCTTCACCGTTTTAGTGTGTGGTGATTGACTATCAATACACACGTGACTCCAAAAAGTCAGAGGTGTGGCCTGGGATTTGAACCCGCGACAACCGTGAACATGTTGGCAGCTGCGTCTGGTCCGTTTACCAACAGGCACACACACAATACTTATAAATAAATACTATGTACTAACGTGCGCAGGTTCTCAGCGGCGATGTATGTGTGCTGGTGGTCCGCGAGTGGTGGCAGCGGCACGGTGGTGGGGTCCTGGTCGGCGGGCACCTCGTACGTGTACGTCTTCACCGTCGTCGTCACCTTGTTCATCGGGGTGCCGGTGCGGGACAACTGCCGGGGGAGGGAGGGGGGGGGGGGGGGGGATATAAGTACCTTATTAGTACGTTGATAGAAGATACAATTGTCATTTTAAATTAAAAAGTAGAACTTAAACATGTTTTTTTATTGCAATGAATGGCGAGACGAGCATGCCGTTCGCCTGATGGTAAGCGATACGACCGCTCATGGACAGTAGCAAAACCAAATAACACCTTGAATTACAAAGTAATGCTTGGCATTCCACTGCGCTCGCCATCCTGAGACATAAGATGTTAACTCTCAATATGTCCAGTATTTACTCTGGCTACAATGCCCTTCAATCCGAAACACAACAGTGCATTTACACTCGTGTTTGTCAGGTGAAATAGACATTGCGGTGGTACCATCCAGGCGGCTTCTCACATATGACAGACATACCAAAAATCTCTGCCATTTTACATTTTTATTAGTTTGACGTCTATGAATAACGTTTTTAAAGCAGCTCATATTAACGACATTTGAAAACCGCTTGAAATCCTTATATATAAGGGGGCAATTAGGGATTCGTCTATCGATGATGGTAGGTGGTAGATGATGGTACTCACAGTGCCAGTGTTGGGTGGTTGGTGGCAGTGCGCGCATACCGTTGGAGGTACAGAGATGGGCAGCGCGGGGGATATCTGCGACGGCACCACTCGCGACTCTGGAATGCCAGGGGAAAGATTTAATTATACTGAAATAAAAGATTTACAGAAAAAAAGAATTTGAATGTTCACACAATTATTCCCGCGACGAGCTACCTGTACTGCTAAATATCGCTATAGCTTTTAAACTGTAAACACTTTTACGGTTTCTAAATATTAGTGCTAAATTCTTTGTCATTATTAACTCATTCTCTTACCCATTGCCCTTATATCTACCCTCCATAATTCGTATATTTAAAACATAATTAAACTTGATAACAGCGCCATCTGTGACTGCGCTCCAGAACTATTTCCTGTACAGTTAAACTAAGTTACTTCTATTCTTTTAATTTTATGTTAGTGCAGTTGTATTCCAGTACAATTGCTACGCCGTCTTGGGTTCGAATCCTAGGTCGGGTAAAGAAATGGTTCGCACAAATATTTGTTTCGGTGCAGGATCGAGCCCGCAGCCTCTTGTTTCACAGCCGGCGTCTAACCAGCGCTACGGAGGCTGTCAAAGTTTATGTATGTAATAAATACATAGAGTATGTATTGGTACCTGTCTTCTCCTCGCGGTAGAGTCGAGTAGCCGCTAGATGGCGCTGCTTGTATTGGAGTACTGTAGGGAAGTAATATGTATGTATTGGTACCTGTCTTCTCCTCGCGGTACAGTTCCTGCCGCAGCTCGGTGGACCTGGTGGGGGGCGGCGGGCTGGTGCTCCAGTTGGCGCTCTCCAGCCGCTCCTCGCGCTTCAGCGTCGAGTAGCCGCTAGATGGCGCTGGCTTTATGGGAGTACTGCGGGCAGATATTATGTTAGTTTAGTTGTTAGTATTATTTGACTGCATGTTGGAGTGATTTATTTGAAGAACAAAACAAATACACACACATTTTGAGACTTATAAATAAATGATTTAAAATATTTCTAAAATTACAAATGCGCAACTCGCATCGTTATCCACGGATTATATGATTTTTATGCTGAGCAACGAATCAAAAATACATTACAAATAAAAAAAAAAGAAAATGAGAAAATTATATTATAAAATAATTTGTCTTCTGATACTAGCTGAATCACAAGCTGAATAGTAGATCACAATTTTAAGTTAGGTAATAACATTTTTAAGTGTCTAATTCAGACTATTAAGTATACTTGCTCGTAGGCTATTAGCAGACTTTTTGATGAAGACATTGATTTAGTTAGACAAGATGAACAATCTTACCCTCTCCTGTAGTCGAATGAGGAGCTCTCAGCGGTGTCCGAAGTGTAGCCACCTGTAAAAGATAAAATGAATAAATAAGTTATTATGCAAATCAAAAATGTACCATAGATGAGAAGAAGTATGATGTGACCAGGAAAGATTTCCAACTGTATTTTTATTGCGTAACTCCGGCAATCACGTCACCTGATGGTAAATGATCACTGCCGCCCGTGAGCATCTACAAAGCTTGGATCATGGATGTATTGCCAGCCCAGCAAAGCCCAGTAAATAAATCCCTGTATAATCTCAAGCCTGGGCACATACAGTTCAGTCTCATTTTTATCGTTATTAACAGTTACGTTACCATTTTCGTATTTCTAAAACGTGTCTCATTCTGTTAATTTTTTTTAAACCTTGTCACGTTTTTGTCGTAACAGTATTACAAGGTAGTGGTGTATGAATATTGCTTACTCTTGTAGAGCTGTCGCTCCTGGTCTCGCTGCAGGTCGTCGAGCAACGAGTCCAGCTCCTCCACGTTCTGCGTCATCTCCTTGCTCACCTTGGAACTCTTCACCTTCGAGTATCCTGGATACACAGGCGAAATCATCAGTATAAAGCCGTCTTTATTCTTGCTGCCTTATTGTGGGATTTAGTCTTCGATCGAATATATAAATACAGGGTCCGGAACAAAATCACACACCAAAAGTGGCAGAGGTTAGGTGCTATGCTTTTATTTCTCTTGCTGTTTTGTAGGCCGTTACTTATAATCAAGGGTATATTTGATCGAATGATTTAGCGGTAAAGAAAGCACCCTTAGATTTAATTATTTATTACTATAATACCAGTACTCAATCAGGTAAAATATCATCAAGGAACAAATGGATCATTAATTCTGTACGGAACAGTTGAGGTTACCTACTCTTCGCCAATGGTCATAGATAGAGAACCTTATTGCCTATGACTCTTAACATTAGATTACTTTTCAAACTTCAAGACAAATGAATTCGATATGTCAAGAAGACCATTCGCTTCTATTCGCTTGAATCGTTGACCGAAAAAGAATCCCGGTGGAATAATGGTCTGGATGGATATGAAGGAACTTGGGAGTGGTTACCTGGTGTAGTGCTGGTGGTCTCGTAGTTGTATGTGCGGGTTCCCGTGCCGATGGCGGGAAGCTCGCGTTCCTCCCGTTCGTAGTAGTAGGAACTGCTCTCCGAAGACTTCGGCAGGGATTTCGGCGGGATTGTGTATTCCTGGAACCAACAGATTCGTGATGGTCTAATGAGCATTGACAGGAGATGGCCATTCATAGTATAGGTGAAAAATGTTGTTGATTCCGATACCCAAACTATTTAAAATTAATTATTGCATTTTTTATGGTTTGTCCTTATAACTTAAATTAATTTGTCCTTAAACCTTAGTTCGGTTAGAGAAATTATAAGAGCTGAAATTATCACATTATTTTGTCTTCCGTATGGTTTTGCACGCAGGTGTTGTTGTCCAAGGATGTTGATAAGTCAAGATGAACCCGATAGATGATGACTCAATAGATAAAGCGAAAAATAATTATAAAATTACTAGTAAGCCATGCAATGCTTGGTCATGACCAGTCCTAAGTTGCTCTTGTTTATGGGTATCTGCATATCATTCACGTTAATAAAGAAATAAACTTAAAAGGCAGTCTAGTCTAGGCGTTACCTCAACAGTGTGCACGTCTTTGCGGTCATATTTCCCGGAGGGCAGCACCTCCTCCTTGTACTCATAGTGGTACTCCCGCGCGCCTCCCGCGACGCCCCCGCGCCCCAGCGAGTTCAGCTTGCTCCCCTTAGGGAGAAGGTCGGATTTTATCATGTCTGGAACAAGGAGGATTCAATTTATACATTGGTGGATGTAGAAGATTAAGCTGAAATATCAAGATTTTAAAGAGGGGTTTTTGGAAAGTTGGCGTCTACTTCTTCAGCCACAGAAAGTCCCGTGATATACTTTCATAAGTAAATTACTAGATTCGAATTCGTTTTTTAGACAATTCATTCATCATCATCATCAGCCCATCCGCGTCCAATGCTGGACATAGGCTTTTCCTATGATACGCAATCGGGCTCGATCTGGACAATTCAGTAATTCGATATTATCGCTGCAGTCATGAATGTGTAGAACGGTCAGTGCTAGGTATTATCGGGTTTGCTGTAAAGTTATCTTGTTCTTTTATAAAATAAAACATATCACCATCACCTACAAGAAAATGGTATCAGTACAGATAAAGTAACTTTGATTATAAGTAAGATAAAATTCTCACCGAATTGTTCGTCTGTGTAGGGCACGGTGCCGCTGCTGGAGTATTCTTTATACTCCTTATGCTTGCTGTAGGACTTGGTCGCCATGGTGTCTGCTCAATGCTCTGTGGACAAAGGAAAATAACCTTACATGATGCACAACAAAAAAACTTGATCGTATATGCAATGCTGTCTTATTAAACTATCAACCGGAACAATTTTGTCAGCATCGTCGAAGGTACACATTACACATGCGAAACTCGAAATCCTAACCCCTCTCAATCGTGCTCTCGATTGTGGAGGAGTCCCGTGTTACCGACATAAATCGGGAGGTGAGCGTGAAGGAAAAATGATAGGAAGTGGGAAGGGTTATTGGGCTCCGGCAATATTATTATTTATTAATCTATACTAATATTATAAAGCTGCAGAGTTTGTTTGTTTGTTTGTTTGAACGCGCTAATCTCTGGGACTACTGGTCCGATTTGAATGATTCTTTCAGTGTTGGGTAGTCCATTTGTCGAGGAAGGCTATAGGCTATATATCATCACGCTATAACCTATAGGAGGAAAGCAGTAGTGATATTTCTAGCAAATACGAGGAAATTTTGTTCGTTATTCGTGGTCCGATTGGTCGATATTCTAAACTGATAGTCAGAATTAAACATTTTGACCGCTATTTTAAAACGTGTATGCACCCGGGCGAAGCCGGGCCCGACCGCTAGTATTTAATAAAACGAATTAATGAAAATGTCCAGTTAATTAAAATCTCAATACAATCTGCAATAGTTACAGTGTCTCCTTATTTGGAGGTGAAATTAATTCCAGTCTGTCGCAACTGGCAAGTGTATTGGACTAGAATCTAGATTCTAGACTTTACCGCGTACTTAGGTCTATCAAATGGGTCTATCTTGTCTACGTAGAGACACTTTGACGATTTCATACTTTCGACAAACTTTTCAATTGAAGGGCAGTAGTGTAAGGGAAGGAAGATATATGGTGAATGGTGACTAGGTTTGTCATAATATCCAAAAGTCAAAGTACAATATGTCTAAGTAGATATGATATGTATTTAAACGTCCCCGAAATCTGAATACTTTCATCTTTGCATCTCTGCCAATCCTCCGACAATATAATTGTGAACTTATTATGAATGCTAAAATTTCTCAGTGTGTATTTAACATAACACGGGAGAAACCGAGTTAGTTTTTTTTTTTGCTATGAATGGCGAGACGAGCATGCCGTTCGCCTGATGGTAAGCGATACGACCGCTCATGAACAGTAGCAAAACCAAACAACACCTTGAATTACAAAGCAATGCTTGGCATTCCACTGCGCTATCCTGAAACATAAGATGTTAAGTCTCAATATGTCCAGTAGTTACTCTGACTACAATGCCCTTCAACCCGAAACACAACAGTGCTTTTACACTGCTGTTTGACGGGAGAAATAGACACTGCGGTGGTACCCACCCAGATGGCCTCTCACATATGAGAGACTTACCACCAGTAAATAATAGTGTAAAATAATAGGAGTGAATAATATTATAACCGGGTGACACCCTATTAGACCTGAAAACAAAAGATTGAGGATATTTGCACAACAATTAAGGACGCGCATTGTGGAGCAGGTTATTTGGGTATGTTAGGTATTATTTAATTTTCTTGTTTTATTCTTTCCATTCTCTCTTTGCTTGCTTATTTGGTTATGTTTTAATTAAAAATTTGAACATAAAACTGGTTATTGTAAGTCCGGTTGACTTAGATAAGATACAGAGATATGCTATCGCGGACTTTTTCGTTGCATTTTTATAGATTTTGAATTCGCTAGTACATTACACAACTATATCTTTGCTAGTTTACTCCCAGTTGGCGATATTTTTTGTGACCTCTTCAACAATTATTGCCGTATTTCTGCTAATTTACATAAAAGTATAATAAATTATACACCTAAACCTTCCGCAAGAATTACTTTTTCTATGATTGAAAACCGTATAAAAATCCGTTTGGTAGTTTTAGAATTTAGCGCGTTCAGACAGACAGAAAGACGCGGCCGGGGACTGCTTTTTATAATATGTAAGGACAAGGAAATTGTACCATTCAATTTTCCATACTAGCTGTCCATAATTGTACCATTCAATTTTCCATACTATATACCACTCAAAATTCAGTTTGAGGTGCAATATTAAATGAACAGTTAAGATCGACTACGTATAAGCTAGGCCATACACCAGGCACCACGGGTGGTATTCTCAGCCGAAGCTGTCAGTAGAATGTCATGCCGTCAGCAATATGATTGATGCGAACTGACTCGCTCTGAATATAATTCAGACCAGGAAATATGGTTTATTAAAATTATAATTTTAAAATGTATTAAGTCTCACATACATCGATATTGAATGAATGAATATATATTATCCCCATATTCAAAAGGACATAACGCTGTTTTCAAATACCACTTTAATACGAGTATTCGGTGACTCAAAAACGTTATTCACAGACGTCAAAAATCACTAATCAGCAATTAAACAGTTTATTAACTTTGAAATGGCCGAGACTCAGAGCCGAGACCCCTTGTTAAACCAAACTTTAAGCAGTAAAAATGTTGAATTGAATGCCTATCGACGTTTGATATTACTATCAAGTAAATAAAATCACTTGTTTTCTGTGAAGTGGCAATATTAGATAAAATATGTAGAAAAAAACATTATGAATAGCAAAACTTACTAAACGTTTTATCTCCTCTTAACATGATTTAACTAATTTACGATTATGTGGTTGATTAGCGGTTTCTTATGAATATAACTATAATATAGGAATGGGTATAGGTCTAGAAATCATTGCTGACTTAAAAGGTGAATAAAAAACATCATGAGAAAATCTCCATTTAGATCCAGATGTTGCTAGTAATAGGCCCAATTCGATCTATGTCCTTCGTCTTACCAGTATAAAAAAATCTTTACTATAAAATGTACACATTATAGTTAAAAAAGTAAAGTTGATTAATAAAATATGTAAAAATAAAATGTATAAATGTTATTGAACTAAATATCACGGGTGAGTTATTGTATTGTAACAGCTGCGACGCCGAATCTGGGCATGTGAGACTGTGTCAGGGCTTGTAAAGAACTGGTTTAGTCAGCAGAGGAAGTGGGGACCGAATATTCAATGGATTCTTTTAATTAAGATTAATATATCGATGTATTATTTATATAAAATAATTTAATAAAACATTGGATTCACATGAAGGTAGTTGTAATATCGAATGCTAGATTGTTCATACCTGTATGTTTTATGTTTTTTAAAGTGTACGAAACGTTCATAGCACGGTCATATCACGCGTTGTAAAGTGCTTTTAGAAATCTTTATCTTATTCTGTAGAGGTTCTAGTACAATATATGGCTCGGTTACACCTTTATTCATATGTTTTGTTTTTGTTAAGCGTATTGTTTTTCTGTAAGTAGTAGTTTATGGATCATTTAGTTACATCGACTTCTACTTAAATATTAATTTCGCTTTTTGCACACCTACAAAGTTTAGCATGTACACATTGCACAATTGTATTTACGTATTTGATTTTTGTTGAACAATTTATTAAGATATCTATTTTAGTTAAAACAAAAATATTTTTAATACTGATATGGTAACTATATGACGTTGTTAGGTAATCTAATTACATTAAAATAACTTAAGACATCTCAAAACACACAGTCCTATAACTAGGGTCTGAATTAATTAACCGACTTGGTATTACATGGATCTCACATTTTTACGGTAGTAAAATTGAGTTGCCAGACTTGAATTTTTTTACAAGTTTTGTTTTTGATGGGATATTTTTTAACCCAGGGACAAAATAGCCACTACTGGTACTGGTCAGTACAAGTGACCCCTATTGGCAAACTGTAGCGGAAACTACGGTTATGCGCGAGTGGTTCGTAGTCACCTCTTTCCACCCTTAGTGAAATATTTCGAACAAGGGTTGAAGGATAGATGGCGTGAAATTATTACACATTCAATATTATGAGAATATTCAATTTAATTTTCATCAATACATTCAAAATAATTTTATGAAATTTAGGCAAATTGTGAAAACACTTTTGAGTAAATTAATTTACAGTTTCAGCATAGAAAGTTGTATATAGAACATAATGATTATTTTTTCTATGGTTGAAAGCATTTTAGAAGGTTCGAAGAAAATGACACTTTACCCAGGTTAAAGAACAATGGCGATTTTTTGATTGATCTTAATTTGAGCGTCTTTAAGTGGCATATATACAAAACGATTTCCAATATTATTGTACAATTTATCAAATAATGATATGAATTATACGAAGCGGGTGAAAAAAAAACCTTTAAAATGGAAAGTCATTTGAGTAATTCCGGATTTATAAACTATTATTGGCTTAGTGCTGTGACTGCTGTCATTTTATATTTATTCGACTAAAATAGTTTGCCATCTAGCAAAGTAATTATATTTGAGATAACTTTTTTCTTCAATATAATATTCGCAAACTCGTGCAATTCGTCAGTTATTTTAATTTTGTAAATAATTATGCTGAATTGATATTTTATTTGTTTTAATAGTTACTAAACATAATATTGTATCTGTCCTAAAAAAAGAAGTAAATTCAGAATATGAAATGAGTCTGGTTAGAAGATTCATAATCAAAGCAAATAGTCGATTGACATTGTAGACAGGGTATTCTCTGCCTACTATTGACAAAGATAATTTTGTAAAAAAAAAGATAGACTTTTGACGTTGCTGTTCCATGAATTGTTGATAAATATTTAAACCGGACGAAGTCAAAAATAATTGAGAAATAAGGAACCTGATATTGCGTTGTATGATCCATGCATTCTTACGGACTTTTATATTTTCTGTGTGTGATATGCTATGTTTGTTATGATCACCGATCTTGTTTTAATGGTTAGATTTATTCATAATAAATATGTTGAGACTTGAAGGTAACTGTCAACTGAGACTGCGGCAGATCAACTCTAATTAATGATAAATGTAAATATATTTTTAAGCCAATATAAATAATAACACAAGCTACTAATAGAACAGGTGTATTATTACGTTTTCAATTTACTAGAAAATGATATTCCACACAATACAATACTTCATAGTACGGTCAGCCATTTTACTCGTAGTTTGACGTAGGTATATAAACACAAAAATTCTGATGTGAATATCAATTTTTCCCCTGTTTCTTTAACAACAATTATTAGACTAGTTGAATTAGAAATTAATCCTCAGGCTAACGAGATTTTTTTCATCTTAAGACGTTTAATTTTAATTTCAATAAAAATAATGTATGGACAGTTGCCATTGTTCTTTATTTACAACCTCCTTTTTAATTTTTGTCTTATTTCAATAAGAATTACCGTCGATAAATTCAATTTTTATTTCAATTTACAGCAAAATTAGTTTGCAAATATGATTAGACGTCGCGAATCCTGAATCGCGGTATCAACATTTTCCAAGTTAACCCGTATATATAAAAGCACCAATGACGTAACACCGGGGGTCAGTCGCCTCAGGGAAACCAGTCGTAGCCAAGCTGGTCTAATTTGGCTTCTGATATGTTTCAGAAAACCATAACACCTGAATGTTAGGCACCTTTGGAGCACTATCATCGATAAATGCGCAATTAATTATTATTTAAACAATCCTATCGACTGCATCTGCAAACAAACAATAAAACCTAGAGGTAGATGACACGGCCTAGCGGCCAGCTTGACCCCTTTTGCTATTTTTTTTTATTTCAATATATATAAGAAAAATGCAAAGTGAAATGCATGTTATTTAAAAGACTGATTTGGCATGTACGATAAACATGCTTTCTTCCTATCTAGGCTTCATAAATCTATATAAATATAAATTAAAATAGAAATTAGAAGTGCATTTTCGTTTTCAATATGTTCTGTTTTTAGGTTGTGTAAATTTCTAATCAGTAATTTTGAATAATGCCCGCCTTTGACTTACTGTCTTCTCAATTACCACGGCTGTATAGTTTCGATCCAAATATTATTTGTCTGATATCAGAAATTACGCAAGATTTTTCAGTGCTTCGGAATTAACTTGTGTAGATACATCGGGTTTGCTATATTCGTGAAGGCATAATTGTTTCTATCATCTTACAAATTGTTTATGAACTGTCACCGAAGGCGTTATCAAAATAACAAGAATAGTTTTTGCCTCTTCGCATATTACATTGTACATGTTAGTACTGTTAGATTACGATTATTAATGCTTCTTAATGCTTATGAAAACCTTTCAAACAATGCGTTAAAAAGATATTTTTTTTTATTTATAGTTTCGCCACACGCAAAAAGTTTTTCGAATTTAGCTGATAAGTAACAATTTCTCAACTGTTTCACACTGAACGGTCAGTATAAAAACACCGACCCCTACCAACCGTGACGAGCATCAGATTCAGATTTAAAAGGATCAATCAATTAAATCCGATATAATTCGCATCACGCATCACGTCTGTGGATTAGTCTGTCGTACTTGGTGCGGGCGCTTCCGTGCTTCCTTACTGGTATGTTAGCTCTTTAGTGACTAGAGGAGACATGATATGGGCCCTTGACGGTTCAGCAAATTGCTGTGATTACGCCCGCATCATGAATGATTGGAGTTGTGAATTTAATTGGGATAGATAGAAGCCGTCGGCAATGTGTGTCTAAGCCTTAAAATTCCAGGACCTCGAGCGAGGGATAGACCGAAGAAGCGCTGGCGTGATGTCCTCAAGGATGACAAAGTAATGCGCAGCTTTTCAGGAAAATAGATTTTGTTCAAATATCATGTATTTATAGAACTAAAGTATGTTTATATAAAAAAAATCATCTCAATCAATTCATCATCAATCATTATTAAGCTTTTTTAAGTCTAGCCGTTTTTATAGCACATTTTAAAATTAGAATGCCACAAGAATTTTTTGCAATAAAAATATTAAAATACCATTCCTTCAAGAACGCACTTTATCTAGGCTAAGCTTTTATAATAGCCACCAAAGTGCGTGGTGGCCTGTTGGTAAACGGACCAGACGCGGCTGCCAACATGTTCACGGTGGTCGCGGGTTCAAATCCCAGGGCACACCTCTGACTTTTCGGAGTCATGTGTGTATTGATAGTCAATCACCACGCACTAAAACGGTGAAGGAAAACATCGTGAGGAAACCTGCATACCATAGCGGTTCATGAGAATTTATATGGTATGTAAGTCCGCCAACCCGCATTAGGCCAGCGTGGTGGACTATATGGCCTAACCACTCTCAATCGTACTGTCGATTGTAGAGTAGGCCCGTGCCCTGCAGTGGGACGTATATGGGCTGATACAGACAGACCAAAGTAAAAGATTTAAATATAATAAGAGCCGTGAAGGACAAACCAATCTATACATATAAATAAAATTAAAGAGTCTGTTTATAAAGTGAAAATAAAAAAAAAATGTCAAACTACATATCGATACCTATAACGAAAATGACCTTAGAATTTTTTTGTCTGTATGTCTGTTTGTTCCGGCTAATCTCTGAAATGGCTGGACCGATTTTGACGGGATTTTTATTGTCAGGTAGCCGATATAATAAGGAGTAACTTAGGCTACATTTATTTTAGCAAAATAAAATTTCTTGTTAAATTCCACGCGGACGAAGTCGCGGGTACAGCTAGACGTTTATAATAGCGTATTAACAAAATAAATTCACAAAAATAACTTCACGTATGCAATTATCACTTCTACAATTATTACAAACAGTTCGTGCTTAGAACATAAATATTGCACGTGAAGATCTTTATGGCGGCAATACTAAATTGACAGTGCAAGCTCCATATTAGGACAACACAATGAGTCATTGCTTGGGATGACTCCTTGATTTTCTGAGAGCCTGGTGCTTTTGAAATGAAATCATCCCTTTGTGACTGAGACTGAGATGAATGACGTAATATTTTATATTATTGTTGTGCTTACAACATTAATCGTCACAGTTGCAGAAAATATGACTGTTCTTGAACACTTCTAGTTATCAAGGTTCATTTATTAATGCCATGAGAATCATTAACTTAAGCCCAAATAAGTATTAGCTATTTTTTGTGTGGGAAGCACTTTATAACTATCAAAGTTACCAAAATTTATTAAAATTGTCATTTTCTGCTAAAGCCTATTATAGTTACTCTCCTTTTCTTGATGTCACCCATGTGAAATATATATCTTAATATGTACAAAATTATATAGGTCTAGTTTTTTGACCCACCGTTTAAATGTTAGCAATTTTATACTATTTGGTACTAAAATGTTATATTGCTACACGAATCTTAAATCTTAATATATTTCGTTTATCTCGCAGATTAAGACGGATCGCTCCAATTTTACGAGCTAATGTTTACTTACATAAGAACACCGAAAATAAATCACTTGAGGCTTCACATCAAAGAGTTGAGACGGGCATACACCGCCTTAGAACTAAATAAAGATAATTATGATCTAATTATATTCCCATTGTACATGAAATTAGGCTTAAGATATTCTTGACAGATGCATCATTCTTCAAAATGAAATTATTTTTTATAGTTTTAATAGCCTCTGTAGTGCAGTAGCCAATGAGGTGGCTCTGAAACAAGATGCCGCGGTTTTACATCGAGATTCGAGACCCTATGTAGATCTTGGGAGATTAGTAGGTCCTGAGCCCTAGGTAATAAGAAACTAACCTCCCTTGTCTATTATGACTTGACTGATTGCACATGCCTCCGATTTCGGCTTTTCTCACGCATGGGGCTCAACCATGACTTTCGTCTCAGTTTAGTCATTTTTAATTCTCTATTATACACAGTTAAAAATAATAAAAGTTTAGAGAGACAAAACAAAACAAAAATAGTACGAATGACGGTATTATGGCTCTAAGGCAATTTTTGCCAGACAACCATGGGATGACAAAGAAAAAGAAATAAAGAATTGGTTAATTTAAGATAATTAAAAATATATATTATAGTATGTTCAGACATATGATTCCAATACGTGTGTCGTTTATTATTCCAAAACCTTATATAATAACAATAATCGTCTACAAACATGGCATAGTCACGCCGTATCTGTCTGCATCGTCTACGCACGGATGCATCTTCAAGTCCATAAAAACTAAACAAGCACAAGTGAAGTCTAGTTCAATGATATTGACCCACGTCCAATCTAATTCCTTCCATTAACGACAATTTATTCGATTTTACACTTGCTCATGAGTATTTTTGTACACGACTGCACATTGCATTAGATCAGTGCTTCTTAACCTTTCAGTCATGAGGGACCATTTGATAAAATTTACGTCTAGCCATTGACCAGTTGATTCACTGGTTTGGTAGTATATCCATACAGTACCTAAATGCAAATTAATAAAAAAAACTACCTGTCCATCTGTTATTAAACTTTCTGTCGTGAGCAATTATTTTCAAAATCGTTGCGAGCGACGACTTATTTCAGTAATATGCTAGAGATTTACTGGAGCGCGCGCATCACTTAAGTCGGATCACTTTACGCGCTTTCCGCCCTGTCCATATATTTATGTCAATGATATCAGCCTATAAAACTGTTGAGCACGGGACTCCTGAAAAGTCTAAAGTTGAGTTACAAGTTTATATATATTGTAGGTAAAAAATATTGTAAGGTCTATTTATTATATTCAACAATTTCTCCGTACAACATAACGTCAATATCACCTACCTCATCTTGACCCATATATTCCTACTTATCATTACGAGCGGTTCAAAAATTCCTTTCCAATAAGGTTTGGTGCAACAGCCATCAGCGTAGGCGCCGCTTGCGTCACCCATCCCACGCCGATCGCATTGATATTGAGGGTAATGTCTGTCTATCTAGTATCTACAATCTAATGCATGTGTCCGTTCGATTGCTGGACGGACACTTTCTACCCACGTTAAGGGAGAAAGATAATTTGCTATTATACCTAATAGATAAGCTACTCTTATTGCATTTAGTTTCCTTTCTTACTACTAATAGTCAACGATGATGATTAGTGGGGTCTAAATAAATGACAAACGACAGCAGCTTTTGCGAAATTTCTAAAGTTATGAAATGTATTCCGAAATTCCTACCTATTCCGAAACAAATTTGGAACGGCCCTTAAAACATTTATCGTCAATACATCTCCGCTGAGGATGGACCTCATCTTTAACCAGGAATTCCTTTGAGAACACAGGAGTCTTAGGACGTAGTAGAAATTTAAACCAATCTACCCAAGTATCTTAAAAGTGGTTAAGTCATGCTGTAGTCAGAAATGACTCGACATGAATGGGCAGGCTCGTCCAGGTTTGTAACACTGTCTCCTAGGAAAACGACGTGAAGCGACAGCTTTGCTGTCACGTTTGGTTCGGTGAGTGAGATTTCTGGTTGCCCAATACGCCTACGGCTTCTCATCCTTGCTCCTTCCCGCTTCCATCCCGATTTAATGGCAACACATCCATGATCCAATCGTTAGGGTTGTTCATGGGCGGCGGAGATCACTTACCATTAGGTGACCTGTTTGCTCGTTTCTCGGATCTCTGGGAACATACCCGAAAGCACATGCAATCTAAATAAGTGATTATGAGTCATTGGCAACTTTCACTGCACCCAGCGCCCATGACGTACGAGATAAGTCACCGCGATGGCACGATGCAGTGACGTCAGCTCTTAAACAAACGCGCGGTTACATTAACATGCATTTACATGTGTTATTGAGAACTGTGTAGTCACGGTTCTGTTACAGCACAGACGATTAATTGATTTTTTTATCAAATTGCTCGAAGTCAGGAATTTGTGCCCGATATGGCGGTGTGCTCGCCCCCTATCACATCGTGTGACAGAAACTAAAAAATATTCACAAAATGCTTAGGTTCCACTTGCCATAGAGAATTGAACTTAACTTGACTACTTGCTCCTACCAATCAAACTTGTGACTTTCTAAGGATAGATGGTATGAGAAAAACTATAAAATAGACTTCAATTATAGAAGAGTAGATTGTAAGAAAGTGGTTGAAGTACATCTGTTGGTAAATAGTTCAATACATCGAATGGCGGGACAAAATTATTTCATGCTGTTTAATACACAAGCTGTAGAGGCAGAGAATTTTAACAATTTGAACTTCGATCAAATATACACTAGATACACAGTTCCCTGTAAAAGTTCTGTTAAAAAGTGGCACCGATGCATGACATTAAAAAAAGTAAACAAAAAGATCACATATTCCAAATATATTAACACAAATTCCACCTTATTCCTGGAGGTTAAAGTAGCTTTTCAAATAATATTGTCTAAAGTTTTACGACGTTTTAGATGCAACGGTCGGTGCGTGACTGAAGGCGAAAGAGTGCTTAAGCACTCTTTTTTGGTGCCATTTTCTAAGCGCTCATGTTGTATCTAGTGTATATATGATCGAAGAATTTGAAGGTTAAACAACTGTAGAAGCTTCATAAAAACCATGACACGTATAAAAATGTGAACTATTTAAAACTTCAATGCTTTTACCTTATCGTGTAAAAAATTCTTACCTGTAATTTTTAAGGTCGATGCTCTCATTCAATTTGAGATAGTGTGAATGGACGATTAGAAACCAGCATAGCGAATTTTTATCTTATCTTAAATAGGCTTAAAATAAATGAAAGCAAATTAGTCACTTTACATAGATGTTTAAAAACTTTCCGTTGAAGAAAATCTTAGTAATAAATGTGGTAGTTTTGACAAAAGTCATAACATTGATCTACGGAAACCAGTTTACTAGATTAAAAAAAACAACACGATCCATGAACACCTACGACAGCTAGAGACAGAGAATCATAAATAATAAAACGTGACCATCAAAACAGTTGAAAAGAGAGGTCAGATAGATTTTTTAGCCTCCAAGGGTTCTTCTGATCTAACAAGATGTGACAGCAAAGCTGTTACTTTAATTATTCTGTGATATATATGTACCAACTTGGATGGAACAGTCGTTTGTGTAATAAACTCACTACAATACAATACTGACCCTGTCACCCTCGTTACCTATCAGAGTCTGTTAAATAGCATTGAATACTCATCTGTGCGGTGACGTAACCAGGGTCGCATAAATAACACCGACTACACCAGTTCCTTTCTTTTAGTCGATTTTTATCGACTCGACTCGACTTATCTCGCACATGTACCCTTGACCGCTATACGCCTTACAAGCATGACATCATCTCCAGTTTATTTGCTTTTCATTTTATTTTTGCCATACCTTGCATCTCTTTCACGCATATTAAGTTCCATATGTCTGTCTCTGTTCCACACACTGATTTTGAAATAAAGGTCTTTCTTATTATAACTTTTAGGGCTGCGCGCGGGTCGGACCGGATGCGTGTAAAAAAAGTGCAAGAATTTGGATACGTTTAGAATATAGGCTGTTTCGGTTTCGTTGTTGCGAGTTTTTATAGTTTTGTTTCGTAAACACTGGCGTATGTTTGAAAATAAATTCTAACAAGCAGTCATTGCGTCGTGTGAATCTTTGCACAGTTTATAAATATTATAATTTAGTGTTATTTAGTATGTTTCTTCGAATGGAGCTGAAATACTGAACTGGATCATGTCAAATTGTTTTTAACGTTGTATTGAGTCAACAAATAAATTCTTTTTTCCTCCTTTTGTTTAGGTAGAAGTGTAGATTCTCAAAACTCAACAAACTCCTTGAAGATTTACAGTTTCTTCAAGCAGGTGCTAAGTTTAGCCAAGCAATACAATACAATTGAGAGGCACAAATACCGATTATTCACGAAAAGCATGAGGTCATTGATCGTATCAATTAGCACACAAGTTACCATAACGCTTCTTTCTTTGCTAATGAATTACTCATCTTAGCCTCGCCTGTTCGCTGCATGCATAACATTTATTTTAGAATTCTGGTTAATTTCTTGAAGATTGTTTCAAGAACCGTGGCTTGAGTGATAAACATCTTTTAAGAATGTTTATTTAATTGGTGGTACAGTTTTAGCAAATACAGCTGGGGCCGTTTTGGTGAAAAAATTATACCTATACCAAAAGATTATCAATTGGCATGCACCCGAAGCATGCACCAATTAGAGAAGATAAAATAAATCCTAAGGCGATCATAAAATATTTTTGATAAACAGCACGATGCATTAAAAACATAATGATAGGTGAACTACTAAAATGAAAATTTAAAAATATGGTCGGTTTTCCAATGATGAAAAAACCATAGCGTCAAAAGAGTCTATAATTGAAAATTCTTATTTTACTGTTTAGAGTTGATCCGAAAACTTATATGGCTTCAGTATTTCCTAGAAATATTAAAGAATTACTTTTAATAAAAAGATGAGTCAGTTATAATAGTGTTGATTGGAAGAGCTACGAGTATAGGAATTTGTCTATTAAGGACACGATTTCGTTTATGTTTCCTGTCTAGCTCTGCTAATTTGAAATAACCAAATATAATGTGTTTTTTGTTAATTCTATGACTATGATAATAAAAATGTATGTGTGTATGTCTACGATTAAGAGTTAGTCGATCAAGTTCTTAAATATATATGGACTCACAAGTCTACATGCTATTTAAGCAATCCTTTTAAAGAACTCCTAAGCTAACAGGTTTTCTTACCACCTTTTCTTTCACTGTAAAAGCGCTACTAAAAAACTTAGTAAAGTCAAAGATATGTGGTCTGACTAATTAACTAATTATGTCATGGGCATTCTTTTCCCAGTAACTAGCCTTCTACTCGCTGCATAGGCAAAAAGGGGAAGAGATCAGTACCTCATTGTAATTTTTTATCTTTATCTCTATGCCCCATCTTGGATATAGGTGAGAATACGTATTTGTGTACTATGTAACAAATGGCAATGTTTGCAAGGAAACAAAGTGTAGGTTATCTGGCTCGGTGATATACAACTTCCTATTTAGACTGTAAGGCCAAGACCGGTTGAGTAGCGAGCGTGTGACGCCGCTAATCCACGATATGGATGGCGAATTATCTAGAAATATTTATACCAAATTTGATATACGCCAGTCGCCATATTGTCGAAATAACCTTTGTTTTCTCCGGACTGGCCACTGCCCTAGGCCTCCTTCCGTTCTTACGAAGCCGGTATCGTCCACTTAGAAAAACATATTATATTATAGAGCAGTTATATTATTTGGTCTACAATACACCATCAGTTGCAGTGAAGTGTTTCCAAGAGTACAGAAATAACTGCGTCTCACCGTTCCGTACTCACACGTTTCATGACCGGGTCAAATCTCTTACAAATATACTTCTGGGATATTATTTAGCTCAATTGGAATATTCTACTGCACTCCCACTCTATAAACAAAAGATGTATATTTTTTGTAATATACATACATCCACTAAGTTACTCCTTTTTCCCAGAAGGGGTAGGCACAGATGCTACCAGGACACCCACCTTTCGCCTCATGTGTTCCGACCCACGATGTGTTAGGGGGCGAGCCTATCGCTATATAGGCCACATCTTGACTCCGGGCTAATAAATAGAAAAATCCAATATCACTTTGCCCGACCTGGGATTCGAACCCGAGACCTCATATTTGCAGCCGTACCGTAGTACAACTACACTAATTCCTGACTCCGGGCTGATAATAATGAATAAAAAATAAACATACAATATCAAATAACTTATTATTAAATGGTGGAGGCTTATGCGTAGCACAATTTAAAAAAACTATATATTTTTTATGGGTCATATGGAAAATAAAATTCCTAAAGTCTGTGGCAGCCCTACCAACGATTCTCATTACTAACGGATAGGTACTGCTGAGCAAAAGAAAAACTTGGACACGGTTATGTAGAAACTAATCAATTAGCAATATTTTACGTTAATTGCATATATCGTGGTTTTTAACGATTGGGAATATTTTTTGTGCTGGCTACAATTGGCAGTGAACTCACGACTCTTTTGTTTGATTTATAAAATGTGTAACGCTGTATGTATAATATTTTATAACTAGTTACTTGTCTGATTTTAAACTTTACAAAACAATTCAACTATAGACAGATCGTGATCATGTAAATTCATAAACTGCAGTACCTAAGACCCAAACTAAGAGTCGAACAGCTTTTACAACCGTAATATTATACTCCTATTTGTTTTATTTTGAAGAAAACGTCACGAAGTATATTAACAATTACGTGAAAGTCTGTATAATTTTAAATAGATTTTAGTCCCATCCAATAGTCCCATCCAATTAGTAAAATACACCTTCATTAGTAGTGTTGCATAAACGCCGCGTCGCGAAGGCACCATGTCTTAAATGGAGATGGCAGGCCTTTTTACATTCCTACCTCTTCCTGATTGCCTATATCCATACTCAATAGCCTATTCAATGGAATAACAAAAACATCGCTCTTTTTCTCAGCTTGGTTCTTTTTATAGATCGAAGGAATTTTCTTTGTAGAGCCATATTGGGGTACTTGGACTACTAAAGGAATTTCTTATTGAGTAACTTTTTATTGATAGATGAGGAGTATATTTCCAACTCCTCCTATTTGATTTTTCTTTCTGATTAATTTCGATGCGGGTTAGAGACAACCTAGTGTCCCTGAGAGGCTCGCCGAGCTCCGGAACTCAGTGTCAATTCTTTGTGAGGCTGATAGGAGTAGCAGTAGAGGGTGTGAAGTCTCTAAAAAGAACGAGGAGTATGTGGTGTGTGGTGTTTCCTTTGTGAGGTGATAGAGCCTTGTTGTAGCTTGTTGAAGTTACCGTACCATGTACCAATTATGTTCAAAAAATAGCAGATTGGGTGTTGCTTTTCGTTTGAGGGTTTTAAGCTCAATACCTTTTTATTCCTCTTTTCTTTATCCATACCTATATCCCCTTCTGTTTTATGAGTTCGTAACGCAATCAAAGTATAGTAAATCATCGATAAACATTTTTTGCTATTTACATCAGAGTTAAGGTTTTTCAAATAAAATAAGAATTATTCTATATTCTTACGACATTATGTGGATGTTCCAAATCCGTCTTTATCATTTAAAATTGTTGATCATTACGTCTTAAAACGATAAAACATATCAAAGCATTAAGCGTGTTACTTAATGTAAATTAGCATTAAACCGTAAACAATTTCGATAACATCATATTTAAATATAAACATGAATGCATTTTTCAGATATGTCACGATAAGATATGTATGCAGTCTTTTAACGTAATCTTCAAGGTTTTAGTAATAAAAATACCAGGATGACATAACTCTTACAAAACATATTTTTAGACAACTCTCTTATATCACCATTATCTTCAGAAAGTTCACTATTATGGAAAAGTACATCAGAATACCTCATAAATCGATATTCTTTGGGTGATGTGATTTTCCCAATAATTGAAATGTGGCGTGTTCTAAAAGTGGCATACAGAAAATAAAAGCATTTCTTTCCATTACCATACTACCCCAATATGTTTTTGAACATCGTGTATGTAGTCATTAATCGGGTGGCTATGGATTTCCTATCTTCCTCTGCGACATTAAGCCAACGGTTTATAAAAAAATATTACAGCATTAATAAGTTTTAAATATAAATTAGCTTATAGAAAAAGACAAAACATTCGAAAGCTAAAATAGGTTTTACAAATGTTTATCAATAAAGTCGTAAGTTTTTACTATACTAACCATGAGGAGTAAGAAATAAATAACACTCAACGGTCACATACATAGTCCTGACCTCACAATAAGATCGAGTCGTGAGTATCATGAATAACGAGAGACTTTTCAGTCTCACAAACACCCAGACCCGAAATAAATATCTGTAGGCCGCACAAGCATTTCTCTCGATGCGGTGTTCGAATCCGCGGCTTCTCGGAGCGCCACGGAGGCCGTAATTATTGGCGTAACTGATCATTCCAATATAAAACAGTGATTTCACATTCATTTTACTACATAGTGTTATACAATCCAAATGAGGTGCAAATCTTTTAACACCACTGGAGTTTCGCAATCAAGTCGTCTACCGCGACCCACGCAGTCGGCCACCTCGGGCATCAGACGAGGTCGACTAATAATTTACACTTACTCTACAATATGTACGAGCTTCTATAGAAGGGTAAAGAATGCAATTAATGTTTTAAATATGTAAATTAATACTGATTGTTCCTGATAAAGTGTAATGTTGAGTCTTGGGACGACCAATATGTAATATGCAACAGAATCTTGAGCGCCGGTGTACCAATGACAAACCTAATGCGTCTTGGTTTATAGATGGACGTTGCTGATGACAATTCCAATATGAGTATTTTGAGCTAGAATTTCTGATACGGGTTAATGTCTGTGTTGTTTTCATATCAAATGGCAATACCCGACGTAATAATTCTGGAGAATTTGATAGCAATTTCTTTCCTACCAAACATGTTGATATCTTATCAGTATCAGAAAGAACATTCCAGTTGCAGAAGTTAAATCTCAAAAATATTACAAAATAGACTTAAGTATATTATTATTGAGGTCATAAATCACCTAGTTTCTACTAACAGCACAAGACTTGCTACTTTATTGTCGGATATTATACCTATTTCAGGTGTTTTAGATTTTGCTAACAAACCACCAACGTTTGCACAAATAACCGGTTGACACGTGACAAACTTCACTATTAACTAGGCACCTTGCCCTCCTCCCACACCGCGGCAATTTGTGAGGACGATCAAGCAATTCCCTCAACTGACTGACATCATCATGATCACTCACGTGTACCTCTGATGATGTTTTATTAATGAACGCTTTGTTATAGATTTATCTCGCGATTTTGTGCGCATGCGCTTGTTATACTAGCGGACGACCGCTAGTAAAAATATGTCTATGAATTCGTATTCATAGACAATTTTAAACCTATTTTAGCTATCGAATTTTGTCCTCCCTTTTAAACGACATTTGAATTCAGTTTTTTTTTTATTGCATTGAATGGCAAGACGAGCTTGCCGTTCGCCTGATGGTAAGCGATACGAACGCTCATGAACAGTAGCAAAACCAAACAACGAATTACAAAGCAGTGCTTGGCATTCCACTACGCTCGCCATCCTCAGTTCAGTCGTTACTCTGCCTACAGAGTCCTTCACACCGAAACACAACAGTGCATTTACACTGCTGTTTGGTGGGAAAAATAGACATTGCGATGGTACCAACCCAGCCAGCCTCTCACATATGAGACCAACCACCACTAAACTGAAACTGTAGAAAACCTGTATGTATTTTAATAAGAACTTCTACACAATATAAATACCGCTCCAAATCTACGCCTACTTTATAAATATCTGGTCCGAGAGATTTGCCTAAATCCGCACAAACGGGTTACGAAGTAGGAGCACAGCGTAATATGTGGGCGAGTGGCTTAGAGACCAACTACCCACGTGTAATGCGATTGAAATTCTATTAGAGAATTGGGAAACTATTTCCTGGAATTGATTGGAATGGACCCCGGGGGACGTAGAGTGAAGGGAAGGGACAAAGCGGAGGCATCTAGTTAAAACCTAAGGCAAACAAGAAAACACAATACAAGCAAAAACAAAAAGAACACAACTCGGAATTATCACAGGCACATTCGAGGCAGGATTCGAAAAAATGTCAAATATAACCAAATACGTGAAGAAATCCGTAGAAAAAGTAGTTTATTTCATATTTAATGAAATAAAATTGCTAACAGATTGTATGCATAGAAGTCACACATATGTTTTCGTGTAGAAAATATACTTATTTACTGTTTCACACACATAAATATAAACGCCTACATCAAACTCGGTAAGAATCGAACTCGCTAAGACTCAACAGCTCGTCCGCGGCGCCAATATGTCGTCAAATATAAATAAATTATCATTATGCGACATAAAGTCCAGTTATTTATCTAAATTGATGCGGCCAGCATCAATTGCATATCGGAAGCATCGCAGTGACATCATCTCGAAAGTCTTGAGTCACGATGTTTATTGTGCTTTAAATTATTGATATAAGCCATAAAAGCGAAATTATGATCGTAAGAAATTCAAGGCACTTTTACCAAACTTTCATTTCTTCCATTGGTGTAAATGTTGGGACAAAGATCCTTTGCTACACATCATTTTAAAACCAAATACATAACAGTAAATCACTACATATTATAAAACAAAGTCGCTTTCTCTGTCCCTATGTCCCCTTGTATGCTTAAATCTTTAAAACTACGCAACGGATTTTGATGCAGTATTTTTTAATAGATAGAGTGATTCAAGAGGAAGGTTTATAATATGTATAATACGTACATATTATTGTACAGAAATGTATTTGTACCCGGGCGAAGCTGGGCCGGGCCGCTAGTTAAATAATAAATGAATAAAGCCGAGGAGTAAGTGACTGGTAGCTTAATAAGCGCCGGATGTACAAATCAACAGTTGCAGGTTCGAGCCCAAGACAAACACCTATGACTATTCAAGATTACCCAGGTGATATCCATATTATGAATTTATGTCCTGAAAACAATTGGGCCAACGTGATGGAGAATAAGTCCTAAACGCACCTAAATTGTAAAGGTCCTCAGTGACAATTAAATTAAAAAGCTGTTATTTTATTGTGAAAATGTCAATTCAAAGTAACTTATTAAAAGGTGTTCTTGGTAAAACCACTAAATTCACCGGTAAACACAAAATACGGCGTCATAATATTTGTTCGAAATATGCGCAATGCAATGCAAAATGAAGATTACATGCGATGACTCGTCCGCAAGAAATATATCGGTGAATGGGAGTCAGCGGCCATCGTGCAACTTTATTATGCTTCGAGATTTTATTAAGTAACTTTTAATAAATAATATAATACGGCTATGAGATCATCACGCTGGTTAGCACAATAAGCTAACTTCTTGGAATGGAACGTGCATGGTCAATGCCGAAAGAATGGATAAAAAAAATGATATTCCTGAACTTAACATGGGAATTGGGGTCGCAATTTTCTGAACGAATGTTATATTTATTCTACCAGTTATAAATTCTCCGGAATTACTTAGAAAAGAAAAAGTCAATATAACGGTGAAGAAAAGCATCGTGAGGATACCTGCATACCATAACGATTTGTAAGAATTTCCATGGTATGTAAAGTCCGCCAACCCGCACTAGACCAGCGGGGTGGATTATGTGGACTATATGGACTAACCACTGTCTATCATACTCTAGATTGCAGAAGAGGCCCGTGCCCTGCAGTAGTACTTATATGGGCTGATACAGTACATCACAGAAGGAAAAACAATAGCAAAGCTATAACTTTGCCTCGGTTACTTTAACAGTTGTTTACTCCGAAAAAACACAAAACAACTAAGTTACAATGCAACTAATTCGTTCAAAACAAAGACAAATTTCTATTGAATTTACGAAACAAAGAAATAGTAATATTTTCCTGTCTGTGTTTTTCGTAACACTACATGCAAATAGCTACCGACTTTACATACCGTGAAGGTTAAACTAAAATAGGTTTTGTTTATTGGATTTAAAAAAAGCGTACGATAGCTTATATTTGGGAACGGGTCTACCAAATTGGATGTTATGGGTACAAATTTTATTAATTTAGGACATCCGATAGTAATTACATTATTTCTTATATCTGATACACTAACAATTTGATAACATGCTAATAGCACTACCTGCAGACGTAATATAATGCATCTAAAGGTCAAGGCACATTGTCATAGGTATAAAGTATTAATCATCTTATTTTTAAAAGCCACCGTGGTGTAATTGGTTTAACGCCAGCTCTGTAACGAGAGGCTGCAGGTTCAATCCGTGCACCGAGGCAAAAATTTGTTTAATAAGGTCTAGGTGTTAGTGATTGCCAATAGTCTCTCGAAGTTTCTGATACCTACGACTCAGGACTTGTTTTACTTGGTCCGAGGTCTATGATGCTATTAAAGTATGACATGATCATAAGAAACGGGAAAAACTTACAATCATATGAAAATGAAAATAATTTATTGAATCCATTAAAATGTTCAACATCATTTAGATTCAGTCATTTTTTTTTATCTACCACCCGGTTCGGAAAGCGGTTTTCACTAGAGAAGAACGGGCAAGAAACTCTAGTGTTGCTCTTTTCAAAACCAGTTTACAATGTAGTGAATTATTACAAAAGAAGTCTACCACTTTATAAGTCTACTGGATAAGTCAATTTGCATCTATAAAATTCATTGTCGCAATCGATTGTATCGCTACAAGTAGTCATAAATATTAAAATAAATTGATATCAAAGAATAGAATAGCTTTGTACTCGTATTAAATCGATTTATCATGTTTACAATCATTTTTTTCTTGTCTTCTTCAATTTGTCATCAAAAACACTAGTTAGTTGCTACGAAGCAAATTTCAAGAAAAATAAAAATAGAATGTACTACGCCCACATCTTCCTTCTCACCCTAACTCTTATATATTCATATATCTGTCTCTTTCTATCTCACCTACACAGGTACTCAAGGAGATTCAGTAGAATAAGTTTATGAATGAGTGTTAATATATGGGCAAACAACGTAGGTGGAATAACGCGACCTTCAAGAATACTCCGTTACTACAATAGTTAACTGCACGTGCCACGTTAACTGCTTGATAGGTAACTGCCGGTTGATTGTGCAAAATATGTCAAGAGCACTACAGGAATTGCTTTGGAAGATAGGTACTATAGATATAGTACACATACCAATAATTTTGTTCGACCGGTAAGTTTGCTGGAGACCTTACATGGATATTTGAAGAAGATAGAGAAGTCTATAGTATAGAAAGCCCGCCAACCAGCTCTAGGCCAGCGTGGTGGCCTATACGGTCGAACCCTTTTCAATTATACTTTCGATTGTAGAGGTGGCTCGTGCCTTGCAGTGGGACATATATGGGCAGATACAGAAGCCACAAAAAAGGAAAACTAACTCTAATATGAAGAGCTTCAATTTGTAGCGCGACAACATTAAATGCCGGTAAAGAACGATATTTTGTTTATGCTTTAAACATTATAAAAGACGATAATAAAGCAGATAGTATCAAGCGAATAGTTGGTATATTGATGGAAGGGTAGAATGCGGTCGATTTTGATAAACAAGCAACGCTTAGCAATCTTTTAAATGAAAAGTCAACATAGCCTGATGAAATTATTAGCATCGTAGATTTATTAATTCTATAGATATACTATCCATAGTTTAAGATCTCTCTAAACAACTATGGTCCATATATGTATAGACCATAGTTAACAGAGTGCATCCAAGTCTTGATCTATTAATGAAAACAGTATTTATCCATCTCGTTAACAATATAATTGAATGTTCATACAACTTCCATCGCTCCTCTTGCAATAATTTCACGTGATCGACTTTTTTCTCCGTGCGTCAGTCTGCGTTCCAAACATTCTTTCGTGTATAAACTACTAAATCAACCTTCATTATTATTTTGTAAAGGAATAAAGATAGGTTTTTGGACTCTGAGGCTGAGGATTTTTTTGATTGCTGTGAATGGCGAGACGACTATCCTATCAGCCAGATAGTTAGCGATACGAGCGATCCTGGACAGTCGCAAAAACCAACATTCCCATGAATTACAAAGCAATACATCGTATTCCATTGCGCTCACCATCATGAGATGCAAGATGTTAAGTGTTATTATGTCCAGTAGTATCTCTGGCTACAACAATAGTGCATTTACACTACTGTTTGGCAGGAGAAATAGACGTTGCGGTGGTACCTACCCTGGCGGCCTCCCACATATGAGAGTCCTACCAGTAAGGTAATGATGATAATTAAATATTATAGACTTTGATGAAGGCTTAAGTAATTTTAAAAGCATATGGATGCCTTCAGCCTTGTATCTCTTGGAAGAGAATAGAGTATAGTTTTAAAAGGTCTACTGGAATATACCTCTTATCATCTTTACCTACTTCATTGAATTTTTATAACATAGCCGTTGACGATGTTAATTTCATATTTATTAATTTTGTATTTATAAAACTTATACAACATATTATATTTGTATTTTGTGTAAAACTATTGTCTATGGCTTAAGATTTAGAAGTTTATTTCACAAAAGAATTAAAAATTCATTTAAATGAGAAATTACATTACTGTCTAGAATCTATGTTTTGTTGGACAATACCATCCAACTTCAGGATTAAGGCTCTTCTCTGCTCCCCTGCTTCTTGTTTGAGTTGATCGTTGCCACCACAGTTATGACTATAAATAACGAGCAGACTTGTCAGGTCTCAAACAAACTCATAACCATCAAGATAGTATCACCAGATTGTCAAACGAATGACAATTCCTAAATAGCCTGTATTAATTCTATTTAATGGAAATGTGAGCGTGTGAAGTGCGTTTTTATTGTTTTTAATTGAATTACATCAGCAGTGTGTACAAGCTAACTTAGTAATAATAGAAGTTAATTTATACGGCTCCGCCGAGAGCCAAGGTCGTCTGGTGAAAAATATTCGGTGCACTAGACCAACTTGTTATTGCGTACATACATACATATTGTACATATATTATGTATGTGTGTAGGTGTGTATACAGAATTACAGTGTGTGCTAAGAGTGCTATGTTGTAGTTTTTTTGTACAAACTTCTTCTACAATCGAAAGTGCGATAAGGACTGGTACCATATAGTCCACCACGCTGCCCTAGTGCGGGTTGGCGGAATTTACATACAATTGTAATTCTACCGAATCGCTACAGTATGCAGGTTTCCTTACAATATACATATATATGACTCCGAAAAGTCAGAGGTGTGCTCTGGGATTTCAGCTCGCGACCAACGTAAATATGTTTGCATTTTAGCGTAATCGAAGCCTATAAAACGATGTTTACATTTAGTATAATTATGTAATGTGCGTAATCTTATAGACTGCTATATAAATATTTGTGTATGATTCAGTAATTTTTACCTAGTATAATGAACAATAATATTATGCTGTCCAGTGCCCAGGTAGTTATCGCAGAAGATTATTTCCAGACGCTCGACACAATTTTGCTGGCCAGCTCATTATTTCAAGCTTAGCAAGTATACATATATTCGTATGATCCAGAAATATTGTACCAAAATAATCATTTTTCTTATCCATTAACAAAACATGTATGAAAAAATATCTCATTTATTTTAGTAAACGTGTTTTGAGCTCAGACGTGAATCCGTTGATTTAGATAAGGATTTATGAGCGCAGTTTTGTATTCTGAGAACAAGTCGGTATTTTCGTCTGTGGAATGAATCGTTTTGCATAACTAAAGGTTAGGCAAGTTCATTCAAATAACGTTTTAATATTTTGTAAAGGATTCAACGAATACTTCAATCTGGTAAACAATAGGTATATTTTGACAGAGACTCCGTCTCTGCCTCCTCTTTTTATTTTTCGACAGTTGTATTTGTGTCATACACAGGTATTTGTTTCGGGTCTGGGTGTTTGCGAGACCGAAAAGTCTCTCGTAGGTTCTGATACCCATGACACAAGACTCGATCTTAGGGTGGGGTCAGGACTATGTATTTACACTGAACTACCATTATTAAAATAACTGAATATGTTCTTTTGCATACTCGTATCCGACACTGAAATAAAGTGGACACATAAATGCTTACAATAGCCCTTCTTTTTAAATATTCAAAGCGACTCATTGGAAGATGCCTACATCCACCGATCTCCTTGACTGATTCCTAGTTATTCATTGAAAAAAACAGAAACTTTTATTAATAGAATTACTCCAAATACCAAGTTATCACCTCGTTTCCCCTATACAGGTATCACCCTTCACATAACCTCAATCGGGAACCCTAAACAACCGCTGTGCCAAGCGTCGTGTTCCCCGAAGTGACGTGCGGGTTATTATTAGTCGTTTCAGGTGTTACCTGCGCCAACTGGGCTTCACGTCCGGCCACCAGGAAGTTGCATCACTGAACTAATTCTGAACCAGACGGACTCAATGAGTAACCGATGATGCTCGGCTATCCCTGGGATATCCTAGGAAAATAGATACCCTCAAGACTTGGTAAATAAAAGGTCAGGATTGTTGGAACTGTTACGTGTTTTATTTTTTGTTTTTAATTAATAAATTATATGTATAATAATAATAAAGTAAAGGTCAACAAGGGTCAGGTCAGAGTTCATGAAGATGTTGAAACTAATAGGTCAGGATCGAGCAAATTGGCAATCTATAGTCTGCCTATCCTACGGGATACAGACGTGGCATTGATGTATGTATGTGACAAATAATTAATATTAACTTTGTATGGAAAAGGTATTACACAATTTAGGAGCTTTAGACTCAGGTAGAGAGCATAGCATTTTGGGAAGGGTAACTTTGAAACGCGGGCTATTTTTGATACAGGAAATTTTATTGTTTCGCGTCAGCAACATGCTACAAGTTCGTTTGTTTATTTTTTATATACAGGAATATTTATTACAGAGCCTACAGAGGTACTTGTTAATCTTACTCTTATTTTATATATAACAAAACTTTCATACAACACTTGGTATTTTATCCAGATCTGAGTCACTGCTACCGATTTAAACAGCTGAAACCCTGGCACCATTAACAAGCCAAACAATCAACGAATATTACGTTAACACTACTAACAAAAGTTGTATTTATTTGAATTAAATATGTATTGTATAGGAACTGTACTGTACTGTATCAGCCCATATACGTCCCACTGCAGGGCCCGAGCCTCATTTGCAACCAAGAGTAAAATTGAGACGGGTTAGGCCATATAGTATAGGATCACGAACTTTAAAAAGGCCATCTTTTATAATTTTAATTTTGGTTAGTATGATTTAAATACTGCAGAAATAGATTATCATTAATTCTTCAATGTAAGGATTGGTCATCGGAAATATGAAACATCCAAGTATTTTAAACAAAAATAACTCTGATATCACAAAATTAACAATACAAGAACACAAGACTTTATTAACGAAAAAACTGAGCGAAATTCCCAAGAGCCTTGTTATTTGAAATTTATTCCACGTACGGTCGACACTAACCGACTCCAAATTGACTTTAATCAATAGAAAAGCACCAAGGGAAGCCATTATGTAACAGTGGTTTAACAGTTTCTAAGTGCGTTTTAAGGCAAATGCTTCTACACTCGTAGTTAATTCAGTAGACACCTTATATTTGTTGCAAATTGAGCTAAAATCTATAATACAATTATTTTTTCATGCCCTTATCCCCAATACTGGCGTTTACGAGAGAACAATACGAGTACAAAAGTTTTGCACCAAATTACATGGTATAAAACATGTCACCTCCCTCTTATGTATGTCGTCTCTTTTTATGCACCTATGCTTAGATCTTTAAAACTACGCAACAGATATAGGTAAATACATTTTTTTTAAATAGAAGGAGCGATTTAAGGGTAGGTTTTATATGCGTAATACATATACAGGATGTCCCAGTTTGTAAGAAAAATAACTGAATCTGGGGTGTAGTGGATTCAAAAAACATCTGCACCCAGGTGAAGCTGGAATGGGCCACTATTCTTGTATAAAGAAATCAAGAGTATCAGGCACAACTTAACTAATACTTCATTTCAATAACTTCTAAAATTCGCAATTCAACTAGTCAAATAAAACACAAAATTATCAGTTTCGTGTAAACTGTTTGAAGATACTGTGAGAAGTGTTTCAAAACCGTTACAATACTGCTAGTTCGGACTAAGGCTATTAAAACTAGTCTTTTGAATATTCATGGCACGCTACAAAATGATCCGAATTGCTGATAGGAATCTGAATAATATTAAGTAAATTCGGCAATCAGAAACTACAAGAGTGGTCCCACATTCAAGCCCAAAAATTATTCATTGATCCTACAAAAGTTATATATTGCACAGATTGAACACAAACAAAATTTTTCTACCAAGGTCTTACCCGATCATTTCCTAAATGATGTAAGCGCCATAAAACTGGCACTTTTAATTCAACTCTATTAACCTTTAACTGGTGTTTAATTTATATTTAGCACACATGCCAGCGGGAATTACCGCAAAGGTCGCGCCAACTCATGAACACTTACATTATAATGCCAATGCCGATGTAAATAGAAGCATTTTGATGTAGACCACACACGAAAATACACAGAAATATTTTTTGGGGTCCTCGATCGGGACAAAAGATTAAATGCTCTGATATAGGAATTTAGGCTCGAAAACACTGCTGGCATTGATAAAAAAATGTATCAGCCCATATGGCCTATGGACTATATGGCCTAACCACTCTCAATCGTACTGTCGATTGTAGAGTAATTGATAAAAAAATATATAGGGAAAATAATAGATTAGCAAGCGCTTAACTGCGGTATTAGCACCTTTGAATAACTGTTCCACCTGGCTAATGATACAGAGGAATACGAGAAGCTGCATTCAACCTTCAACACTGAATAGGCACTCAAAGAAGAAGAGAGTACTCCATAGTCGTTTTAGACAGGTGAATAACAGAACCAAAATTAATATTGTTTTTATTTTAGTTCAAACCCACTAGAGTTTAGACCCTCGTATCTAACCCACACTGTTTTGGCAAGCTCGCCATGACGTCATCGTAAATCCGTATTTACTTTAGTAGAAAGTTTTTCGTTAGTTTGTTTATTGATAAATGCGGTTACATTGGGCTCTCGTTGCATAAACACGCCACTTTCTACGAACACTAGTATAAACTCTCTATTTTGTATTTTATTGATCTAGGTTTTGCTTGTTGGTTTATCTGGATGTGGGAAAATGGAAATCTTCAGTATTACAACCCCATGTTATCAGTACTGGTGGTAGGGCTCTTGTACGTTAGAAGTCGGCTGGATAAGTACCACCGCAATGTCTATTTCTCCCAAAAAGGAGTGTAAATGCACTGTTGTGTGATTTGAAGGTTGTAGTCAGAGTAACCACAGGACATGTTGACACTTAACATCTTATGTTTTAGGATGGCGAACGCAGTGAATTGCCAAGCATAGCTTTTTGTAATCCATGGTGTTGTTTGGTTCTGCTACTGTCCATGAGCGGTCGTATTACTTACCATCAGTTGAATGGCATGCTCGTCTCGCCATTCATAGCAATAAAAAAAGGATATCTAGGAAAATTTGGTATGTTTCCATTTTTGTCATACTTGATACTAATCTCCTTTGGCATCAATATTAAAAAAATAATGAATGAATGGAAATCAATATTTTATGCTAATTTATTTTAATACTTGCTGGCAAGAACCCAAGAAGGCAGTACAAAATACTAATTGAATGATGCACTATGCAGTCCCAAAAATACTTTATGCACCAGTAAACTGTTCTATTTCGGTAATTAAGAATATTGTAAAATAAAAATAGTCAATACGTAATTGGAAAAAAGAGAGCGTGGTGGCATGTTGGTAAACGGACCAGACGCTGCTGCCAATGATCACGGTAATCGCGGGTTGGAGTCCCAGGGCACACCTTTGACTTTTCGGAGTCAGGTGTGTACTGATAGTCAATCAGAGAGTTTTTAGTCTGAGGTCAATCACCACGCACTTTAACGGAGAAGGAAACATCGTGACGAAACCTGCTATCAGGCGTGCCCTGCAGTGGGACGTATATGGGCTGATGCAGTACAGATGAAACAAATATATAATATAAAGTATATTATGGCTTAACTCTTTTCTGGGGTATATTCTCGTGTTGACGATCAGTGCACTTCCATTGGTGGTTCGTGTAATTGACAGCTGTCGATTTTGAATCTACCTTCATAATTAAACATTTAAATTCTAACAACACTTCATCGATATGGTCATTTGTGTAGGGAACTGTAAGGTCTTATTTGAATAAGGTGACACAACGGTTGCACGTATGAGATTCAAGGAAAATAAGAGGAAACGCACATCCGTCATGTGAATTACTAATGTGGTCATTATTCAAAGTGAAGAAACCTTATCATATTAGAAACAAAGAAACTGGCAGAGATTTATAAACAATGTATAATTTATTGATGCACAATAAAGCCATTGTAACAGACACGTAGATTAGTAGGTAGAACTTAGTTGCCGAACAAAAGAGAAATAGTCCGCGCTTGTAGGAGCTAAACTCTTTAGACAGACCCGGGTAATCAGCATGCTGGAATAATGAAATAAATTTAGGTAACATTAGAATACTGAAATAGAATATTCAAGTCGATTTAGATCTATGGCTATCTGTGTAATGCGCGCAATTCGCTCTGATAATATGTAGATAGATAGCCTACTCTTTGGTAAAGAACCAAACAAAAATATTGTGGACAAAAACTATGTGAACTGAAAGATCTCCACTAGAAGCTATTGTTAGAGAACATACGCCAATTTATCTTCAGTTATCCTTATCTAAGCCAAGTCAACAACATTTATTTCTATATTTACAAATTCCAATGTGAATGCTCTCAATTTTTGCAACACGACGTAAAAATGCGCGTTAGTCCAATTTCTGAGTATTGCTATGATCCATGTCGATGATGCCGGTGGATATGTGCCAAGTTTTAATATTAGCGCCCCCGATAGCTGATGTCATACACGCGAACAGTTTACGAAAACGAAATCATATTGTTCGTACGTTGTGTTTACGTTAAAATTGTTGTTTTGCTGGTCAGGACGATTCGTTTCCGATCGATTAGCGGTCACTGTACTGGGTGTAAAATTTATAGAGGTCCACGTAACTGTGTCACATTTCAATATCAGCGATTGTACATTTATATATGGGCAGATTGGCATAATTGTCAGTAACAACTAAATTTAATTTTACCATTTAATAATTAATCCTTTCATTTGTGAACATATTGATAGATATAGTGCCAATGTTATGTGGATCCCCAACATTTGTATTTTGTTTTTGGTATTAGGGCTCTGACCATCTTTTACCCTATATGTAACTGTTAAAGACAATCCAAACGATGAATGCTAGGTTTACTTTTCCTTATATCTGATGATATTTTGGTTTATACCAGTCTTCCTCTTCGTTTTTTTATTTCAAAAGTTAATGTGGTTACAATAATACTTCAGAATAATCTAGAACGACTCTCATTTCATCTTGTTTTGAAAACATTATCCATACAGATGCTGCTTTATCTTAGCTGACCTTTACGTATATTCTACTGTAGTTATCAAAATAATGTTTTTAATTGCATATTATTAGTACTATAAATATTATAAATTTTACAACAAATTATCATACTCTACTACGAAAGTGTGAAACTTCACCGCCGATTTCTTCATAAATCCGAACCAAGACTAATATTGAGTTGCTGACCTGTTATGTTTTAGTCAAGCAGATCGTTCTAAGACCGAGGTTATTGATAACTACGACACCGGCAACGTACATTACTTTGAAGATTATATTACTGTGTATATTTTATTAACGTTAACGTGCGTGGTAGCCTGATGGTAAACGGACCAGACGCGACTGCCAACATGTTCACGGTAGTTGAGGGTTCAAATCCCAGGGCACACCTCTGACTTTTCGGAGTCATGTGTGTATTGATAGTCAATCACCACACACTAAAACGGTGAAGGGAAAACATTGTGAGGAAACCTGCATACCATAGCGGTTTATAAGAATTTCTATGGTATGTAAATCCGCCAACCCGCACTAGGCCAGCGTGGTGGACTATATGGCCTAACCACTCTCCATCGTACTGTCGATTGTAGAGGGGGCCCGTGCCCTGCAGTGGGACGTGTATGGACTGATACAGATACAGTATATATTTTTATTATACATAAATCGACATGGGTATTGGAGACCGTATTGAGAAAACGATATCATCATTAGTCACAAGAATTTCACTACTAAAAGACTTTCTCAACATTACAGACTACTAGACTTTGTCTACCCTTTGCTCTTCAGCAATTCGCATGTTCCCTTGGTCATATAAACAAAAAAATATTAACGACATCAGATTTCAATTTAAAATTCGATGTATCGGTCTCTGTGACAAATTGCGTGAAAGCATGATTGAGTAGTTAATTCAATTGTATTTTGCATGTAAATACTATGAGGTAACTGTAGTTAACTATTGTATAGTTGATATCGCTGGTAATAGGCAAATTACATTTATATAACTGTTGTTTTACTTCCCTATTCTTTGTTATATATTGCGGTTGTTAAGTGGCTTACAAAATAATCAATTTCATGAGAATGCTTGTAATATTTGACTGTTTCGTTTGTATCGAAATTATACATGAAATGAAATGAAATTGGTTTATTAATCATGTGGGAAATTAAATAGCTCTTATGACAAGTCAATATAGTAGTACTTAATCTATTTTTACAAAATAATTTATTATATTATTATACAAATGTAAATCATCAATCATCATCAAAATATTCAGAAGGTCACCTGCTGTAAACAGGCCTCCTAGGATCTCCAAATCCATCTGTTGGATGAGGCCCTCGGCCGTAGCTAGGGGAGGGCATTGTGGGGCAATGCCCTACCTTGAAATCACAATGCCCTATCTTAAAAATACCAAAAACTAAGATACATTATTATAATTAACCCAACCAACTACCCAACAATTAATTATTACCTAACTCTCACTCATACGTGGATCTCTACATCCAAATCTGGAAGTTCAACCATCTACGTCAGTATACGTGGTGAATGGTGATTGATTTAGAAGCCCTTGCTTCGAGGGTAGATCAATTATGATATTCTTTTACTTCCACCCTACCTGTAACCAATGCTGCCCTACGTCAAATTGGACTCTAGCTGCGGCTCTGATGAGGCCTGCTTCAAGATACTTTCTGCTATCTTGTTTAGTTCGTCCTGATAATTGTGGGTTAACGTCTAATGTTCTACAATATTCAATAATGTATAGGAACAAAACTATAGTAAATTTTTCCAAGTCGACAATTTACACCTACTTCTTTGCTTATCGAACGCAAGCAGCTGTTGCTGATTTAATTTATAATAATATACATAGCTTATCTCAATACTTCCTGAATTACTTAAACAAAATGCAATAATAAGGAAACTGGCGTTTATATAATTTTTTTTATCTTTGCAATCTAGCTAATTTTACACTATCAAATTAAAATACGCTTTAAATAATACCTTCTTTCCATTCCCCTTACCCCCTACTACTCCCCCCCCGCCTACTCCCCTTATCTTATAGTGGTATCATTGTCCGAGAGGAATTGTTACATTTGATGAGTCTACTTTTTTTTTCATACAAATATGTCGATCCAACTGATTGACATCGGCCCCTTCTACGATTTTAAAGAGTTAGGTTATAGTCCACCACGCTGTTCTAATGAGGCTTGGCGTTTTACCTGAGATATTCTTGTCCCAAACACTTAAGTATGTAACTTTCCTTATATTCTCCTTCATCTTTAATTCTTAGGATTATTAAATCATTGCTGTTTGCATCATAAAAACTTCCATTGAAGAGTTTTGCAAAAGGAAAATCCTTGGCCTCGCCTGACTCAGTCCAGGGTTGGATGTTATGACCAATTTCGATGATGTTACAGACTCGTCAGTTTTGTGGTTAATAGCTAGCTAGCTAGGATTCGTGGGATTCAAAACATAAATATATGCGTCAGGTATTGATTCATTTATGTATTCATTTGAGAATGATCAATGACGTAGATATAATTATGTTGATAATTATTTTAGTGACGTGAGTATAGAAATGATTCGTTTAATACACATAGTGACCAAGAAACACAAGATTTTAGCATATTGGAATTCTTACGTCAGGTTTTCAATATTTCTAAAGACAGTTGATTTTTGCTAATATCACCAATAACTATTTAATCTTAATACAAAATAATCAAATAAGTACCTTTTTGCCACCACCTTCCTATTTTATTACCCGAAAGTTTTACATAATCAATACAAAAATCTCACCAACTAAAAACAACCTAAATGCAAGTTGAGGAAAAAACTAAAATAAAGTATAATTTCAAGATCCAAACACAAAACCGCAGCACACCAATATTGAGCATTCAAATAATTCGAAGTCTACTATAAACAATACAAAAATAGCTATGACTGTCCGAAGGTCCTTAATTCAATGAAATCCTGGAATTATCGAGTCACGTAATAAACCTTGAATGATGTGGTCTTTTTGTGCCCGTGGTCACGTAACCTGTTCTTCGTATTTATACATTTACGCATACTTGTATACTTGGCCGAATTTCCCAGGGTCAAAAAGTCAAGTGTTAAGGGAACTGTTTATAAATTGTAATTCCAATGAACATTTTAATGACGTTATCAAATTAAATGAAATTTATGTTTTGTCCTAATAAATAAATGATCCCATATATGACGTCTGCAAGGCATTGGCTAGTTGTTCGATTGAGAGGGTTAATTACCCCACCACGATGAGGGCTGGGGGACTTCATATGATATAGGTTTATTGATAAGTTTTCTGAGGATTTGAGGACTTGAGAATTTTCTTCAAAATTATAAACATATATATATCACATTGTGGAACGAAACGTACAAGGCGAAGCGTAGATTTCCTCGTTACTACCAGGACAACCTCTACCTACCCCTTCTGAGAAATAAGCGTGAGTTTTACGTTTGTAATTTGTTAAACTTCCTGATAATATACATTCTTATTGATTTTCTTATTCTTCAACAGTACAGTATCTCTAACCATATGGCTAATGTTTTGAAAGCTATACTCCTAAATAGGAAGGATGGGTTACATAACTCGCCTGCCCACGATCAGTCAACAGCTGTTGTGTAGGAGACCTGCATAAAAACGCGTGTAGGCGAGCGGATATTACTGAATGATCGGTCAAGTGGGATTTGTTATTGATTATTCTCAATAATCGTACAAGAAAAGATACTGTAGCTGTACCTCCTCTACATCGAGAATACGATTGAGAAGGGTAAGGTCTCCCACGCTGGCCTAGTGCGGGTTGGTGGACTTACTATAGACATTCTTACAAATCGCCATGCAGGTTTCCTCACGATGTTTTCCATTACCGTTATAGTGTTAGGTGACCATTAATCTGTATCTGTATCAGCCCATATACTTCCCACTGCAGGGCACGGGCCTACTCTACAATCGACAGTACGATTAAGAGTGGTTAGGCCATATAGTCCACCACGCTGGCCTAGTGCGGGTTGGCGGACTTACATACCATATAAATTCATATAAACCGCTATGGTATACAGGTTTCCTCACGATGTTTTCCTTCACCGTTTTAGTGCGTGATGATTGACTATCAATACACACATGACTCCGAAAAGTCAGAGGTGTGCCCTAGGATTTTAACCCGCGACCATCGTGAACATGTTGGCAGCCGCGTCTGGTCCGTTTACCAACAGGCCACCACGCACTTTTATTGCACTTGACTATTAATGTACACTATAAAATAAATTAATAAATACCCATTTCCAAGATACTCCTTAGAATCATTTAAGCCATCTAACCGTATAATAACGCTGTTACGCAAGGTGGGTGTACAGTGAAAACGAATTTACGGGCGCAAGCAGAGATAACATTTGATAAATTATAGAAAGTTGTGTGCTAAAGCTCAATGGAACAATACTCGCTTTCGACGTCGCCCCGGGCCAGTCTAGACTTACCGAAGTCTAGAATTGATAATAGTTTTATAGAGCATTATAAAGGTATGGATTTAGCCTGATTGTGGTCTCGAACTGTCAAATTGGTTACAAACCTAGGACACAACACTAAGTTTTAATTATTTTTACATTAGTATCGGTTACAGAAAACATCCTGACAAAACCTTTTTAATTTTAGGTGTAACCCATTTATCTGAACATCTGTATCAGCCCATATACGTCCCACTGAAGGGCACGGGCCTACTCTACAATCGACAATACGATTGAGAGTGGTTAGGCCATATAGTCCATCACGCTGGCCTAGTGCGGGTTGGCAACCCATGTATAGGTCTTTCATATTTGATTATTAAAATTCCTTTCACGTTATTTTTCGAAAACCTTATAAAAATAAGTAAATGCATCGATATCAATGGTAGTAATATATCATGAGTAAATTACTTTCCATACACACCAAAAAATAGCCTGACCAAACAAAATCATGAGTCCAGTATGTATCCAACACAATATATGTACGTATATCCACAGGACATCGAACGCTGGACCTCACTGTTCAAACACATATATGTAAAGCCTTAGTAACTAAGCAGATTTTTTCTAACCCTAGCAAGGCGAAAAATGGCAATGACAACAAAAAACAAGTTCCACCGTAACACACCGTAGTCTTCAGTCACCCGCTCCGTCCGACGTCGGCGCCATATACGAACTATAACGGCTTGGATACAGTTCCTACAATAAAAACTATACTACAATATTATTATACTACTTTGGAGACGCGACAACATTAGTTGAAACTGCTTAGAGTATCACCATAGGAATTGTAGAACAAAAATGATTAAATTATATTCAATAGTCAATGGTATAGTGACTGGATTTTTGGATTAGACTAGTATCTTTACAATATATTAATTTACAATATATTATTTTTTAATTAAGTGGAAAACTTTTGACCACCTTTAGGATTAATACAAAGGGACAGCCTTCTGGGCACGTTAGTGATCAATTTGCGTAGCGGTTAGGAGGCTTACTACGTCGAAGGTTGTAGGGTCAAGTCCGGTTGGGGTAATATTACTTAAAGATGTCTAAGTATATACATATAGTTAGGTTTGGGTATTTTGTTTGTTGAACGCTACCACACCATATAATGCAAGCAAGTCACGGGTGGATAATGTATTTACGTTAACTCTACCCTTGCATGTTAATGCTATTCCAAATACTAGCAAAATATTTCACCCACATATGAGCCTCGTACCGAGCATCAGTGATCGGAGGTTGCGCTCATAATACATATGTATCTAAGTATAATGCCCAAAAATAAAAACATACTAAAAATGAATTTATTGAGATAATAAAACATACATCGTTTCAAGCATTGATATCAATGTCATAAGTCAATGAATTCAAGAAATAAAATTAAAAGGCGTATCTTTAGCCAAGTAGGTACTTGTCTTTTTTAATCAATATGTAAATTGGGAATAACAAATAACATTCCAAAATTGATTCCAACGCTATTTTAAATTTATTTCCTTTCTAATTTGGTAACAAGTCCACGTATAAAATTTTATTTAATCCGTAGCTATAATTTTTGGTGGATCATAATTTACCTAAGTCGTATTTAAACCATAAAATATTAACATTAAAAGCAAATATTGTTTTATCGTTTCTACATACCAAGTATATTACAGTTTAGGTGAACTATAATCTTTGTACCTGTCTTACCTATTAACATTCGCGAAAAAATAATACGTCTTTCGAAGGTCGTAAAAATTCACTCACCTCTATTAAAATTATCCTTCACTCACAACACTTAAACACAAACAGCACAAAAACCTACAATAACATAACAAACACAGCGTACGAATTAATTATTTCATTTATATTTTATAATTTATAATTCGATTATTCGTCAAGTCGAAATACATGCGCGTTTACGTTCGCGCGCGGAATGATGTTGCGCGCGCGCTCGAATGAGGCGCGGGAAAACGTGAAACGGAAATAGTCGCCACCAGTGACTCAGTTTGAGATCACCGTAAAATCTAAACAAATTACACACATTAAAATTTATTTCTAGATTATATTACAAATCATTAAAAAGTATAAATTTTAGCAATTAAATGAAATTATACATAAATAACAGGAAAATTGAAAAACTCCGAAATAAAGAACTATCTAGCTTTATCACATTACTTTGATTGAAACTGTAATTTATCATTTGTGTAATGAGCATTTGAATCTTGTGTAAACAATACAAATACTGCAGCTCAGAAAATCATGAATAGGTACGACACATTTATTATATTATTTACACATTATAAGATACATCCCTCCAACTTCATTATACCAGGTGCAGATGGCGCTGAACAAAAATTATTAACAACACATAGCATTTAAAAAAATACTAACCTTATCTTACCAAAACTTTCCTAACTAAAGCGCTAGATGTCGCTGTCAGAAACAACTATTTAATTTCTAAATACTGGCGTAGTGGCACCTGCAAAATATATGTGAAGTCTTTGATAGTAGGTTCAAATCTCAAATTGGGAGATCTATTTTGTATGAGTTTTTCGGCTTGAAAATTTCATGAGCAGCTTAGGAGTTTAATTTGTCGCAAATAGATAACTCTACTCTTAATACATTTTGGTACCTACTCGAAAAAGCTGGGCGACCTGTGATTGCCTCATGGCGATTGACCGTTGAGATAACGACCATGACAAAGTAATCCGTGATGATGATTTTAAATTGGTTACGACCTGATGAATATCTTCGGGTCTAAAGAGTAGAATTCTTTGAATTGAGTAGGATTTCAAAGGTTATTTTTGCAATAGGCTCAGTATTAAAGTTAAACTATAGAGAGGCAGAGAAGAAGGGGGGTTGGGGAGGGTGGGGGATAATTAATATCCATGTAAATACTCAATATCATCGGCAACTTTTAACCAATGTAAGTGATTTCTTGTCATCAGAAAAAATATATTGTTATACATAATATTGTTTTCCTTGTGGGACCACCTCTTCGTCATTTAAATGCCTATCACCAATGACGTTTTACAAACATCTTAGCCTATCACCACTAAAAAGCCACAAACAACTACATTTTCTAATGAAGTATAAAAACCGATTTCAAAACAAAAAAATGCGATAAAGTAAAAAATACCACTGCAAAACAAAAATAATATTTATTTCAATATGAGTACTTGTACATGGGGATTTATGTATTGCAATGAATGGCGAAACGAGCATGCTGTTCGCCTGATGGTGATGGTGATGTCCAGTAGTCCCATGTCTGGCTTCAATGTCCTTCAATCAGAAACACAACAGTGTATTTGCACTGCTGTTTGGACGGGGGAAATAAACATTGCAGTTGTAAACACTCAGGTGACCTCTCACATATGAGAGACTTACCACTAGTAGCTGATTGACTTGAATAGTCAACAAATCAAAATATATGGGTGCAATGGACGGATGGCATTGTCTGTACTGTAACAATAGGACTAATACTCATCATATTTATTAATTAAAGCTAACCATTGACTTATATTCTACCATTGATATCGATGAAGCTAACCTATTATTTAACAATTGCGAACCTTATCTCTAGCCTTTTTGCCGTTTTACAGGACGAGAATATCTATACCAATTGTTGTAATTGCCTATACCAATTTTTGTAATTTTGGTAGGATATAAAAAATTGCGTGAGTAAAATAATCAATGACTCACGTCGCCACCGAGGGACGCTTAGTATTTGTCACAAAACCTAATTTAGGGTGACGTATTATGGACTAGGGTAAATAGGGTGCCGACACGCCACACAGCCTTGTGACTATGGGCGCGGTTTTAAGGAACCCCAATGATTTTATATTTCTTTTTCTTTATCAATTGGATAAAGGAAAAGATCACAGCTGCTCATAAACACCTACCATAACGGAGTGTAGGTGTGTTGACGACCTTGCATAAGGATTTTTTTCCATTGAAATAGTAACAGCTGTCAAACTGGCTATGAATGGTGAAGAAATTGCACTAACTGGCCTAGTTGACTATGCTTTAGATAACCCCTCACAACGTTGGGAGCCTGTGCTCAGAACTGGGATAACTAATTACACACGAATTGGGTTTTTAATCAATTACTGTTCATAAATATTTGTAATAAGATAATTTGTAAGATTATTGAGCTGTCACATTAATATATTTATTTCACAGCCTTCGTAACACAGTTAAAAATACTGGCTGAGACTAGTGAGGCCAAGGGTTCGATTCCCAGACCGACACAAATCTTTGTAAAAATATTTATTAAGTATGATTTCAGGTTTCATTGTAGGATATAAAAATCCCAATTAGTTTTTGTTACCCCATTTATAACTCATGTGTAAGTACTTAATTAGGTACTTGATGTTAATTATAGAGCTGCAAGTCGGTGGTCTTTGATATTTAAATCAATATTAATTATTATTGTATTTACTAATGTTTACATGTATCTATTCGTATTAAAGTTATTTTTAAAGTAATTAACGAGGATAAAAATGTTACCACCGGACCTTAACTGAAAAAGTACGGAGCCACAACCGAAACTTAAAAATGTCGTTAAATAAAACATTACATCACTGGGTAATTTTTAATAAATAACCCAGAAAAGGCAATGAAATATGCGTCAAAAGTTTAAATAGCTCTGCAGGCCAGAGACCGTACGGCAACGGCGTACTACCGTCTGCCGTGTACACACACTGTACAAACTTTTCACAGTGTGCGTACGAAAGCGGTTATGTAAAATTAACGGACAAGTACTGATATTTCAGCATTTGGGCTTATGAATAGTACTTAGATTTAATTTTATTAATAAGAAAATCATGGTGTCATTGAATATTTTTAGTTAAAAAGTAGAAATGTCAGCATAAAACCATCCAGATTGCACACGCACACAAACAAGATGGCCGTGTGTGAGTAATGGCGGCGGCAGACGCCGGCACAGAATAATAACAGAAGTCAAGCTTGTGTATGTACTTCACTTTTGTTGCCACACTCACACTACGCTCGGCGTTCGCGCAAGGGTTGTTAACTCTGGCTTATGCGAAAACACGTATCGTGTTAATAGCACGTATCGTTTGATTGAATTTTTAAAATGAAAATATACAACACACAATAATACAATAAATAAATTTTAATTTTATTTATGAACTCGCTGAGAATGTTTAAGTCATTATTCTAAGTTTTTTTAAATTGTATTTGTATAATATACGTTTCTTTTTATGAAATTTATATTCAATTATTATAATCTGGTGTTTTATATACAAGTGTAATAACTTTTATTCATTTGCTCCGTCTTTGCACAAAACATCTCACTATTTGCGTGTTCGAAGCGGGTGACACTCGCGCTCCCAGTGGTCTCGACTGGTTTGAAATACATATGGGTCGTTCGCGATTGAACGGATCAAATAAACCAGCTCGCAAGAACCACGCGATCGATTCGATCTTTACGTACAATAAAACTCGTTCATTCGATCGATCGCGATTGGAGAATCGCGTTGGTTCAAGCGAACCGAGAACCGAGAACCGAGAGCCGAGAGCCGAGAGCCGAGAGCCGAGAGCCGAGAATAATGGTTCGCGGCTCGCGAGCCGTTAATGTCCTGTGAAGTGCGACCCGACCCGAGTCGAGCCGAATCAAGCCAAACAAACGTTCGGACTTCATCGGTTTTAGAGACGAATACAGACACTAAATAGTTCGAAAATAAATGACAAGGTTAATATATACTTTGAATGATAGTCTATAAAGTTTATTTTGCGTTACAATTTTATGCTACCTATTAACTTTTTGAGTGAGTTGAAGTTATTTACGTCTTGATTTATGATTACTTGCGAATTGTGTTTGAAAAAAGAAAATATTGTCATTAAGTAATAACTCGTTTTTGTTCGTTTTTCGTAATTAGTATTCCATTGTCCTAAGAATTTGTCTATTACGTTTCTTGTAAAATTATGTTTCGTGTGTTTCAATTGTAAAAGTGATATTTTTGTGTAAAATAATAGGTAATATGAACTTTAAAACGTTTACCTACCTATACTTCTACTTAGGGCATATTCATTTATATCAATGAATTAAACGGAACCAATATTTCGATTGATCGAGTCATTTGAACCGGTTCATTTTATAGTTAGATCAGTATTGATCCGGGTCTTAAAAATTGAACGAATTGCACATTGCTAGTTTGAAATATCGTGTCGGTGAACGCTTTCAATGTGTGCGTTGATTTAGCGCGCTTTGTATGGAGCTTGACTTCTGTTAGTTTAGTATTCTGTGACGCCGGTCACACTGCGAGAGTAATGATTTTTAGTGATGTGATTGTATCGATCTCGTTTTCCTATAATTATTGTAATTGATGTAGTAGGAATAACATAGTATGAAGTATATTAAGATTCATAAATGTTTATATAAAATAATTTAACAGTGAAAACAAATATGATGAAGGATTTTTTTGCAAAAAAAACCCCTCAACATAGGGCTTCGAGTTTTACAAACGACGTAGACACTATTTTGGTACAGTGTTTTGCGTATATTTTAGATAAATTTATAAAATAGTTGGTCTGATGGGTTGCGGTTGAGGTACATCGTATTGCATTTAAATTGAATTTGATTGAATTTATAAAGGATTTGAAATTTAATTCAAATCTTATATGTTTAAATTATCTTAATAGGTAAAGTTATATACGTGAACACAAAGTATTGCAATCAATTGCCTACTTTAAAATTAATTATATTTGAGATTTTGATTCGGTTTCCCAAAAAATAATTTCAATTTAAAAAAAAATGAATATCTCTAATCCCAAATTTATTTATATTCTAGAATGTACACTAAATAAATGTAAAAATAATTATTGATTTTATAATAATTTTATTTGTGTTTATACCACGAAGTTAATAAAATATGTGTTATGCCTTCACAAATAATTGTTTATATCTATTGGAGCTTTTCTTACCTTTGTTTTTACATTGCCCTTTCTTTCTCCTTTTTTTATATCCATCCAAATGTTGTTTGGTAGAGATCGCTTATAAGCGATAAGACAGCCTTTTTTACATTTAATATATGTTATTTCTTTATATTGTTATGTTCTTTTTGTTTGTCTACATTATAGATTAAATAAATAAATAAAATATTCATACTGAAAATGAGCCTCAACCGCCTAATTTAGCTCTAAAACAATTTAGCTCCCACAAAACATGCACACTGTTGATACATCACATCGAAATATAGTAAAGCATATTAAAATGAAAGAAAACGTGCAAATACTGATTTTTGTGCAAACGGAAGTCGATATCGAGAATATTGACACCTACATACATCACTTGTATCGACTATCTTCAGTGAATCACCAACCCACATATTCCCGCAATGGTGATATAATGCAGCTTTTTCCTTATTGGTCAATCCACCCATGCGGCATTCGAACCGACCAATCACGGCTTAGCACGGGTAGCGTCGCTCCCCGCGACAACCGTCGTATATAAGCCGGTTTAACGGTCGCCGACGTATTCACATTCGTTCGGCAAGCCCCATAACCGGTCGCGCTGAACGACGACTGATTTGATTAATTTATTTCTATTTAACTAAGTTCAACAAACTCAATACAAAATGGTGAGTACATTTTCATTACTATTCTAGATTTTTTAATCTCGCGAAAATCCAGTGTTAAATATAGGTTAATTGTAATTCTAACGCAAAGTGCCGGGTGGACACGCCACCATTTTGTCGTCGGCGTATTAGGCGACCATGTTGAGATGACATTTGCCTAGTCTTTGTAACTTGATAAGAAGTGACTTTTCTATTGATCCGATAGCAGATTTAAAATTTTGGTGTTCTAAAATAGCAGTAATTTGTTTTCGTGTATTTTGTCGTTTATTTAGGGATAATCTCGCGTCCGTGGCACTGACTTGCGCTCTGGTTCAAGGATGCCGGGTCAGTTCACCACGCCCTATCGATTCGATATTACAATTCAATTTCTTTTATTACAAGAATAAATCTCTTTGTAAAATTCATATAGTTTTTGCCAAATCATTCCGTTATTGATCGGTGACGTGGGGCGTGTCGCGTGACCTCATTGCTTCGGCATTTCACATGACTTATTAAATACGTTTATAGTCTTGTGAATAGTACTGAGTACGTGTAAATACAATGCCGGCTTGACTGTCGATGAAGAAAGCCGTGCTTTCACTTGCCTTTCAATTATAACGTTACCTACTTTTACTCTGTAATAGCGCGGATGATGGGCTCAATTAAATTTTGCGATAAAAGTTCGATAAGATGAAAGTAAAGATACCAATCCGAATTAATCTAGGTAACCTCGAATTCTTTTAGAAACACAAAATATTTTTCTTACATGTGTTTCTTTTGATTATTGACGGTATTATTTCTGTGTCCAATAGCGTGAGTGCATCTCAGTACACGTTGGCCAAGCCGGAGTCCAGATCGGTAATGCCTGCTGGGAGCTGTACTGCCTTGAGCATGGCATCCAGCCTGATGGCCAGATGCCCACTGACAAGACCATCGGGGGCGGTGACGACTCCTTCAACACCTTCTTCAGCGAGACCGGCGCCGGAAAGCACGTACCCCGTGCTGTGTTCGTCGATCTTGAACCCACTGTAGTTGGTTAGTATTGAACTTCGACGAACTGTTTTACTACGTCTAGTTGCGGATTCGATTCCCGCACGAAAAAAAAACAATTTTGTCGGATCGTGAACTATGATACTAAGACATAACAAAGTGTTTATTATCCACTAACCAATGTTAATTTTTTGTCAACAGATGAGGTCCGTACCGGCACATACAGACAGTTGTTTCATCCAGAACAACTTATCACTGGTAAGGAAGATGCTGCCAACAACTACGCCCGTGGTCACTACACCATTGGCAAGGAAATCGTAGACTTGGTGCTCGACCGCATCCGCAAGCTCGCCGACCAATGCACAGGCCTCCAGGGCTTCCTCATCTTCCACTCCTTCGGTGGAGGTACCGGCTCAGGTTTCACCTCCCTGCTCATGGAGCGACTCTCCGTGGACTACGGCAAGAAGTCCAAGCTGGAGTTCGCCATCTACCCCGCCCCCCAGGTGTCCACCGCCGTCGTGGAGCCCTACAACTCCATCCTGACCACCCACACCACCCTGGAGCACTCCGACTGCGCCTTCATGGTCGACAACGAGGCCATCTATGACATCTGCCGCCGCAACCTCGACATCGAACGCCCGACCTACACCAACCTCAACCGTCTGATCGGTCAGATCGTGTCCTCCATCACCGCGTCTCTGCGTTTCGACGGCGCCCTGAACGTGGACCTCACCGAGTTCCAAACCAACTTGGTGCCCTACCCGCGTATCCACTTCCCTCTGGTCACTTACGCTCCAGTAATCTCCGCCGAGAAGGCTTACCACGAGCAGCTTTCCGTCGCCGAGATTACCAACGCTTGCTTCGAGCCCGCCAACCAGATGGTGAAATGCGATCCCCGTCACGGCAAATACATGGCCTGCTGCATGTTGTACCGTGGTGACGTCGTGCCCAAGGACGTGAACGCCGCCATCGCCACCATCAAGACCAAGCGCACCATCCAGTTCGTGGACTGGTGTCCTACCGGTTTCAAGGTGGGCATCAACTACCAGCCACCCACCGTCGTGCCCGGCGGCGACTTGGCGAAGGTGCAGCGTGCCGTGTGCATGTTGTCCAACACCACCGCCATCGCCGAGGCGTGGGCCCGCCTGGACCACAAGTTCGACCTCATGTACGCCAAGCGCGCGTTCGTGCACTGGTACGTCGGTGAGGGTATGGAGGAGGGAGAGTTCTCCGAGGCGCGCGAGGACTTGGCTGCGCTCGAGAAGGACTACGAAGAGGTCGGCATGGACTCCGCTGAGGGCGAGGGTGAGGGAGCCGAAGAGTACTAAGCCAGCTTATATGTTTATGGCACACTCGCACCGATACATTCCCGGTGATTGAAATAAAAACGAATACGTTCTAATTTTGTCGTTTGATTCAGACATTCTTTATACACTTACACAAAACCCTAACAACAAACATAGCCGAATGCACACCTCGTTCTTATAACTTTTCTTTAGTTATTTTATTTTCATATCAATATACTGAACTACATAATATTATGATGACTCAATGAAACTTGTCAATAACAGCAAAACAACCGTTATTGGTTGTCTGCAAGTACATTTTTGACGAAGAATTGATTATTGACTGATGTATTATCGGTAGTTTAATAGTACAGAGTAGGTAGATAGGTGTTGTAAAAATATAGAATGGTCACATAGGATACATTCCACATAAAAATGTGGCTGTGGTAATGCCTATTTTGTTGAGCTAGCATGATTTTTTTCCTGGTATCGCGGTGTTCACAAAGCAGTTAGTAGATGAACTAGGTACATAGTCTATCGATTGATTAGTCTCGACAGGTGAAAAACTACTGTCGATAGACGAGTAACGAGTTCCATTTCTCATATTCTTTGTATCGTGATCACATAGCTTAGCTATTTACATAAAGTTAGCTTTTTACATAAAACTTCCTACTTTAATTTGATCGAAGATAATTTGGGATGGGTGTGGTAGTGTAGCAACGCAAACATCCACATTCTATGTCCACATATAATATAGGTACATTTCATGTGGACCTGCGCAGGTAATTGTTATCGATCTGTCATTCTGTCTGTTCGAATAAGCTCCAGACTAGCCTACGTGACGCCTGAGGGACAACGTTTTTATAGTTATAGGTTTTATCGTTTTATCACATATACATATACGTTTTAAGCTTTTATTCGGTACCTATGTAAAATAATGGATACCAACTGAGATCGGGAATAGAAGTTTATGCTTACTGCACTGAATACCTAGGACATGATAGTTACATATTTCTATTGCACCACGCACTATTTAGTAATGTTAATTTCCGAGTGGTCCCGTATAAGGGCAGCCCAGAATACTTTTCTTGATCGGTAGGTAGCACACTTTAATCCGGCGAGCGACTTGCTCATCGTCATGTACGCTAGGAAAAAGAATTTGAATGTAATAGATAAGGAAAAGACGGAGAAACAGTACATAAATAATAGTCCTTAATTACTTTCTTGATTTAGCCTTGATTGAGCACTGTCATGTCTATTTCAGTACAGTAACAAAGTTCATGACATCTACTCTAAAGATAAGATAAACAGCAGGTAACAAGTACGTAGGCAGATAAATCGCTTGACATTTGAATACTTGTCTGATAAGTCGTCGAGATGCAATGTGCTTACGTGGGACGTGCCGACTTTCGATTTTATTTCTTATCAAGGAGGATTACCCAGGTTCAGGATTGGACTGCTCAACCAGAGATCGCGGGTTCAGAGCACATGTCAGTGTAATGGTAACCTTCTGGATGCAGTTCATCTCTATCAGCCCGCAAACATGTTGGCAGCCGCGTCTGCTTCCATACCAACTGTAAGTGAGGGTTGAGAGATTATACCTGAGTATACAAGAATATTAGAATGCATTAGGTGGGTTAAAGATTGTGTTTAGAATTTAGGCATTGAATACTCTTGACACGACTTAATTTTTCACTTCACTGAGCAAAACTTATCACAAAGAAATCTAGAATTCATTGTATAAAAAATCGATTGATTTGAATAAAAAGTTCGTCGCCATTATGTAGGCGTCAGACATGGCGCCTTTACTTCCCGCCAGCCATATTTAGCTAGGCTGTATGATCGGAACAACTTGACAACAGACAGCCCACGTAGATGATGTAATGCCGACAGGCTGCATTGAGTCCAAGAACATTGTGTTTACAGTAAGTAGGCGACGGTGACATCACAAACCGATGCGAACCACTTTTCACGGCCGTCTGTGCCGTACTCATGTCTATATATGGAAATGTGGTTGTTATTCATGAATGATATCGGTGTGTGATTTAATTGTATTATTAACGTTTATTACTATATTTTCCGTTTTGTGTCCTTGATGTAAATGAGAAACACCATTTAATAAACATTTAAACAAATAATTGATATGGAATGAAATAAACTTACCTACTTATTTTAAGTACAAATTGACTCACCCTTTTCGATTTATTGGGTAGTGGCCATGGGCCGTTCGACTGCCAACTACCCACCCTGGACCTATTAGTTAATTTTAATAAAAGTTGACGTCAGAATGGTGACTTATATGTTATGGCCGGGATCCCTTTATGGGAGAATCCATAGAAAGTAACTTTTATCTGATAATATGATTATATATTGTTTTGACTTTTATTGTAATACAATTAGCTAATCGTTTATCCAATATGGTACATTTTTAATGATCCTGTGCCATCTATCGAAAAAACTATAGCACAACTATAGGCAATATCGTTTTTGATACCTACCGAGTTCATTAACCCAAGATTATTTTAATAGATATTTAATTACCTACGCGTGCTCTGTGCTTCATTTACTTACATAGTACCGACACTTGCCAGAACAATTGATGGTTATCAATGGACGATGGTAGCAAGATAATATTGAAATTGAATAAGATGCCTCGTTCTTAACGATGGAGTACCGATTTAGCATTAAAATAATCCAAAATGCACAAGGGAAGGTTTTCTATTAAACAAGCGACAACCAAGTCCACTGATGTGCTGCGATAAATGTTTCGAAAATACCTATTTTGTCGCACACTTTTAGTGATCTGTAAAATAATACCTTTATCTTATGGAATAACTGCCATATTAAGTAGTTATAATTATAAAAAATAATACACCCAACATTCACATACGTATTACTGACCCCACATTAACAACGAGTCTTGCGTCGTGGGCCGTGGGTATCAGAAACTACGAGATACTTTTCGGTCTCACAAATACCCAGAGCCAAAACAAGTAACTGAGGATCGCACATTTGTCTCGGTGTGAGATCGAACCCGTGGCCTCTCGTTTCACAGTCGGCGTTTAACCAACTGCGCCGCGGAGGCTGTCTAACAAATAACTTCCACTCTCTTTGTGCCTTTCTCATTATTTCTTGAAGTTTTAAGTATTGTATTCTGAATGCTGTGTTTCTTAGTCTGTCCTGACATGAATGAGTTGTTTGCGTGGGCGGGTTTGCCCACCGGGGTACTCAAGGCCGTCGTGTTTAAAGCATTATTTTGATAGAATGAGTGGCAGGAAGAATATCTGACGATATCACAAGATTCACGTCACAATTGCTCGCGAATTGTCCATTTAATGTCAGATGGAATGTGATTGAAAGTGATTTGCTAACAGTCGCTCCACTGCTCTCGTGACATCGTAATGGACTACAAATTGTGAGAACGATAAGTACTCCAATTTACAATACTGGTAATTCTGGGTAATCAAATGTACGAACATTCTTTACTGAATCCTTAAAATGTTATAAATTATTTAGATTCAGGCACTTTTCTTTACCAACCATTTCACAATGCTGTCTTCACCAGAGAAGAACGGGCAAGAAACTCTAGCGGTGCTCCTTTTAAAATAAGTTTATAATGTTCAATTCAGAGCAGTTCACAAATGATTTATAATAATCGATTGACTAACAATGATATTGTGACAGTTTCCATTCTAATACATTAAATATTTTTATAATACTAGAAGGTGAAGGTGTTAAATATTCCCAAGCCTGCCGGGCTGAAAAGTTAAACACTGGTATCAGTTTCACGGCTTTCATTTAAAGGTATCGGAAGGTGAGCTAAACAGCTATAGCCCTTGTTCAAAAAAAAGGAGTTGAGTCCACTGTGTAAGGAATGGTCTTCAGGTTGTGATACGGCCCTCTCTTTGTATCTGAATAATTATACTTCTAGGAAGGGTTTTTTTCAAAGAATGAAATTCCATCTCGTTCCGTAAAAATATCATTCTCCAATTGTTTAACTTATACTACGTTTCACGATATCAATCACACGCCAAGACATCAATCAAAAGACCAAAGTTTTACATTTTGAACTTAATCATTCCATATTTCGCATTTTCAATCTATTGCTTTTTAAAACACGCCAATTCAATTGTTAACTTAAGCTTGAATGAGTATCTACCATCGATGTCAATGAGAATATAAGTCAATGGTATCTTCTATTTAATATTATTGTCACAAACATATTAATTTTGAGAAAACCATCTTAAGTAGGTACTAAAATTCAACCTTACAATTATTGTATCCTCGAATTTATTATGAGTCATGACACTTTATTACTATGAAAACAATAATTGTAGATAATAGATTACACTTATTATTTAAGTCGTTTAAAGATTAAATATCTTGGAACGTAAAACTTATTGAGTGTTTATGTTTTTCCTTACAGGATTTGAAGTGGACGGGGTGTGGGCAGGATAGCCTAACTGGCCTTTTCTAAGGAAATATAAGATAATCTGTTATACCTTTGGAACCACTGTTCATTCAGGTTTATACTTAGGTCTTTTAGTATATGAAGTGTGGGCGGGATAGTTCTAATCCAAACTAGCCATGTTCATAAGGGGCGATGACCGGCAATATAGGTAAGTATTTAGGAAAACGCATTAAAAATGTTCTGTAAGTCATTTAACGATGCAGTGAACGTATCTAATCGCGAACACGGAATTGGTCTGTCGATGGAAGTCGAGCTATTTTCAGATGTTTGTGTGAGATTGGGGTCTTTGAACTGGCGGTTAAATTTAACTGCGCCATCCCGCGTCGTCTGCTTTCGTTACGGTATTCTTTTTTTGCTTCGTACTGCAGAATTAAGATCATAGCTACTTTTTTTTTTATAGTGTTATTTTTCTTTACGTTTCTATTCAATCATGTTTTCTACTATTCATAAGATACTCAGACTCATAGGGATAATGAAATGGAATGGTTTATTTTTTCTATAATATTAATGAATTATAAGCAGTAGTTTAGAGCCAATGCATACGTATTTGGGACAGCAAGCCATGGAATATAGAATTTCCTAACAAAGTAGCTTAATAATATGCATGTACCGTTTTGTGATATACAGGGTATATCAAGACTGCCGACTACGAAGCCGGATGGTAGTTTAAGCGACTTCAGACACAATGCAACAGAAAATGTTGGAAAAGAAGCGATTATTTTTTTTGTTACTTTTTTTATATGGTCGTATTTGGGTGGTAAATACATTTTTTCGTAAAATAACAGTGTATACCCTTTTATTTATAAAGACTCTAAGGTATAAAGAATTATTATTTTAGCAAAAACTATGGATTTACCACCCAACAATGTCGATATTTAAAAAATGATAAAAAAATTGTCGCGTTTCTTAGCAGTTGCATTGTTTTTGTAGTCACTAAAACTACCACCCGGCTTCGTTTTCGGTTGCAGTCTTGAGATACCCAGTATAATATTAAAACATTTTGACTACAATGTTTTACTGAATACACAAGAGTGAGTACATATTCAGAATTTTGGCACGTAGCCTATTATATCTACAATGGAGGGATATAAACAACGTAATGGAACAAATTCATTTTAACACCAGAACCTACAGTCTCGTGCATATGTTAATTAAACCAAGTTGAATTATCAAAATAAAATTATATACATATATGCACATCGAATTGAAAAGGTCCTTTTTTTATAAGTCGAATAATAAATAAAATCTCTGACAAAACGTCGACGTAAAACACGCAATTATATTTTGTCAACATTTTCCTTGATGCGTAGGTAACAATCACAGAGTACTTTGGTAACAATACTTATTTTGATTCAGAGAAGTGAATACATTTAGCTTTATGTTATTTAAAGAAATGTTGCTACTTGCTAAATGAATCATTATTTGTTATGATCTGAGGTCCGTACTCATTGCATTCTAAGAATTTATTCTATGGATCCAATGGAGAAATATACAGAATTAAAAAACAATCTTTGACGTAATAAAGTTTTTTTTTGAAATGTTTGGCGAGATTGTATGTCATTAACCAGATGGTAAGCGATATGACCACTCAGAAAGTAGCGAAACCAAACAACACCGCGAATTACAAGAAATGCTTGGCATTCCTCTACGCTCGCCATCCTTAGACATAAGTCTTATTATGTCCTCAGTAGTTGCTTTGGCTTCATCCTTCAAACCGAAAGACATCTATGAATTTGCCCTGCCGTTTGACGATATGTGTTGTATCATGGAATGTATTTAAAATTAAAAGATTAATGTTTATAATATATTCAAAACCTTGAAATATCAACTGGAATAATTATATTAATTATGATGTCATATTTCACGTGAATTATTAAGTTTGTATTTAAAAACAAATGAGTCATCAATCTATGTTTAGATATTTAGTCATAGGTATAGTTCTCATTTCAACTTGTCATCGGCATTTTCCTGCACGTACGCAATTAGAATCAGGTTACAAGTTTAAATTTAGGGTGCTAGAATTCTAGCTTTGATCACCACCAAACATTGTGCCCCCACCAAGCCGAGTAAAAAAGCGGCACAGCCGTAACATCAATTTCTCGAAGCAGTTTAGGCCATTTTAAACCCCCTAGAACTTCGTTGTGGATAAAACTAGAAGCTTGAAATTCCAGTAACCGAGCAAGCATTGTATGAAAAACCAAGTCCCGAAACTCAGTTTTTCTACCGTAACAAGTTGTGGCATCCATGTAATACCAAGTCGGTTAATTCAGTCCCTGCTTAAAGGACTGTGTCTTGCGAGATAATAATGGTTTTATAGATTTACGCGAATTTTACATATTGAAACTAACCTTTAATAGACCTTTTATTGCTTTGCAGATTTCGTAGTTATGGGCGGACTGAGATATTAATGATGCGCTCAGTGACTGTAACAATTTAACTACCCTTAATTTACAATTATGAAATTAATTATCGGATGTATTTGTTAATTATGTGGGAAATAAGAGGACACAGTAATGTCTAATTTATTTATTCGTTATCATATGAAACACTTTCTAAAGAGTTGTGTGCCATTCTGCTTACGTGGTACCATCAGTTCGCTTTATTTAAATAACACAACTAATTCGTTCGTAACATTTTACACACATAATGTTTTAATATTAACATGTCATATTCACATTAATCCTTATTTCATTAACCTAAAGAATAAGTGAATTTCTTAAGTTTTTATTCATAAAACTTAATTAATAAGTATGAAATCAGCCTCAATCAAATAGTTTTACAAGATGGACGAAACTTAAATTACCTGCCAAAATATAGGTATATTTTCAACAAAATATTGTCATATTTATAAAGAAGAACGGACAAACAAAGCGTGCAACTAATAATATATTTTCTTAATTTTTCATGATTTTTTAAACATAGATAATTTATATACAATTAAACTTATTTTCGCAAAATAATCATTATATATCTTCATCATTATCAGCCCGTATACATCCCACTGCAGGGCACGGGCCTACTCTGCAATCGAGAGTACGATTGAGAATGGTTAGGCTATATAGTCCACCACGCTGGCCTAGTGAGTGTTGGCGGACTTTACATACCATACAAATTTATACAAATCGCTATGGTATGCAGGCTCACGATGTTTTCCTTCATCGTTATATCGGTTCAAATCCCAGAGCACACTTCTGACTTTTCGGAGTCATGTGTATTGATAGTCAATCATCACGTACTATAACGGTGAAGGAAAACATAATTATCATACTCAGCAAAAAATGTCCTATGCTGAACATACTAGAAGAAGAATGAAGTTTTTTAAATTCTTTGTGTAACCTAGGCTTCCCTCAAGGATTTCCATAGCCACCCTTCGATCAAATATACACTAGATACACAGTTCCCTATAAAAGTTCTGTTAAAAAGTGGCACCGATGCATGACATGAAAAAAAGTAAACAAAAAGATCACATGTTCCAAATATATTAACACAAATTCCACCTTATTCCTGGAGCTTAAAGTAGCTTTTCAAATAATATTTTCTAAAGTTATGCGACGTTTTAGAAGCAACGGTCGGTGCGTGACTGAAGGCGAAAGGGTGCTTAAAGCACTCTTTTTTGGTGCCATTTTCTAAGCGCTCATGTTGTATCTAGTGTATATTTGATCGAAGTAGCCACCCGTTAAAGTATTGAAACTATAAATACTGAAATCAATATCTTATAAACTGCGATACAGAGCGGCACACAACTCCAATGCGTCGATAATAAAATATATATAAAATAAAAACGGTAACTGCGTCTTAACTAATCCATTGACTCCGTTACAAACACTCTCGCTATGGCTCGCCTATCTAATTAGCTTAATTTATTTGTCAGATAATCTATATGCTGACAAGTCGATGTGATTTGCCTGCGGAATGAGGGAATTTGGGGAAGAAAATACCGTAGAATAATATTTTATGGAGTTCTGTAACAAAAACTAGATATCAGAAGCAAAAAATACTCGAGACTGTAAACTAGTTTAGTATAAAAAATATTCCGAAGAAATAATAATCTAATACAAGTATGCGTGGAAAGTATATGAGAAACAATTACAAGTCACTAGATTAAGAAGTAACAGTATTCACAACCTCACTAAATGAAATTCGCCGTTGTCAACAGACACTATGGCTGTTATTTCGCTGACAGACTCCAGTAGGTCAGTACAACCCACTTTAGATTCAATATAATAGACATACAATTGTGCATTTATTATCGATGGCATTCATACTTAAAAAATCATATATTCCTCCCCTTCCCCCTTTTCCTCACTCCCTCGTCCCGCAGGAGTAAAGCACCAACTTGCCAGCCTATAGTTTCATAACTTTGGAAATATATATGAGTTATCATAGAATTAATAGTCAAGTAAGTAAAACTTAAGGCGTCGTGGCACTGATACAGTCTATTCTATTTATATTTGTAGTATTGCACACCAGATATAATATGAGAAAAATATTACTATTCACAAGAAGAGCAGTAAATTTATTAGCATTAATGAATCCACACAGTTTTCCAACTTTCCAATACCTTTTTGTGTGTAGAGAGCAACTCGCATTACACTCTTGAAACAATTCAATTACTATTATAGAATCAGACAGCCCATAACTGATGTCCCCAATACTTGCAACTCTTTGTATCTGTATCAGCCCATATACGTCCCACTGCAGGGCACGGGCCTACTCTACAATCGACAGTACGATTGAGAGTGGTTAGGCCATATAGTCCACCACGCTGGCCTAGTGCGGGTTGGCGGACTTACATACCACAGAAATTCTTATAAATCGCTATGGTATGCAGATTTCCTCACGATGTTTCCCATCACTGTTTTAGTAATTTTGTGCAACTCTTTAAAAAATATATAAGACGTATATTGTTTGTCGTTGTTCTTTATGTAACCTCTATGACTAACCTTGAATATAGTCTACCATTATACGATAATCCGTATTCCCTCCTGTCAAATGCAATATCACAAGTTATATGAACTCAAACCAGTTGGAAGTTTGGAAAACTGTGTGGACATACAATACAAAATATCATCAGATTCTAATTCAGCAAACATTAATTTACAAATAGTTTTACGTATTATCATAATACCAGACATAGAGAACGAACTTCCACATATCCCTAAAAATTACTACATGAAAAAAACTTAATGCTCAATATTCCCTGCTGTTGTGATATTAAATTTGTAAATAAATATTCTATATTATGTTCTCACACATAATCCTCACATTCATAAACCATTTTTGTATCGTGAATGTCGGAAATCATTTTTGTTATTGCTATGAATGGCGAGATAGCATGCCATACGCCTGATGGTAACCGATACGACCGCTCATGGACAGTAGCAAAACCAAACAACACCACGAATTACAAAGCAAAGCTTTACATAAGATGTTAAGTCTCATTATGTCCAATTAGCTACAATGTCCTTCAAACTGGACCATAACAGTGCATTTACATTGCTTTTTGGCGTGAGAAATAGACATTGCGGTGGTACCTACCCAGACAGCCTCCCTCATTTGAGAGATCTACTTCTAGTAAAACTATAACATACCTATATTTTCAGTTTATTATTTATTTTTACCCAACTGCGTCATGGAAGATTAATCATTTTAGAAAAAGATACTTTACCTTCAAAACTATCCAGGAGGGTATTTTCAAATTCAATTGATTCTCTATGTCTGGTTAGTATAGCAAACAAGAAACAGTATCCTATTAATGAACAACTTCTATACATTCAATGCGGTCAAATAATAACAATTTAATGTTATTGTCCACACGATAATGCAGAAATCCAAAAACTGGTGTAATGAGGTTATCCATTAATTAGGTTTTCAGCATAATACTTCCGCAAGATTAACAAAATTTAATTTTCATTTCAATCCTGTTAGGCTTACAACAACAAAAGGCAATATTTTATTACCAATTTTAATACTTTATCCTGAGAAGTAATACCGAAATATTAAAAACAATTTGTTGAAGACAAAGGATATCGCATTGTTTAATTATTATATTGATTATTTTGGTCATACTTAATTTTTCCGTAGTTCAGATGAAAGAAATAATAATCACGTCACAACGAAGAATAATTAATTTTTATTCATAATAAGACATTAAAATATTTAGTCAAATTTATTTTTAATGATTATTTTATATTTACTTTTTAAATTGTCTATTTTAATTTTGTGCGCACTCGTTTGTCAAAAGACGTAATTAACAGACAACCCCATTGCAAGGCAAAAGCCTGGAAAATCAATCGAAGCGAGATCCAAGAGTAAAAGTTAAGGATTCTCCATCAGACCAGCGCGGATCCAAGTTATTTCCCCTCTTATACCCTTATTCATAACTAGTTTTAAGACCTATTTTAGTTATCGAATGTTCTGTCTCTTTCCAACGACTTTTTAATGCAGTTTGAGTGAAGAAGACAAAACATTGTGTATGCATATGTTTAATTAGTATTATTTAGCTGTAAGTAATTATTTATTTTTGCACTGCCTTCTCTCTATGCTTCTTTTAAATCCATCCCATGGTTGTCTGTAAAACATTGCTTTAGAGCGATAAGACCGCCATTTATACTTTTTTGTTTCTGTACAGTAGTTTAAGTTTGTGTACAATAAAGATTTTAATAATAATAATAACTAAATTTGATCTCTAAAATAGATTTTAAAATTATCTATGAATAAAGGGTTTAGAGGTTATCACTATAAAATACTTAATTTTAACACACAATATTTTACATGGATTTATAGTCAGTTATCGACATGCAAACACATTTAATAGGATTTTTCAAGTATATAATTATTTTAAGACATTTATACACACGTTAATTTGATTGGATCCTCAGTTGCTGTTATTCTCTTGAAAGATTTACGGCATTATTCAGACAGTTTATAAAACTATTTTATCATCGAATATTTTGTCTTCTTCACTCAAACTAAATTCAAAAGTCATACGAAAAGGACAAAACATTCTATAACTTAAATAGCTTTATAAAATGTCCATGAATTAGGCCGTTAAACATCAATTGGATTTTCAGTCCGTGTTATATTCACAATATTTGAAGTTACTTGGAATTACTTGCACTTAAGAAGTCTCAGTACTTTACCAAGTAGATTTATGGTAGATCCGCACCAGTTAAAAGTTACAGTTGAAGTGTACAATAGAAATCCGAAATTTCAATTTCAGATCATAGTTCATACCCTGCGCGTCTTCTCTGGATCTGTCGTTTTTACAGAGTTTTGCATCTCATACTTATCTATCTCTAAAAACATCTAGCGTTTCAATAAATTAACTCGATAACATTGCTTCGTAATCTCCGAACGTTTTCAGCCAATATCGACTTATAACTCGAATATATCCAATTGATATTAACGTTATAAAAATACAAACTATTACAAACAACGTAGATTGATGCCGAATGGAAGCCGAAATTGACTGAAAACGACGAGCCGAAACTCAGCAGCTTTCGGTTTACAACACGCACATCAAATAAATCTACATCTTTATATACAGAACATATCCACACGAGAAACAAAAGGAATGGAATATATATCTATACACTGTGGAGGTTCGTTCACACACGACGGAGACGTGTATGGCTAGGCAATAAACATTAATTTTACAATAACCACGCAGTCTATCGAGTAACAGCATAAAATACTATGTACATACTAAAACCATTAGTCTCGAAGTCGCTTCGGAAGACTTAAAACAAGCAAATGAAAATGATTTTTTTCCTTTTGTGGCATGATAAAAAGAACAAGCCCTAATATATTGCCGTTACTTTTTATTGCTGCTAATTGCTTGAGACGCAATATTCTTACAGAGATCGCTGCCAGATACAAATGATCTACCCCCAGCAATAACAATAACCCATTTATCTGACTTATACAAAAGCTGACCTGTCCTTCCAAAGCAAATTAAATACAAAAATATTCTTGCGTCACATTTCGTTTCAAGCGATTCTCTAGTCTCCGCCACGTGTGAACGAACCTGTATGGCTAATGCGTTCAGCGTAACTATAATTTAAACCACTATACGGAAGTCCAATGTATGCTAAAACTATCTGACTGTGATTCTTCTATCGTTGCTTGACGCACACGCGCTCGTGACGTGCGAACGAGGCCGCTTCACGACACTGCAATCAAAATTATTAAAAATATTCACTTTTATAATAAACTCTACTAATTGTTTAAAATAAATTAAGCAATAAAGAAGCTCAAAGAAGTAAAAAAAAATTAAAAACATTTCAAAGTATAAAAAACAATATCAATACTTTTCGAGCTTAAATTTTTTTTTTATTGTTTGAAAATATTTTTCAAGTTTTTAAACACTTTTTTAACTTATTTAAAATTGATATGATGGTATAAATATAATATTTGAACATAGCACTATTAACATGTTCAATAGGATTTTCTTTCAAAATGCTAACCTATTTAAACCTACGAGCGTACGAAAGTGTTCGTGAGTGCGTGCACGTATACGTTTTCATTCGTGCTCCTTTCTGTGTCTGTGTGTGTTGAGGTGCTTATTTATGTGCGGCTATATTGTGTGCGTGTATATTTATCTTTGGGTGTGTCTGCCTATGCGTCTCCATAAAATGCTTATTCATTTACATCTACGAGCGTACGAGTGCGTGCGTGCGTGCACGCATACGTTTCCGTGCGTGTATGTGTTCACGTGGTCGTTTCTGTGCGTGTACATGTTGGAGTGTGGCGTGCACTGACCGCGCTAGAGCCTCGTGCTCTATATGTGTATGGTGTAGAGCACGCGGCGCTATGTGGGCGCGGCCAGCAGGGAGCCGAACTGCAGCAGCGCCTCGCGCACGGCCGCGCCCGCCGCCCAGCCCGCGCGCGCATGCGCCGCCAGCGACACCACCCACGGGTACAGACCTGCGCCACGGAACCACTACTCAAAAACTCTACTCAATCACAACCGACGACACACTTTGTCTTATTGCTCTGAATGGCGAGACGAGCATGCCGTTCGCCTGATGGTAAAATACGACCGGTTATACACAATAGCAAAACCAAACACACAGAATAACAAAGTAATGTTCATTGCAAAATTAAAAAAAAACACTTTTAGTGTTAAAATAAAAAAAAACATAATATTTGAATGGGGTATTTCACCCTTTTTTGAAAAGTGTTTTAAGTTGTTCCTAAGGTAACAAAAAACATTTTAAATGTATGCGCGCAAATATATGAAAACGCTACTCGCCATGTTCTATAAAATGATACGTCACTCAACGAGTAAATAACCTCTGTTTATTTACAATAAACATGACTTACTCTAATTAAACTGTCCTTTAACGAAACCGTCGTTCATTTTAATATGTTAAAAAAATAACGTAGGGAAGAATACTGTTATAACTTCTCTGTTTACTTAGTAGGTTAAAATGTTTACAATTGTTGCCTGGGTATTCTATTCGTGGAATGACGTAGATCGGTATCCATCATGGCGGCTTCGGTTTCGCATATATTTGGGATAGATAAAAAATTGTAATTTTCAAAACTGATTATAACATTTATTCTTTAGAGTTATAAGCTGGAATCAACTTAAACTCATTGCTTATTGCTCTACTATATATATTTATTGTCTTGAATTTTTTTCTCTATTATAGTAAATACCCCATTAAAATTACAAACATCAATCTGATATTTATTCATGCGCATGTTGGTGACGCGAAACCATTACATTTTCCCCTATCAAATGGTAGTACCAAGGAGGTTAAATAATTGTTCACTTCATAAATACATTCCAACTGACCTATTAACTTCTGCCAGGCAGCGGAGTCTACTTTACCAGGCGGTGCTTTCTTCATGGACTCGGTGAGCGTCGCTATCGCCTTCAGCACGAACGATATCTCCGAGACTTGATGCCTGCCACCACAGATGTTTGGATGTTAACTCACAAATTTTTTTTTTTCGCTTCACTATTTTAAAAAATCAAAACTAAAATGACAGTTGTACAATGAGCTCATATTTAATAGACTTTAACGGCCTTATTAACCTCGAATAAGCGAGGTATTAACTATAGTCCAAGGTTTTATAATCGACTCGATTCTTTTGTTCAATATTTATACTTTTAAAATCAGAGGGTTGGCATAACAGGATTGTCATGTTAGGCTGAAGTACATGTGTTTTTCATGAAGTTCGGAATACCTTGCTATTATAAATAATCGAGGAATTCTAAAGTCTTGGGCTAGGGTTAGTCCGAATTTAAGGCCCTGAGTGATAATCATGTCAAAACTAAACACAATCTTTACTACTCAGATTTGACAACCTAGGTGCTTTGGTTGGATAAGCGCTAGCTGTGAAATAAGAGGCTGCGGATTCTATTCTAGCACCGAAAGCTTTAGCCTAAGCCCTATGATATATAGCCTATAGCATTCCTCGATAAATTACCTATCCAAAAAATATTTTTTCAATTCCAACCAGTAGTTCCTGAGATTAACTGGTACAAACAAACTCTTCAGCTTTATATATTAGTATATAATATATTTACCTGGGCAGTGGTTCAGGGTTGTCCTCGTCCTGCGTGTACCTGCTGATGACGTCCTGGAACCTGTCCAGCAACGCCACTATCGCCAGGGGATCCGCGTCATCTGACAATTTACATATTAATCACGAATACAGACTAAAGAATTGGTATAATAATTGTGACAAACGGCAGTAGATAGATAGTCACCCGAATACAAAGATGTTGGTATAAATAATATGTAAAATATTGGTATGTATAATATTTGGAATTTTTTCTGACAATGAAATTAAATTTATTTAAAAACGTTAATATTTGGATTAAATAAGGTCAAAAAAGTTTCGAAATTTATATTTCATTTATTTTCAGTGTCTTTGTTTCAACGTTTTGTTCACAAAAATATACAATATTTCCAAATGAGAAGATTAAATAAATGTCTATAGCCCAATAGGTAAAAAAATACAAAATTAATATATTTGAAATTGTCATACCTTCAACTCCTGTGAGGGAGTCCACATCTTCCAACATGGAGAACTGCAGCAACGTCTCGAAGCAAGTTCTTGCGAATTCTTCTCTCTCTTTCAGTTCTTGGTCATTTTCTGAACAGAACATGGTATGATAACATAAATACGTTTTTGTTACTTTGGTTCGGTTATTGTTGATGTTGACAAAGCTAATATTATCTTATTCTCTAATATAGGTATTTTGTGTTCATTTTAATGTGTTAACATTATTTCTAATTAATATTACGATAAAATTTTGACATGTAGCATCAGCTATCAAACTCTAAATAATGAACTTTATAAAATATTTGTTTGCGATGTACACTTCAGTATATTATATTAGTGGTGTGTTATTTTTATTAAGCTATTTTGGTGCTATTGTGTTGAAAAGTCCGAATGTGCAATACAATGGTGGCGATCTTGATGTACTCTGTGTATATGTGTATGTATTTAAATACTATGTATGTTGTCTGTAATTGTTATTGTCTAAGTATTTTCTATAGCCTAACCACTCTCAATCGTGTTCTCGATTGTAGAGGAGGCCCGTGCCCTGCAGTGGGACGTATATGGGCTAATACACATTGGCAACGTTAGTTAGTGCAACTAGGGCTTACTGCTGTACTCAGAGACATTTAATGTCAATTAAATTTAAACTTATTTGTAAGGTTTCTATTTTATTTTTCCTGTAATTTATGGTGTTCAATAAAGTGTTGTATATCTGTGTATCTGTAAATCATTATTCGGTGTAGATTTAGCGAACAAAATATTTACTAAGGAACGATTTAGTGGACATTAAACGTCTTTGAGTGCGGTCGTTAGTGCGTCATGAGTGCGTGCGTGTGCGTGTGCGTGCGTGCGTACGTACGTGCGGGCAGCGCGTGCGCGTGCAGCGAGCCGGCGCGCACGAGCGCCAGCAGGCGGCGCAGCAGCGGCGCGGGCGCACGCGGCCGCCCGCCCAGCGCCAGCTCGCGCACCGCCACCACCAGCGCGCGCGCGCTGCCGCCGCCGCCCGCACTGCACAACATACAATTACATTCTATTAAAGCATTTATTGGTCAAGTAATTAAACAGTTCTTATGACAACTCAATACACATAGCATTTAATCTCTATATACAAAATAAACTTTTTTTTTAATGGCAACTGATTTTGCTTCATTTAGAATATTACTGCCAGTGTAAAGCAATATTCGTAACTAACACGATTAATGAATTACCTTTAACAAAAACTAGGAACGCACTGAGCATATTATATAATTGATTTATTCTCATTATCTTTTTAGGATAAAGTATTGTCGTGCATGTTGCAAACAATCGGTGAACTCTATTTAGGTGATATTTAGTAGATTCTTACAATGTTTTTATAAAATATAGACCGTGTCATTTACTAGCGCTCTGTGAAATAAATTGTTTTATTTGTACTTAAATGACTTATTACCAGCCATCACGCTACACCGATTCACATACGTGGACATACACTACACTTACAGTATTAAAGAAAATATTTGACCGAATTCAAAAATATTATATGGGGGACACAAGTAAAAAAATCGTATAGTTAAACAAATAGTGCTGTATTTTCTATAAAATTCATTTTACTATAAGTCATCATATTTCCAATAGCTAGAGATTAGAAATTATCTAATAAAAGAAAGTACTCACGGTGGTTCAAAAAGGAATGTCTCTAGTACTTTGGGCAGCATCTCCCAGAATTCTTTGTACTCCTCCGGGTTCTCCCTCGCTAAGGGCAAACACGTCCCTAGGACCTAGGAAATAGAAAGAGTAGTGGTAAAATAACATCCATTAACATAATAATCGCTCCAAATCAATTAAAATAGAAACCAGTGAAATTTATTATTTATTTATTTAAATCTTTATTGTACACAAATATTAACAAAAAATAAATTAACAGAATTAATAATAATAGAAACTATAATACAATTGCCGGTCTGTCCATCCATGTAACGTTTACAAACCCTGCTTGATGTTATTGATAGCATTGATGTCAGGTAGGTCACCACTTAATTTTACAACGCAGTACGTGGATGAAATCAGTGGCGTGCCTAGGGTTGTGGACTAGGGCAAGCCCAATATTTTTTTAGCAAGAATATGTATTGGTTCAGGAGCAAAATGGTATTAAGAAAGAAGAACGTGTTCATCATGCGATAGGGGGCGAGCCTATGCGATAAAAAATATATAGAAAAACGACCCGAGATTCGAATCCGAGACCTCAACTTTGCGCCATCGAGGCAGTCCTAGACCGGTAGGTCGTGTGGTAACACGATCTATCTAAGATTAGGATAAAAACTAATAAAATAATAACTGTCTTTATCACCGTTATGAAAAAATCTATTACAATAAGTTGTTTCGAAAAAATCTAATAGATGGCGCGATTTTCACAACCAGCTATTTAATATTGCCAAAATACTGAATGGCCTATCATTAGTTTTAAATAGATGAATAAAACAAATGTGTAAGTCAAATTACTTTTGGGCATGCATACGTAACTTTATATTGCAATTATTTTGTAAATTAATTACTATATAAAGTTAACAATAAAAAGCCACTACAATAGCACAAGTACGGCGCCGTGTTTAATTTCGCGGCCAGAAATTATTGTTATTAATACATTCATGTTATGTTTTTGTGTATGCATGTGATTTTTTGATTCATCATGAGCCCTGAAAGGAAGCTCTTGATGAGCTCAATGGCAAACAGTGTCAACTAATATCTGAAAAGCACTACGATTATTACTTTCTACGCGAGCATAATGTTTTGAAATCTCATCACATATGTATCTGACGCATAAAGAGGTTTCTATACGCTGTTTACCGGAATTATGAAAATATATTAATGCATAATATAGTTTTCTGTACTTTGAGAAATCACAACAAATCAGGCGTAGGTTTTGGGCCAGATACGAGTAGTTGTTTGTCAACGAAATGTAATGAATTTACCTTTTCCTCGCCGATCAACACTTGCACGCACTTCAAACCATCACAAGGCATATTTTCACTCATTATTATACGTAATAAACGTAAAATACTATAATTAAACGAAAACTAAACGTAGATGTTTTGTGATTACTGGTTAATCGTCCGCTCGAAAGACATAATAATAAACGTGAAACTATCCACATTCCACAGGTCCTAAATTATGTACAATTCCAAATTATATATTAATAAACATATTTAAAACATCATAATACGGTCTCAAAAAATATCAATTTATTTTATATATTATCCAATATAACTTATAGCAAAACATAAATATTTTTCCATAAATTTGGATCATAATATGACGCGTCAAGTGCACAACTTCACTACGCGAAGCCGGGCATTTTGCTTGGTACAAATTGCATTATAGAATAGCAATATGTATAGGTACGTAGTGTCATGGTAGTAGCAATTCACCCATAGGTGCGACTGAGAGGGCAATATACGCCAAAAGCCAGGTAAAAGCACACGAGAGAGAAAAAGATAGATAATACTTTGGTGTGTTCCGTCTTTTTAAGATATTGCGTCACGACTCACGCGTGGACCAGCGTTGATTTTGAATGAAATATTTTTATGTTAGTTTTAGACCGCGGCGCTCGCTTAGGCGAGTTGCCAGGCGTGGCGCTGCGGGCGCGGGTGCTCCGTCGCAGGCGCGGGGCTCCATTATGGCCGCCGCGACGCGGTAAATTTAAAAATGATAGACGTTTTGCATGAAACGAATGTATTTTATTTATGTTACTAATTTTCCTTTAAGATTGAGTATATGCGTATTAAGTAGGGCAAGCCGGGCTTTTGGGCTTGTATGGAAGTACCGCCACTGGATGAAATATGATATTGGGCCGCTCCCATGCAATGGGATCAAGATAATAAAATTGAAATTAATCTGTATATGACGTATAAGTACCTGTAGTAATAGTGATGAGATCTGTGCGGCTTCCTCAACTTGTTCGGAGGTTCGCCTCCGTTTGTCCTGTCCACACTTCTGCACTGACGAGTGTAATGCCTGCAAAAATGACCAATATTTAGAATGTTTTCGCCAGAAGTTGTGTTTAAACAATGAATAATATTGGTGACTGATATCTTTACTGAGAATGAATAAATGTTTTGAGAATGAAAAAAAAACGTTAATTAAACATGAATGTAGTGGGTTAAAGAATAGTCTTGTTATAAGTCGGTGTCCTTTCAGAGTATGGTTTATGTTTCAGCGGCTTAATTCGTGACTGTAAACTTTGTATTATACAATATACATTTTTATCGTTAATTCACATTGTTTTGGTTTCACCAACACCCAGACAAACATTTGTTTGGGTGCGGGGATCGAATCCTCGATTTCTTTGATTTTCGAGCCACGGAGGCTGGATACCAATTATTTGTCTAGAATACAGTGTGTGCGCACGTTCGTGTGTGTGCATGTCGATGCGTACGTGCGTGCTTGCGGGCGTGTTCTGCGTGCGTGTCCTGCGTGCGTATACGTGCGTGCGTATTCGTGCGTGCGTGTGTACCTGCAGGAGCAGCGGCAGCGCGGGCGCGGCGGGCGCGGGCGCGGCGCGGTAGAGCGCGGCGGCGGCGCGGAGGCAGCGCGTGGCGCCGGCGCCGCCCAGTGCGCCCGCCAGGGAGCCGAGCGCGCCGAAAGTCGCGCGGACCAGCTCGTGACGGTTCCACGCCTCCTGCACCAACAAGACGGTATATTCGTAACGGAACATTGACTAATCATTTTAATCATTATTTTTAATCTTATATTCATCAATGAAACTATTGAAGATGCAATTTCACAATGCTTTTAAAACTAAAGATACCGTTTTTCGTTTTAAAAATTAATTTATCAGTAACTTTAATATTCTCCATAATCGAGAAGTTTAAAAAATTATAAAGATATCATATTATTTTATTACATTGACAGAACATGAATAAATAAAAATTCTACTTCATCTAATAAAACAACTCGCAAACTAATATACAAAAAACATCCTCCACCGAATACGCGCTACTAAAATAAAATAAGGCTCAGTGTACGTACCTTCTGCACGATATCGAGGCAGTGCAGCGCGTGCACGCTGACGGGCGCGGCGCTGGCGAGCCCGTCCAGCGCGCTGGCCGCGGCCGAGGGCTCCACGCTGCACACCTGCACCAGGCACGCGCCCAGCTTCTCCACGTCCGCCTCCGTGAACCTGGCGGTATATTTTTTTATGAATGGCGAGACGAGCATGCCGTTCGCTTGATGGTAAGCCATACGACCGCTTACTCCCACCACCAACATTTATATATTTGTAGCTTTCTTATTACTATACGGGTTTATAAAATTTATTTCTGATCACGATTATGCATAATGTAATCTTTCAATATAAACTAAATATTACTTGAAATCTTCCAATTTGACAAAAGAGCGATTAATGATAATCAAATTACAATACAAATATTTCGCCCATGTGGCACAATGAACTTAGTACTCAATTCAGTTACAAGAATTTCTGCAGTAAATAACTCACGTGGACCGTATGTAGTGGAAGATGAGCGGGAAGATCTGCACCAACGTTGTGAGGAAGTTGAGCGATGGCGCGTACACTTCCACCGGCTTGCCGTCTTCTGATGCTGTGTGGAATACAAACATTGACATTAAAAATCTTGTAGTACTATAGGCCGGTACCCGTTACGGCGGTCCGATCTAATCCGCGCCGCCCTCGACACCAGCATACAATAAGCCTTACACAGCGCAAAAGAGGGATCCAGATGACGCAGCATCATTAAAGAAAAAAATTGCCCATGGTGGGGGTCACGACCCTCAACACTCCCCAATTTCATGTTCGTATAGAGAAACCCCCTGTATTTTTTTTTATTGCTTTGAATGGCGAGACGAGCATGCCGTTCGCCTGATGGTAAGCGATACGACCGCTCATGAACAGTAGCAAAACCAAACAACACCTTGAATTACAAAGCGATGCTTGGCATTCCACTGCGCTCGCCATCCTGAGACATAAAATGTTATGTCTCAATATGTTCAGTAGTTACTCTGGCTACAATGCCCTTCAAGCCGAAACACAACAGTGCGTTTACACTGTTGTTTCACGGAAAAAATAGACACTGCGGTGGTACCCACCCAGATGGCCTCTCACATATGAGAGACCTACCACCATGTAATACGTGTAACATGTGTGTACCATGCGTGGTCGGTCCTATAGCGGGATGCGAGGCCACGTTGACCCAGGCGGCCCAGGCGGCGGCCCACACGCGGCGCTGCAGCTGCGCAGTCTCCGGGCCCGCGCCCTCCGCCCAGCGACCCGCCGCGCTCACTACTTCTTGGAATGACTTGAGGGCGCCTACTGATACCTGCACACACACACATACACCAATAGATTAGTATTGAAGAAAAATTCACTCGTATTGATTACCTACTTTTTTAAGGCCGGTCAAAAATTGATGTGAAGGTATCTATCAAACGTAATAGTGATGTGTCCAAGGTTTGATTTTCAACAGTATTTAATTCCTGAAAAATATCTCTTATGAAATACATAAATACGAAATCGGCACCAAAATAAAAATAAAAAATGAATAATATTAATATTTTTAATAGTGCGGTAGGGCCACTTGTTTTCTCTTTCGCACACATGCACCTTATGGAAGATAATGTCACGTCGTGCATGTTTTTTTTATTCCTATGAACCTCCTAACCGAAACACAATAGTGTATTTACACTGCTATTTATCCAGTATGTTATTTATTAATTTTTAAAGACAGCCGAATTTAATGTGCCTACCTCATGACTTCTCTGTAGCGCGAAGTCCGTGATATAATCCAACAGTGCCGTCCACGATCTGTTGAAGTCACCCACTGTCGTCAGCAGCTGGAACCTCGAGTGGAATACGCGGGATACTCCTGATAGTGTTAACACCTGGAGAAAAACCAAAACTGTTAAGTATTTACACACATACACACTCGCACGCACGTATGCACGCATGTACGCATGCCTACGAACGCGCGCACGCATGAATTCACGCACGCACGCATATGTCATACATTTCTATATCATAGTAAGTCTAATGTACTATCTATGTACGGTGGTCGCGGTCTGACTTTTCCGAATCATGTCTGCATTGATAGTCAATCACCACGTACTATAACGGTGAAGGAAAACATCGTGAGGATTTGAAAGAATTTGTATGGTATGTTTTTTTTTTTTTTTTTTATAGCCTTGTAGGCAGACGAGCTAGCGGCCCGCCTGATGGTAAGCGGTTACCGCTGCTCATGGACCTCCGTAACGCCAGGGGGCCAGCACAACAAAGTCGCTGCCTACCTCGAGGACATTACTCTCTTTAAGCCTCGTTTGAAGAAGGACAGGTCATAGCGCTGAGGAAACACCGATGCAGGGAGTTCATTCCAGAGCTTGCACGTACGTGGTAGGAAAGAACGCTGGAAACGTACCGTTCGGGAACGGTACGCCTCCAGGTGGTGGGAATGAACTCTACTGCGGAGACGTGTGGTGCGATGGTACATAGGCGACGGTGGTACCATCTCAAACAACTCTTCGGAGCACTCCCCATGAAACAAACGATAGAACACACAGAGAGATCCGAAGTCTCTCCGCAGTCCTAACGGTTCCAATTTGTCCGTGAGATCGGGATCATTGACTATTCGACAAGCCCGTCGCTGTAAGGAGTCAAGTGGGTCGAGCTGGTATTTTGGGGCACCTGCCCAGAGGTGAGAGCAGTACTCCACGTGGGGCCGGATTTGCGCTTTATAAAGCGTCAATCTATGACCCGACGTAAAGTACCGCTTGGCTCTGTTCAGGATTCCCAACTTCTTGCTCGCCAGTTTGGCTTTGTCCTCCAAATGACTCCTAAACTCGACCTTGCTTGATATTTCGATGCCAAGGATTCCAATACTCTCGGATCCTTGGAGAGTAACTCCTTGGAATTGCGGCGCCATGACAAAGGGGTCCTTCTTCGCAGTGAACACGCAAACTTGTGTCTTCGAAGGGTTAAATTGAACTAGGTTCAATTCACCCCATTCTGAGGCCCGCCCCAAAAAGCTCTCGACTTCAGACACAAGTTGAAACCGTCTTTCCATAATGGAATCCCGAGAGTGGCTCCGATGGCCGATGTACCGCGCGTCACTCGTACTATCATCTGCATAACAATGCATGCTATCAATAGACAGATGTAAAGTCCGCCAAGCCGCACTAGGCCAGCGTAGTGAATTACATGGCCTAACCACTCTCTATCGTACTCTTGGGCTGATAAAGAATAGAAATCTAAATAATAATACAATGTAAATGAATTAACCTGTGTCTCGGCCCACTGTTTCTGCGCGGTGTTCCTGGTGTGGTGTATGAGGATGTGTTCTCCCGTGTCCACCTTCTCTGAACTCGCTATGTTCGACTGCTTTTGAACCTAAAACAATGTATAAAATTAGTGATGTTTTTTCCACACGGATTTTTTTGGATAATAAAATACATTTTTTTACTACTTGTCGCTGTGTAATACTTTGAGATTGGAGACTGTCTAACTAAGTTAAGCTAAAGGAGAATGCCCACTTTATTATGAAACTTAGTATCGGTGCGAAGATAATTATAATATAATACCACGATGAAATCTATTTTTTTGTGTAGGGAAAAATATTTATTTGCAATAAATATAAACATAATTGCCATCCAGGCCCAGAGTTCTTGGAGAAATGAATTTGAAGTCCAAATTCGATGTAGCCTTTAGGTTACCTGGTCGATGTGATCTGTGTCTGATGTGCCGTGCGCGCTGATGCAGCTGAACAGCGTCTGATGTGGTTTACCTGTTCCAGCATGGGGAAGAGCACGGCCAGCAGCGCCCTCCACGCGGGCTTGCTGAGCAGCGTGCCGTGCGCGCTGATGCAGCTGAACAGCGTCTGATGTGGTTTACCTGTTCCAGCATGGGGAAGAGCACGGCCAGCAGCGCCCTCCACGCGGGCTTGCTGAGCAGCGTGCCGTGCGCGCTGATGCAGCTGAACAGCGTCTGATGTGGTTTACCTGTTCCAGCATGGGGAAGAGCACGGCCAGCAGCGCCCTCCACGCGGGCTTGCTGAGCAGCGTGCCGTGCGCGCTGATGCAGCTGAACAGCGTCTGATGTGGTTTACCTGTTCCAGCATGGGGAAGAGCACGGCCAGCAGCGCCCTCCACGCGGGCTTGCTGAGCAGCGTGCCGTGCGCGCTGATGCAGCTGAACAGCGTCTGATGTGGTTTACCTGTTCCAGCATGGGGAAGAGCACGGCCAGCAGCGCCCTCCACGCGGGCTTGCTGAGCAGCGTGCCGTGCGCGCTGATGCAGCTGAACAGCGTCTGATGTGGTTTACCTGTTCCAGCATGGGGAAGAGCACGGCCAGCAGCGCCCTCCACGCGGGCTTGCTGAGCAGCGTGCCGTGCGCGCTGATGCAGCTGAACAGCGTCTGATGTGGTTTACCTGTTCCAGCATGGGGAAGAGCACGGCCAGCAGCGCCCTCCACGCGGGCTTGCTGAGCAGCGTGCCGTGCGCGCTGATGCAGCTGAACAGCGTCTGATGTGGTTTACCTGTTCCAGCATGGGGAAGAGCACGGCCAGCAGCGCCCTCCACGCGGGCTTGCTGAGCAGCGTGCCGTGCGCGCTGATGCAGCTGAACAGCGTCTGATGTGGTTTACCTGTTCCAGCATGGGGAAGAGCACGGCCAGCAGCGCCCTCCACGCGGGCTTGCTGAGCAGCGTGCCGTGCGCGCTGATGCAGCTGAACAGCGTCTGATGTGGTTTACCTGTTCCAGCATGGGGAAGAGCACGGCCAGCAGCGCCCTCCACGCGGGCTTGCTGAGCAGCGTGCCGTGCGCGCTGATGCAGCTGAACAGCGTCTGATGTGGTTTACCTGTTCCAGCATGGGGAAGAGCACGGCCAGCAGCGCCCTCCACGCGGGCTTGCTGAGCAGCGTGCCGTGCGCGCTGATGCAGCTGAACAGCGTCTGATGTGGTTTACCTGTTCCAGCATGGGGAAGAGCACGGCCAGCAGCGCCCTCCACGCGGGCTTGCTGAGCAGCGTGCCGTGCGCGCTGATGCAGCTGAACAGCGTCTGATGTGGTTTACCTGTTCCAGCATGGGGAAGAGCACGGCCAGCAGCGCCCTCCACGCGGGCTTGCTGAGCAGCGTGCCGTGCGCGCTGATGCAGCTGAACAGCGTCTGATGTGGTTTACCTGTTCCAGCATGGGGAAGAGCACGGCCAGCAGCGCCCTCCACGCGGGCTTGCTGAGCAGCGTGCCGTGCGCGCTGATGCAGCTGAACAGCGTCTGATGTGGTTTACCTGTTCCAGCATGGGGAAGAGCACGGCCAGCAGCGCCCTCCACGCGGGCTTGCTGAGCAGCGTGCCGTGCGCGCTGATGCAGCTGAACAGCGTCTGGCTGGCGGCGCGGCGCACCGGCGCGCGCGGCTCCGTACACAACTCGCCTGCACGACACACATTCACATTACATTACATCACTCTACTCATCTTTAGATTCACCCGTTTCACTCACACATTCACTCCATTTTATTCCTTTAAATTACTTCATTAGTAATACCTTTGTCTTTCATTTAAATTCATATTATAATAGTTCTACTTCATGCTTTAATTCACTAGTATTACAAGCCTTATATACAAGCCTTAGCATGCTCTATATTTCTGCTATTGCTTAGTGCCGCCCATAAAATGTGTAAACAAAAAACTGGCCATATATTAAAACCATTTTTCACATCTAAAATGACTTACACAAAATTGACTGTTCAGATTCATTTTTAAATGGTTTCTTTAAAAAAATTATCTTTCATAAATTACACGAGATCGTATAAATATATACAATCGGTTTTGTGAATCAGAATCGCAAAATTTAGCTCATTTATATAACTTGTGAAATGTTATCATCGACTTCACTTGCTATTTGTGATCGCTATTGCTGACAGCCTCCGTGGCGCAGTAGGTTTGACGCCGCCTGTGAAACGAGAGGCCGCGGGTTCGATCCCCGCACCGAGAGAAATATTTGTGCGGACCACAAATATTTCTTCCGGGTCTGGGTGTTTGTGAGACCGAAAAGTCTCTCGTAGTTCCTGATACCCACGACACAAGACTCGATCTTAGTGTGGGGTCAGGACTATGTATGTGACTGTTGGGTGTTATTTATTATTTATTTATTCCGTCACTACTAGCAGGTATTTTTTAAAAACTTAATTTATAGTATAAAATCATCATTTTATAGTCATATCTATATGGCTGGTTTTCGGCAATTTATATGCATTTAATCAGACGCATGCCATTTAATTTAATGAAAATAAAACTCAAATGTTTAAAAATCAAAAGTATCTTAAAAATATATACTGCTGGGTACTCACTAAGTCTAATATAAAGGCACATCCATAGTTTGTCCAGCGGCGGCAGGTCGGCGTGGTTGGGCACCTCGGGACACACGGCCGTGTCGTTCGCCAGCGCCACCACCAACTTGTCCCGGTTGTGGTACAGGTAGTCCGATATGTTCCACTGTGTTTATTTATATATACTTTATTGTACAAGTACAAAAATTAGCAACAATAATATCACAAAGCGCTTAAATATTTGTAAACGGCGGTCTTATCGATGGACTAGAATGAAATGGAAGACTAGAAGAAAATGGTAAAGGTGATGAAGGTGATGTACACCACAACAGCGACAGCGGCTCTTATTGTCGTAGGCGTGATGGATGAGTGATAGTGGGTCGTCACCATGAGGTGTAGTCATAGAAGCCATTAAGGTTCGATAGGTGTGATGGATGAGGGATAGCGGGTCGTCACCATGCGGTGTAGTTACAGATTGCCATGGAGGTTCGTTAGGCGTGATGGATGAGTAAGAGCGAGTCGTCACCATGAGTCCGACGGCCGTGAGGCTGATGTTGAGCTCCTTGGTCTGCAGCGCGAAGGCGGCGGCGGCGGTGAGCACGCGGCGCAGGCAGCGCGGCCCCGCGCAGCCCAGCAGGTCGCCCGCCACCACCTGCGCGCACTGGAACGCCGAGCGGATCAGCTGCTCGCTGCAGGGGGGGAGGGGATACACGTCATTATATACTTGTAGTACTAATACAATGTGCTGTCGAGACGATGGTCGCGGGTGCCAGGCTAACAGTATTCATAATATCATTATAAATTTCTTTTCTAACATCTATCAAATATCATCCAATAGGAGGGCAGAAAAAGGTAGCCCTGCTTTTTGATCAACGTTTTTGAAGTACCAACGCTCCCTCTATATTATAAATACTCTAAGGTGCCAGGATAAAACTATAGGTCTATGGAAGTCATTTGTGTATCTTGCACTTAAAAGTTTAAGAAAACATTGTTGCAAATTTGCATATCAAATGCATCTTAACAAGCTATTTATAAAGTCCGTCATAGTAAACCAGCATGATTGACATGGACCTAACCCTTGTCAGTTGTATCAGAGTCCTATGCTTAACAGTTTGTGGTTATAGGCTCATACAGTTAAACATGACGCCGTGCTTTATACTATACCTATGATGCGGTGAGATAGCAGAGATGATGTCCATCATGAGCGGCCAGGCGGCGCCGAGCTGGTCTCCGCGCGAGTGCAGCAGGCGAGCCGCACACTCCAACTGTCTCGCTCGCACGTCGCACTGCCGCACTGAACACAGCTCTGCTAGTGGCTCCACAACTAGCCGGGAACGCGCCTGAGCACAAAACACACCTTTATTAAAATACAACTATCGTCATTACCTTTATCATACTGAGCTGCAGAGAGCACTGAACATAGCACCTACATCGACTCAACAACCTTTCAACCCTTTCAACAGCGGCTTGCAAGAGATAGCCCATCATCACACCAGAAACATTCATCACCATCATCATCTTTACCATCAGGAAATCTACCATTCCACGTAGCAGCCTAACCCGCTCTATCTTTTCACAACCGCCTATTTAAAATTGGACTTATTACGCTTATTAAAAACTATCTGTGACCTGCATCAGATCGTTTAATCACCTCGTGTAAAAACACTAAGTGAGAGTGAAACTCTTGCATTTGTATTAAAAAACGAAAACAAGGAGATACATTAATACTTAGAAACAGAAAATATACTTTGATAGCAGTCAAATAACAAGACATAATCTATCAAGCAGGCCGCATGCTTGTCTACCTGCAAAGGACATAAGAAAAAAATATTAAATATATGAATTACATCTGTGACTTGCACCGGGTTGTTGTGATGGTACTGGAAGGCGGCTTGCACCAAGTACGTGATCGCCTCCACGCCCCACTCTCGCATCCTTATGTGGGGATGTTGGCACACCTGGGAAACAAGTAAAAAAATATTCTTTACAAAATATCCCAATTGTAATAAATTTAGGGTGTTACCAGCCATCAAAATGTCAGCAAAATTATTTTAATTAAATTTTTTACAATTTTAAACATATACATTTCAGAACTTTACAATTTACATGAAAATATTAAAGTTTGTTTAGATAATTTTCTTCTATAAAATATATTCTGTAAAATACTTACTTCTAATAAATGATTAGTTATCGGTCTCCACATTACTTCTATGCGGTGCATATTAGCGAGTCCAGTTTCGAGTAATTTTGCCACAGCGAACAGTGATGGTTCCTAGAAAAAATATATTCTTATTTTGGCACTTGAAGTAAGCAATATTTTTATCCTTCCTATTGAACTTTAACGTTACAGACAACAATACTAATTGATTTATTTGAGGTATAATTCAATCAAAAATTGAAAATAATCTGTGTCGCCCTATTTATCTAAGGTAAGGATTTGTCGACATCGCGATATCATATATACATGCCAATTTAATAATAGTATTTTCAGCTTACCCTATTAGAATAGGCTAGTTCCATCGCCTCGTTTGATAACTTGCAAAGCGCATCGATTAAGTGATGTAATGCGACATCGTCTAGGTTTTTCGATGATTCGAAGACACGTGACAGCATTGCTGACAAGGCTGTAATAAAATAGAATTGTTTAAATCTTGACTATAGACATATAAAAACTTTTTTAAAAATGAACATGCCCGATATATTTAGCTGAAAACAAGGAAATGTCGATAAAAATCATTTTATCGATAATCAATCATGTCAGAGGTGGCTTTAATGAATTCTAGCGTTAGTTTGAAATGTTGTAATACATTCCAGTGAAACAACTCAATCATATCTATTACGGAATAAGTATTTTTTTTTTATAGTTACCTTAAGACAATAAAGTATTGCCTAATTTAAGATGTCCTAGCAAATGGAGAATATATATATACAGCTGTAAACCATAAACAAATAGAAAAAGACTATTCAATTACTAAGGAAATCAATATCGAAATATAAAAACAGCTCGAATAAAAAATAAAAAAAGTGAAAGTGCGCAATCCTTACGCAATCAACCATAAGGATGTAATATCGATAAAGCTCTAGGTACACAAAACCTACGTCTAAAGGCTGTAGTGAAAGCGCTAGGTGCGGTGACGTCACGCGTGCACAACACAACAACACACGACCAGCAAGCTCCATCCCGGTGCGAGTCATGGCACACAAGCTTCGGCTCCATACTAAACATTACCCATTTGGAACTTTATTTATAGCGTTGTAGAGTTTAAATTCGATTGACGCCGATGTATTAAAGAAAAAATTGCCAAATACGCGAACAAGTAAACTAAAGATGTAAAATCTAGGTGTGTCAAAATGTTAAATCATGAATAAATAAATAAATAAAAAAGTTACGTTATCGATGTCGATTTTTTGATTTAAAGATTTTTTATACCCCGCATTTTCAAGCTGTGCTGCCTGTACATCACGCTACAATGTCTTTAGTTGGGGAAAATGTTTTCTTAGTCTTACACAAACACTTTTTCGTTGTGTAATAATAGCGTTGTTAAAATCTAATAAAATCACCCGTTTACATTTTATCGACTACTATCAATTGCCCCTGACACAGCATAGAAAAATATATTTCAATTGGGTTCCAAATGGGTATAATTGTAAAATATTCACGTATATACCACTCATGACTCCGAGCGACTCGGCGACTGGAACTTGCTGACCTGAAAGGTATTTTCAACACGTAAGCCATTACTGGAGCGTCGCACCACCAAACAGAATACAACAAAGAGGCTAGATAGAAAATTGGCGTCATAAACATCTGTAGGCTACTGAACATAGGACTTTTACAAAGTTTTCCGCAGCAACCTGTTGGAATTGGTTCGAATGTAAGCTTTCTGCAATCTTTATCATGTCTGACCTCGTAAACTATTACGTTTTTTTACACAATAGGTCCGGCAAACGAACAAACAGGTCACCCGATGGTAAGTGATAACTGATTTCTTGAAAAATCACTTATTCGAATCTTTCGACATAACAGATTAATTACCTCCCCTGAAACCAATTATGCAAAACGACACATATGACGTTTTATAAGTCGACAGATAAAACTCTGAAAATTCTTGCAGTTGTTGGCAAAACCAAATAGCAAAAACGCGAGTCGATAATTTAGTCGATTATTTAGTAAATTTATTTCAATCTAAATCGACGTAGTATTGGTTTCTTTATTGTTACGAATACATATCGTCGCTTATATTACAACACCGCGAATGTGCATTTTTTCCGTTATTGACTTACTGATGTAATTGGATAGAAAAAAAAATCCTGCGTAATTTTTTTGCACCAATCGCGTTCGATACTTGCCAATCACGAGCTAGAATTCAAAATTTGTAGAATATCTATCTGCTTTTTATTTATTTTCAATTATTAATAATTAAGTGTTTTACTTCTCCTGTAAAGTTAAGAAAATGCATATTCGCGCTGTTGTAATATAAGCGACGATATACAATTTTATTATTAAAACTTATTATTATTATTATTAACACCTAATTCCGACAGTTTAACAAAACCAAGCGAAATGCGATTATTCTTTCTTAGTAAGCTTCGATAACCGCGCCTCTAACCGCGCCTCTAATCGCTTTCTAATCTCTCCATTCTGCGAAGTGTTACAAGCTAATAATACAAGTAATATAATGTTAATTTCTAAGTTAGATTATATATGTCAAAATTTATAATTATTGAAAATTGAAACTACCAAAATGTACATAATATATTATGTTAAATTATTCGTACACCTAAAGCTGCCTCAACTATAGTTCTTTCTCGTTTATTCCATAGTTATCTTGGAGAAATTGCTTTAGGCAATAAGGCTACCACTTGTGTATATTTTATTTTCCAATTAAAGCTGTCTACTTTTATATATCTGGTGTATAATTGTAAGGATCTGAATCGAGGTACTGACCCGGCAAGTCGGCCATGACGGCGGAGGTGCTCATGACGGAGTTGGCGTCGGCGCTGGCGCGGCTCGCCTTCATGCTGCCGCCCGTGGACGGCTTCAGACCCAGGATCCATACCTGCGGACAAACTAGTTATGAGTGGTCGTGTTGCTGTGGGTCGATAAGCTATACAAATGAGTAGGGGAAGTGGGGAGGGGTGATCAATGTCTAGTAAAAGATGTGTTTTATGTGGTGTATGACATTAAAGGAAGCCCCTTACTACTTTTCACCGTCTATCCTTTCTCCTAATCATCATCAACACACCTATGATCTTGACGTATACACGTTTGCTGGATTTATGCAATAAAATAAAAATAGAGGCTATAAGTCTGCCTACAACATAGACGGACAACACAGTTAAAGTAGCAAAAACTCATTGAATGAGGGCTGCTTCTAAAAGTCGTTGAACGCTACTCTCAATAGTATGCTATCCTTAGGGAAAGACTAAATTCGACAACCGACTTTCTATAGCTGATAAGAGAGAGACACAAATACGATAACGACTCACAAGATGCTGCAGTGTAGTGAGTACAGGCAGCCACGCTTGTTGGAACGTGTCTCCGTCCCGCTGCGCCGCGCACAGCAGCGCCTTCATGGCCGTCACGTGGCGGGAGGTCACCATCACGAATGATTGCTGTTGACCTGGGGGTCAATACGGAATTATATTTACATACTAATATGTTATAGACTTTGCCCTTAAATTAATTACTGTATTCATAAATATTAGTTAAGTATTGAAATCTTTGAATAAAATTCCTTATAAACGATCAAATGAGAAAGTTTTCTTCAAATAGGATATTAATTAATTATAAATTGATGCTATAAATTGCACTAGGATTATCACCAGGAGCAGTCTTCTTCTTCTACCTGGCGTTATCCCGGCTGATGCCAGGGTCCGCCTTCCGGCAAATTATTCTCCATTTCCACAGGTAAGGTAGGTGGGTAATAGTAAGGCCATCGACGGTCATATAGGAGTAGTACAGTAGTACAATGAATGATTGATACCCGTAGCAAGCCGCAGCGACCCGACGGCACGCAGTACTGCGCTAGTACAAGTTACAGACATACCCGTAGGCAGCGAGGCGGAGGGCAGCGGCGTGCCGACCCACACGACCTGGTGGCGGTAGTCGTGGTCGGGCGCGGGCGCGTCGCGGCGCCACGGGCACGGCAGCGCGCCCAGCGCGCCCAGCGCCGGCACGCAGTACTGCGCTAGTACAAGTTACAGACATACCCGTAGGCAGCGAGGCGGAGGGCAGCGGCGTGCCGACCCACACGACCTGGTGGCGGTAGTCGTGGTCGGGCGCGGGCGCGTCGCGGCGCCACGGGCACGGCAGCGCGCCCAGCGCGCCCAGCGCCGGCACGCAGTACTGCGCTAGTACAAGTTACAGACATACCCGTAGGCAGCGAGGCGGAGGGCAGCGGCGTGCCGACCCACACGACCTGGTGGCGGTAGTCGTGGTCGGGCGCGGGCGCGTCGCGGCGCCACGGGCACGGCAGCGCGCCCAGCGCGCCCAGCGCCGGCACGCAGTACTGCGCTAGTACAAGTTACAGACATACCCGTAGGCAGCGAGGCGGAGGGCAGCGGCGTGCCGACCCACACGACCTGGTGGCGGTAGTCGTGGTCGGGCGCGGGCGCGTCGCGGCGCCACGGGCACGGCAGCGCGCCCAGCGCGCCCAGCGCCGGCACGCAGTACTGCGCTAGTACAAGTTACAGACATACCCGTAGGCAGCGAGGCGGAGGGCAGCGGCGTGCCGACCCACACGACCTGGTGGCGGTAGTCGTGGTCGGGCGCGGGCGCGTCGCGGCGCCACGGGCACGGCAGCGCGCCCAGCGCGCCCAGCGCCGGCACGCAGTACTGCGCTAGTACAAGTTACAGACATACCCGTAGGCAGCGAGGCGGAGGGCAGCGGCGTGCCGACCCACACGACCTGGTGGCGGTAGTCGTGGTCGGGCGCGGGCGCGTCGCGGCGCCACGGGCACGGCAGCGCGCCCAGCGCGCCCAGCGCCGGCACGCAGTACTGCGCTAGTACAAGTTACAGACATACCCGTAGGCAGCGAGGCGGAGGGCAGCGGCGTGCCGACCCACACGACCTGGTGGCGGTAGTCGTGGTCGGGCGCGGGCGCGTCGCGGCGCCACGGGCACGGCAGCGCGCCCAGCGCGCCCAGCGCCGGCACGCAGTACTGCGCTAGTACAAGTTACAGACATACCCGTAGGCAGCGAGGCGGAGGGCAGCGGCGTGCCGACCCACACGACCTGGTGGCGGTAGTCGTGGTCGGGCGCGGGCGCGTCGCGGCGCCACGGGCACGGCAGCGCGCCCAGCGCGCCCAGCGCCGGCACGCAGTACTGCGCTAGTACAAGTTACAGACATACCCGTAGGCAGCGAGGCGGAGGGCAGCGGCGTGCCGACCCACACGACCTGGTGGCGGTAGTCGTGGTCGGGCGCGGGCGCGTCGCGGCGCCACGGGCACGGCAGCGCGCCCAGCGCGCCCAGCGCCGGCACGCAGTACTGCGCTAGTACAAGTTACAGACATACCCGTAGGCAGCGAGGCGGAGGGCAGCGGCGTGCCGACCCACACGACCTGGTGGCGGTAGTCGTGGTCGGGCGCGGGCGCGTCGCGGCGCCACGGGCACGGCAGCGCGCCCAGCGCGCCCAGCGCCGGCACGCAGTACTGCGCTAGTACAAGTTACAGACATACCCGTAGGCAGCGAGGCGGAGGGCAGCGGCGTGCCGACCCACACGACCTGGTGGCGGTAGTCGTGGTCGGGCGCGGGCGCGTCGCGGCGCCACGGGCACGGCAGCGCGCCCAGCGCGCCCAGCGCCGGCACGCAGTACTGCGCTAGTACAAGTTACAGACATACCCGTAGGCAGCGAGGCGGAGGGCAGCGGCGTGCCGACCCACACGACCTGGTGGCGGTAGTCGTGGTCGGGCGCGGGCGCGTCGCGGCGCCACGGGCACGGCAGCGCGCCCAGCGCGCCCAGCGCCGGCACGCAGTACTGCGCTAGTACAAGTTACAGACATACCCGTAGGCAGCGAGGCGGAGGGCAGCGGCGTGCCGACCCACACGACCTGGTGGCGGTAGTCGTGGTCGGGCGCGGGCGCGTCGCGGCGCCACGGGCACGGCAGCGCGCCCAGCGCGCCCAGCGCCGGCACGCAGTACTGCGCTAGTACAAGTTACAGACATACCCGTAGGCAGCGAGGCGGAGGGCAGCGGCGTGCCGACCCACACGACCTGGTGGCGGTAGTCGTGGTCGGGCGCGGGCGCGTCGCGGCGCCACGGGCACGGCAGCGCGCCCAGCGCGCCCAGCGCCGGCACGCAGTACTGCGCTAGTACAAGTTACAGACATACCCGTAGGCAGCGAGGCGGAGGGCAGCGGCGTGCCGACCCACACGACCTGGTGGCGGTAGTCGTGGTCGGGCGCGGGCGCGTCGCGGCGCCACGGGCACGGCAGCGCGCCCAGCGCGCCCAGCGCCGGCACGCAGTACTGCGCTAGTACAAGTTACAGACATACCCGTAGGCAGCGAGGCGGAGGGCAGCGGCGTGCCGACCCACACGACCTGGTGGCGGTAGTCGTGGTCGGGCGCGGGCGCGTCGCGGCGCCACGGGCACGGCAGCGCGCCCAGCGCGCCCAGCGCCGGCACGCAGTACTGCGCTAGTACAAGTTACAGACATACCCGTAGGCAGCGAGGCGGAGGGCAGCGGCGTGCCGACCCACACGACCTGGTGGCGGTAGTCGTGGTCGGGCGCGGGCGCGTCGCGGCGCCACGGGCACGGCAGCGCGCCCAGCGCGCCCAGCGCCGGCACGCAGTACTGCGCTAGTACAAGTTACAGACATACCCGTAGGCAGCGAGGCGGAGGGCAGCGGCGTGCCGACCCACACGACCTGGTGGCGGTAGTCGTGGTCGGGCGCGGGCGCGTCGCGGCGCCACGGGCACGGCAGCGCGCCCAGCGCGCCCAGCGCCGGCACGCAGTACTGCGCTAGTACAAGTTACAGACATACCCGTAGGCAGCGAGGCGGAGGGCAGCGGCGTGCCGACCCACACGACCTGGTGGCGGTAGTCGTGGTCGGGCGCGGGCGCGTCGCGGCGCCACGGGCACGGCAGCGCGCCCAGCGCGCCCAGCGCCGGCACGCAGTACTGCGCTAGTACAAGTTACAGACATACCCGTAGGCAGCGAGGCGGAGGGCAGCGGCGTGCCGACCCACACGACCTGGTGGCGGTAGTCGTGGTCGGGCGCGGGCGCGTCGCGGCGCCACGGGCACGGCAGCGCGCCCAGCGCGCCCAGCGCCGGCACGCAGTACTGCGCTAGTACAAGTTACAGACATACCCGTAGGCAGCGAGGCGGAGGGCAGCGGCGTGCCGACCCACACGACCTGGTGGCGGTAGTCGTGGTCGGGCGCGGGCGCGTCGCGGCGCCACGGGCACGGCAGCGCGCCCAGCGCGCCCAGCGCCGGCACGCAGTACTGCGCTAGTACAAGTTACAGACATACCCGTAGGCAGCGAGGCGGAGGGCAGCGGCGTGCCGACCCACACGACCTGGTGGCGGTAGTCGTGGTCGGGCGCGGGCGCGTCGCGGCGCCACGGGCACGGCAGCGCGCCCAGCGCGCCCAGCGCCGGCACGCAGTACTGCGCTAGTACAAGTTACAGACATACCCGTAGGCAGCGAGGCGGAGGGCAGCGGCGTGCCGACCCACACGACCTGGTGGCGGTAGTCGTGGTCGGGCGCGGGCGCGTCGCGGCGCCACGGGCACGGCAGCGCGCCCAGCGCGCCCAGCGCCGGCACGCAGTACTGCGCTAGTACAAGTTACAGACATACCCGTAGGCAGCGAGGCGGAGGGCAGCGGCGTGCCGACCCACACGACCTGGTGGCGGTAGTCGTGGTCGGGCGCGGGCGCGTCGCGGCGCCACGGGCACGGCAGCGCGCCCAGCGCGCCCAGCGCCGGCACGCAGTACTGCGCTAGTACAAGTTACAGACATACCCGTAGGCAGCGAGGCGGAGGGCAGCGGCGTGCCGACCCACACGACCTGGTGGCGGTAGTCGTGGTCGGGCGCGGGCGCGTCGCGGCGCCACGGGCACGGCAGCGCGCCCAGCGCGCCCAGCGCCGGCACGCAGTACTGCGCTAGTACAAGTTACAGACATACCCGTAGGCAGCGAGGCGGAGGGCAGCGGCGTGCCGACCCACACGACCTGGTGGCGGTAGTCGTGGTCGGGCGCGGGCGCGTCGCGGCGCCACGGGCACGGCAGCGCGCCCAGCGCGCCCAGCGCCGGCACGCAGTACTGCGCTAGTACAAGTTACAGACATACCCGTAGGCAGCGAGGCGGAGGGCAGCGGCGTGCCGACCCACACGACCTGGTGGCGGTAGTCGTGGTCGGGCGCGGGCGCGTCGCGGCGCCACGGGCACGGCAGCGCGCCCAGCGCGCCCAGCGCCGGCACGCAGTACTGCGCCGGCAGCGCGCAGCGGCACAGCGCCGCCATGCACGCGTCGCGCGCGCCGTGCGCGCCCACCTGCATTGTAATTTAATTTATAAGACTGGCAAACTATCTAACAAGTCATCTTATGGTACGTGACCACAACGCTTGGGTCATGGATATGTTCCCGCCCTTCTAATCGGGAGGTAAGCGGGAAGTAAAAAACATGAAAAGAGAAAAAGGGGTATTAGGCATCCGGCAATCTCACTCAGCGAATGAAACGCGTCGGTAAAGCTGTCGCTTCACGTCGAATTCTTGTGAGATAGTGGTACTACCCCGGACTAGCCTGATCATTCACGCTGAGTCACGACTGACCACAGCATGGCTCTACAACTATCTAAAGAACATCTGAATACTAATATCTTACTATATCGTAGAACTGTTATACTAAAATCGGAATTTGTACCCGCGCATTAAGCGTGAACTATCAGCAGAACAACAGCCAGAAACAGAAATAGCGGTACGGTATCAATCTATTTAATTAAATTTAAAAAAATGTTCACTTCAAAAATCACATAATCCATTTATTTTTATTGAATACATCACTATACTTTAGTGTCCACTTTTTAATCGCATGTTTTACTTCGATCATAAATTACCAACAATGCGAGGATAAGATTACACATTTACCTCTCTCTAGTAAATAATGAAGTCTTCTCACCTTACCGCTGACCCTAGCCAGGGTCTGTATGGCACGCAGTATATTCTCCAGCTCTCCAATACTCGCCTCAGCCAGAACTGACAGACCCCAAACCAAACCACACCACGAAGACTTCAGCAACTGACAACCAGAATTTATACACTATAAGCAGAAAAAAACACCATGTAGTATTTATACAGGGGCTACAAAATACACACCACCCTGTAATAAAAATAGTTTTGTCCAAATACTGTACGCGATAGGTTAACATGGAAATTCTCTAGTGATGTAGTATCTCGTTCCTAGTAGTTTATATCGATATATTATTTGCAACGCAATGACATAAGAGAAAATATAATTAAGGCTAGTATATTATATGAAATACAAACAAAATGTTTACCTACAATTTGTAACTGAGCGATGTCTACACATATAAGAGATATGCGACAAACGGTTATAAGAATGAACTATTTGTTTTTATTAGCTTTAAAAGTTACCTCAATATTTTCAATAAACAACAATATAATACACAAAGACTAATTTGAGCGGGATCGAAATCGATAACCGCGGTCGATGCGGACTCGTGCAGCACTAAGACTAGGAGGGCGCGGGCAATGTGCGGGTGAGCGGGGCGTCCTTTCCCCCGCGCGTAACCTCATACCATGAATACCATCTCGATATGTCACATACTATTGTTACCTGCTCGAAACCGAACACGTCCTAATTCTGGCACAATTGGTATAAGTAACCGTAAAAAAAACTTGCTTCCCCCATATCTTTTATTCTATTCGGTTTCACCCAGACCCGAAAGAAATATTTGTGGGCCGCACAAACATTTCTTTCGGTGCGGGGATCGAACCTGCGGCCTCTTGTTTCACAGGTGGCGTCTAACCAACTGCGCCACGGAGGTTGTCAATGATATGGAAATATCATTACAGAGGGTTAAATGAATCACCTGCAAACGCACTTGCATCTCCTTATCCTCAACTTCGTCTTCAATTTTCTGCACCACGTTAGAGTTCTGATCAGCCTCACCGTTGTGGCCGTTGTTGGTGACTTCTTTATCAGTGTCGTTGGCTGTTTCTGTTGAAAATATTACTTATAGTCGCTTTGAAAAAAATTGCTGTGTCAAAAGTGATGTGATTTTTACAAACTTGGGGAATAAAATCAAGTTAATTATTGATGTGATTTTTGTTACATTTTTGTATGAACTTTTGTGTAGGTAATATAAGAAAAGAAATATGAATGGCAAAAACAAAAATTCCTAACATGCGCATTGGCGTTTATGACATAAATTCAATTTCTGTACTGATTACGCGAAAAGACGACACGCTGGAAATTCTTTAAATAGAGTTAATTTAAAGCGTGTAGGGTATAAAAAAAAAAGAATTACCTTTTTGATTGGTAGTTTTGTTAGAATTGATTTCCTTTTCATCATCGTTTTGGGTGTCGTCGTACAGTTCCTGAAGCCTGCAAAAGTAAAGAAATGTGTAATTAATGTGTTTGAACTTAACTTTCCAACGTTTTAATCTACCCAACACATCAATAAAACATAATTCCTATCCCACTCTCTTTGAAAGTTACTGCTGAACACAGAAGTCTTTTAAAGGATTGCCATATTTCAACCTACATTTCCACTGAAATAGTGACGAGCGGAACCGCAAATTATCGAAATAGTCTGATCACATAGATTCAACAAATTTATGATGATATACATGTCCAATATGCTTGATCGATTTCTACACATCCCTACTTATTTTCACTTGTCTTTGCTTCAATGGTAACGCAATTAAAAAAAAAGTCTGCATCCATCGACTTCCTTCACTAAAGACTGCTTACCTGAAGTACTCCTGACCTTCGACGGAGATGGCTATAGACCGTATGATCTCCATAAGGCATGCGTAAGCCACCGATATTCCGTACCCATCTTGAATCGTCGGAGCTTCCGTGCGGTCCAGCATCTCGATACTGCAAGATTAATAACATTTTATTTATTATAGGGTGAAAAATTATAGGGTGGTGGAAACCTGTACCTAGAAATTTGTCTTCAATTCATTTTATCATGGATTTCAAAAATTATAATCATATTTATGTCCCATAAATAAATTACTTATTTATGCTTTTAATTGACAAGTAGCAAAATAAAGTATTTTTCTACATTAATCACTTCCCAATTAATTTACAAAATTCTTTTTAGGATATATTTTACATAACCTTTTTTCTTTAAAACAATAGAAAACATAGTCGAGTACCCTATTAAACAAATATAAGACTTACTAAAGAGACTTCGCTGTTCCAGGCTCAAAAGTTACGCAAAGCGGCAACCATACTCCTTTCCAGTAGAATCCTGATTGCTGCGGTATGCCAGAGGATCCTGAAACAATAAACTCTTTTGTAAAAGTGTGTTTGTAAATGCAAAATTTATTATATTTCTTTCTTTCTGTGTAAGCCCATATACGACCCACTGCAGGACACGGGCCTCCTATACAATCACGAGTACGATTGAGAGTAGTTAGGCCATATAGCCACCACGCTGGCCTAGTGCAAGTTGGCAGATTTTTTTTTAGTTGTTATTTTTCCTTACATTTAATAATAAATAATGTCAAACTCTGTAAATATTTTTTATTTTCTACTCTTGCAATAAAACTATTTTTTACGGATTGAAATAAAGCAGATTGGAAAAAGGGTAGTTAAATTGTAACAGTGACCACGAAAGCTGTAAATTATCGAAACGTAAAAAGTGTAAAAATTTAACCAAATCCACTATAAAATCCTTAAATAATAGTTATATTTCAAAATTACATTGGCGTAAATGTAGGAAACCATTATTGTTCACGGATTTTATCGCAGACTTGGTTTAGTTAAACTTAGGTGATTTATTAAAAGGGTTTTATTAATGAGCCTACATGCTTCTAATCAAGTAGGTCATGATAATGGCAGTTTGTCAATCGCAAGATGTGGATTAGTTTGGCCTTTACTTTATTTATAGTAGTTATAGTAAAAACTGAAGACCCTTTCCAAAATGAATGTGAGTAACACGAACTGAAAGCTACGCTAGAGTTTCTTGCCCGTCTTCTCTGGCGACAACAGCCTTGTGAACCGGGTGGTAGTGGAAAAAAAAAGTGACTGAATCTAAATAGTGTATGACATTTTATGGATTCAATAAATATTTCATTTCATTTCGAAATATATTACTATAGAATTACTATACGAGTTCTGTATTAATAGACAATCACCACGCACTATAAGATGAAGGAAAAGATCTTGAGGATCTTAAGGCAGGAATTGCTATGGTATCTAAAGTCTCCCAACTCGCACTAGGCCAGCATGGTGGATTACATGACGTAACCCTTCTTAATCATAATTTCGATTGTGGCGGACGCCCATACCATGCAGTGGGACGTATATGAGCTGATACAGACTATCTTTAAACTTTAATCAGGCTCTGGTACACAAAAAAACATGCTTAGTTTGAGGTCAGTTTCATGATCAAATAATAGTGATATATTACCAGCTCAAGAATTAGTTCTAAAGGCACCATTTGTAACTCCGTTGTACAAAAACAATAAAATGGGACGTATATAGGCTGACACAATACAGTACAAATTGATATACCGAAAATACCAGGACAATATGCGATACTTTTCGGCATCAGAATTATACTCGTGACAATGTGAATCAGGGAGGATTCAGGATACACGGTAATGGCAACACACTTCGCCAGCTTCCGTGGCGCAGTCGGTTAGACGCCGGTTGTGAAACGAGTGGCCCCGGGTTCGATCCTTGCACCGAGAGAAATGTTTGTGCGGCCCACAAATATTTTTTTTTGCGTGTTTATGAGACGGAAAGTTTCTCGTAATTCCTGATACCTACGACACAAGACTCGATCTAAGTGTGGGGCCAGGACTATATGACTGTTGGGTGTTATTTATTTACTTGGTAGAGTCACATTGACAAGTGCTCTTGACGTCAACAGCGATGATACCAGACCCCACGTCAGAGAGTCCAGACTTGATCTACCGGTCTCGATGTACGCGTCGTTTCACGCCGGGGGTATGTGAAGAGCCCGTCGCCCCAGTGTGGACTTTTGTCTACCACTTGCAAAATTGCACGTGAGTGTAATATAATATGCTATTAATGACATTGATGTTAATCACCAGCGCATCACATGATCATCCGACCATTTCATTGATGATGTCCTTCGATCAAATATAATATACTAGATACAGGGTCCAGAACAAAATCACACGCCAAAAGTGGCCGAGGTTGCTTATACTTATACATTTAAATTTCGACATGTAGCAAGAAGTATTAAATTACAATCAACTTCAGGTAACAACAAACCTTATTCCTTTAAATTAAGATTTATTATGTTTTGGACCATACTAAAATCAAATAAGAGCACACGCATATTTGTGCTCTTATTTCTGTGGCCGTTTTGTAGGCTGTTACTTATAATCTAGTGTATTTGATCGAAGATGACGTTATCACCGAATCTAAGAGAGGTTGTACGTTTTCTTTCTTGTTTTCTTACTTTTTATCGGGCACGCGCAGCGTTCACTACTCATTTTCCATAATTCTTGTCAATTCTGATAATAAATAATTAAAGTTAAGATATAGATATTCAGACGAATTAAAACCATTTGAATGTTTCAGTGAGCGTCTAGGCTGTCCTCTATCGCACCGTACGAACCGTTTCCGCACGTACGCGCTGTGCATGCGGCGCTGTCGCGTGCTCGTCGACGTGTACTTGCAGATACTCGCCAGCGAGAACTATACCGATGTATTCTACACACGACAGCGGTTTAGAGGTATGTATTATATATATAGTAGGGGTATGTAGCTATACTGTAGCTTAGAGCTGAATGGGGGGCTTTATTATTGGCCATCTCTCAGTTTTAGTTTTTTTCTTTTGTGTATAAGTAGTAGTCTTGTTTGTAGTAATGTACCTTAATATAAACGTATCATAAGTAGCATTAACTAGACTATTTACAGTATACTGTATTGTGTTCTTATTCTTCTTTATGTCGGTTAATAATAAATGTATTTTCTTTCATTCTTTATTTTTATTGTATATAAGTATTGTATTTTAGATTGTTTTCGTTTACATGATGACTTGACTCATATATTCCAAACAATCAACACGGACATGTTTATTTAGAATTTCTATTTTATTTAATTGAATTTATGTGTACCCATAAAGTTTACTTTCAAATATCTCTCGGGTTTCACTGGTCGGCAGAGGACCTAGAGATGACCTCATGATAAGCTCAACTCAGGAGCTTTGATAATAAGATAGGGGCGTAGACAAAGCTTTTGTTCTATTCTTTATCACTTTATGAAACTTTCATTTACTCGACTTTTATTACCCCAAGCATTAATTCGAGCCTTAATTTCAGTTCTATTCTGCTGATCTTTGGCAGGTAGAAACAGCAGGAGGGAGGGTGAACTCCTCACAAGCGTCAACATCACGCTACCATCTACAGAGGACGACAGAGACTACAATGAAGTTGAAGAAACTAGTTCTAGGGCAGAAACTCTCTTTAATCTGTACTATAGGGATGAATCAGACGTGGAGGTTAGCGGTCCTCCCGATATAGACTATGAAGTGGGACAGAGACAGGAAGATGTGCCGGCTGATATTGTTCATGAGGATTAAATCAGTTTGAATCCTTGGTGTTTTTATTGGAGAATTTGTAGTTACATTTTGATTTTATTTATAGAAAAATTTGTACTATTTACAAATAGAATATAATGATGTTTTTTGGATTGAATAGGCTCTATATCTATATCTAATTTGAAAAGTTCTTTCACCATCAGAATACTACATTATCCCTGATGAATATAGATGAAAGAATATTTTCATGAAACGTACATCTGCACCCAGTCGGAACCGGGAGATACCGCTGTTCTCAATAAACAAAGTAGCATCTTATTATTTTCTACAATAATAGGGTAATTTATTTACTGTGATCATAAAGTATCACGTATTCTGAATCTTGAAATTTTGGCAAATGTTTAACTACTGAGTCAATTCAAATTAATCTTGTGTAGAAGGATATACTGATTGCCTTATTTATAGTTTCTTGCCCGTTCTTCTCTAGTGAAAACCGCTTTCCGAATCGGGTGGTAGATAAAAAAATTACTGAATCTAAATGATGTTGAACATTTTAATGGATTCAATAAATTATTTTCATTTCATTTCATTTCATAGACGTCATATCAAAGGTTTTGTCCCTTTCGAACGAGTTTTAAATTCATTTTGAGCGAAAAAGACAAAACATTCGATAAATTAAATAGATTTTAAACTTTCCCTATGAATAATGCCGTAATTTAAAGCGATTGCAATGTTACTAATACCCGACGAATACTATTCACAATTAATGCTGAATATGGATATAAAGATACACGTGTAATCAAAAGAATTTCAATAGGGAATATGCATGCCATTTTTTTATATTTTTAATCGATTCTGTATATTATTACATTACCAGAAAAAAATATAATGCTTAAAAAATATTAATGAAAAATGTACAAAAAAATAATCAAAACTGCAATCAGTTACGAAGCATTTAAACGCCATATTGGCGCGAACTCACTGTGACGTCAGAGTACACTATGTCAGCAATGTAGTGTTTGGATTAAGTTTCTTTCAACAGAACTGTATTTCGTCACAAAATAATTCATTTTTTTAAAGCATATAAACAAAAGACAAAATAACTCTTAAACAAACGTAAAACAATACACCCAACAAGCTAAAACTTCATAAGATAGAGTACTCTGTCGTCACTTTCCTTTTGAAGCGTTTCGAAAAAATTGCGCGGCAAATTTGAAATGTCATTTTTTAAGTATTTATTTTATAGGTTTAGAGTGGATGAATTTAAAAAATATATTTAAGGTATATTTCTATATCAATAAACATTACAAAAAAAAATATTTGACTTATTTTGGAGTCTCATGCATCTTCCCTATTGCACCTACGTAATAAAACCTAGTCTATACTCTATATCTATGGTACTCATCTATACTCTATGGTACTCACCGGCCGGCGTGTTGACATTAGAGGCGACGAACAGGCTCTGTACATAAGCGCCGAGCGCGTTGACAATGTCCTGGAAGATGTTGGTGGCGTGCGGCTTCATGTCGTAGCACTCGCAGAACGCCTTCAGAAGATCTGGGGACGGAGTGTTAACGTTACTTCTTACTGCCATAGATACCTGCTTGGAGTTACCTGTACCCCTTGGAGTAAACCTGGCTGTGATACGAGATGCGGGTTCGGTGTCCGCACCGAGATATGACTTTGTGTGTTCCACCAGGATTAGCTCAGTTTTTCATCATTCTATTAATAATTCACATCTGTTGACAGTCCATATGACTGAATGCAAGATCGTAGTTACAAGAAAAAAAAAGTATTCAACAAGTGTTTGGATGTTATTTGTTTTAAACAAAAAATAATTTCTCCTATAGGTGTCATCAAAAAAAGGTCATAATGACACTTACTTGGTTGTATGGTCATTTTGTGTAGAACTTCGAGCGCTAAAGCTCTCTGCCACAGCGGTTTGTCGGGGTCCAAAAACTTTATCGTCAGCGAGAGGAATATTTCGCACTCTGTTACCTACAAAGAGAAATTTGGACATAGTAGACTTGATAAAAAACACGAGACAATCCAATTGATAACAATATCCCATAACTACTTGTAAGTTGGATCTCTATATTAAAAAACGTCTAATGTAATGAAACACCAATATCGGTACTGTGGAAGGACTTTGTAATTTTAGCAGCAGTTACTTTATAAATGCTTGACTTAAATTACTTTTAGAGTGTGGAATTTACAAAAAAAAAAAAAATAGTAATCTGTTGTTCAAACAAAAAGTTGCCAGTTAGTAATATTTTCTATCGTTTGGATAGATCGATAACTCAACATCCCACTGATTGTACCGCCGATCATAGATTTTGACATCGCCAAAGGCAGTCACACTACTTTTTACCATAAATAAATATTTATTTGTAGCATTACCAGAAGTCTTACTAAATGATTAATTCATAGTATTGGTAAAAATATCATAGATCCCTATACCGGTACTTTCTTTTTTTATGGTTTGTTCTTAAAGGTATTCCTGTTTTATCCCGGGTGACAGATTTTTATTAAATAAAGTAATTATCATAACATTTTACATTAAATTGGACTTCAAGTTCATTTGTCCAAGAACTCTGGGCCTGGATCGCAATTATGTTTATATTTATTGAAAATATATATTTTTCAATACACACAAAAATATGTTTCATCTATGGATAAAAATCTTCACACTGATACTAAGTTTCATAGTAAAATTCACAGTCTCATTTAAATCTAATACATACCAGTACGGAGTGGTACTTGTGCACAATAACAGACACGAGTCGCAGCAGCCTCATGGTGACGGGGAAGTGGGGTCGGTCCCCGGCGGGGGGACTGGCCTGCGCCGCGGCGGATGCGGCCGCGCCCGGGATGTGCAGCGATGTGAACGCCGCGCTGGAATTACGAATTATATTATTATGGTATTATCTAGAAAAATATATGGCCTAACCCCCCTTAATCGTACTGTCGATTGTAGAGGAGGCCCGTGCCCTGCAGCGGGACGTATATGAGCTAATACAGATCTAGTAAAATGTCATTAGAAATTGGTTAACAATTTTGGGTTATTTGAATTAGGAAGGTAGTCTCTCATATGTGACAGGTCACCTGGCTGGGTATCACTGCAATGTCTATCTCCCAACCAAACAGTAAATGCACTGTTGCAAAAAAGCGACTATTTTTTGTGATAATTTTAAATATCACTGTAGTAACTTAAACTACCACCTGGCTTCGTTTTAAGTTGCAGTGTTAATATACCCTGTATAACTATTATGTATTGTTAATAGTTTAAAGCATAAACAAAAAATACGTTTTACTCACCGATATTTCACATTAGGTGAGAACAATCTTATTATCAAGGCGCATACATGCTCCTTCAGTAGAAATCTGAATTCCGATATCTGTGAACAAATAAAATTGTGCTATTAGGTTCAACATAATTTTTTCAGGTTAGAACGAAAGATATGGTCATAGTAATATTTTATTAGTGTACCATAAGGCCTAACCTGGCCTAACCACTCTCAATCGTACTCTCGATTGTAGAGTAGGCCCGTGCCCTGCAGTGGGACGTATATGGGCTGATACAGTTACAGTTACAGTACCATAAAGCCTGCTTACATAACCTAACATCTATATCCCCAAAAGGGTTAGCAGACGAGACACAACTATCAAAAATAGAAAAAAAATGTAAAATTCATCAACAACAAGCATTTGTAAAACCTCAAGTACATAACATATATGACTTATTTTTAAATCTATCATTATTGCATGTTATAAACCCTAGTCATTAGTACTAAAGTATATAAAACCTATAGCCTTACCTTAAAAAACACAGGCGAGAAGTCAGTGAGCACCGTATCGAGCAACTCCAAGCCGAATGTCTTCGGCACGTCGGAGGTGCCCACCAGCCAGTGCGCCGCGTCGCCGTTTATCAACTGAATTATGTCCTGGAAACAAAGTCATTATTATTTAGGAACGCGTTATGTTATATTTTCGGCTACATAGTCAGAAACTACTTATTGTGTATATAAATTTTTACTTATTATAAAATCTTAGAACATTGATCACATTATTTCCTACGAGAAATACTATAGTCAGTGTTACCGAATTCATATTTTTATATTCCGGAAAATGAGCAAATGAATCACCTAATGGCAAGTTATACACATCTATAATAGGTGAATTACTATAGCGTTGCCCGCTTTTTTAAATAGGATGAGAAAAGAAACAGCATGAACTAAGAAAAGGGTTTGGCCTGCGGCAATCTCACAGAATAAACCGCTGTAGCAAAACCGTTGCTTTTGTAGGTTTTTTATCGCCTTTCTCAAATTGAATCAACGAAAAGGCACCTAATATTCTCCCATTACTATAGTTGTTTATATGCTACGTTACTTCGTTAATCAAGTTCTTTGGTAAAGCCATAATTAAAACGGGTATTACTGATAATGTGCAAATTACATTCCAAATAAACTCACTTGTAAAATGAGATATGCGTCGACGGCACAAGGTTTAAGATCCTTTGGCGCTTTGTTGTTCGTCTGGATCCTCACATCCGCCGGATTTACTTTAAGCGTGCCTGAAAATTGTATAAATATCGTTATTTTTAGTCAATATCCATTTAGCGCTGAGTATAGTCCTCCACTCTTAACAACTTCTTTCTAACTAGTAAAACAAAATTTATTAATTGTGCATATTTTTGTTTATCTTAACTGCCAAATATAAGTCTTATGTTTGTAAAAAAAAGCTAGGATATCTCCTAGACTAATCTTAATAAATATAAATTAGAATCAAATAAGCTGTACATAGAAGGATTTCTCAGACATTCATTGCTATCACCGGATATCAATGAGGCTCTAATCTCAGAGGCTATCAATGAGCGCTTAATTTAAAGGAGCCTACTATTATTACATCGATTTTTTTTTCTAGGCACGCAATCCTTCTTTGCCTCAAACAATATTTCCAGGAAGTAGACGACTCAGAGACTTGGCCAGACGAACGGACTGCAGGTGGACTAAAGCGGTAACGGAATGGTGGCCTAGAGAGGCCAAGAGGAGGATAGGCAGACCATCCACTCGATGGCTGGACGACATCATTAAGTTTCAAGGCAAATTGAGGATGAGACATGCACAGGACCGAGAAAAGTGGTGCGATAGAGAAGAGGCCTGTGTCCAGCAGTGGATAAATACGGGCTGATATGATGATGATGATGAGACGACTTAGAGATGAAAATATAGGACGATTGCAACTCAAGACAAAGTATAAAAATGTCAGCATTACTTACTATCAGACAACAAACGATTCCTACGTAACACATCAGAAAAACGACTAATCAAAAGTTGGGCATCCGATATAAATGGATTTGTTTGGTCCATCTTAAACCTTAACATTTTAAAAAGTGTACTAATTAATCATTGCTATCGACACTAAAACCTGACACTAGCGTAACTTTGTACTAGAACTTAATTATTGTGAACATAGTATTACCACTGAAAGACCTAATTGATTATTTTTTTATTCTATATACAACTAGCGGTCCCGCCTGACTCCGCCCGGGTGCAGATTCACTATTCAAAATGGCGGCAAAAATGTTCAATTTCGACTATCAACTTAAAATATCCACTAACCGGGCCACGAGAAACGAATAATTTTCTCGTATTTGCTAGATTTATCACTACTGCTTCCCTCCTATAGGTCATAGCGTCATGATATATATCATATATAGCATGCCTCGATAAACGACCTATCCATCACAAAAATATTTTTTCAATTCGAATCAGTAGTTCCTGATTTTAGAGGTAACAAACAAACAAACTTTTCAGCTTTATATAATATCGATTAGTATCAATTATTAAAAAAAATCAATTTGGAGATAATATTTAACAACAATACGATATAAACTATAAAGGCGCCCGATAATCTTCTGAGATAATCACGTATTTATTTATCCACTTACATAGTATTTGATAAAGCAATTAAAAACAGATATAAATATTTTACAGCATAGTTGTGCTTGTATTCGTAATGCGCTTGTTGGCAACTGCAGTTTTAAAAAGAGCATAATCTAACGATTTTTTTTTATTGCTATGAATGGCGAGACGAGCATGCCGTTCGCCTGATGGTAAGCGATACGACCGCTCATGAACAGTAGCAAAACCAAACAACACCTTGAATCACAAAGCAATGCTTGGCATTCCACTGCGCTCGCCATCCTGAGACATAAGATGTTAAGTCTCAATATTTCCAGTAGTTACTCTGGCTACAATGCCCTTCAACCCGAAACACAACAGTGCGTATACACTGCTGTTTGACGGGATAACTTGTATGATTCCTGGAGACCAGATAAACACAGGCTGAGGTGTTACTCTTTTCTCCAACACAAACTGCGAATGTTCGAACGTTCGACGTCCACGTATAAAATAAAAGTTTTCCACTTCTAAAAATCAATACTATTCTTTATGAAACTTTTTATTCACTCCGAACATGGTCTAAGTTTACGACGTATTCGAGGATCGAACATTTTGTAAAGTATTTAGGCATATTCGTACAGTTTTACACTGACACTACGATTTCTTGATATGTTGAATAATGATCGCTGTACACTATTCCCAAACGGTTGGTGGATCAAGTTGCCCATTCTATGAAGGTCCTCATTAATGCAGCACTACATCAGACAGAATGTAGTAGTAGTAATACTATAATAATCTCTATAATATGCATAACCATCCCTGACCGGCTTACATGAGGTTCTCTTACATTCGAGTTTTAATGAAATGGCCCAGCCACCATGCTGGCCTAATGCTAATGCTAGTTTTTATCTAAACTTACCATCAGCTTCAGCGAGTGCTCTCTCAAACACTAGTGCCACTAGTTGTCTGACAGTGGCGGCGGCGGCATGGCTCGTGCTGACGTCACGCGTCTCCGTCGTGGACACCATCCTCATGCACATCACCATTGTCTGTAGAAAAATATTATCAAGTAGTTATAACTAGAATGGGGCATAAGAAAAACGATATGGACCTTCACAATTCCCATCTTTTCTATTTATAACTCATGTGATGTGATGGAGCATCATCAGGCTTTCATTGTCCACTGCTGGACATAGGTCTCCTCCAAATTGCGCCATTTCACTCTGTCTTGCTTGTTACATCCAGCATCTGCCAATGACCTCGCACAAATCATCACTAGATCTATCTTTTCCATCATTTGCTCTCAATGGCCATACATATCACCTCAAGGATGAATTTCAGACAGAACAACAGTATTGATAACAAGTAACATGAAACCAATATGCAATGCCAATAGATAGCAGCTCAAAATAAGTATCAGCAGCAGTAAAAAAATAAAGCCATGAATGAACATGAACTATTATTAGGTTTAGACTGCCTTGAAGGTACAGTTGTTTATTGCAAAGCTGAGATCTCAGTTTTGCATCCCAGGTTGGGCAAAGTGACTTCAAAACTAGGAGTAATTATATGGTGATAGGCTTGTCACATAGTGGGAAAGAACACACAAGGCAAAACATTGTGTCTTGGCAGCATTTCTGTCTATCTCTTCTGGGAAAAAATATTATTTACATATGTATTTAGGTTTACATATTACACAATAAATGCCTTACCCTTGCCAAAGTATCACCATGAACCAAGTCAGAAGTGGTCATCAACAGAGCAGCAGTCTGAAGTAACTTCAGCTCCAGAACACCAGCTTGTCCGAGGTTGTAGAGGCAGTCAACAACATGTCTGGCTCCTTTAGCATCTATCCCTTGCTGTGCAATTAGACGTTGAATAGTGCCGAGGCAGAACTGTTGAAAATTATAAGTTTTAGAGCAATTTTAATAAATCAATATTTGTTTTATCTGCTTTGTAGAGACTATAAGTATATTACTTGGTACAAATTGCATGCGCTAATGCACCAACAAAACCATGGTGATGATATCTGGTCTCCACAGAAATTCTAAAAAAAATATTTTAATTCCACCAATCGCTTTAAACCAATTGAAAAGGTAAAAGATGTGTCCTGGAAAATTTAATACCTGCATGACACCCGTCATGAAATTAAAATGGCTTGAGTGCCATCGTGCTTCAATGTCAGGAATATAATGTCAGATATGGTCATGAAGAAGAATCAAATAAGAAATAAAAATAAATATTAAAAGTTTGCACAACTAATTCAATATTTTGTTTTACCTTAAATATAATTACATCTGAATATAGAATATGCAAAAATTACTTACCTTAATGATTTTCAAGTCCTTAGATTCACATCCTTGGACCAATGGGTACAGGATCTGATTGACAACGCCATAAAGCGATGCTTGAGGATTGTTGGAAGCCAATGACAGCTTTTCTATAGCTTCATCACAAGCCTAGAAAAAGTATTTATAATATCACATACTACAAAATAATGAATTCAATGATTAAGTAACTGCGATTAAACATTACGCGGTTATACAGGACTAATTCGTGTGTGAACAGGCCTTGGAAATAGCTAATTAAATAATTTCAATTGTTCATCATAACTGCATGATGAAATTATGTTTTTCGCGAAAATAGACTAGCTATTTACATTTTACAAGTAATTAATTTTGGGAAAGGTAAAGAAAGATTCATTACTGACTAACAAATACAGTAAGTGCAAAGAACCTCTCTTATTTGTGGATATTTTTTCTTAGTTTCCAAACTCAGTGTCTTGAAGTCACTTTGGAGGACCTCCATGAATTTCTTCGTGGAGTCATCACCCGTAACCGCACTCACGAATGCCATTGTTTATATTATTCCTTATGATACTGTTATTCACTTCACATTTTACGTAAAAAATCAAAGAAATTAAAAATTATGCCGTGTACACAATCGACATCACAGATTTCAGTTCAGAAATTGTACTTTGACATTGAAAAGTGCCAAATAATTTCTTTAATTCCTTTTAAGCAATCATGCCACAATAAATTGATAATGATGCTACCACTTAAAACAAGACTTAAAACTATTCATACGATGATATCGTGAATAAAAAATCATATCTTCAAATAAAAACAGAAAAATATATCTGAATAAGTCTAAAAAAACTACTTCTGAACGAAAAATATGTCATCCATTCCATTTTGATGAGATATGAATAGCATGAATAAAATATTTTAGATTGTTGTCTATATTATTATGAAAATTGAAAGAATATTTTATATAGTATATAGTGTGTAATTAATCTCGGAAAAACAATTTTATAATTTGTTTTTATAAATAATTAGGGATTCCACAAGGTTATATTCTGCGTAATATTGAACTTTGATGGAAAAATAAATGCCGATGTTGCCGCTTTAGCAAAATAGATTTTCCACTAAATTCTGACTTTAATAATTTTACATTGCACAGAATTTTGATATCCCATTGATTGACTTTGAATTATTAAGGAACGATTTACGCAAAGTTTTTCTTAAAGCACATTATATTCAAAGATTGTGGATTACTCATTGAAATATAACAATTAACGTTTATATAAAATGGATATCAGTTATAACATACATATAATGCAAAAATAATCATTTAAAATAATAACCTTCTTTCTTATTCTGAACTGGTTTTAAAATATGTTAGAACTGTAATACTTATTATGGGAGATATGTATACTCGTAGAAATACGAGTTTAGTACAGTACTAAAGTGAAAGTGAAAGAAGAAATGCAATTGATCGATGATGACCCACTTTTCACGGCAAGTATTTTTTCAACTGTAGCAACATTGATCACTGATTGTGCAGAAGAAAAAACAATGGTGTGATTCCAGATTTTTATTTGTAAGTATTTATAGAATCCGATATCAATTTAGCTAATGTATCGTTTGTGAGGCGATAAAAACGTTGACGCACCCGACGATGCTGATACCAAGGTACAAAACCAGTAATTACCCATAGAAATTCGCTTTGTGAACCTGACGTGCTGTCATTACAGTTTTTTACTCCTATTTATTCAGCTTGATTCAGCTATGCGCCATTTACTGCAATAGAACGGCCGACGTCTACGGATTTTATCATATATCTATAATAGAACACGGACAACCGCGAGTGCGATGGACGGGTGTATATAAGTGTGCTATGTAAAACTTCTTGTGGTTCGTCGTCTGGCTGCCGAGTGTTCCTGTAATGTTTTACATGCCGGTATACAGTTTTCGCGAGTGTAGAAAGTTCTTATTGCTGGTAAGTGGCGGACAGCGGTGGTATGTTAGTATATTATTTCTGTCCAAGTAGCTTGTCTGTAGAAGTATTGGAATCGATTGTGCGACGTTTTGCAAACGTTCAGTAAACAATACGGCATGTTCGTGCTTGGATTTGTAAATAACGCTGCGCCTACGAGGGGGCTATGATCAATAAAAACTCATATGCAGTTATGGCCCTTAACACCTGTGTGCTACTGCCCAAAATGGCTTAAAATATTTTTGACAATCACCACTCATGATTTTTTTCTTGGTGTAATTCATGACCTTCGTTTTATTGTCAAATACTAATAAAAATGTATTGTGAATGGTTGACATAGTATTGATGCAATTAGTATGAAATAATTTTGTTATGTTGTTGATTCATTGTGTAAACAGTTTACCTCAGCTGAGTGTTGTATCAAAACACTCATTAACACATTTCTTGAAACTCATTATGCGGTGTAAAATTCGATTTACGTTTATGACATATTCTCGTTTGTGTACACTTAATGCTGATAAATAAGTACATTGGGCACAATCTATGTGTTTATTTGCTTGCTGTAAATTCTTGACATTTTTGATTATTATACTACTGTTTATCATTTTATTTTGTATCCATTAAATTATGCTCTAATAAAAGTCTACATTTAAAATATAAATGACATATCAAGTCTATTACTACTAAAAGCATTTAAAAACATATTGCTCAACATCTAATTCAGAATTTGTTAGCAATTAATGTCTTCATTTTTTTTGGTGATATCTGTCAGTGATAGATATTTCCTAATTACACAAATATGTTTGAAGCAAGACAAAAATAAACGGTACAGCTGTCTAGCCATCTGTCAGTTGATCTCAAATGATACGGAGATAGACAACTGTGATTTTATCTTTAATGTTGTTTAAAGGTGAGAGCACAGTCATAGCAATGGTATATTGAGTACTAAAATAAATAAATTTATTAAAACCTATATCTAAAAGTAGGAAAAGGGGGAGTTGGTGATGTAAATGTATTTTTACATGTGGTTTTAGGCTGATTGTAGTTATTTTAAATAAGAAATACCACTCTGATGTACCTCTGTTAAAGCGATGTGAGCTTATAAACCAATTTTTGTTGTTTGTATGTATATAGTCTAATTTTGGCACATGTTATTGAATTTAAATATAATTTTTTAGTTTGGATATGTAATAAAGTATTTAAGCATATTGTTGCTTTTAGTGATTGTATTTTTAAGTTGTTCAACAAACAGTATGTCAAAAATCTTTCATCTTATCTAACATCTGTTCCTGTTGTTCACATAATCAGTAAAAATTGCACAGTAAAGTAACATGTTCCATAGTCGCAAGTAGTAGCGATAGTAGTTTGTGGCTGAAATAACTGGTAAAGTAACTGCGAAAAGACAAATTACTAAAATGATAAATTAATACATAATACTAGTAATTTCTTTGCTTAGTAGTTTTATTTTTCATTATATATTTTTGCATTACCATACTTAAGATATCTAAGGTCAAACATTATTGGCTTTTAAAATACTTACAGTGATATGAAAGTAATTCACTGTAGTAAGGGTATGGGTTCAAATGAAACACTGATATGAATATATTTATATACTTGTAGACCAAACTTGAAGACGGCTTATTTGATTTAAAACTTTTCCTAACTATTGATAAAGAAAAATAATTGGGCTAAATTGCTAAGTAGTCTTAGTAATAATGGTACATGGATTGTTTCCCAAACAATTTTTGTGGCTAAGGGATAGCAGTGTACCTGATGGTGAGCGCAGTGCTATTCAAAGGCTGGAATTATTAAATGGTCTTGATCTATATCTAAGGATTGATCCTGAAAATAGACCAACCGGGTCACAGATTAGTAAACAGAATATTTAATGTATCTTGATTGGATTAGGGTATATCAAGACTGCTACCGAAAACGAAGCCGGGTGGTAGTTTAAGCGACTTCAGACACGCCGCAACAGAAAAAGTTGCAAAAAAAAGTGACAATTTTTTTTTGTTATTTTTTTCCTATGACCATATTTGGGTGGTAAATACATTTTTTCCTAAAATAATAGTGTTTACCCTTTTATTTAAAAATAATCTAGGGTATAAAAGTGTTTAAATTATTATATTAGCAAAAACTATGGATTTACCACATCTTAGTATGGGGTCGAGACTCGGGACTATGTATGATACTGTTTGGTGTATTTAGTACATATTTATAAAAAATTGTACATTGGCTGATCACAAATCGGGACACGCTTCCGTGAATTCCTGTCGCAGTTTCTACCCCTTATGTATTATGTTGGAATAATAATTAATTTAATATGAAAATTCTCCGAAAGAATACATCCGAAAGAATAATAAACATTTTACAATTGTTTATGTATCAAATACGAGGGTCACTAAGTAAAGTTGGTTATATAACTATTTTTATTTATCTATATTCATAGATAAATCAAATAAGCGTAATTATGTACCCTACTTCTGTCATATCAGCACCATCTCAAGGTAGCCTATGGCATGAAGTCCGCCTATGTACAATGTCTGTATATTATGTTAAATAAAAGAAAATAAATAAATAAATAAAGTGAAGTATATTCGCATCTGAGTTGACTTAACTATGCCGAAACTAATCCGGGTATAAACTGGATGACTTAGAACTGAGATGTTATTGCGTCAGTAGGTTGCTAGTACCTATAACTTGTGTACGTTGATCGATATCCGACCGGAACTTAATATCCTTCGCAATCGAGTCTCAACTCTCATACATACATACATACATATACATAAAATCACGCCTTTTTTCTCAGAAGTAGTAGGTAGAGGTGCTATGAAGATATTAGTAATATAAGTGTTCCGTCTCACGATGTGATAGGGGGCGAGCCTATGGTCATATCGGCTTTTAATGAACAGAAAAATAAATATCACTTCGCTCGACCCGGGATTTGAACTCGAGACCTCAGTTAACTAAACGTAGACAGTATCAACTCTCAACTGTGTTTTTACTTTGAATATAGGACTGGTGTTTGTTCATAATTCCTAGATTCGTGACGCAAAGTGGCTGTGAATGCGGAGACGCGGCTTCGATCGCCGCGCTGTGACAAATGTTTGAATAATAAATATACATATCTTGGTTTCTTTTAAAATGTTTTCTCGCAAAATGTTTTATTCCCTCCTCCACTTTGAGACTAAACTGTATGTGGACTATATTGATTGATATAATATAGCAAAATTTATTTTAAATACACCCAACAGTCACATACGTAGTCCTGACTCACGTTTCACAGCCGGCGTCTAACCAACTGCGCCACGGAGGCTGTCGATTGGTTATGTATTTACGTTTGACTTGTCTTCAATGAGTTCGGAAAACTATCCGTCCCGGGAAAACATTTATGTTGCCTGAAATCGGATTATTTTACAATAATATTATACTACAGAATATTTAAACCCGGGAATCGAACCTACACCATCACAATTTACAGCCAAAGCACACTGTCACTAAACACGATATGACATTCTCGTAAAGAGCATTGGTATTCTCGAATCGTTTTGCACGGTACAACAGACTTGCTATTTAGGTCGCCAATACTAAGGGTTATAGCTTGGTGATAACCGAAGATGAGAAGTGTAGAAATATTGTGTTGGTTATAGACCTGTGTAATATTGTATTGTTGAAATAGAAATACACCCAACAGTCACATACATAGTCCTGACCCAACAGTAAGATCGAGTCTTGTGTCGTGGGTATTAAAAGCTACGAGGGACTTTTCGGCGTCACAAAACCCAGACCCGGGGCCCTACTATATTCTTCCGAACGAACGAACGAACGAAGTTGGGCTCTACTATATTCATCCGAACGAACGAACGAACGAAGTTCGAAACTTCGGACGATCGAAGTTTATATACGATACGAATGTATCTACTCTGTAAAAGTTCGAAGTTGTATAACGTACATCGTAACCATAAGTCAATTACGACCATAAGTATATGTAGGTACAATCGTATCGTATATAAACTGCGATTATCCGAAGTTTCGAACTTCGTTCCTTCGGATGAATATAGTAGGGCCCAACTTCGTTCGTTCGTTCGGATGAATATAGTAGGGCCCCTGAAACAAATACCTGTGGATCGGACAAATATTTGTTTTGGTGCGGGGATCGAGCCCGCGGCCTCTCGTTTCACAGCCGGCGTCTAACCAGCTGCGCCACGGAGGCTGTCAATATAACCAACCGACACGAAGACGGATGTTCGAACATCGCTCGTGAAACTATGAATATGTCTAAATATTTTACAAAATATTCGAGTCCTGTATCGTCCGTCGTAATTTTAGACTAAGTTCGAAGTGAATGATAAGTTTCATAGAGAATAGTATTGGTTTTTAGAAGTAGGGCAACTTTTATCTTCATCTTTTGATAGTCAATCACCACGCACTAAAACGGTGAAGGAAAACATCGTGAAGAAATCTGCACACCATAGCGGTGTATAAGAATTTCTATGATATGTAAGTCCGCCAATCCACATTAGGCCAGCGTGGTGGACTATATGGCCTAACCACTCTCAATCGTACTGTCGATTGTAGAGTAGGCCCATGCCCTGCAGTGGGACGTATATGGGCTGATACAGAACTTTTATCTTATATGTTGATGATCATCTTTCGAACATCGTGTCCCCCCTAGGTGTGGTTTCGACACTAGTAATACAATCTAGAAGAGTTTGTGTGGGTATAAAAACGCTGGTTGTTGTATATATTCATCCGAATAGCGATCACTGTACGCGATGGTGCAAATTATGTCTATTTCTCCCGCCAAACAGCAGTGTAAATGCACTGTTGTGTTTCGGTTTGAAGGACATTGTGGCCATAACTACTACTGGACATATTGAGACTTAAAATCGTATGTCTTAGGTATAGCGAGCGCAGTGACATGCCAAGCATTGCTTTGTAATTCAAGGTGTTGTTTAGATTTGCTACTGTTCATGAGCAGTCGTATCGGTTACCATCAGGCGACAGCTTCATTGTGGTAACCGCCGAAAGCCATTCATTTGACGTAAAGATAAATTGGTTGGACTTATTTCGACCGGCTGAATAATCTATTGCCAAGGGGCAGTCCGTTTACCACGACACATCATCGAAGGATGGGCAGTAGATTAGTACAGGAAAATTTTGGCCATCAGTTCTTTGCTATTGCTGGTTCATGTGCTCCCAAAATGTACGATACCATCACTTTTCTTCGAAGAAACTGTATTTCGTTCATTTTCTCCATCATTGTACACTGTTGGTCGATTTGAAGTAGGTAGCTTCTTAAATCACGCTTTCTCAAGTATGTTGGACTTCGCACCGGTATTAGAATGTTATATTTGTAGATGAGTTCCATTTACTTGTTCCTCTAGTTTAGCTAAGTTTTGAAATTGAATTTACATCAAGACTTTAATATCTTCAATTAGTGTTTTTAACAAAATTGAGACAATATTGCAATTGCGAACATCTATTCTATACATACTTACATTCAAATGATTTTCTGATTCTAACAATGGATTTTTCCTTGTTTCAGATAACATCTAATCACCTGCATAAGAAAACTTTCCAAAATCTTCCTGAAGACTGTTAATTTTTTTTTTAGATTTAGTTTTTTTCATCCTAGCATAAAGACAGTTCGGAGCGGTAGCCACAGAGGAGGATGCCAACACAGCGAGAGAGAATAAAAAGACGGAATTAGCTATTTATTTATTATTAATTAGTGTAATCCATTAATTTTTCGTAGATTTTACCCCACTATACTCTCATATTAAAGGAATATATTAATGAATTTAATTTATGCGATATCAAATGGAATTGCTATTTATTCGATAATTGAGATAATGGAGCTCTGATTGGAAGTGTTTGATGGACGAAATATGGACAATATGGCTTCCAACGTGTCTTTACGGAGCACCAAACAGAGGAAAGACAATCTCATTACGAGGAAGCAGGACAAGTCGCCGGAGAAGACTATACGGGGCACGCGCGGCGCGTACCGGGGCATCCCGTCCACGTCCAAGAGGACGGACGAGGACGAGACCGGCTCCACGGAAAGACTGGACAGACCAAAGAAATTCATATCGCAGAACAAAAGCAACTATGGATTGGGGAAGAGGCCGGACTTCTCGCTCAAGAACAGGAACGTGCACATAGCTTCGTCCCGGTATGGCCAGGTGAGTTGATCACATTATTATCGTATTCCGAATGTACTATCTGTGATTTATCTTTAAGCAATTTAAAACTATGTATTTTTGATAGGATCTACGTCTATATCAGCCCATATGCATCCCACTGCAGGGCACGGGCCTCTACAAGCGAGAGTACGATTGAGAGTGGTTAGGCTATATAGTCCACCACGCTGGCCTATACGGGTTGGCGGACTACATATAATGAATTTACTTATTGATTTTGTATGTTTGATGTCGAATATTGCAAATATTCGTCTACTTTTATCGCAATAACATTTTGCCGTTTCTCAGGATATGTGACATACGTAAACCGAAAATTTGTAGAATTTCTGTACGAGATTTCGTTGGTTTTCTGAACCGGTTGTCTCATGGACTAGATTAAACAAACCTTTACTACGAATTGTCACGCTCCCATTGACGTTTTCCTAAAATTATCAATATTTGGTTTCCTTAAAATCTAGTCTTTTTTGGGTACACCTACAGTGACTTCATATTACAGCTTTAAAGGACAATGTCAACAACTAATTTAATCTAATTGCACGAAATTATCTGTCATATCCAAATTAAAATCATGAGGTTAATTAGCTGACTTCTGCCACCCCCGTGTAATAATTGAACATGGCCGAAATGTATTCGAATCTGGTCACAATAAATTCACGACGGTTGCAACGCAGCGCGTAGGAGGACCTCCTTGCCTAGGTTAATTGTACATCTCACCTACTTAATGTTAACGGGGAATGTTTGATCACTTCGCCATACGAGAGCGCAGATTCAGCATCATGAGTGTGAGTTTTTTTTTTAAATTTTAAATGACAAAGGCACCTTTTTACGGCCCTATTATTTTTTTATGGCCAAGATTAGTTTTACTGGCCAGATTCTTTTTTTAAATGTCATTGTTTTTCTTATTTCTATTGCGTGTATAGTAAGTGCGGGTATTTATTAACTTAAGGTCGTAAATATTGCTTAACTATGAAGAATTGATTATCTTGCACACGATCCATACTTTTATAGTTTCGCGTCTTTTTAATTTTGTATTTCCATACTGTTACTTAGTGAGCGGCATCATTTTTTTATTTTTAGGAACCTTTTTTGTTTGATTATAAAACATTGAGACATAAGTTAGTTTACATTTGACCCAGCCTCTTAATATGTTCCTATTTTTTAGGCTGCAATATTGATATGACCGTATTACGTCACTAGAGTCAAACCGCGACCGCTACGTAACAGCTGACGATGCACAAACGTGATTTTATGTAATTACGGCAAACAATCTATCATCGGGATCATCGTTATTGACTCGCCAAACATTGCACGCTGCATAATATCGATTACAAAAGATTAATAATTTGTACAGCACTCAAAACATCGATGTTTGGCGGCGCACTAGACTGAGTAAATTTATTCAAACCGTGATGGGTGTACATTGTCTAAAGTTAGTGTGGATAAATAATTGCATAGATATCGTTTTGGATGTTTTGATCGATGTGTTTGATGTTTTTTACTGTGTTGCCAAGGTCGTGTTTTGATTTGTGACGTTGAATGTTTCTTTTATCTCGATAAGGATGGTGCTACACGGGGCTTTCGGATCTTATTTAGTTTAAGCTGTTTGATACAAAAAAATCAAAGCAGTAAAAGTTCTCCCCCTTCGTGTTTCACTCAGGTAGATTGTCCAAGACACACTTCACAGTCACACACCCACAGCTATTCCACATTTCAAACCTGGTAACGGCCCGACAATCCTCAGGAATCATAGGTATTTTTGTACAGCGGTGGTATAACTTCATCAGGTGATTAGATAGTTTTTTTTTCAACAATATGATGTAAAAAAATCCGACTACTCATAGGCAGTGTATAGATTGTTCAGTTTAGGGAATAACTATAAAGATTTTTTCCGCCGCGTCACAAAACGGTAGTGACCTGACCCAATTGTTCAGTAGCGGTGTCGCACCGAGCCGTGTGTCATCGCCCTATGGCCTATGCCAAAGGACCGCATTGACGGAATGTGCGGTGTCATATTTCTCCTGGCATTACCATACATAGCCTACCTATTGGTCATTATTCTGGCTGGTAGCTCGTCTGCCTTCATGGGCAATAAAAGAGTAATGAGCGAGGTACTTACCTGATACGAAGGCGTCACTGAATACCATGAAAGCTTTGTGTATCCATATTCGTCCCGCTTTAGGGCACGGGCCTACTCTACAATCGAGAGTACGATTGAGAGTGGTTAGGCCATATAGTCCACCACGATGCCCTAGTGCGGGTTAGCAGACCATAGAAATTCTTACAAATCCCTATAGTGTGCAGGTTTCCTCACTATGTCTTCCTTCATCGTTATAGTGCCATGAAAACAAAATTCTGGAAATCATAATAGCGCATAAGAGTGTTGATTGAATAAGGTGAACTAGTGACAAAATTCCGTATAAAATCAGCTGCAGCAGTCACGAAAGAAAAAATATCCATCTTGTTTATGGATGTTAATTAGAACTAGATATAATAATTATGTTGCGTGTTATTAAGGACTAGAGATCCTTGCGGTGTTGTATTGGCGCAGACGTTTGTAGCCGGTGTATTTCTGTGGTTTCCTCAAAACGTGACCAAACCACATTGAAATCGATATTAAACACGCACTCTATCTTTACAAACGTATCTTAGAGCGCTTGATTTGAGAATAAATACTTTTTTTAGCATTTAGTCTGACCGCTAGCATCTTGCTTAGCTGATTGATGATGCTGTTCCGAAGTTTAGTGCAACTCTTGCTTCTAACCAAGGGGGGAACACGTGTGATGGCAAACCATTCCACAGTTTCGTTTCATTTTCGTTTATCAGTATGGATATTATATTTAAGTTTGTGTTATCGAAATCTTTCTAATGTCTAGAATGTTGGAACCGGTCGTGCTGTTTACAACTTAATATTAAATCTGGCTAATTTTGATTTTTGCTTCATTTTCTCTCCGAATGTTATATCATCGATTTCCATCTAAATGTCTTTAATGTTACACACTATATGCTTATTTGCTTTAGATAATGTTCCAAGATATTAGTCAGAATTTGATGTGCGGTACGTTTGTTTTTATGAGTTTTTATAATATTGCTATATTGCAGACAGAATATAGCGTTTATCTAATATTGTAGTGGAGAATATATTTACACGTTAAATACACGTGAACCTTTGAAATTGAGGCGTACATCGCTGGGTCGAACCTCTGACCTGTAAGTTTGGACAATTGCCAACTAGGTTATTACTACAAGTCATAATTTAGTGTAACTGATGTATTGTCGCCTATTGTTGACCACAGTCTGGTTCACGCTATCTGCCGACCCCCCGGCGCTGCGTGCCCACAAATAACACTTTCCGAGAACTCTTGACGTCAGGTCGTTAAGTATACTAAAAGCAATTATACTTGACGCCAATTTGCGTCAGGGAATAAGTATTCGAAATGATTAATATAGTTTGGTGATTTAATGTTTTTTTAGTTGTGGAAGGGTTTGCTTGATGTCAGTTTTCTGTCCTTCGTGCTTTACTTCTTGATGGATTCTAGACACGGTCTAATTTAGAGACCTATAGAGAAATCTGAGTTGACATCATTTTTATAAGTTCACGCCTGTATTACGTATATCAGCGATGTCTAGGTAGATGTGTCACTAGTGCCATCTACAGCTACAATAAGTATTTTTTACTCCGTCCAAACATGCGGTATGGGCCGGGCCACACTGGAATCAAAATCCAGCGCAGGGTTACTGAAATAGGTTTGTCGACCGAAAAAGATTACATAAATGAATTACAGTGCCTGACCTGGGAATCAGATACTGATCCTCATGATTCAGACCCCATACACGCTGCCACTTAAAATCGAGAGTTTAATCGTTAACATATCTAATTGATAATCTATGCATAACAAGTTTACCGAATCTTTTGTTTAATAATCAAATATAAAACCCGTCATGTTTGTCTTCCAAACACAATTTGTCTACCAGAAATCGATAGTGTCGAGAATTTGTGTCGCCTTATTAATTGTTATCCCTATTATAAGGGTACACAAGATAATAAATTAATTTAAACAAACAAATTGTGACGTGTTTACGAGTAATTAAGATGTACATTAACGATGACGACAAACTTCGGATAGAATTCTGACAATAATATCGTGGTATAACGTCTGAGTAAAGTTCAACTTTAAAAGTACTTTTGGGGCTGTTCCATATATTGGCTCTTAATGCTAATCGTTCAGCTTGTGTTCAGCTCAAATGACATTGGCCTCAGGATTTGCCAAGTGAACCAACACTCCTGAGAAATTCAACTGTCTCCTCAACATCTGTGTGTTGAGACACATGGTTCCCCAACGCCTCTCGGCCAATCTATACATCCAGAAAATAGTTCTATCCACCATTGGAGCCAATATGTGTTATTGTTGATGCATTTCATGAGAATGAGTCGGTAAAGTCAGTCTATTACGCAACAGCAACAGCTAAACGGATGAATTTTTCCTTAGAACTCGTCTGCCGTTTCATAAATAAACCAAGATAATGTTTGTCCTACATACCATAACATTATCCTTTTTGCTTCACCTCGCTTAAGTAGATTACGTAAACTCAATCATTTTAGAAAAAGGTTATTGGTTTTCTTTTGTCGTTTATTTTTTATGGCATAAATCAATTTAATTTTCTATTAAGAATACAATCGTCTATCTCGATACAAAGTTGTAATATTCGCACACGATTTTTAACTGTCGATAGATTGCCGGGCTTAAGATAGTTAGGGATAGGCATGAAGTGGAACGGAAGGGGGGGGAGGTGTTGATGTGGAAGATTTTATTTACCTTCTTGGAACAATCATAAAGTTGTCACCGGGTTTTCCTTGTTACCTATTTCATTTCTTTGTTTAAAGTGTTTCATAGTTTGATAAATTGTGTTTTCGGAAGCGATGGTAAACAAGTGCATTTCGGCAGTGAGTCATCGACTTCCTCCTTCTATTAGTAGGAGTTTTATAAACTCATCAGTTAATAACCGGAGCGGTGAGCCGTCATTATCTTGTTTTGGTAGATAATTATGATTGTTTCCTTATTTACTTTTTAAAGTCTTTAGTAATTCATTATAACACTGAACTGTAAATGATGCTTCAAGAAGTACTAGCTATTAAAAAAAAGATGTTTAGATTGCCTCGGTGGCGCAGTTATGCTACGGTACGACTACAACGCTGGGGTCTCGGGTTTGAATCCCGTGTCGGGCAAAGTGATATGGGATTTTTCTATTCATTATCAGCCCGGTGACAGGAATTAGTGTCCCATATGGCGATAGGTTCGCCTCTTATCACATCGTGGGACGCAACACACAAAGCCATACATGGGTGTTGTAGAGCCTCTGCTTATCCTTGTGGGAAAAAGGCGTCAGTTTGTATATTTTTTAGATTGGCATAGTAAAATAAATAAATAACACCCAACAGTCACATTCATAGTCCTAAACCCACACTAAGATCGAGTCTTGTGTCGTGGGTATCAGGAACTACGAGAGACTTTTCGGTCTCACAAACACCCAAACCCGGAAGAAATATTTGTGGGCCGCACAAACATTTCTCTCTGTGCGGGGATCGAACCCGCGCTCTCTGTTATAAATGTTGTGCCACTTTTTTTTGTTTTGGGAACTACTTTGTTGGCTGTGTTTCACTTGTATACCTTTCATGAATCTGTCATAGTTGTTTTTCCTGCTGTTCTATATTCCAGGCCTCTCCCTTATACGTCTCACTGTTGACACAATATATTATGACAGATTTTTTTGAGCTAAGTCATTCTAGCAATGTCATTAAAATAATCTATATTCTAGTTTCATTATTAATACTATGTCGGGACATTTACCTTCGTTCGTGATCATTCGGAATTGGTGTTGTGCAAAACCCATACGTGAATCCTAGCGTAGGTACATATTATGTATCACAAATATTTTAATGCAATACAAAGTATGGGTGCCACGACACGGGTACAAATGCTATCAATAGGGAAATAAGGAAGAGCTAAGGGCAGGGCTTTGCCTAGCAGTCGGATCTTGTAGGTTAATAGGTATAATAAGGTATAATATTTAAAAAATGGTCAATAGCGTTTTACAAAAAAAAAAAAAAACAAAACGTGGCTGTAAAAAATATTGTAGAAAATTAAATTACATAAAAAGCAACATACAGTCGAATTGAGAACCTCCTCCTTTTTTTGAAGTCGGTTAAAAATCTAAACGAATGAACCCTTTCGGGGCCGGCATAGTCACAAAGTGACTAAGGCCCTAAACAAATAATAATAAATATAAAAATAAAACCTTTCGAACGGCTTAAATTCATTTTTAGCGAAGAAGACAAAATTTTTATAACTAAAATAGGTTTATGAACTGTCTATGAATCTGTATCTGTATCTGTATCAGCCCATATCACGTCCCGTCACGTCCCACTGCAGGGCACGGGCCTACTCTACAATCGAGAGTACGATTGAGAGTGGTTAGGCCATATAGTCCACCACGCTGGCCTAGTGCGGGTTGGCGGGTTGGTTGGACTTACATATCATAGAAATTCGAATGAATACGGTCGATTTATGTTTTGAAGTCGTTAAAGGATAAAGGATTAATCATTAGGGTTTTACCAAAGTTTTCAAACGTGGGTGATAAAATATTTTCACCTACATGTAAAAAGTCATGTAATCAAAGAATGTGTCAATTTGTTTACGAAACGCCACGCAGGATTAATTATTGTTCCTGGAATCGTTGAATGGATTCATCACTCGTCGTTTAGTTGTTTATATAATTCGTCGGGTTATTGCATTCTGTTAAATGGTACCATTCAGTGCACACACTGTTTACTTTGGAACTGATTTTTCAAATAAATAAATAAAAACTGCAGTCATTTTTTGTAATAAATAAATATTTGGAGAGAATTCAAAAAGTTGAAGTGATTTATGTCAAATATTTGCAGTGATAATTTTGAATTGTAAAATAAATTGGTTCGGATTTAAAAGTGAAATAATAAGATTAGTTTTGAACTGATTAAGTGTTATTAAGTTTTATAGTAGTGTTTGTTTTTAAGGCGTTCAAATGTGTTTACTCGTGAGGGTGCGTTCGTAATGATCGCTCTGTTGATGATACTAGTGTTAATTTGGTCAGCGTGTTGTATGTGAGTAAAATATACATATATTTAACTTAATTTGTGCAGGAATTTTGTATGTAAATAAGTATTTTAGTTTTGTAGCTATTCATGTCGGGTATGTTGGTTTTTAAATTTTTATGTTTTTTTATTTAGGAACTACATAATTCATTGCGAGTGTGACTAGTGTTATGTACTGTCAGGTTTTTTTTTTTAAATTAAGGTCCGTGTCTCATATCTTAAGAAACTACAAGATAACTTCAATTTGAATTAACCTAGAAAATATTTGTTGATCATTCAACGATTAGCGTTTCGGAATCGAATCCGTAACCTCTCTTTTCATATCCGGGTTATTGCCTTGCAGTTTGTAGACTCGTTCAGTCCCATTATCGGTGCAATTGTAGTCATAAACAAGGTTCTTATGATCTTGCGCAGCTGTTGCTACAAGAAATTCTGATATAACAGTTCTCTATATCTGTTCAAAATAAATAGTTCTTTTTAGCAATAAAATCTGCCTCGGTGGCGTAGTTGTACTACGGTACGCTTAGCTGAGGTCTCGGGTTCGAATCCCGGGTTGGGCAAAGTGATATTGGATTTTTCAATTCATTATCAGCCCAGAGTCAGGAATTTGTGCCCGATATAGCGATAGGCTCGCCACCCATAACATTGTGGGAAGGAACATACAAAGCGAAATGTGGATGCCCTGGCACCTCTGCCTACCCTTTCTGGGAAAAAGGCGTGAGTTTATGTATGTTTGTAGGAATAAAATCAACATAAACCAATAAAAATTAATGTTAAAAAAAGCAATTGTTATACATTAGCCATAGTAAACGCTTACTAAAATGTAGGTGTAATGTGTAAAATTCAACAACAAATACAACAGCCATATTTCAAAACCATGCAAAGAAACCTTTAAGTGGCGTGAAATTAAAACACAATAACTATTCAATTAACCGGTCACATTTTATCTAGTGTCGCGTTATGTCTCCTCGTGTTACAGTGGGTATCTAAATATATCTCGCCACAATCCGGTAGATAATCTGTAATTACTCTCATTACGGCCTTCGTGCACGGCGCGTGCGCACAGCCTAAAACGGCGCCTGATAACCCGCCTTCGGGTAATACAAATATTGGGACTCTAGTACGTTGATTTGTGACGTCAGCAATTACTTTTCTGGCCGATGGATAGCCAGGCAACAATAAAATGTATGTAATATCTTGCTGACAGTTTTTACGCGGCAGACTCGCTCACCGAGCGAAAGTTACAGCAAAATATTTTCGTTTCAGTGAACTAAGATTCTGGCTGTATCAATTTGGAGATGGGTTAGAAAACGTTAAAACAAATCGTTCAATATAGGTCGCTTCCAACACCGCTAGCCTAATCCTTGGGGAAGCCCATTTTCAGCAGCGTACTTCCTGTCTCTAAAGATAATAATGATGAATCTTAGTATGAATAATTTTCCGTGATGTATAGTACGAATTGTTTTCAAGGAATTCAAATGTATTTCCAATAGTGAATAGCCCATAACTAGGTTGATCCAATTAAATGATATCGCATGATTCACAGTGATATGTGATAGGTGTGAATCATCGGAGTTTTCTTGAGATCCATCGTGCTGCGGTCTGGGGATCGTTTTTCGTGAAAATCCCATTGCATTGTGGTATGAAGGGATTTCATGGTGAGGGTAGTCGGTTGTAAGCCGCGGCAGAATGAACGTCGGAGGCATACTTAGTAAAGTTACTACTTTCATGGATAAGATTTTGGAGTTATGTTTCTGTGCTGCTCGCTTGGTATGTCTATTTTACATTGATTCGTTTAAAAGTAGTAATTTATATTTCTTCACCAGAAATTAGTAAAAATAGTAATTATATAGATCTGATGATGATATCCATTCATCTAATGATAGTATGGGTAGTAACTGAAGTTATGGGTGGAGGATGTCCGCATCCCTAGGATAGCAATCATCATACATGATAACGGAAATTTATCATGTGACCCACACCTGATTTGGTGTAGCCCGTTTATGTCCGGTACCGACCAGGGTGGCGATTGTTTCGGTTGGAGAAAAGTAACCATTTATTGAAGGTATACTATACGGTAGAATCTGAATTGCACTGCATTTATTATGATGTGTTTTGTGTTTTAAGAATTCGCTTTCTTTCTCAGTTACTATGTTCGATTTTTGAATAGGAAATATATTATTTTTCAAAATGAGTAATATCTGACACGCAGACGGTGTCAATAACTTATAACTTTTTGTCATATTTAAATACTACAAAAATGATATGTCTTTTTTAAAACACAACGGATTTCGAAATGTAAATATTTATTTCTAATGTCATTAATACTACACGGGAAACGTAGTGGAAATGATCAAATAATTTGCATGTAAATTGCTAATTTATTAATATCAAGATACAAAACGAAAATGTCGATGGTACATGTGCAAGAAATCGCGAGTGGTGTCAACTAATCGCAAACAATTGACTAAAAGTGCGACTTTGTTAACAGAATTGGCATATTGCGCCAGACAACTTGTGTCTGTAATTACAAACAATATTACGATGTGTTTGTTTTAAGATTTTTTACAAAATTCTAAAAATATGTAATGATTTTTTTGACTCTGTGTGAAGTCTTGGCTCTACATTTCTAGGGTTTTAGAAAAAAAAAAAAACAAAGTGAAATATGTAGGTATATAAAGAAGTTAGTGAGGGCACGTCTAAACAAATTAATCAATTGATTATTTTCATCCTACCCGCACATAATAGGATCGTTATTGGCAGAAATTGTACACAAAAGAGTGATTGCACCGCCCGCGCCGCACAATGGGAGCGCGGCCATAGACGCGCGCGCGCGTGTGAACGCCCGCCATCTCCGCCTTATCAGTGCGCCTTATCACTCTTCCCATTCAGTCGAGATTATGCCGTAACGTTATCCACATTACAGCATATAAATAAATTTATTTATTTGTGAATGGATCCGCGTTACTCATTGTTTATTTTGAATTGTGGCTTTGTTTGTTTACGCGCCGCGCGAAATTGTGAAGTCAGTTGGGATTTTTTTCTCTCGGCGGCGCGGTGTCCAGTGGCTATTTTAAATTTAGAACACCATTATCTGTGGACATAGTGATTTTGTTTTTTTTTTTGTGGAAAAAGAAGGATTGTGTTTTTCGATAGTCAAAAAGAGGTATCGTATCACGGTCGAGACGATTCCGATAATTTCACAGTGATGTAACCTAAGTGGTAATAAATTGCCGTGTGATACTGTCGTGTTATTTTTAGAAATAAAATATCGGAATTATTTTGTTGTTGAACTTGTGTTAATTGTTAAATGTTGTTGTTATTTTATGTACATATATGGATACGTGATTTTTATATTTGGTAAGTGTTAATTTGTTCGAAGTTTACTTTTAATCTGCGGTTTTGCTATAAAACTATAGGAATAAATTGTAAGTAGGTTAAAATTGAGATTTTATATATAAAATAGCATTTAAGTGTATGATGGGATGCACAAATACTTTATTTTAAAGAAGTTTTGTTATATTATTGTCTATTTTTATAAATTTTAAAATCTTTCGGTGTATCCGATAGATTACCGTACCATACCTGTTTAAATAACTATAAATAGCACCTGAGTGTGTATCATGAGGAAACATAAAATATTATGTTAATTGCCGGAAAATGTATATAAATAAATGCCTTATCAAGCATCAAACGTGCTTTCACGCGCTATAAGGACATACGACCTCATAAAGGCTGCAGGAAATCGCTGGATGCAGGTCCTACCAGGTCAATGTGGAGATCCTCAGGAGGCGCATGTCCAGCAGTGGACTTGTGATTGGATGTGATGATGGATCAATCGATTTATATCCATAGTACGCATTTTATAGTTTCAATAGAATATATTTTTTGCTCACGAGATAGAAAAATATTTACAGAGCACAAAAAATAATACTATTGATGTGATAGTTTTAAAGCAGATTTTCTATGGTTGAATTTGTTAAAGTTTTTAAACTGTATATTATAAAAATAGTGCGTTTTCAATTGTTGCATCAAAGATATCCATAAAATTAATAACCTGACTAATTATTTACTGCGTAATTTTAACAATTATGCATCTCGTATTCAGCCCATGAATATCATAATTGATGATTCAAAAATCGGCCCTAAATAAAATGTTATTATGTTCACTTTGTATATTGTCTTGTTTCACTGTTACCTATGACCTTGTGCGACCTTCATCGTTGTCTTGCCTGTTAATTTGACTTGATGCTCAAATCCTGGGTGTTCGTTTACAGATGACATCAGGCCTGCACAGTCACGGTCATCAGATCTCGCAGCCGCCAGCGCACCACCTGGACTCGGCCACAGTCATACCGGCCAAGGAGAAGACGGTGCACGGCAAGGAGAAGACCTTTAAGGTAAAGATTACATCAACTTGAATTGTGAACTTTGTGAGATGGGTTTGAACCTCAAACCATAGAGTTTTATTCCGACACTCACATTAAGACATTTCGCACCCTTAGTATTAAAGAGACCTAACTAAAAAAAAATATTTATTGGGAAACGTTCTTTAAAGATTTGTAACATAAGATCTATTCTATCTTGTCTATTTTTTTTGGATTGGGTCAGTTTAATATTAAAGGTGCGATTTGATATCTGCCACGGGTATTAAAAATTGCGAGGAATTTTCTCATCCCACGATTCAGATTCAAAATCGTCATCATGATCATCCAGAGCCTGTAGGGTCCCACTGCTGGGTATAGAGCATAGGCCTCTTTCATTATTTGTCACCTTTGTCGATTTTGTTCCAGTCGGATTGAGGTTCGACTTTTGACCTTAAATATGTCATTGACACATCACCCCCCAAATTCAAAATAAGATTTCCTTAATTCCTAAACATTAGTTTCGGTTCAGTATTCGAACCCGTACCTTCTTGTTTTAACCGACTTTTCACGCACTGTGTAGCCGAGGTTGTTATTGTCACAATATCAATCATTAACCGCAGGGAATACCTGGTACCACCATTAGTCTCCACGGAATTCGTGACTACGCATTTGAAGAGCAATTGGTCCTTTATTGTAAAATTGTGGCCCGCGAGCCAGGTTACGGAGCGAAGAGCTCTTGTTAACTAAACGACGGGATGTCACGAACTACACACGTGATTACAAACTAATACTGAATACTAGTGGACAGATATGGGTTTGCTTGGATTCAGAAATATAGTGCACCCTGACTAAAAGAATGTACAACCAGGACACCCACGTTTCGTCCTGCATGTTCCGTCCCACGATGTGATAGGGGGCGAGCCTATCGCCATATCGGGGACAAATTCTTACTCCGGGCTGATAGTGCGTAGAAAAATCCTATATCACTCTGCCTGATTCCGGGATTTGAAATCGAGACTTCAGCTTTGTAATCGTACCGTAGTACCTTCATCACTCAGGCAATCTAAAATGGTTTAACAATTGCCTTCCTCACCGAGCTTGTCTAATTCGGCTGGTTGACTTTTTGTAGTATTTTTTAAAAATCTTAGTACGTACTTGAAATGCATTTTCAAAGGTGTGGATAGGTATTACGTGCAGCTATTCGAATGCTATGTTTACGCGAAAATTCCTAAAAAATTGGTAGTACAGTGGAAATTCTTTATACTGAATTCAGATTATAAAAATAAAACAGTTGACTGTAGTCTTCGGTATTTGATTTCAGTCCTGTTGCTGATTCTGCTTTGATGGAATATATCGAAAATCTTTAAAAAAAATCTGCTTGCTATAGTCTTATTTGTGAGGACGGGTTTAGGCTATTGATATTACGCTATGTCCAATGAAGACCTGAGCAAAATTAATAATGAAATGGATATGATAAATTAATTCATTTTAAAACTTTGCATCTAGGCAAAGCTGGACAAAACTGCTAGTATAGTTGTTGTACACTAAAAATACAATCGACATAATTCATTCCGTGACACTTGACAGAGCGTCCGTAAGATTGAATCGTATCAATTCACGATAACAGCGTCAGATAAATTTGTCTCAAATTCTTCCCAAATTGTTCAACCCACTCAAGTTTTATCTAAATCGGTCTAGCTGTTGCCGTGTCATATAAATACCTAATAGAGATTATCCGAATTATTCCAAACTTTTTATTTTTCTATGTCGCATCTTTGGTTTAGTAACTATATGTAAAGATTGGCAAGTGTGAATCGTGAGGTCCTGACTTCGATTCTAAAGTCAGAAAATTCGGTTGATGTGAGATTTTTGGTTCGAAAAATATTATAAAATTACATCAGGAGAAAAATTTGTAACCATATCTTGAAACAGAAGTGAGTTTGGTGAATTTTACGTGGGCTTATTAACAGCTTACTCCAGGGGATTGCGGGACTGTAGATACGAATCCGATTTGTAATGGTCTAATGTTGAATTTTATCATGACGTCAGATGTAATTGTCTTCTGATATTTGTAGCGAAGGCAAATGTGATGCTCTATTTAAATCAGTCTGTTTATTCAGGTATTTGCGTTACTTTTCCCGGATAATAATGAACATGCGTTAGTAACAAATAACAATATAATTCATCACTTGTTTTTACCTTCCCTGTCTATTGGTTGTGACTTGGTTGAACTTATGTGGTGTCCATCATTCAATTGAAATTAATCTGGATTCAGAGGTCATGCAGGTTAAATCTGACCATTGGGAGTATTTTTTATTGCCGCAGTTTCGATCCCTGAGCGTGAAACAGAAAAGTCTCTCGTAGTTCCTGATACCCACGATACAAGACTCGAGTGTGGGGTCAGGACTATGTATGTGACTGTTGGCTGTATTTATTTATTTATCTGACCATTAAAAGTATTTTTTATTGCCGCGATTTCGTTCTATGAGTATGAGATAGAAAAGTCGCTCGTTGTGTCTGGTACCCACGATTCAAGACTTAAACTTGATGTAGCGTAGAAGTATATGTTTGTTTAGCTTATTCATAATTGTTTGATTGCTTGTTTCAGGTTGTAATGGGCAGCGAGGTGGGCGTGATGAAGACGCCGGTGCTGGGCCCGCGGCCGTACAACGCGCTCGCCATCATCCACACGCAGCAGAGCAACACATTCGACATGCTCAACTCGCTCACCACCAGTGTTGTAAGTATTGTCTTCGTTGTACAACCAATAGTGGCAATGCTGATGCAATGGTAGGCAAATAAAGCAATGCGCCGAACATGCACTATTTAAACCGGTGATACGTCAGATATTAGTCAGAGGTGCCTATAAAAATAGCACCCAGACCCTTCCGTCTTCCTTACTTTGTAATCGATGTAATTCTAATATATGATTGAGAAAGCTATTCGTAGGACCTTGATGAACAACTAATTTTTGCGTTGAAAAATAATCTTGTTTTTCTCCTGTTTAGATGACGAAGAACTCGATAGTTTGTAATTTTTGCGTCAAACTTCTGTCTAAAATATCACCCCAGACGCCCCCGCATACGCATCCGTACGCGCCTGTATAATGAACGAACGTTTAACGAACTAAACGAAGCACGACAATAAAGCCTGATATTTTGCGGCAATTTCCATTCAGGCCTTTAATAATTGCTTGATTTAGAAAGCCTTCTGCATACATACCACTTTATAAAACCTACAAAATTCTTGTTTGTGTTCCCAGGCGAGTCAGCCAGTGGTGGGCGGTTTCCGGCGACGCAGCTCGGGCCAGGGCCCCATCTGCGACCCCGAGCTGGACGACAGCGGCAACAAGCTGGTCGCCAGGCTCGAGGACGACGCCTTCATCTCCGAACAGGATCTGGTGAGGGACTGATCTATACTTTCATTAACTTTTTAAATTGTATTAATGTGGGAAATAGGTAAAGGCTTAGTGCCTTAGGCTTAGTAAGAGATTACCGCCACCTATGAATAAGTATCGTTGAATCGTATATTAATTCCTGTTGCTTCAATATGATAGGTTTGTGAGAAATTCGAAATGTCACGTGTATGTATTGTTGGCAATATTTCAATTATTAAATCAATCGGCAGCCTGAAGATTAGTCAGATGGTAGTGTTAAAATGTCAGTAGTTGCAATATCCAATCATGAAATTTATTTACACTTTCAGGAAGAAAACATAGAGATAGCGACGGCGACGGAGAAGGGACATAAAACTCCCGACGCGACTGATGAGGAGCAACCACAGGAGCCGCAAAATGGTAAGGTTATTCAATATAGCGCAATGAGCGAGAATGTGGATGTGAAAATGAAGTCTTATGTTCGATCCCCGTGAGAGAAAAATGCGATCGAAAGATATTTAGTTTTGTGTTATAGTAGCGCCAAAAATTCTGCTAATCCCTTATAGTTGTGTAGAATATTGTTGTTTAAAAAATAGAATATTTTAAGTTTTTATATAGATATATATGAAACTCCTTTCGATTTTTTTTGTTAACAATAGATACTTGGTTTGTTCCAGGCCTAGTATACGGCCCAATATACGAGTTGGATAAATTAGAGCAGAAAGACAAGCAGAAGGACGATAAAGAAGACGAGGAGGAACCCATCGGAGTGTCGCCGTGTGGCAGGTGAGAACACCATCATAGAATTACTCTTTAAACAGAAACTGGCTTTAACGGCTAGAGAATAAGGTCTTAAATCGTTATTTCGGTTTTTAACTTCACAGTTATTATGTGTTTTCCACTACCTCACATGGATTGCCGTAATTACTCCAAATTTTTCCTTCGATTTTCTACTTTTTTACCTTATAATTTTTTATTTGTGTGTCTGTTTCTTTATTGTAATACGTTTTATGAAAGCTTGTCACAAAAAGAGTATTTTTTTTTCTACTTCTCCCCTCAAAATGCCCACGCGCTCGTGAGTTTTTCGGCCACTGTGAGAGCAATCTACTTCTTCATAATGATTTGTTGTTTAGGTTTTTCAAGTACGACAAGGAGGTGGGTCGCGGCTCGTTCAAGACGGTGTACCACGGCCTCGACACGCAGACCGGCGTCGCCGTCGCCTGGTGCGAACTGCTCGTACGTACACGCACACATACTTATCGATATCGATGCCTCACGATGGAAATGTGTGCATATCATGTATAACTCTTGCAGTCGCGATATCTCAGAAATGGTGACTCTTAGAAAAAAAAATGACTGAAACTTTTTTGTAGATAATTTTTAGATCGACAAATGTGGTCTAAGGTTATTTTTCGAAAAAACTTACCATTTTCGAGAAAAATCCAAAAAACTGAAATTTTGACTTTTGACCCCGAATAACTTTCTTAGCACACATGGGATCGATGGGGACTTTTGAAGATTTCTTTCTGATGGTAAACCCAAGCTGTCCACAAAAATTTGGCTCTGTCGGAATTTTTGTTATTTGACCACTATTTTTATGTCTAAAATGACCGGACTAGCATGCTCGTCTCACCATTCATAGCAATAACAAAAAAAAAATATATTTTTTGTCTGGGTGTTGTGTCATAGAGAATCAAGAGTTTCTGAAATCCACCATGCAAGACTTGGTCAGTACTATATGATTTACGCTTAGGGATGTTTGTATATTAATTCTTCTGTGATTATATAGTACTAATACGATCGAAAATATTACCAAATAATAAAAACACCACCCCAAAAATCCAATACCCTAATCTCGTCTATATAATTTCCAGGAGAAAAAACTAAACAAAACGGAACGTCTCCGGTTTCGAGAAGAGGCGGACATGTTGAAGAAGTTGCAGCATCCGAACATAGTCCGTTTCTACAACTACTGGGAGGGCACCGTCGCCAAAAAGAAGAATATCGTTCTCATCACCGAACTCATGCTGTCTGGGACGCTGAAAGCGTGAGCTATTTATATGTTTGGATATTAAATTATTAGTAGTTTAGCCGGGGTTGCTGTAGATATTATGTGGTTGTATTAAGAAGATAATAGAATTGTCGAAGTGTCGGACGTCTGCGTGGAAGGTGGTCGGACCTGGATAAGGTTGCAGGAAGTAGCTGGATGAAAGTCGCTCCCAGGTTGATGTGGAGATCCTAGGGCGAAGGCTGTATTCAGCAATGACCTTCGTGAACCTGAAGAGAGAATAGAATTGTCGTTGACAACAGTATATGTATCAAAATATTCTATTAAAATAATATTGCAATCAAGTTATTAAGAAAAAAGATGAACATGCATCTACTATTAATTTATCACTTTCATTGGTATAAATTAAATTGTTTTGTTCAATAGCATTTTGTTATTTTTGCAGATATCTCCGAAGGTTTAAGAAGATCAAGACCAAGGTTCTAAAGTCGTGGTGTCGACAAATTCTGAAGGGTCTGAACTTCCTGCACTCGAGGACACCGCCTATCATACACAGGTATTAGATCGAAATAATTCGCAATTGCTGCGACAGATATTGTTATATCAAAACGTAGTGACAATAACTATACCATAATGTGTATTTAGATTGACATTGTTATGGCAAAAAAATAAAACTAAATGAATGAATAAAATAATCAAGTGAATTCTAAAAAGCCCTGGACTAAAGTTAATCACTTGCTCATCCGAGATTATTAATACAGCCTTATAAGCATTAAGACATATTTTTGGAGAATATCTTACAGCCATTAATAACATCTGATCGACATATTTCTTCTCCAGAGATCTGAAATGCGACAACATTTTCATCACGGGCACGACTGGAAGCGTTAAAATCGGCGACCTAGGACTTGCTACATTGAAGAACAGGAGTTTTGCTAAGTCAGTTATTGGTGAGTCCTAAATTATTTTTTTGCATTAATTGTTTCGTTCAATACAGGCTCGATGTAATATATTTAATAATGTACAAGGGTGGAATTTTTAGCGTTTAACTACAGCTCGTTTTTTGTTAAATATTGTGTACAAACTGGATACTGAATATGATGTATCTTCAAGTATTATCTAGAAAACTATTCCATGGGCTGCAACATTTAATACCTATACTTCAGATATTTATTTGTGCTGCCTGCTGTTCCATTTTGAATGACATTGCAGCCTGGGCTCAGGTACTGAGAGCAGTGCATTGCCAGGTAGTGCTTAGTTACAAGTTCTAACTGGTGTTGGTCCAAGGACCAGGCGTGATGTTTACCATCAGGAAACAGACTAGTCTTTCTGTGTACTAATGGTGTGGTTGTGTGCAGGCACGCCGGAGTTCATGGCGCCGGAGATGTACGAGGAGCACTACGACGAGTCGGTGGACGTGTACGCGTTCGGCATGTGCATGCTGGAGATGGCCACCGGCGAGTACCCCTACAGCGAGTGCAGCGGGCCCGCGCAGATCTACAAGAAAGTCGTCTCCGTTAGTACACCCCCAGTATACCCCAATACACCCCTAGTGCACCCCCAGTACATATCCAGTACATCTCCAGTACATCCCCAGTACATCCCCAGTACATCACCAGTACATCCCCAGTACAACTCCAGTACATCTCCAGTACATCCCCAGTACATCCCCAGTACACCCCCAGTACACCCCAGTACACCCCCAGTACACCCCAGTCCAGCCCAGTCAGCCGGCGCCTCTTTTTATCAAACATGTCTTTAAGCTCAGATGTTTCAAAGTATGCGCCGTAGAAATGTGCTACACATCGCAATGTGAGACACGAGTTTGATGGAGTTTCCACCATCTTTTGTGGTTGACGTCATCTTAATATACTACCAATAGCAAATTTAAATCATAAAGCAAAAATAGTTTCTTTGTGATTGCTTATCCACAAGTGCCTTAAAGCAGGTGCCTTCTTGTTATTCATGGTTTTTTTTTCAATATTTATTTTTATTTTTATTGTTTTTGCGTGTTTTTTCCTAATCATACTGACGCGTGTTGTTCTCAGGGTGTGAAGCCGCAGAGTTTAGAGAAGGTGACGATACCAGAAGTGAAGGACATAATCGAGTCCTGCATACGACCCAACAAAGCTGACAGGTCAGTAACGTTCTTATTACAATTCGGTCTTTGGTGTTTTAACAAAAAAAATCGAACAGTTGTTGATTATGATTTTTGTATGACTATTGTTAAAACGCAAAAGAGATTTGACATTTTCGGCCTCATTCATAGACAGTTGAGTTTGAGCGAGAAAGAAAAAACATTCGATAACTAAATTGGGTTTTATAATTGTCTATGAATAAGACCTTTAACGTCTTGGGACAACAGTCCCAATGCAATAGTTCTAAGTTATGGAACTCCTGAAAACGAGAAAGCGTGAAGCTTATCAGTGGTTTAGGTTTAAGAAATTACCCGTATCAAGCCTTTCTTAGTGTCCAAATATTGTAAAACAACCATTAAAAATGTAATAAAACATTTGGAATCACTGTTGTTTTTTATCTTTAGACCGAAAGTGAAAGACCTTTTGAACCACGAGTTCTTCGGCGAGGACATCGGGCTGCGGCTGGAGATCGTGGACCGCGACCTCGTCACCTCCTCTGACATCACTAAGATACAGTTCCGACTCAAAATCATCGACCCCAAGAAAAGGTCAGTAACTTAACATAGCATTCAGCTGTCAGGGGGTTACTCTGTGACCCTATACGAATATTGAATGTACGGACGTGGTATGTAAAACTTCACTGATGTGCCTATATACACCACAAAATTTTCGAATCCTGTATCGTATGCCGCATAAACTGAGTTTTGAAAAAATGATTAGTATCATTGGACAACTTACTTAAAACGTCCGAAAATTCGTACTTCTTGTCGGATGATAAAGTAACCCCCTAGTTTCAACACACTCATTGTTATACTTATGTCTTAGAAGAAAGTCGCAAGAGCATAAAAGTGGTTTTAAAGAATAAAAACTATAATAATAAATTATTGTCAAAGATGAGTATTACATTACGAACCTATAGCGTAACTACATTCACTAACAGCCGCAGCAATAAACAATCACAATCCAAAATTTGCCGTTCGAAATTGACAGCTCAATCTTTTTTCTGTATAATCAATCTCAGTAGTGAAAAAACTATGGCAAAATAGTAAGAGACCAATCGAAAAGTAGAAAATAATCCAAATTGACTTCAATCAATACGGCATCGGCCGTATAACGTTGCATATACATAGTATACTGGTATGAAAGTCTTTTAATAGTTTTTCTCTGGATAGCGTAATTATTTGCCATGTATACAATTTCAAGGGCAAATGTACTACTATACTGGTACTATACCAATTTTGCAGAAAAGATTTCAATATCCATTTTTTTAAGATTTTCAAAATTCATTGTATGAATGTACCCTGTTTAAATAAATGTCATACTCTCAGGTCGTACACGCACAAGGAGAACGAGGCGATCCAGTTCGAGTTCGACGTGGAGAGCGACGACTGCGAGGAGGTGGCCAACGAGATGGCCAAGGCGGGTCTCATCATGGAGGAGGACGCACGGATCGTATTCAAACTGCTCAAGTCGCAGCTCATTAGTCTAAACAGGTCAGTACTACAGTGTTGCTAGCAGCAAAGTCACGATATACATTTTGACGGGATCAAATGTACTCGATAGTCTTGCTCGATAGATGGGCTATCCAATTATTTTTTTTAAATTCCAAAGTAGTTTCGAGATGGGTTTGTTCAAACAAACTCTTCAGCTTTATATGTTTAGATGGATTAGGAAATTTTGATAATATTGTCTAACTTATAATCTCTTTTTTAAAAGATTTCCTATTGCGTGTTTCCATATCTGAATCTGGTACAAATGTTTTACACAATATCAAGCATATGCAAGCGTGACAAAAACGTGAGAAACGTTTCTTAGCCTGCTACTTTTGGTTTGAATGGAAATGGCTGTCAGTGGCCATGGAATAAAAAGTATATAAAAATAAACTAAACAAAATTTCGATATTACGTAACTAGAATAATGTATTTAATGATGATCTCTTGGTAATAAATTACAAAAGGTCACTGCTGTATGTGAATCTAGAATATTAAGAGAACCTTTAGTCAGGGGTATGCGGTTGGTAAAGGCCATAAGTGCAAGGCAAAAAGTTATCTCTATTCGTTATTTATTACTAATTTCGTTAATTTATTACTACTTTCCAACCCGTTAATTTTCTACAAATAGAAAATACAAAGCAGCTAATTTGATGTCACGCAAGATATTTGCACCGAAACATAAACTGTGTACATTTCACTTGTAGTTACAACGACAATGCTATAATTGCGACGTCAATAATAGTGACATGTCCATCGATAAAAAATATCGATATTAATTTTTACCGTGTGGTGTTCTGGGGTTTAGATGCAGGTACAAAACTATTTTTACATTATGAAAGTAATAATCTTATTCCTTGTTAAATGCGATGTATGATATTAAATGTTGTTATTGTAACATTGTCAGTGCAGGTCTTGTGAACAGGCAACCTACTTACTTAATTATAATTCGTTAGCAATTAAGTTATATCTTGTCGTAAAGGCTTATAATATTTAGCGTTTGTAGATGGAACAAGAGATAGGACTAGATAAGGGAATTTAGAATAGAGTTCTTCTCCTACTGCGATTTATGTATAAACTTTTATATTTAAAATAAAAAAAACGGTATCTAAAAATACAAACACAATCTCTATTCGATAAGTATTTTTTGTACGAACGGTTTGCGTGAAAAGTTTGAATAACAAAACGGTACCGAGTCGACGGCGGGACAAACGCGCGCTCCGCACGCGATAGTCTGATTGTTATTTATCGTCGCGTTTTGTTTTCCAACCGGCTTGTTAACGAAAAAAATAGCTGTGTCTGGGTACTGTTTGTAGTGTTTATCGAATTTGATGAGACACAGTGGGTGGAAGGTCTGTCTGTATTGTTGGATCCTTATTTGCTTTCACGGTAAAACACTTAAAAGTATTACAAATTATGAAAAAAGTATAGATGGCGGTCATATCGCTCTAGGCGATTTCTTTCAGAGAACCTTTGGATGGATACAAGAAAAGGAAAAGAAGATTATACTTTAGGCCAAATATTTGCGCCCACAGTTGTCTACCCACAGCGGTGTGATATGTTGCTTGTGTGGTGTGGGCCAGAAATTATCGAACAATTTTTTCCTTTCATAACAATAATTGTACTTGAAAAAAAAACACGGTGTAGGGTTCAAACATCATCTCTTGTTTCGCTTCCGTCTTCCCACCCAATATGCCACACACACTCTAAAATATATCGATATTTATTAATTTCATATTTCAATTTATTTTATCGATATCAATTATTTTAAAGACTAAACAAGAATACAAAATTTTCATCGTAAAAAAAACATATGTTGTTCCGGTCAAGGTCAAAGTATGACCCTGTGTGAAGCTTCCAATGTATTTTTTGCTCAACCTTTCTTATCTCGTTGCATAATATTAGCATTATTCTGTATGGTAATGATGACGAAAGGTCTTAACTGACTGAGGTCAAGTGAATCATTATTTACAATAATATCTGATGAAAAGTATGTGTGAATATGAATTTAATTATATCGATGACGTCAAATTTAAATTGTGACTCATGTAAATTATAGCGCCATATCTTGAAGATTTTTTGTTCCGTTACATATTATTTTGGAACAAGGTATATAGAACCCATTCACTAGTGTGCAAAGTTTATATTTTCAAAAATGACGTTTAGTTGGCATTAGGTCTCATTTAAACATTTATATTTTATACAAAAAAATTAAAACTTGATTGGGCTGTAACAGCAATCGACTTACTCATGTGGTGGTAAAATCATCGATATCAATGGTGTGATGAATATTTTGAACTTTTTGCAAATTACTTTTTTTTCCCCCTTTCAATAATCATTTTGAGATGTTGGCAATGTATTTACAATCAATGTATTGCTGATATCCAGGATATATGCAATGAAAAAAAAAAACTTATGAAGTAAAAAATCCAGAAAGTCTATCATTTTATGTGCTTACCCTAGGCATCAATATACATTATATATGTTCATACTTAATGCCGCTAGGTATCGATATCGCAATAACATAGTATCGTGTATTTCGGTAGCAAAGTTATCGGATGAACCGTAGTGTCGGACACAAATAACTGATTTACATTCTGGGCCATGCAAATATCTATAGTTCGCACGATATATGGTAATCGGGGATTTTACTTTTGTAATAATTGTTCTGTTGAGTTCTAGAAACTAAAAACATTGTTTTTTAAATTGCCCGAGTGGTTGTGTGTTGTAAAATGTGGATTTTGTGGTTTATATTATAAACTAATCAGTTTTTGCGACATTTTCTATTTCATAAAGATTAAACAATGTACGTCCCACTATGGATAGCGTGAAATAATAATGAGTAATTGTGTTTTTTTAATTTTTATATTTGCAAAAAAAACTAATATTCATTCAATAATCGCATCACCGATGTTCGATTATTTTTGTTTAATTTTATTTATGTAAAACATAGATTCTGCCTGAATGCATTTTGGAAAAAATAATTCAACTTCAATTTCATTTTGCGTTCCGCTGCAAATGTAAAAAAAGTATAATTATATGGACGAAAGCCAACATATTTCACCCTCTTCAATTTGATTGCGACCTTAAAGGCTGCATTGATTGAAAACATTCGTAGTTACGAGAATTACATGCATTGCTTCTGCCAAGAATTTATTGATAAGTAATGTATTTGCTAAATTAATATCAGTTTTACGATTTCTCAATGGTTCCATCCGTATGCACTTGAAAACGCGTCATTCTATTTTCGTATCGAATGGATGAATCAAAACGTTTTTACGAAATTTTCATGTTATGGTCTTTTCACACCCTTTAGTAAATTGTGTTAAATCGTTTTAAGATCCCATGTGGTGTCAGGTCGAAAAAAGTATAGTGAAAAAAAGTTTTTTGGATTTCGGAAAAAGTATAATTTTTTCACTCGCAAAAATTTGGGTTTAGTTAATACACTTTTTTTATTATTTTGAATGGCGAAACGAACATGCCGTTGACCTGATGGTAAGCGATACGACCGCTCATGGACAGTGGCAAAACCTAACAACATCTTGAGTTACAAAGCAATGCTTGGCATTCCACTGCGCTCGCCATCCTAAGACATGAGATGTTAAGTCTCAATATGTCCAGTAGGTACTCTGGCCACTCTTACCAGTAGTTAGTAGTTACTTTGAATATTGTGATTTAATTTAAAAGAAAAAACAATTTTTAGTCGTACATCCTTCTAGAAGATTCTGTATGATTTTTAAGACCTGAATATTTAGATGGTATTGAATATCGGTCCATCGGCGTGCGCGGAGCATTGTATCGCACGGCTCATTGCGGACGTTTAATTGCGCTGACGCAACCGTTATTGCAATCGCGTTTCATACCGTATAGTATATGCGGAGATTCAGTATGGATACTTCGAAATGTTGAATATTTGCTTTATTCATATACTGTTTTAAAAGACAAGTAAATAAATAAATAAATAACACCCAACAGTCACATACATAGTCCTGACCCCACACTAAGATCGAGTCTTGTGTCGTGGGTATCAGGAACTACGAGAGACTTTCGGTCTCACAAACACCCAGACCCGGAAGAAATATTTGTGGGCCACACAAACATTTCTCTCGGTGCGGGGATCGAACCCGCGACCTCTCGTTTCACAAGCGGCGTCTAACCAACTGCGCCACGGAGGCTGTCATAAGTAAGTAAGTTTAAGATAAGTTTAACATTCCCGGAGTCTCGCAGAGCTTCAATGCTCGGTGTGATTACATTGCGTGCCACTGTTGATCCTGGCTTACAGGAGTTGCAGTGGCGGGTGTGAGGGAGAGTCTCCTATACAGTTTTAAAATTATTATTTTTGTAGTTGTTTTGTCTTCTTCGCTCAATACTGAGTTTTACCCGCGACTTCCCTTTAATGTAAGTTTTGATTTAGATTCAATCGACATATGGCATAGTCCCTCGTTACTGTATTTTTTCTAGTTCAAATGTACCCGATTTCCTTTTTTGTACTCAACAAAATGTACACAAAATTTTCGGTTCATCGATCAATTAATTGAGGCGTAAAAGCGTAACAAAAAACTCATATTCTCATTTATAATGTTAGTAAAGGATATATTATTCTAGTTATTGTCAGTCAGAGCAAGTCTAGTGCATTTTGTCCTTCCAAGGATGTCCATATCAACCCGTTGTCGTGGAAACGTGGTGTCATAATATTATGGGCTTGATAGTTGATAAGACGCACAAGGTCTCTCATAGTGTTATCAAGAGGGCTGTATATTACAATTTTGACGTTTATAATTACTGCACTTAAGCTTAGTCGGTGTTTTTGCATAATTTCTGTGCATTCTGTGGTATTCAAAATATTATGCTTTATTAACATTGAGATGGTCATGTTATTCAATTATTTATTTTGAGAAATACTTCATTGTATCGGAGTTTTATTCTCAATTCTGTTCTAATTATTCTTCTATAGATATTTGAAATTGAAACAAAACAGTTATCTGTCAATAATATTTATTAAAATTTCCTGTTCACTCACGGCCGATGCCAATAACATACATAAACTCACGCCTTTTTCCCAGAAAGGGTAGGCAGAGGTGCCAGGGCACCCACATTTCGCCTTGTATGTTCCGTCCCACAATGTGATAGGTGGCGAGCCTATCGCCATATCGGGCACAAATTCCTGACTCTGGGCTGATAATGAATAGAAAACCCCCAATGTCACTTTGCCCAACCCGGGATTCGAACCCGAGACCTCAGCGTTGTAAGCGTACCGTAGTACAACTACGCCACCGAGGCAGCCGATGCCAATAATCAATCGAAAAAATTATATTGAAGTCAATCTGGATTGTTTTCTACTTTTCGGTTTGGTCTCTTACCATGTTGCAATAGTTTTTTCACTACTGAGATTAATTATTGGCAATATAGTATCAGAAAAAAGATTGAGCTGTCAGTCTCAAGCGGCAAATTTTGGATTGGGATTGTTTATTGGCAGCGGCTTTTAGAGTAGAGTTTATTGAGTTTTCTAATATGAAATACAAAGAGTTAATGATAAATAAATTCTTGAATCGATGTCGATGAATTAATCCCCAAGTTATTGAGGTAGGATTTTTATTTGTTGAATGTCGCGGTTGAATATTCGAAACAAAGAAGGAAAATTAAGCAGGAAATTATATTCGTATATTTTGTACGGCTTCCTGTTGGGTTTTACATCTATTATTATCACTTTACACGGTCGATATATCACCGGGACATTCAGTCATGAGTGAAATCTTTTCGCAACTATTATTTTACATTAAACAAAGTCGTTTTGTGAAGGTGCCATTTAGATAATAGACGACTACAAATGAACTAACTATAGACTATGTGATTGCAGATAATATATAATTTTAATAATAACAAATAGTTAATGGCACAAAACAAATAGTGCCGGGTGAATGACGCAAAAATTCAAATGCGATACCATACTGTTTTCACAATACTGTGCGCACATATCGTTATGTCAGTTATTATTACGCTTTATTCGACCACGTTACAGCCCGGCGCTTGTTTATTTGTAAATTTATTTATTTTTATAAACTTTTTTTACTGTGATTTATTTGTTTATTAATTTATTTAATTGTGCTATCATTTATTATTAGACGTGAAAGTAAAAACAGTGCGGGTGCTAAAGATTTTGTGATTATGTGTATTGTTAATTGCTGTGATAGTTTTAGTGAATCTATTTTATGGTTTAGTGTTTGGACTGTGTTATAATGAGGTAAGCGGGTTTTTTTTCGAATTGGTGGATTGGCGTATGGAATGAAGGTTTTCTTCTTAAATAATATAAGTATAGAAAATATTTACTGGTGGTAGGTCTCTCATATGTAGGAGGCCATCTGGGTGGGTACCACCGCAGTGTCTATTTCTCCCGTAAAACGGCAGTGTAAACGCACTGTTGTGTTTCGGGTTGAAGGGCATTGTAGCCAGAGTGACTACTGGATATATTGAGACTTAACATCTTATGTCTCAGGATAGCGAGCGCAGTGGAATGCCAAGCATTGCTTTGTAATTCAAGGTGTTGTTTGGTTTTGCTACTGTTCATGAGCGGTCGTATCGCTTACCATCAGGCGAACGGCATGCTCGTCTCGCCATTCATAGCAATAAAAAAAAAATCATCTGATAGCGAAGCTTAAGCCAATTCAAACTTTTCGTAACACAGTGTGGTACTTCCTCACGAGAATAACCTTGCTCAATAATAATGTCTGGTGTAACTGACCTAATACCCAATTGAGAGCCTCTGGAGATGTTAGCCGGGGTTTTTTGTTATCAGCTTATAATGAATAATTGTAATTCGTATTAATTGTGTTACGGTTTATCTTTAATTTTCGATGTTCGTGACCGGAAGTATTTACCTACTTATTTATCTGTTACTGCATTACCGGTTTTGTGCTCTAAATCAATATTGTTTTTTGCCCCGAATGATTTATGTATATAAAAAACACATCTGACAGTCACATACATAATTCTGACACGACTATATAACTCTAATGGGTACCAGAAACTTCGAGACTTCGGTTTCAAAACATCCATTCTTGAAACAAATACTTATGCATCACATATACATATTTATCGATGGAGCTTCTCGCTTGCGAAATGAATTTCACATCCAAAAGAATCTGCCTGACTGACTGCCTCGGTGGCGTAGTTGTACTACGGTACGCTTACAAAGCTGAGGTCTCGAGGTTCGAATCCCGGGTTGGGCAAAGTGATATTGGATTTTTCTATTCATTATCAGCCTAGAGTCAGGAATTTGTACACTATCACATTGTGGGACGGAACATACTGGCGAAATGTGGGTGCCCTGGCACCTCTGCCTACCCCTTACGGGAAAGAGGCGTGAGTTTATGTATGTGTGTATGTAAAGAATCTACATTAACATGCACCCAAACACGGAAAATATCTCTAGGTCATTGAGAATTCTACAGAGAGTAAGTTTTTACGCGTCGAAGAAACAACTTTCTATTTGTTGATAATGGCTCACCTGTTTTCATTACATTCAGTATTTAACAATGAATACATTTAAATATATTCGTCCAATGAATAAGATAATAAAGTGGAATATGTCTGCGATTAAACTTCGCTTATCTGATAAAAGAATATTCACTGCTGTGACAATTGTGTACGAATCAAGTTTTTAATTCAGACGTTATTTTGGCTGCAACAAGGTCGTCTGCTGTTTGTTTTTATAACGAATCTAGTTTGTTTTGTTAACTGCACTATTAGTTTAATGTGAAAGCTATTAGCCGGTTTAAAAGTGTCATATGGCGAATGGATTTCATCTTGCCATCGAATGCAATGCATTTTATTTAAAAGTTTAAAAAAGTAGTTGTGTATTTGGTGATTGTGTACGTTGCTGCAAACTTATCCTTGAAGTTTTGTGAATAATGTTTAATCAAGGATTGAGGTGAGAATGTTTTGTGTAATAAATAATTGACATGTATTTTACAAGCGCTGGTCATTAGGTATGATATGTAACATAAACTTCACACCTGAATCTAATAGGGGTAGGCAGACTTGTAGATCTTCACTTCTCTTTCCTAATGTTTCCGCTCCATCGTCTTTCATCTATACATCGTGAAACATATAGCGGGTGTATAATAAACTAGGAATTGAACCTAGGATATCAGATTACAGACCACTATAGGTATCAGGTGATGAAATATCACTATAAATTACCTCGCCATATGTATAGCACATAGCATTACGTGCAGCTTAAACAAACATTGACCCACGACAAACAGTGCAATGCCCAATCGATTGGCAGCGCGGATGCAACGAGATTTATAAACAGTTGCCATGGTTACCGTCGCCATGGCGGCCACATCCGCCAGTAACCTTCGACCTCAGAGTCGCGTGCTTCCCCCGCGATATCAATACCGTGTTTATTTCTGATACGGCCAGTCTCAGCACGGCATCGAAAGAAAGCGCCCACAAACATTTGGCACCGCTCTACAAAAGAATTGCGTCAAGGTCGAAAGAGTTACCTTGAACTTTGCACCTTTTTGGAAGAAAGCAGAATTGCTTTTTTAAAAGCGACGGTTATAAATTTGCGATTCGCTTTTTAATTTTTTGGACATTTTTATAGTTATTTAATTTTTATAAATATGGTGTAAAGAATTGAGAATTTTAATTTGGAATGGTTTTATTATTTTGAAGTATATTTGTGATGAGGTTAGTGATTTTTAATTGTCTAGTAATCATTATGTTGCTATGTAGTAATAGGTATTAGGTAGGCTATGTATCGCGGAAAATTGAGGGCCGATGGGGTGGAAAAGTTCTCGAATGGAGGCCACGTACCTGCAATTATGGCGTTGCACATCCGTTCACTAATAGACATAAGACAGATGACTTAATTAAGATCATATAATGTCTCTGGATGCAGGCCACTTCTATACAAGGTGATATTGGCATATGGTTATTAATTTAAACCACATGTTTCAAAACTAGCCCAGGTAACAATGTAACAAATTTGTCAAAAAAAAAACTGTCTGGTAGTTTTTCAATCACAATTTTAGTTTTCAGGACTTTTGATCCATCCTATATAGGGAAGAGTCTTTTACGGCTCAGGTAATTCCCTGAACCAAATATAAGTTCAGTTAAGCGGTAAAAAATTTCGTATCTATGCGGAGTGGCCAAAAATTGTCAAACCAAAAATCACGATTTTTTTATAAATAATCTTCAAAATTTTGTAGGTATGGTACATTGTCGCCCGGGGTGATGACAAATTTTTGGGGTAAATTAGATATCATATGTCAATGTAGCCCTGTATATTCGTTAAGAAAGCCTTTGGTGAGGTATTTGTTCAGTACCGGTCTTACGGCTGAAGATGATAAGATATACTTTGTCATAAACTTGTTATTGTTATACTTATGTCATGTTTTTGGTTTTCTGCGCAATCGAATTTACTAAGCATTAAGATTCATTGCTCTCTTCGTACAGCAGGACGAATATAACTCTCATTCATTATCAAGTAACATTTTCTTACGCTTCTATTATACGGATTTGGGAGTTTATATTTCTGTAATGTAAAAACTTTTGTGATTTTGTTTTTGTTGATCATATTACTTTGAAATATTTGTTGTTATGAGTAAAATTATCTTGTGCTTACGCGTTGCCAACAATTTATTTAATTTTCTTTTAATTGGATACTTTAAAAAACTTTGAAGGTTATTTTTTGGCTTATCTTTAGTACTGATCTGTTTATGAAATGTAAAAACACAACTAAAATAAGAAACAGCGTAAGCTTACAACTTCCCTGACCTTGCCCCGGTAAACGACAGTTTCGGCGTAATAAAGCTTGCGGTTAACTCACAAAATGCGCCTTTAACCTGGTTTATATTACCGAATTCTGAATATCTATTCGCCAAATTTTTAGGATGGTGTGCTATGAAAAATAAAAACACTATTCATTGCTTGTATAAAATGGACAATTAGGGAAGCTTTTACATGTTGATTTAAATTAATATCATAAAGTTCCATCTGTTTAAATTAATAATTAAGAAGAAAAATTGAAATGTGTTGGTTATGTAGTGAATGTAAGAACAAATAATACAAAAACGAACCCATTTGAAACACTAAAATTTCCCACTGCTCAAAATGCGCCTCTTTTATGAACGAGAGGAATTTAAATCCACCAAAACGGCCAAGTGCGACTTGGCGCAAAGAGAAAATAATACCAGCGCGCATATTTAATGTAAATACGTTTACATGCGCACAATGAACATGTGCACTGAAAACCGAAATAATTATTTTTAGGTCAAACAAATATTTCCCGCTACGTTTTAATCGGGCTATCGCAACTGAATCTTGATGCTATAAACGAAGCCCAAATTAATATTTGTCTATAAGAACATCAATATTACAATTTGCGGGAGTTAAAAATTAACATGAACTTTTTGTTTGTTCGTAGGGAGAGGAGCGAGAAGAAAGCGCAGATGCTGTTCAACCAGGAGGTGATGATTGAGCAGAACCGGCAGCAGCAGCTCTTCGAGCAGCAGTTGAGACAGGTCGGTCTGCTGCAAACAAAATACATCAACTGTACGATATGCTTAATTATATTGTGATATCGAATCGAGAGGATTAACATTACACGTGTCTTTACAGATGAAGATGATGCAAAACCAGCAACCAGGGCCTGTGGAACAAGTTAAAGCTGGTCTTCTAAACGGAGTTGGACCCCAGCCTCTAGCAAATGTGCCGTAAGTTGTACTTCACTATCTTCTCTCATCAACTACTCTCCTCATATACTCGGTCTTTAGTCTCCCTTCGATTCACACCGCTCGCGATTAAATGCATTAGCGGTTAGGGCCGTAAAGCGAGTGGTTAAAACAGTTCTGTTTGGCGATAGGCTAGACCAACAGTCCCAACTCCTGCAGGCGCAACAGCATCTCCTGCAGCAGCAGATCCACCAGCTGAACAACGAGGAGACCGCCATGAAGTTGCTGCAGCACAACTTCATGCAGGCCCGGATGTCGCCCTCCGACCAGCAGCATCTGTTGCAGCAACAACAGGTGTTACTCGAGCATAAGCTAAAACAACAGGTGAGTATGCAGTTACTATTGCATTACTTTTTATTATTTAATAGAAATTGATCTTCTAGCATGTGTAGTGTTCACTTGGTAATAGTTTAGTAGTTGGGCCCCGTTAGCTTAGAAACTGTACCTGCGGTATATTCAATCGAGTTTTTTGATTTCGCAGGCTTTAATTGAACAGAATCTCCTTAATCAGCACATGCTGGAACAAACCGTCCAAGGTCAAGTTTTAATAGATCAACAGGCGCAGCAAATACTCGAGCCCGCTGTGTCCCAATCGCAAATCCAACCAGGTCTTCTTAATCAGCAGCTCGCGGCTGCCGAGATCAGCAACCAGAACCAAGTGCTGCAGCAGCAGATTATCCAACAGCAACAGAGCATCATCGCGCAGCAAGCGGCAGCTATACAACAGAAACAACTGGAAGAACAGTTGACGGCGCAGGAGAACATCATGGCGGCTCCACAGTCCGTGGTCACTAATCAAATCTTAGATCCGTCATTGCAGAACCTTCAAAATATATTAGCGCAGATTATACACAGGCCAGACTCGTTGCAGTCGAGGAAGGAGTCGGAGTCTGAAACGGTGTCGCAGCAACCGCAGCAACAATTACCTACGCAGCCTGTCTCGCAAATGCAGCCAGAAGTCGAACAGAATCAGGAGCAAGATATGCAGCAGAAGATGCAAAATTTGGTGGGAGCACATATGCAGCAACAACAAATGGCTTACCAACAGAGCCAACAATACATGCAGCCAATTTTAACCGCCGCCGTGGATCCTGCCATATTAGCTCAGCAACAGCAAGTAGCGCAAGCCCAGCAACAAGTAGCTCAAGTGCAACAACAACTCAACATGCAGAAGCAAATGCTCGCACAGCAGCAACTAGCCCTTCAGCAGCAAATGTTGACGCAACAACAGCTTCAAATTCCCGGCCAGACGTTATCTCCACAGCACTACAGAAATCTACAACATCAACAGTATCTAGCGCAGCAAGAGTTACAGCTACAAACACAACAGAACATCATAGACCAACAAAACCTTGCGTTATTGGCGCAGAAGCAGCAGCTGATGGGGCAACAACAGCAGAAAGTAGAGGAGATGTTGCGAGCACAAAGACCCATGTACCAAAGGCAGGGATCAGAACAAAGCCAGATAAGCAGCGCGGACGTACACGACCAGATGATGATGGCCGATTATCAGAAACCGCCGCTGCAACAGCAAATGTCGATCGACCAGATGCAATATCAAAACCAGTACGTGGACATGCAGAAGCAACAGTCGCTGCAGTCGGACGAGCACTACCACCAGGTGCATCAGATGCAGGGCCAGTCGCTCCCGCACAACCTGCAGATGGCGCAGAACTTCAGCGTGGTGCAGCAGGACAGGCAGATATCTAGTCACGAGGGCACGCCCGTTCAGAATTATACTGCCAACCCCCTGCAGATGTACCCGCCGCACAGTCAGCCAGTGCAGATGATGCAATCCATACCCTCGTCGGTGGCGCAGAGCATGCAACAAGACATGCAGCATATGAACGTGGTGCAGTCGATGCCGCAATCGATGTCTTCAGTTCCTCAATCGATGCAACCGATGCAATCGATACAGCAGCCAGTCCAGTCGCTTCCGCAGCCGGTGCAGACGATCCCACAGGCGGTGCAATCCATCCCGCAGCCGGTACAAACCATCCAGCAGCAAACGCAGTCGATACAGCAACCTACATCGATGCCACAGTCGGTCCAATCGCTCCCGCATGCGATGCAAGCCATGCCGCAGCAGTCGATGCCGCAGCCCGTGCAGTCCATGCAACCTAGTCAAATGCAAATGCAGCCGATCAGCTCGCACCCGCCGCAAATGCAGTCCCAACAGCAACCGATACAAACGATGTCGCAGCAGCCGCAGCCGATCCCGATGACTGTGCAGTCGGTGCAACAGTCCCTGCCGCCGCCTGTCCAATCGATGCCGCAGCCTGTCCAGTCGATCCCGGCGGCGCCTGCACACCCCACGACGGCGCATCCGCAGCCGATCACCGCGCACCCTCAACCCCAGGACATGGTGTTGCAGCAGCTCAATTTGCCGCCGGAGCAGACCGAGAATGGGTATCAAACCAACGGCGGCAAGGAACAGTTCCTAACGCCGATGAACGAGTACCCGTCCGCGGCGCATCCCGAGGCGATACGACAGCCAGAGTTGAGTTCTGTGGAGGAGAAACAGGCTGAGACACAAGCTGAACGTGAGTTGCCTTTTATAAACTAATATAAAAAATATTTTTCATCTTTCACATTATCATCTTTAACCATAGATGTCAAGCATTGGCAGAAACATGTATCTATTGAGGAATACAGGCCTTTTCCAATACTAGATACTCGTTAGTCGTGACGTGATTTCGAGCACTGGTTTTAGTATGTTGAGGTACAGCCCGATTTCAAACATCTTAAAACTATTGTATTATTTTACATAGTTTTATTGTAATTCCTAAACGTTCATACCATTTCGAAAACATGTTTACATCTATTTTATGTATTTTTTTATTTTTTTTGCTAAACACAAATAATAATTTTCAGCCGGCACAGCGATCCCATCTCCAATCACGAGCGAAAAGCGTTCGCGCGGGTCCAAGAAACGTTCCCGCGAGAAGGACAAGCTGCCCAAGCTCACGGTGCTGGACGTGAACGAGGCCGCCACCGTGGTGGAATGTCAGCTCGAGAGCAAGTCCAAGACTGTCACCTTCAAATTCGACGTCACCGATGTCAATCCTGAGGAGATCGCTAGCAACCTGGTGAGAAAGCTTTATTTTTACATTGCTGTGGACATGGCTATGCACTCTATTTGCTTACGAGATCGAAACAAAATGAGAAGATTCTTAGGAAAATAACAGTATAAAGTATCGCCATAAGACTACGGGATAGTGAGATAAACACTCATGATTTTGTTGACTATTTAAAAATATTAGTCTTTGTCTTGAGCTTTTTTTCGGAATCATTTGTGTAGTGATTCAATCATCAGGAATATCGTTCCTTTAAATTTGTATAGGATGCTCGTGCTCTGCAGTTTGTCTTACGTGCGTGCACTATGAGTTATGATATACTTTTAGATTTCAAGAGACTGAAATGTGAAATCATTTTTTTTTTTCAATATCCATGTCGTAGTCTCGCTGTTCCCAATTGGAATGTGCTATAATCAAATAAAGTGGTAGACCGGTGCCACCGCTATAACACACCCTTGTTCCCCAGGTGTCGAACAACCTGCTCCCGGAGTGGCAGAGCGCCACGTTCATGGAACTGATCAAGGACATAGTGAACCAGCTCATCACCAACCCGGGCGTCACGCCCGTGCTCAACCCGGCGCACCACTCCGCACTCAGGCTTAACATTGATAAGGTAATGTGGTCTTTATGCGTCTTTATAATTAGGCAGAGATTTAATTGAACGAAGAAATCAGTCAGTCATTCAATTTTCTATTTAAAGTTGTTAATGGGTGTGTAGACTGCTGGAGCTTTTTTTATTGCTATGAATGGTGAGCATGCCATTCACTTGATGGTAAACAATAAGCTTTGCATTCTACTGCACTCGCCATCCTATGACATAGATGTTAAGTCTCAATATGTCCAATAGTTACTCTGGCTACAAACCGAAACTTAACAGTGCGATTTAAAAAAGAAACATTTTTCTTAGACATGAGCGCATCTAGTCGTAATGTAATGAGATGTACAAATTAAGCTAATTTATATCCAAATCTTCCGAATTCTAGGTTTAAGACAGTTAGAACATCAGATCCCAAGTCTGGTTGATTATTGTTCCTGCGTACAAAAAAATATATATTTAAACTTTTGAAACTGCAGACTGACTACGACTCAGAAACTACGGAGCGCGAGGAGAACCTAACCGACTCTAACCAGGACAACTCTGAGTGCACCACGCCCACGGCCAGTCACGACAACATCGCCGCCGAGCTGGCGTACGACCCGCCGCCCGAGCCCGCCGACCCGCCGCCACCCGCCGGGCCCGCCGCGCCCGCCGACCCGCCGCGGCACCCGCACGTCGACACCGTCGCCAGGAAGATCAGCACCGCATCGTCTATAGGTGAGGATATAGGTCGCTGGATTTGGTTCTTTATGGGGTGTTCAAATATTTAGTTGTTTTTGTTAACCTGACGGGCAATGATTATCGCAGCATCTGATCGTATCTGTAGATGATTATCAACAACACTTAAATCGTAGATGCTTTGTCGTTTTGTAATGTCGCCAAGGAAAAAGGATGGGAGAAAAAAGGGTTTTCAAGCTTCCGGGAATATTCACGTCGACTTTGTGTGAGACAATGCCCAAATAAAGCCAGTTGGACACAAGCACTGTACGTTTTAAGTAATTTAAGCCATATTTCACTAATTTAAACCCGTGGTCACAACAGGTTCAAATCAATCCGACGGCGGATCGATAATGCACGAGCGCTCCGGCAGCACTGAGTCGCAGAACGGCGACAAAAAGCCGTCCAAGCCGACGCGCAAGATATCGCGCTTCCTAGTCAGTCCCGTGGTGGACCGCGGCGAGAACGTGCCAGAGGAGAAGCCGGCCGACGACAAGCCGCCCGACAAGCCAGAGCCACAAGTCAACGGCTTGCCCGACAAAGAGCCCACACCAGTTCCTACACAGTACTCAGTGCAGTCGCAGTCTCAGACTTCGCAGACTGTCTCTGAACGACCGATAGAGGTTCAACAAGAACGACCGCCCGAAAGACCTCCTGAGGTGATGCAAGAACCTCCATTAGTCACCAGTCTACCAATGACGATGCCAGTCGCCACGATGCCGATGCAGAACGTCATCAACCAGACGTTGCTGCAGCCGAATCTGACAACCCCACTGCAAATAGCGACGGACAGCCCACTGCTGGGGCTGAGCCAGGTGGGCACGCCCATGGGCGCGGAGCTGGGGCTGAGCGTGCTGGCGCCGGCGCTGCCGCTGTCGCAGCCGACGCTCACGCCCACGCCGGCCGCTACCGATCCGCTCTCCAATGCTGAGAACATACAGAGGATGCTGTTGAAGCAGAATATTATCAAGTGAGTTTCTTTTAGAGTGGATTTTTTATTTGTTTACATTAACACTATTTGCTCGTTAGTTCGATTCATCCTGCGCGTAGCAAGGACATTTTACATGAACTAAGGAAAGTAGATATCAAGAAAATAATCGACTTTTAATATTCATTAATCTCTTAAATTGTCATCTTATAGCCAAGACTTTCGGATTTATTCTAGACCTATGATAATATTTGCCTAGAATTCAAAGCATTGAGTTGTATCGAAAATCGAAATTGGCATTACTGATCAAAAAACCCTAATAAGATATATGTAATTTATCAACCATATTCCTATCCTTCCAGTCAGCAGCAGAACCTGTCGGGTCCCAACCTGCTGGGCCTGCTGAACCAGCCCAGCTTCCCGCAGCCGGATCTGGGTCTCCACAACACCATCCTCAATAACGCGCAGCCTGGTGAGTGCCCACATACTTACACTCGGCATGAATCTGTGTTAACTGTTCATATCCTGCTTGATTTATGTTTGTGTGAAGAAGTGTTTAATACAAGCTAATTTCATATTTGTAAAAAAATTACATTATGCTTTATCCTACTTGGCACACTATTGGCTCCCCTCTCTTTTTTTCTATCTCTTATTATCCATCCCAAGGTAGTCGGTAAGAGATTGTCTCAAGCGATACAACAGCCTTTTGTACTGTTATGTAATATAATTTTCCGTCATTAAGTATATTTAGTGTACAATAAAGGATATAAATAAATTAAAAATTAAAAACAATCATGTATCACATGTTTGCATGCACCCCGACGATAGCTTAGTGTATAACATGAGCCCCTGTGTGTGCATGGTCGGTGTGTGCAGCGTCGTCGATGGGCGCGCGCCTGCCGCCGCAGTACCCGCAGCAGAAGTACTACCAGCCCATGCTGGCCACCGCCAACGACTTCATAGGTACGCTCATATACTGAACACGTGTGTAATAACCTAATAACAGATGCCTGTATGTGTCTTGTGTTAACTGATTTTCTTCTGCATTATGTTATACATACTTATATATTTAATTTTATTATCTGCCCATATCATTTGCGTAGAGCGAGATGTTTAAGTCAGTATTACGACTGGGTATCACTATATAAATAAAAAATAATAATTCGTCACCAGTTTAACCATTAAGATAAAATATAACAATCTTATTCTTCACCCTGATTACTAAATGCAGTTTCAAGTCATAGTCAGTGTAAATATCATACAAAAACACTATAGTGTGTTGTTTTAGTTCAACGCTTGAAGTAAAAAATATCGACTTAGTAAGTAATGGTGTTGTATGTATTCAGCAGCTCAGCAGCAAGCTCTGCAGACGTCAGTGAGCCAGCTCACAGGTCAGCAGATGAGCCCCGCCTTCGGCATCGGGTTCGGTCTGGCCACGCCCCTCGCGCCCCTCCCCCCGCTGGCGCCGCCCCTCGCCGCGCAGAACCTCGCGCTGCAGCACCAGAACATCGGGCTCGCCACACAGAACCTCGCGCTCAACCAGAATCTTATGGGACAGAATCTTGGACAAAACTTAGGTGAGTGCCACTTGTCGATGATTATCGATGGAAGCAAAAAGTTATCGAGAGCAGGCTAGTGTAGTGCTGGATATACAAGCGGGATAGATAATTGAAAATGTTGCAAGAAGTTATTTCGAAACCTTTTGAGGTGGTCTATTTTCTGTAGTAGACTGAAGATTCACGATAAAGGGCTATATTTTGGGTAAAACAATTAATAAGATTAGTTACATTTTTGTTTGGTTAGGAACAAAAGGCAATCATTGAAAATCTAAATGTCTCGAATTGAAAGTAATGGCAAATTATTTTTTTTCATATTTTCTTACATCAAGTTTATATCTTTTATTAGGAAAGAATCATACCCTTCATATAATAATTTGATATTAACATTTTTTTATAGAAACTGCTCAACACATATTGAACACTTATAAAACCTCACTCCCATTATTGCAGGTCTAGCGAGTCAAAACTTAGGATTAAGCGGTCAGAATCTCATAGGGGGCCAGAACCTGTCTCTGGGTGGGCAGGGTCTGGGCCTCGGCGGGCAAAGCCTGGGCCTGGTGGGGCAGAATCTCGGCCAACTAGTGGCCCAGCGGGCGGTGCACCACGCGCTCGCCAGGCGACCTATTGAAGTCGATATGAGTATGTATGCGAGTATTTTATCAATGTTTGACTGTTATGAATTTTTTTAACGATTTTAGTGCTGTGCGTATCTGTGTTGTACTAATGTATGTTGTTCGTTTGTTTAGTTTATTTCAACTGTATTTATCAATTTAATTTTATAATTTTGAAATCAACACTTTTATCGATAATCATGATGGATAATATAGTGATGTGCTGCCCGCAGGCATGACCAACGTGAACTCGACGGGCTCGTCGCAGCCGAGCACGCCCAACAAGAGTCACTCGTACAGCGAGTACATGCTCTCGCTGCAGCACAAGCTCGCCTCCATATCCAACAGCGTGAGTTTATTCTCTTACTATCTATTTTATTTTGTATTGCAGTTTTTTTTTTTAATTCTGTATAACAAACAGTAGTACATATTACAGTCTTATTATTATAGAAACATAAAATGTAGAGTAAACATACTATCCACAAATTACTGATATTAAAGTTTTAAATCAGTGACGTGAGTATTGTTACAATAAAATTACGTTAAAAAAAGCAACACAAAAAACAAAACGAAAAAAATATAAATATTCTCGGAGCAGATATCATGTAGAATTTAATAAAATGTATTAGTTTACTTTACCTTGTTTATTTACGAGGAATCAAAGATAGAGATAAATGTATACTTGTTAAAATATGATAACATAACTTGCTTACTTGAGTACACGCTGCGCGGGTGACTATTAATTGCGTGTTAATTACGTAAAAGGTAAACAACGCGCGCGCTGTGTAAATAAGGCTGACAAGATCAAATATAAATCACTAGCTCATACAAAAATGTATATTTAATTATCGTGTTTGTTGCAGGGCCCGGTGTCGCCACAGTCTCCCTTGGAGTACAGTCCCGCGCTGTCGCCCACGCACAGGCAGATCGCCTCGCTCGGACATGCCATGCAGAAGGTAAGCTTTTATGATTGTCTCGTACCTTTACTCGAAGTACTAGTGGTTGTTAAATCTTACAAGGCTTAACTTGTTTTTATTGCATTGGATGGCGAAACGAGCATACCATTCGCCTGATAGTAAGAGATGCGAACGCCCATGCACAGTACCAAAACCAACGCCATTAATTACGAAGTGATGTTTGCCATTCCACTGCGCTCGCCATCCTAAGACATAAGATTTTAAGCCTCAATAAAATAAGGTAATTGTAACCAGAGTAACTACTGGGAACCTTCAAACTGAAACAACACTGCATGTAATTTGCTGTTTGGCGGGAGAAATGGACATTGCGGTGGTACCTACCCAGACAGTCTCTCACATATGAGAGACCTACCACCAGTAACTCATTGTTTCCTAAATACTAGTCAAAACATGTTCTTAAACATGAGTAACAATGTTATCAGGTGTATAAAACTATTTGTAATCAGTCGGAAGGCGCTGAGGCGGAAAAAGCGAGGCACGTGGCGCAACTGGCGGAGCTGGACCACGAGCTCAGCAAGATCAGCCTCCACTACAAGCACGCGCCGCCCAAGGTACGCACACACACACGCACGTACGAACACGAACACGCACGTACGCACGCAAACGGATACATACACACACGCACGCTCGCAGCTTCAATGGCATACAATTTAAGACAGATTATTTTCAATGTTCCTTAAAGAACTTCTTGACAACAAAACTGCTTCTTCAATTTTTTTGTTATACAGTTATCTATTAATTGTTTGTTAAACTTCAAATCTTTCACACGCAAAAAACGGTCATCAAAAAGTTTTGGACAGTAATAACTATTATGTATTCAGATATGTTTCTTGTGGCGTGTTTTTAAATAACTTAGCAACGATATGATTTTAAAGACAAATTTTATTTATTTTATAATTGTACAATGTATTGTTTTGTGCAGGACGTGTTCATAGAGCACAACCCGGACGAGCACGAGATGTTGGCGGAGACGATCAACGACGCCACCGTCACCACCTACGAAGGTAGAATACATTCCATCATTATCATAGCTACAGCATGTCCATTACTATACGAGGGGCGATCAAAAAGTAATGATAATAAGTATAAAAAAACAACGATTGTAGTTTAAATTTAATTTATTTTTCTACATAGTCTCCTAACAAGTCGATACATTTAGTCCAACGTTTCCCCAAACCTAAAATACCCTTTAAAAAAAAATCTGTATCTTGACTATCCCAAAATGCCTCTACAGCATCCATCACCTCGCTATCATCCTCAAATTTCTTGCCCCTGAGGTGTTCCTTGAGCCTAGGAAATAAATGAAAATCGCTGGGGGCTAAATCTGGAGAATAGGGCGGGTGTTCGACCAGTTCGAAGCCTGCTTCTCGAATGGCAGCGATCGCAACTTCGGCTCTGTGTGCAGGAGCGTTGTCCTGATGAAACAGGACTTTCGCTCGGAGTTTGCCCCGTCTTTTTTCCTTTATGGCGTCTCGCAGTCGTCTTATTTGATCAGCGTAGTAGGAGCCTGTAATAGTAGCTCCCTTTTCTAGGTAATCAACCATTATGATTCCCTGAGCATCCCAGAAAACGGACGCCATAACCTTGTCCGCCGAGCTCGAGACTTTGAACTTCTTAGGAGTCGGTGAGGATGGCCTTTTCCAAGTCATCGATTGTTGTTTGGTCTCCGGATCAAAATGATAGATCCATGTTTTGTCCATGGTCACAAATCGTGACAAAAATAATTCTTGGTCAGCCTGGAACTTTGCAAGATTGGCTCTTGAAATGTCAACTCGCTTTTTCTTTTGTTCGTCCGTTAACATTCTCGGGACCCAACGCGCGGAGACCTTCTTCATATTCATTTTGCTGGTCAAAATGTTTTGGATGCTGCCATATGAGATCCCTGTGACCTCAGCTAAATGTCTGATGGTTACTCTTCGGTCTGCTAACACGATATCTTCGATTTTTTTCACGTTTTCCTCCGTGAGGGACGAGGTTGGGCGTCCCTCGCGATGTTCATCTTCTGTGGATGTTCTACCCAACTTAAACTCTTTGCACCACCGTGCCACCGTAGAATATGGAGGAGCAGAGTCCCCCAGTGTCTCCACCAAATCGGCGTGTACCTCTTTGGTAGACATTTTTTTCAAATAGAGGTACTTGATGACGCATCTCACTTCGTGTTTCTCCATTTTCGTGTTGTCGCTCCGACTGCTGGTATTCAAATGAATGTAGCTCCTCCAAATGACGTCCTATTTATACAATTTTTTAGCTGGGAAGTGGTGAAGGACTGAAGAAGCGAAATGTTTTTTTTTTAATTTTTATCTTTATTATAATTACCCGTTTATCATTACTTTTTGATCACCCCTCGTACATAGTGATTGGCTCTTAAAAATGCCAACAACAACCTTTTGGAAATGGTTTGCATCGAGTCAATGATTTTGATATCCTCCATGGGTTTTAATAATAAGTCTATAAGTAATTGCGTGTGTAACCTCATTAGTCTAATTGGCAGCATATCTTAGGCTGGTTTTGGCTGACAGCTCAGCGCGTAGCTTACGGACGGGGGTCAGCGCTGACAACTACGCGTTATTCTAACACGTTCCTTAGAAGCTCATACATTTCATCTGTCAGCGCCGACGGTCAGCGCGCGGTCAGCGTGACTCTAAAACTACTTTTTTTATGTAAAAAAAGGGTGCTACGACTTGACCTGGCCATATGGCTGTTTCCTATATGTTTGGAAAGGAAATCTCAGCGATTGATGGCTGTCATTAGGCCCCAGTGTTATGATTGTGTTAAGGTAGATATGACAGCTTGTGTGTGTGTGCAGCGGCGGAGGTGGGCGTGGGCGCGGGCGGGTGCGAGGGCCGCTTCGTGGTGTCGCGCGCCGCGCCCTGCCACGGCTACGCGCTGTGCCGCCTGCTCGCCGACCACCGCACCGGTACGCACTGCATTACATATACATACGTTACTACATACATACATACGTACATGTTACTATGACGAACCTTTATCTATCAATGTGCCCTGTTTTAAGTATGACCTTTGACGTGCCGTCAAATAATTTTGATTTCAATATTATTGGGAATAAATTTTATACTACAATACCAAACGAACACTAAATATGCTTCATATATTGAAAAATGTTGTAAATAGATTTTTTTTTCTCAGTTACTTATTATGATTGGTAACATGCCCAAAATATGTCAAATGGCACGCGTGCTATAAGCTCGCCATGACTACTATAAGCTATATACATTTCCTCTATTTATATCCACTACTCCTGTGAGTTGTTTCAAAATTAAATTGTAATTTTGACTTTTAATCCCATTTTACCTAATTAAAAACCGTATTAAAAAAAGCATTTGTAACATAGTATCGTCTGTCTCCAGCGAAAGAGTTAGTGTCGCAGCGGCACGGCTACGAGGAGGGCGAGGGCGAGGGCGAGGGGGAGGGCGATGCGGAGGGGGAGGTGGACGCGGAGGGCGCGGAGGCGGAGGCGGAGTGCGAGACGTACGTGGTGACGGAGGCGCGCGCCGCCACGTACCTGGTGGGCGACGCGCTGGCCGGCACCACGCACACGCTCATACACCCCGGCCGACAGCTGCAGGTGTGTACCCGATACACCATCCCTCTATGTGTTATAATTGTAATTATAAACACCCAACAGTCACATACATAGTCCTGACCCCACACTAGGATCGAGTCATATGTCGCGGGTATCAGGAACTACGAGAGACTTTTCTCTCTCACAAACATTTCCCTCGGTGCGGGGATCGAACCCGCGGCCTCTCGTTTCACAGGTGGCGTCTAACCGACTGCGCCACGGAGGTCAAAATGTGTTAGGGGCCATTAAAGGTCATTCCAAACAACGGGTGGGACGGAACGACGACGCGACGATGCCGGGACGTCGATGGGTCGTGTGGTGGTGTTACATATAAGTTGATGATATAGACATCGTCGCACAGAGCCGTTCTGTGTGACATGTTCAATACTGATTGCAACCCATCGACGCCGCGGCAGCGTCGCGTCGCCGTTAGAACTAAATTCCGCCACCGTCCCCTCACGCAGGTAGTTTGAGATATTACAATGTCTCGGTGATGGTATTATACTGTCTAATCGAGATCACGCCAAGCAATGGGTGGGATGGGCAGGCGACGCTTGCGGAATATTATCTTTTCTAATGTACTGGATTGTATGATACATGTCACACAACACCGTCGCGCTCAGCGAGATGGCCCTGCGTGACATGTTCCGTGTCAATTTATACAAGGTCTGCCAGCGTCGCATCGCTGTCCCGTCCCGTTTACTGTGTGGCGTGATCTTTACATGAGCGCACTCTTCATTTGACGATATAATACCATCATAATTCCGACAGCCTCCGTGACGCAGTTGGTTAAACGCCGACTGCGAAAAGAGAGGCCGCGGGTTCGATCCCAGCAACAAGACAAATGTTTGTGAGGCCCACAAATATTTGTCTCGGGTTTGGGTGTTTGTGAGACCGAAAACTCTCTCGTAGTTTCTTATACCCATGACACAAGACTTAATTGATCTTAATTTGGGGTCAGGACTATGTATGTGACTATTGGGTGTATTTATTATTTATTTAGAAAAAAATATGACTCGCATGAATCGTAGATCGCGTACGTGGCGCGAAACTAGTATACTCATTCTGTCCAAACTTTTAACATCAATTGAATACAATAGGTCTATTCCACTTTGATCACCTGGGTGATCATAGGACACTAAATTGTCGCCTATGATCACCTGCGATTTTGATCACCTGGGTGTTCATAGGCGACTACGACAAAAATATTATTATAGTATCCTATGATCACCTACAAATTCTTATTACTTTTTTTTACAAATCACCCACCTTGCGACCCCACATATGACTCACCACACTAACACATTGGTGGTGGGTCTCTTATATATGACAGGCCGTCTGGAAAGATACAAACGAAATATTTATTTCTCCCGCGAAACAGCAGTAAATGCACTGTTGTGTTCCGGTTTTAAGGACATTCTAAGCAGAGTAACTACTGCACATATTGAGACTTAACGAATGCCAAGCATTGCTTTGTTATTCATGGTGTTGTTTGTTTTTGCTCCTGTTCATGAGCGATGGTATTGTATACCATTAGGCGAACGGCACGATCGTTTCGCTATTCATCGCAATAAAAAAAAAACCTCAATCATAATCACTACAATATCACTGCCAAGATGGTCCGACGAGGCGTGGAAAGAATAATGGTATACAATACCACCGCTCATGGACAGTAGCAAAAACAAACAATACTATGAATTACAAAGTAATGCTTGCAATCCTCCTTGGAGAAATAAATATTTCGTTTGTACCTTTCCCGACGGCCTGTCACATATAAGAGATCCACCACCAATGTGTTAGTGTGGTGAGTCATATGTGGAGTCGCAAGGTGGGTGATTTGTGAAAAAAGTAATAAAAATTTGTAGGTGATCATAGGATACTATAATAATAATTTTGTCGCAGTCGCCTATGAACGCCCAGGTGATCATAATCGCAGGTGATCATAGACGACAATTTAGTGTTCTATGATCACCCAGTTGATATCACCCAGGTGATCAAAGTGGAATAGACCAATTGATAAATGTGATTTATATTTGTATACTTACAGAGGCCGACATGCAAGTCATCAGAGGCGTCGGACTCGCCAGCGGAGCGCAGCTACCTGGTGCTGGACCCGGCGCGTGACATGACCTGCACCGTCATCGACCACGCGCTGCGCCTGCACCACGACCAAGCCTTCCGACCCTTCCGCGACCGCAAGTACGCCGCCGAGCCTGCGGTAGAGGTACATACAGTGAGCATTAAAATTGTATACTAAGAGAGGATTCTTACGACGCGGTTGCGTTCGCGCAAATTATGTAGACTGCAGATTTTAAAAACAAACGCACATTTCGCTAAGCTATTTATGTCCGCTCCATTTTGTCATATATATATCTGCATTCTGCAGGCCCGCGGCTGCCGTGGTGGCGGATAAAGACAGTCCATATATTCGCATCTTCCGTACCGGATGCATCGCGTAAAACGGGCCGTAGTATCCTTTGTAGGAATTCATACAAGTGCGTTAACCTATCCGCATCGTACGAGTCAATGAATATATGATACTTACGATGCGGAAATGTGGACGCCTGCCTTACAACGCGTCGTGGGAATCCTCCCTTATGGTTTTGCCTCTCAGCGGGCGGGATTGGATGCCACGCGACATAGGCGTGATGCCAACGTGTCGTTTCCACTTGATGATCCATCCCGCCCGATGTCTGGCGAAACCATTAACCTAGTTTAGAAAGCTTCTTACGCCCGGTTCGATTAGCGGGCATGAGAATTCCTGTCCTAAATATGAAAGTAAGTGAGGGCATCATTGCCAACTAATAAGAAGGATCAGTGATGTTGCCTGAAGCATTCAATTCGGCAATGGATATTCTAAAACAAACACTCACTTACCTGTTATCTATGTTGCAGGGCGGGGAGGTGGTGCCGGCGTCGGAGGAGCTGTCCCGGTGGCGCGGCGTGGAGGAGGCGCTGGGGGGCGTGGGGGGCGCGGCGGCGGGGGGCGCGGGGGGCGTGGGCGGCGCCGAGCCCCCGCAGCTGCGCGCGCTCACGCACACGGCGCACGGGCTCGCCGCAGACATACTCATCGACGAGGCCTACACCGATAAAGGTATTACAACTCTTCATACGCATAATTAACTCGCTGGGGACACAAGTAAGACGCGTGTTGCGTGTGTGTTAAGCGGGAATACAATAAGGCCGGAAACATGCTTCTGAAACGCCAAGCGACTGGACCTGATGCGACAAAGGTTGATTCAAATCAAATCGTAGTATTTTCTATAACCAGGATCATACTACGAACACGCAATGCTACGTTGCGTGGTCTGTTCGTAGTGTGGTTCTGGTCATAAAAAATACTACGATTTCATTTGATTCAACATGTGTCAGGTCGGGTGAGGGTCAGGGTCGCGTGACGTTTCAGTAGTATGTTTCCTGCCTAATATTCGGCTCTCTCACGGCTTGCACTTGCAAGCATCCCCACCAACTGCGCACAGAACGCTTACGTAGCGTCACATGAGGCCGCTATCGCGCCGCTTGTTGTCATCATGCTATAAGCACCGCGTTGTCATGTGCTGTGACGGTACTACACTGTCAAATAGAGCGGGGGTGCTAGCTAAGTAAGGGAGGATTCTCACGACGCGGTTTGTACCCGCCGTCAAGCCGCCGTAAGCAGATATATATTATGACAAAACAAAAGCACATTTCACGAAGCAATTTATGCCCGAACTGTTTGTCTATATATCTACATTCTACAGGCACGCGGCGGGCGCGGGTGCAAACCGCGTAGTGAGAATCCTCCCTTATGCTAAAGTTCTGTTTGACAACATATTACCGTCTCGATATGAGACACCGCGGCCCTGCAACACAAAGCACATGGCGCTATATCGACCTCACGCGGTGCTACGCACGCATTATGTGTTTCACAGCTGATGAGTGTCGCTCACAAGCCCCCGCCGGGAACGCTCGCGTGATATCCCTAAGCGAGCCAAATATAATATTATTCCCCGCTCAATGCAGACGCAACACGCGTCGCGTCAATATATCCTGCAACTCAGTCTCGTCAAATAATGGACGAGACGCTGTGGACGTGTAATCCTGGAGCGAAGCGGTCGTGAGCAGTTATAATGTATGGGTTGGTATGTAACATGTCACCAGCATCGTTCAGAGCACTACAGCGGCGATTGCTCTGTGTGACGCGTTCCATATCGACCCCAATTACAGCTCTTCACAATGCGTCAACGTCGCGTCGCGTCGTCCCGTCCCGCCTACACACTACGCGATTTAACACGAAATGTGACACGTTCAATTCACTATGATTGGCCCCCATCGTTTAAAGCGCTCACTATTCGGGCGAATACGAATAACAGAAGGGATTAGTTTGATAATTGCAAATGGTACAGAATTCTTTACTTCAATGCTTTCGTTTGTGTGTTGCAGTATTGTGCCGTCAGGTGGTGCTGGTGTCTGTGCGGCCGGCGCTGTTATGACATGTGTAACCTATCACCGTGTACCTTATATTTATTGTACCGTGTAACATATTATATATCATTACTCTAAATAAAATATTCACATGTGATATCTGAATGATGCTGTTTCATTTCAATAAATAAATATACTTTATAACCAGAAATCGTTCTTACACCCAGATCCTTAAAAAAGTTGGAAAAATATTAGTTTCCATCCGCGCTTTAGTATTAAAAATACATAACAAACACCCGCCTTTTTCCCAGAAGGGGTAGGCAGAGGTGCAACCTAGACACCTACGTCTCGCCTTCTATTTTCCGTCCCACGATATGATAGGAAGCGAGCCTATCGCCATATCCCACACAAATTCCTGTCTTTGGGCTGATAATGGATAGAAAAATAATACTTTGACCGACCCGGAATTCGAATCCAAGACCACAGTTTTATAATGATAACGTGGTACCGAATCAGTTTTAAAAATAAATACCTCAAAAAAATTGCTTGTCAACCGATACACCGGTAATCACAAATCAATACATAAAAATCACAACTCAGGCTGATATCTCTATCTCTGGCTACTATTTAGGTATTTGTTTTTAACAAATCTATTGAAATCTGTTGATTCATTTTTTCACAAAGTCTTTATAAGTATCTCCCACTTGTATGTTATCTAATGCATTACTGACAGTGATAATCTTTTAAATTCAAAACTAATTGTGGCACTTACGTTTCCAAGAATATTACTCATTGAGTTATAATCATGCTATAACTGACTGTAATGACGCCATTTTGACCTATTGATTGTTAATAATCTAGAACTTGAAAAACCTTACGCTAAAATATACTTCTCATCAGAAAAATCGAAATACCTTGTAAGTTTATGTTTTGTAAGGATTAACATTGGTATTTGAAAACCTCATATTATTCACTATTATTAAACGATATTTGATATATGTATATTCTTAAATATACTCGCCACTGCAACTCCTGAAAGCTAGGATCAACAATGGCTTGCATTGTAATGACGACATTGCATTGAAGCTCGGCGAGTCTCCGGGAATGTCAAACTTGTCTTTAACCCGCTACGAGATTAGGATTAGGATTGAAGGTCGACTCTTATAGCACCGTAGGTCCTACACGAATTAACCAATTTTGTATACTTTCTTTTTGATTGCTCGAAAGCTTTGAACCTTCAGGGGACCAAGCTTATATCAAAATCTATAAGAAAATAGTGGTAAAGTTAGTACGACAAAATTAAATTAGTGCAAGCAGACACGGACCATATTACTAATCCAAATATCGGTAGTAATCAGTATCGTTATCTGAGAATGTGTGAAGATATGGCGATAAATGTAATTATTGGAGTTATCACTGACGCCTTCATTGTCTTGGGGAATACCGTTGTTAAAACCTATACAGGGGTAAATTTGAAGAACAAGCATGACCAAAATAACTCCTCTTTATTTCGCGCGGCACTAAACAGTTGCCTGCGATTTGCACCGCTTTGCATACAGCCGATTGCGATCATACTTGGTTAATAAATTCATGAATTAAATGCTCAGCACTTGTGAAGAGAGTATGAATAAAAAATAAATATCCCCATAAACTTCCCTCTGTAGGATATTCAAGAACTGGGAACACCTGTGATTCATAAAAATAGGAATGATGACTCATATCACAAATTCGAGTTAATTTATTTTTTACCTTTATAAACAGTATTGTAAAACCCAAGACAATATTTTGAAAACGTAATAAATAAAAAAAAATGTTTTATTTCCTATCCATTATCCCGTGTATGCAAACAACGACCGGAGCGCGCTGACGTCACTGAACGGGCGGCAAGATGAAAAACTTTGTACATTTTGATAGAACGCGACTCTGGTAGCGATCGTTTATGTTTACTTATTTTTTTTATTAAAATTTGTGCTACATTTTAGTAAAAAATATTATTTTATATCTACAAAATAAAAGCGGTTCCAAAAAAATAGTCAACATCCCTATTATCAGTTGTCACTTAACATGGAAATTTAGAAGTGATCGCGGGTTCAATTTCCAGGGCTCACCTCTGACATTTCGAAGTCATGTGTGTATTGATCGTCAATCACCACGCACAATAACGGTGAAGGAAAACATTGCGAGGAAACCTGCATACCATAGCGTTTTATATGAATCTCTGTAGTATGTAAGATCACATAGTAATCTTGATTGTAGAGGAGACCCGTGCCCTAAGTGGGACGTATTTGGGTTGATACCCATCGACATTTCAATAAAAATCAGGAGAGAGTTGCCGAAGCTCAACTGATATATCAATCATTGACTGTATCGGTGGTGTACTTAGTTATATTACGATACGATTCCCCTCGGGTTCGAATATCAGGTCGGGCAAAGTGATAATGGACTTTTATATTCATTATCAGCCTGTAGTCAGAAATTTGTGCCTATATGACGATAAGCTCACATCCTATCACATCACGGGACGGAACACAAAACGTGAAACATGGGTGTCCCGGTAGCACCTCTGCGGTCTGTCTACGTCTTTTAGGAAAAAGGCGTCAACTTATGTATGTATTCTACTGTATCAGACGGTTCAATATACAAACAAACATTGCTACAACATTACTTATTTGTTCTCTCAAAGGTTTATCATCCAACAGTTCGACTGTCCTGATAACGATTTTATCGACTGATAGATTCGAAATCAGCGGAGTGCGGGCAGTACGCAAACCACAAACAACGGACATGTTGTGTTTAGTGTTTTTAATTTTATCTGTGACATGCTGTAAGTAGAATTTATTTATTGAGATTCAGGTCCGCGAGCCTGTAAGTCGTTAATGAGTCATCAGCAACTCAGACCTCAAGCGTCAGTTGATTTGGGTTATCAGCAACTCAAAATTAGGTTAGGTAGTGCAATTTGTATTAGCGAATCAATATTTCCAATAATCTTTATCAATGGGTGTGTGTGCATGTAACACCTTTAAATAATAGTATTGACTAAACACTGAAAGGTCTTAATAAAACAATTCGGTAAAATTTTCAAAATGGACTTTTTTGAATAAGTCATTTGTAGAAGTTTACTGTTACCCTTATGGTCTACCCATACATTCAAAAGTGAAATGAATATTACAACATATTTTGAATGTGTGAAAAGTATAATCAATATTATGTTTTGTTGCATAAAACCTTAATTATTGGGTTCAAATTCGTATGGGATAAGAGGAGATTATTTTATGAGAAAGAAATATGTACTACCTACTAGCCACATAAGAATATAATAGCGCTACAAAAGATGTACGAATAAGAGTGACTGTAAGGAGTAAAAAATATATCTTATGCTACCAGGAGCCTCGCGAAGTGTATGTTGTTCACTGCTTAGTGCTCACATAAATTAAAATGTTATTTGAGTTAGAGTCGCCTGTGAAACACGAGGCCGCAGGTTCGATCCCTGTGCAGAGACATACGTTAGTGCGGGCTATAAATATTTGTTCTACGTTTAGATATTGTGAGTCCCTCGTAATTTCAAAATTCAGAGTCCGCGACAAAACAGGTTACGTGTATATTTTTTATTAAAATATTATTTTGGGGAAAAACAAAGCAAATATTTTTGCGCGAAATTCATGATTTGACATGTTTCGCATTGTCCGATTTGGGTCAAATATGCACCGTTTTGTTGTAAAATTTGTTGCCATTTTAAAAGTAGCTTCTTAATGCCTCTCTCATAAAATTCTTGGTAACCTTATTGGGAAACAAACTCAAGTAATAGGTTTTCAGAATTTTATCTAGATCACAATTTCTTATCACTCAGTAAGTTTCGCAATGCGAGAAAGAGGTGGTAATCTTTTGTGCCAGGTCCGCACTATAGGGTAGATGCATTAAAACCAAGCCCCATGAGTTTGTGACGAGTCACTACAGACGTGTGGCCTGGCGTTGTCCTGATGGAACACAACTTTATTGGTGGTAGGTCTCTCATATGTAAGAGGTAATCGGGGTAGGTACAGTAGATGTTACTGATGATGATGATGGTGGTACTAGAGTTTTTGGCCAATAAGGACCAAGATTTCTATGAGAGAGGCATTACGAAGCTACCTTTAAATTGGCAACAAATAACACGACTAAACGGTGGATATTTGAGCCAAATTGGACGACCCCAATCATGTTAAATAAAGTTATGAATTTCTCGCCATTATTAGTCTTGCTCCGCCACTGAATAACACATAATAAATTTATTTCACAATAATGTGATAAGTAGGAATTGTATTAGTTGTAAACTTCAGGTGAAGTTATCGTGAATCATCAATAATCTCATATCTTTATAGGACATTCCAATAAAACAATTAAATTACTATTACACGTAAGTACATATTTCCGGTAACTTTTTTCGACTATGCATATTTTATTCTTAGTAATTGACCATCTAAACACTAGCAGATGACAATATTTTGTATCTGTAGTTGACCATTCAGATTCTTAAGTTTTAATTGGTTTATTTTAAAATAAGAAGCATATCTACACTTGATTTTCTTTAGACTTGTTTTTGATGAATTTCTTTGTAAGTGTAACTTTTTAAGTGTTATTCTTGGTACACCGTTTTTTTTGCAGCCGTTCTTATAGTATTTTAAAAAGACGAACATCCTTTAGTGCTCAAAGCATTGCAGCTTCAGTATAATTTAGGAATGCGCAGTTTAAAAAAAAAAGAATAAGTGGTTTTAATAACTGATTATCGCAAGAAATATTTGTGGGCCGCACAACATTTCTCTCTGTGCGGGAATCGAACCCGCGGCCTCTCGTTTCGCACGCGGCGTCTAACCGCCTGCGCCACGGAGGCTTTCAATAATGCTGACCTTCATATATTATTGTGTACAGTATATATTGAAGTGCGTGGTGGCCTGTTGGTAAACGGACCAGACGCGGCTGCCAACATGTTCACGGTGGTCGCGAGTTCAAATCCCAGGGCACACCTCTGACTTTTCGGAGTCATGTGTGTATTGATAGTCAATCACCACGCACTAAAACGGTGAAGGAAAACATCGTCAGGAAACCTGCATACCATAGCGGTTCATGAGAATTTCTATGGTATGTAAGTCCGCCAACCCGCATTAGGCCAGCGTGGTGGACTATATGGCCTAACCACTCTAAATCGTACTTTCGATTGTAGAGTAGGCCCGTGCCCTGCAGTGGGACGTATATGGGCTGATACAGATACAGAGATACAGTATATAAATACATGATACAGAATTTCTTGAGAAGTTTACCATCCTAGTCAATTACTAGAAAATCATGGTAAAACATTCTCCTTTTCGTATTTTAAATACCCTGTTACCTCAATGAATCCTAAACGAATGGGAAAAACAAAACACTTACCATCAACAAGGTGACAAAGATGTTAATATTTAAGTTGAAACTTCTTTAACCTCCACGAATTTTTTAATAAAAAAATTACAGTATGTCAATCGACAAAAAATTGGCGGGCATTTGGAATATTTGAAAAAATTAACGCGTATGTTAGTTTGCGCGCTTCATTGACTTCACTAGGTGGTAGCACTGACTACTTAATATGGAATTAGTTTTAAAATATGTTACGTATTCTTATTTTATCATTTCATCTTATTTATGTGCATCAGTGGTCAACTACAGGTACATGGTCCATTACTAGTGACCTTATACTGCAAATCCCTTGTATGAATCGACATATTCACTTATCATCTTCGATAAGTAGATATATTATTATTAGTAGGTATTTTTGATATCATATAATAATTTGTTTTATCTGTTTAATGTTTTGATGTATCAAAAATTAGACCAATAAACCAACGGACCGTGTTTCTAATAATTATATCTTATTAGATTAAAATATACTTACTATGAACGGACTGTGAACGTATCAGGGGAAAAACAGTTTGTATCTCCGAATGAAGGTACTAGCCGATGAAGTAACGGTTTAATGGACCACAATTAAAATAGATATTAATTTCGTTTAAGACATAGGTATCATAGATGAGACGAAAGTCGAAGCCTATTAATCCATATGTTTAATGACAGCATTTGTCTATAACTTCGGGTGGTTGACACCATTTAATTTTCAAGAACCGTTTTATTTTATTATTTTAATGCATAGGTCCGACAAACGAGCAAACAGGTTACCTAATAGAAACTGATCTGTGAACTGTGTTGCCGTCCCATTAAATAGGGAGGGGAACGGGACGGAACAAATATGGGAAGAGGGCAGGATTAGTGCAATCTTAATTAACGAACGAAACGCTATAAAAAAGCTGTTGTCGATTTCTTGTGAGACAGTGGAACCGCCCCGGACGAGACAGACCATTCACACTGTGTCATGACTGACAACATCATGGCACTACCACTTGGCTTATAATTTACTAGCGGCCCGACCCAGCTTCGCCCGGGTGCATATAGATTTCTTTACAATAATATGTACGTATTATACATATAAACCTTTCTCTTGAATCACTCTATCTATTAAAAAACCGCATCAAAATCCGTTGCGTAGTTTTAATGATAAGAGATGCATACAAATTATTTATTTATTTATTTATAAAGCGACTTTGTTTTATACTATGTAGTTATTACAACCATCCTAGTATATTAGCCCATTCGAGACATATTATTTATCCAAACTAACAATGTTTTGAATCTAAAATCTGGCTTGTAAATAGATTTTAAAACAATACACAGGTGTTTTAGGCTATAACAAAATCTTGATGGCTGTAGTAAATATGAATAGCTAGAGATATAGTATAGATATGAAAGTATTTGCCTTGTAATTACAGGTAACAGCAATATCAGAAAGTATTTATCGTTTAATTGCGTCGATAATTCCTATTACTTTACAAAGTACATATCGATATAATAATTCATACGGAACACGAAATCCTTATGTACACACAAAACAAAACCCAGTGAAAGTGGTATTTCACAATATTTTATAATAGGTAAAATTGTATAACGTATAATTAATTCGGGTTACTACAAGTATAGCGATTACCTGTCAAAATTAAATTAAAATTATCTACAACGGTGGTTTAGCTTAGAATAAACGACGGCGAATTATAATCAACGTTTTGACTTACATAACACCTGAGAGCGAAAAAATCGTTTGGTTTTACGGATTTATCCGTTTTATGCCGATAATATAAGCCCTGAACTCCTTAGAACACCATTGATTTGCAATATCTAAACTTTATTGTTGTTTATAAAGATGCATATGGTATGTTCTCATTTCCATATAGAATAATTTGTAACTAGATAAGTATTCCAAATAGACAAAATCCAAATCGATTCTGTTAGATGTTATTCAGGTCTCAAGCGTCCCTCAATATTTTCGTACATACATATAGTACGTATAGACATACAGGGTAGACTGCTACCGAAAAAAAAGCCGGGTGGTAGTGTTAGTGACAACAAACACAATGCAACTATAAATTTCGCAAAGAAACGCTACAATATTTTTCTATGATTTTATAAAAATCATCATTTCTGGTTGGTAAATCCATAGTTTTTGATAAAATAATAATTTAAACTCTTTTATACCTTAGATTCTTTATAAATAAAAGGGTATACACTATTATTTTAGGGGAAAAATGTATTTACCACCCAAATACGACAATAGGAAAAAATAACAACAAAATAATCGTCACTTTTTTAAACATTTTCTGTTGCATTGTGTCTGAAGTCGCTTAAACTACCACCCGGCTTTGTTTTCGGTAGCAGTCTTGAGATACTCTGTATTTCTGAAGAATTGAATTGATTGAGTGAGCCTGTATCTTAGTACCTATGTAAAATGTACTCAGAGGTATCTACTGTTAATTAATTTGTACGCTCATTTTATTATTAGTGATCACGTAGGTAGCAGCATGATCCATAAAAGTTGGAACAAGATCGGCGAAAGTAAAATATGCAAATCGCAGCGTTTTAAATATTTTCAAAACAATTGTAGACAATATTTAGTTGTTTGGTCCATAAAATATCCCACTTTCTACAAGATATTGTTTATTTATGCTTGTTTAAAATTTATAATTATCGCAATTGAAAACATTGGATATCTGATATAGAATTCAACCGCTTTTTGGTCAACTCCAGACGTAGTTTCCGTGGTGTAGCGGTTATCACATCTGCCTAACACGCAGAAGGCCCCCGGTTCGATCCCGGGCGGAAACACGTTTTTTTATTATTTTATCCTATTTTGACGAGCAGCCAAGAATCGATTCATTATACCAGACACAATTTCTCTGCATTTTGTAAACGTTGTATATTCCGTGCAATAAGCAAATACAATGACACTACAAATATAGTACACCTGATGCTAAATGCAGTGTATTAGTCAACTATTGCCACTCGACACAATTATGCCGGCCTGCGTGAATCCGCATATTATTCCGGGACGCGATACAGTTGCATGGATCACTATCTCAGATTATAAACTTCCGGTACGGTACATAAATTCACACCTTTATTTATTTAAATTCAAAAATTAAATAAAATAAATTTGAAATGACTGACTCCGAGCTGATAATGAATGGAAAGGTCCAATATCACTTTTCCTGACCCGACACTCGAACCCAAGACCTTAGCTTCATAATGGTACCGTAGTACAGCTACACCACCGTGGCACTCTATGAATATCCTACAAGCGAAAATAGAGCATTAGGACAATAAGACAATATTGATTAAAATATATGTATTTCTCCTTATTGACAGCCTCCGTGGCGAAGTTGGTTAGACGCCGGCTGTGAAATAAGAGACCGCGGGTTCGATCCCCGCACCGAAACAAATATTTGTGTGAACCAAAGGTATTTCTTTCGGGTGTGGATGTTGGTGAGACCGAAAAGTCTTTCGTTGTTCCTGATACCTACGACACAAGACTCGATCTTGTGGGGCCAGGACTATGTATGTGACTGTTGGGTGTTATTTATTATTTATTTATATTTAGGTCAGGCGGCACAAGTAAAGTTGGAGGTGGTGTCTCTGAACAGCCAAGCGGACCCAGGGGCACGGATCATAGGCGGCAGCCCAGTCTCAATACAGCAATATCCTTTCACAGTGCAAGTTAGTACACATCACACATTATAAGGCAAGGGCGGATCCAAGGGGGAGGTCATGTCGCACCTTTCATATTAAACTGACCGAATCCAAAAAAAAATGGACAAGATAGATTAGATCTTATGTTACAAATCTTTAAAGAACGTTTCCCAAAAAATATTTTTTTTATTAGGTCTCTTTAATTCTAAAGGTGCGATGTGGGTCATGACCATGTCTATGCTCCAGATGGACAGAATGTATTTATTATCTTGTTGATAAAATTTATATTTATAATTTTTTAATACCGACTAGTAATACTTTTAACGTTAGGTGAGAACTACTTATGTGTTGGACTATTGGGTTCTTATTTACTTATTTAATGGCAATATTATACGAATAGTATTTGCTAATAATAAGTAAGAATATTAAATAATAATATAAAAATCACGGCGAAGATATTTTTTTCTATTCCGTGATAAAAATATTACCTAGATTAAGTTTTAATAATATACATAGCAAAACATGTAGATTCTACGAAAATAATTTGAACATCTGTTTATATCATGTTTTATGCAATTTTATAATAAATAAATAAATACTTGTGTACCCAGGTGCTGCGAAATTCTCAGCTGTCGTGCGGCGGGTCTTTGGTGACAGTCCGTCATGTCCTCTCCGCCGCACACTGCTTCATTAACTCGTAAGTTACTACAAGGCTTTACTACTGATTAATGATCTACCGAATATATCTAGAACCCCTATCAATATGAATTCTAGGTGTGTTGGTAACATAACAGATTAATGTATTTTGCACCGATTACACACACTGGACACAATGAGACTTAAAATCTTATGTCTCCGAATGGCGAGCGCAATGGAATACCAAGCATTGCATTGTAATTCATGGTGTTTCATGTTCTGTCCATGAGTGGGCGTGTCGCTTAACTTCAGAAGATCGACATGCTTGTCTCGCCATTCATTATAATAGATAACAAGATCGTTAATCAACTTAATCCATCATATCAATGACCTACAAATTGTAAATGGTGTTATTGAAATGTTTCCATGATAACGCTGCTTTTAATTAATCATTCGTATGTATTATTTTTATTGTTGTTAGAGATAACATAATTAATAATTCCAGCTATGAGCAATTTGATTTCAAAACAATAATGGTAACTGATTAGGCATTTGTAGTGCCCGGGCAGTAACCGAAAATAATGTAGCCCGTATACAACCCCTGCAGGGCACGGGCCTCCTCTACAATCGAGAGTACGATTGAGAGTGATTAGGGGTTAGATAAGGAAAACTGCACAACTGATATTTCTCTCAAGAACGAAGACATGTGAAATCTATCAACCCGCACTCGGTCAACGTTGGAATAAAGCCTAAAAGTCGACGGCAGAATATTCGTAATTAGGTAGCGACAGCTATACACAAAATTTGAGAACCCGATATATTTAATAACCTAGGCATGCTTATCCCTGTTTGAGTTTAGCTTGCGTATCTCCGGCTTGAACTGTTATAACCTAACCACGACGTCAAGTTTGAAATAATTATTTCTGAACAGATCTCCCTGGACTAAATTGCAATATTAAACTAGCGTATTTCAACTTGCACTGAATTTGTCGAACCAGTACCTATTCCTATTAAATCACATTTACACGGAGATAATTTCTAGCCTAATTTCAGGCGAGAATCGTATGTCGCATGTGATATTTTTTTTGCGTGCCCTGCAGTGGGGCGTATATGGACTGATACAGATATTTACAAACGGAATTCGAAACTAAACCCTTCCTACACCCCACATACGGGCCGCATGGACTAACATGTACAGGACATTGTGCCAGAGTAACTACTGGACGACATATATACCCATGTATAAAGGTGGTACCCCGACCTACCTAATACCTATAATGACTCACGGCATGGCAGTGCGTCAAGTTTGTCAGCCTATCAGTACGATATGTCAGTCAGTGTTTTTAGTTCATTAACGATACCTTATCGCTGGAGATAATCTTTTCAGGGCTATTCATTTAATACTGGATTAAAACGATTTCCTTCCTAATAAATACTCGAAATAAGGATTATGCATGAAAACAACATGATGGCATTAACTGTGGGATATTATACAATTATCTTTATTTTTCTGTACCAACATAAAGAAAATTGGAACTTGACCCTATAATTATCGATTATTTGTTCATCTGTGAATCTATTTTTAAAATAAACCCTACAGAATACAAATAAAGAATTAACTTACAGACTCATAAAATCATGATAGGCTAATACGAATAATAATACGAAAATTCGGAAGGAGACATTAAACATTTGGTGTTTTCCCCCAAAAACTCGCAAATTGTATGTGCTTGCAGGTCAGGGATCTTGATGAACCCAAGGATATTCTCCATCCGAGCGGGCAGCGCTATACTAGGCAGCGGTAAGTACTATGTGGTACAATCTCGATGTCTAAATAGTTTAATTTCTCAGCTGAGTATATTTTTAATTTGAGTAAGCGGAAATTCCTTGTAGGGTTTTAGTAGTAGTAATAGATGCCAGAAACACGAAGCAGGAACTTCTGGGGCGAGATTCCGTCAAAATAATTCTCAAGTAAACCAAAATAATTCCCAATTTTATGGTATTCTTACGGAGACGCACTTACGTGAATATAAAGCGCGCCCTAATATACTAATATGGAATAAGCAGTCATTCCTGCAACGAAACTATTGAACTATCTAACAAACTACCTACTATATACCTAATCCGTGATTAAACATAAAGATTCCAAAGAATCGAGAACCTCCCCCTTTCTTTTAAAGACGTTTAAAAATATCTTTATATACAAATTAATGACAACAGACGCTACATGGATACGCATGTTTATATATGTCGCCTAACGAAAGGTTTATCATCTACGCAAGAGAACACGAATTGTCCCTGGCCCCTATCCAACACAAGCATGTTTCGCCAGGTGGTTCGGTGCACGGCGTGTCTACAGTGATCGTGCACGAGCGCTACAACGTGCCCCTTCGCGACAACGACGTGGCGGTGCTGCTGCTGACGCGATCCGTGACGCTCAGCAGCGCCGTCGGCTTGGCCGCCATCCCCCGCCAGGGCGACGTGGTGCCCGACAACTCTACCGTGGTGCACGTCGGCTGGGGACGCACTAGTGTAAGTATTACTACATACATACATACATACATAAACTTACGCCTTTTTTCTCCCACAAGGGATAGGCAAAAGTGGCAGGATACCCACATTTCACCCTGTATGTTCCGTTCCACGATGTGATAGGTGGTAAGGCTATCGCCATATCGCGCACAAATTCCTGGCTCTGGGCTGAGAATGAATAGAAAAATCCAATATCACTTTGCTCAACCCGGGATTCGAATCCGAGACCCCAGCTTTGTAACCGTACCCTAGTACAACTACGCCACCCAGGCCGTATTACTATTACAGTAGGCATTACTGTCACCATCTTTAGCCATAAGGAGGTAATGACTGAATTTATTGTACTGTATCAGCCCATATACGTTCCACTGCAGGACACGGGCCTCCTCTTCAAGAAGAGGATTATGGTATATAGTCTACCACGCTGGCACGCACGCTTACATATATCCCAACAGTATAATAAAGTAGAAAGAGGAAATTCAAAAGTAGAAACACTGATTTAAACCACTCCTAACTTTTGTAATAATCACTAACTTTATTTTTAAAAGAGCAGCTCTTATAGTTTCTTGCCAGTTCTTCTCTATTGAAACCGCTTTCCGAACCGGGTGGTAGATATAAAATGCCAATCTAAATGATGTTGAATATTGTAATGGATTCAGTAAATTATTTTCATTTTATTATATTGAATGCATCTGTTTTCTGCAGCAAGATCAGTCGCCTGCGCAGGTGCTGAACGCGGTGGCGATACGCAAGATTAATCAAGCCGTGTGCGCCGAGCGGTACCAACGACTCCAGAACTTGACGGGAGAACTCTTCCCCGTCACCAATAACATGATCTGTGCGGGACTTCTTGATGTTGGCGGTAAGACTACCTTTCGGATAAAAAATATCGCTTTTTATATAACTTTTTATACAGGCGTGACAGTGACCAGGGTTAATCTGTATGACACGACGACGAATGTTCGGCCATCCCACGTAAAATTGTTAGAATATACCTAAATACTTTACACAATGGGCCCTACTATATTCATCCGAACGAACGAACGAACGAAGCTGGGCCCTACTATATTCATCCGAACGAACGAAGTTCGAAACTTCGGATAATCGCAGTTTATATACGATACATATGTACCTACATACAACATTGATACAACCGAGCGACTTTTCTTTAAACTGCATATACTAGGCACCATTTTGAAGCTCTGTACTAAAAATCAATTAAATAGGAACAATAGTTTAGTCATAAATTATTTTTTAAGTTTTTGCTCTCTTTGAACACGCTGTTGCTTTTCGAACAGCTGATTACGTCCAACGCATAGGTCATTCACCTTAAAGCGACAAATCTTACTAAAATCTATGCGCTGTTGCCGCTCTGACACAAGTCACATAAATAAGTACAACTAAATTACTTTAAAAGTTGGCGATGCAAATAACAAAGCAATAAATACACACACACTTACACTTTCATTACGAGAGCGACATAGCAAAACATTCTGTGCGTAAAAGAAATAGAAATAGGTCAGTATGTGTGTGTGTGACAAGTACGCAATTGACCTCTAAAAAATAGTTTTTAGTCTGCCGCCGGTATCCTTTCAGAACGCATGTAACACGGAAGCTCCTGCGCCGCCGCGCCGCGCCGCGCCGCTGCGCCGCTTTGATCTTGCCGATCTCACGCCGATAATTTTAATTTTGTCTTGTTATTGACATTACTCGTAAATAAGTTTAAGACATTATTTTTTTTTTATTGTGACAGGACATGTAACTTCGGATAATTATTATTTAGTGTTAGTGTTTCTGTGTTATTGACTGTCAGCCAACAATGAATTGGTCGATTAGGACCTGTACGGTGGCCGCGATCCCCGGACCTAATCCCTTGGATTTCTTTTTGCGAGGCTTATTAAAGAACTAGAAATAGGGTTATTAATCATTTGAAAAACTTAATAACAATTTAAACAATAATAATATTGTCCGTCGCTATAACTTTTACTTAATGTAAATGGAGGACATATCGAAAATTTAAAAATCTAGTGTACCTAAATAAAGTATGTTGTGCGCGTACTTCAAAAGTACCTAACTACGCGCGGTGCACACAGCCACGCTGCGGCGTGGCCTTGGCGGCGCGGCGCGACAATAACACAAGCCGCGTGCGACGTTGCCAATTAGTTTTTTTATAATTCAGATCTACAGGTCAGTGAAATGTACTTACACAGGGTGGTTACGTTTTACTCTTATTTGTAAGCTATTTAGTTTGTTTGAAACAAACAAAATCTCATTTTTGGTATTATAAAGTTTTATGCCGTGTCGAATAAATACTAAGAACGTATAGTATACGTAGTGTAATTTTATGCCCATAGGTCACATCAACTTTGTATACTTATGGTCGTAATTGACTTATGGTTACGATGTACGTTATACAACTTCGAACTTTTACAGAGTAGATACATTCGTATGGTATATAAACTTCGATTGTCCGAAGTTTCGAACTTCGTTCGTTCGTTCGTTCGGATGAATATAGTAGGGCCCAATGTTGGAATCCTGTATCGTACGTCGTAATGTTAGACTAAGTTCCAAGTGAATGATAAACATAGAGATAAAATTTTACAAATACAATGGTAAGCGATATCACAGCTCATGGACAGTAGCAAAACCAAACCACACCTTGAATTACAAAGCAATGCTTGGCATTTCACTGCGCTCCCCATCCTGAGGCATAAGATGCGAAGTCTCAATATGTCTTGGCTATGACTCTGGCTACAATGGCCTTCAAACCGAAACACAATAGTACATTTACACTGCTGTTCGGCGGGGGAAATAGAAATTGCGGTGTTACCTACCCAGGCGGCCTCTCACATATGAGAGACCTACCACCAGTGAAAACTTGATTGTAAGTGATGGCATGTGTATGAGTATTAGGCATTGACGCGAGATGGCTGTCCCTACAGTCGAGACAATTATTTAAGTCCCATTATATCCGGATATAGGGGAAGGCCGGGTAAAGTGAATACCCCAGGCAAAGCGAATACTCGCCACTATTCCTAAATTATTATTTTTTCATTCAAGACGCCACCACTGTTACGTTTGGCCATCTTGGTTTAATACGCGGCAAACATAGAAGCGAGGGTCCGCGTCGCGTCCCAAACGCGGAGTGGAGATTTGTGTTTTCGTAAATAAAAGATTGATTTTACGCGGTAAGTACATTGATCAATTCTCCTGTATTACTAGTTTTTTATTTATAGGAATGTCTTAATTTGGTAGCATATCAAAGTAGTTTTTTATGGTATATTTAACAGAAAGGCAGAATTATTAGTTTCTGTATAAATAGTGTTAACCTCAAAACTTACCTAGTCGGGCAAAGAGAATAGGGCAAAGTGGATATGGTCCACTTTGCTCTATTTACTTTGCCTGCCATTTCTCATTGGTGACTTATTATCTAAACATGTCTTTTATTTGTTTCAGATTGTGAATAAATATAAAAAAATCTAAGCAAGGGACGTGGGATGAAAATGCTATACAAACGGCTATTGATTTGTGCAGAGTTGGAGAATCAATAAAAAGCACAGCTAAAAAGTATGGTTTGGCTTATGCGACCTTGTATAGGCAAACCTTGTATAGGTTAAGTTTTTTTTTTCAGTTTATCAAAGTTTTTTAATGTTTTCAGAGATTAAATATGGGTATTCACTTTACCCAACTACTGTATCCGCTTTACCCGGGGTACCGGGCAAAGCGAATACTTTCGTACCTTTTTAAATTTTAATTATAGTTGACAATTGTTTAAATATTAATGGTAAATTATATCCGTATTTGTACGAGCAATAAATAAAGACTGGTTTCTGATAATTATTTTGATTTTATATTATATACATTTTCTGCTATAACCTTAAATACCTTAAGGTATCCACTTTGCCCGGCCTTCCCCTACGCAATACGCAGAGATGAGAAATTATGACGAGTTTTTAACGCGTATGTACCACAGTCTACAAAGGTATACGAACATGGGAAGCAAAGGGTAGAAGAAACGAAAAATGAATTGTTCAAATGTTTGATAAATTGAAGAATTGTTTGTCGTCACATGTATTCCCTCTTCCTATAATCCTGGGTCCTTCCGCCGCGCCGTAATGTGAAGAGGCATATTACCAGGCCGGCATCGATTGGCACGGGACTGCCGACTGATGCCATTCGATACTTTGCCTGGACTGCATTTGTGCTCACCGTCAGGTGCAGTCATTATGCCGGACCAGTATAAAAAAAATGAAATATGACAGCTACAGCACGCTTCACCTCGTGTGTTTCGTCCCACGATGTGATAGGGGACGAGCCTACTGCTACATCGAATTCTTGACTCCAACATAAATCAAGATATGACGTAATTGATGATAATATGATTGCAGGACTCGTGTGACTGTTAGGTCTACCTATTTATAATTTATCCAGGTGCGGACGCGTGCCAAGGCGACAGCGGCGGCCCGCTGATCTTCACCACTAACCAACAGGTGGTGGTGGGCATCACGTCATGGGGAGCCGGTTGCGGGCACCCCAGTTACCCGGGGGTCAACGCCAGGGTCGCCAGCTATACCAACTGGATCAATGATACTGTAAGTTGGTGTTTTATTTGGTCTTTCAAATTACTATGTTTTTGGTTGCGAGGTCGCGAGAAAAGATTTTTTTTACTGACGTGAATTGCGGATTCACTTCGCAATCCGATCTCGACACTCGATACAATTTGTCAGGAAATCAAATTTAAACAGGTCGAATCCGTGACGCATTACAATATTTGCCAAATACTTTTGTACATCAATAATAATAAATACCTAATAAATAAAATAACAACTTTGGACAATTAGTTTAAATAATAAGTTCATAGCTTAACGAGCATTTTGGTTGTGATGCTTTTTTATATAATAGGTAACTACTACACTATAAAGGTGCAGAAAGATAAATGAATTATTTGTCATCGAATTACGTATGTTAACGAAAACCGCGCGTCGAAGTAATCCGTAAATGAAAGTTATCGCGAGGCTTATCGGTCGGTATCTAAAACCCTTTTTATGCTTAATGCCATCGTAAATAAATCCATATGTGTTTTATATGATAACTTAGTCACAACAACCCGTCACCCTTCGTAAATGCCCTGTTGTGTTTTGGTTTGAAGGACATTGTAGCCAGAGTAACTACTTGACATATTGAGACTTAACTTCTCAAGTCTCAGGATGGCGAGCGCAGTGGAATGCCAAACATTACTGCTATCCATGAGCGGTCATATCGCTTACCATCAGGCGAATGGCATACTCGTCTCGCCATTCATAGCAATAAAAAAATATTGCAAATAGAAAAAAAAAATACAGAAGAGTACGGAATCAATTTTCTAAGTAGAAAACACATAGGTACCTACTACCTTCTCGATGAACTAAAGTATAAAACTAGCGTTATGGTTAGTTTTGAGTCTTGTGTCGTGGGGGATGTGTCATGTTGTCAGAAACTAAGCGATTTAATTCGATCTTATTTCAAACTTATAAGGGCATATCATTGGATCTGTACGTTCCATAGCAGCACATAGTTTCATAAATATTGCATAATGTCCTCTAGGTGGATTAAAATTTTTAAAAAATACACCCAACAGTCACATACATAGTCCTGACCCCACACTAAGATCAAGTCTTGCGTCCTGGGTATCAGGAACTACGAGAGATCTTTCAGTCTCCCAAACACCCAGACCCGAAACAAATATCTGCCCCGTGCGGAGATCGACCTCGCGGCCAGTCGTTCCACAGCCGGCGTCTAACCAATATAACCGATTGCAATAATAATGCAAAAACTATCACAAATCTTCCACTCGGTGTGGGTATTAAAGTCGCGGATTGTTGTTTCACACTTCACAGTCTGTGATTTAATCCGTTGCTCTATGGAGGCTGTCTAATGTAACAGACATTCTTTGGTGTTAGATGATAGGTCGAAACGATTATCGAGGCTAATCCCTATCTACGGATCGATACTCAAAATAGTAGTAGTAGTAGTAGTAGTAGTAGTAGTAGTAGTAGTAGTAGCACCCAACAGTCACATACATAGTCCTGACCCCACACTAAGATCGAGTCTTGTGTCGTGGGTACCAGGAACTACGAGAGACTTTTCGGTCTCACAAACACCCAGACCCGGAAGAAATATTTGTGGGCCGCACAAACATTTCTCTCGGTGCGGGGATCGAACCCGCAACCTCTCGTTTCACAGGCGGCGTCTAACCAACTGCGCCACGGAGGCTGTCAGAATAAAATAAGATAAACCAAATGTAGACCAATCTATGTAACAGCGTGGTGGACTATATGGCCTAACCACTCTCAATCGTACTGTCGATTGTAGAGTAGGCCCGTGCCCTGCAGTGGGACGTATATGGGCTGATACAGAACCCAAATGTAGACGTGTGACGGAACCAACAACCAACCGCCAGAACTTACGGCACTAAGCTCTAAAAGTATGGATTTCTATCTCCTACTATTAATTTAACTTTATGATTGTTTTCATTGCGGGTTAAAGACAAGTTAGACATCCCCAGAGACAAGCTGAGCTTCAATGGTCGATGTTATTAATAGACCGTCTACACGTCAGGCAAGCGCTAGACCAGCGAGTTCGTCATCAATGGCCATTTGAATGATGGAAAGGCAACCACATGATGGCAACATTCAGTTGTAATCACCTTTGATGTGCGCTGGCAAAACCAACACCCACGCAATTCCAAGACCATCGCACGCGCCATAAGCCATTAGACGCCACTACGCCCTCTACATGATGGGCAATCATAGTGGACAATCGCGATGGCCCATCGTGTAGAGGGGACATAAAATGCGTGCTACTGTTGAATCATGGTTTATACGAGCTGCAGTGGTGGGTGTAGGCGGGACAGTCTCCATTCAGTCCGCCCCGCACTCGATAAGATTTAGGGCTCTTGGACACACGTTTTATCGGCTCTCATGATCAATATAACAACCGTGTCTACAACTCTATACGACGAATTAACCGTAGATTTTCACTCCAAAAAGTCTGTATACAAGAGGCTTATAAGCCATACAAAATGTACCTACAGCATATCTACAGAGGTTAAAAAATAAACAATAATCCCGATAACATCCGAAATATAGGTTTGTTTCAATTAAGTGGATATATTTGTTTGCAGGTGACACGATACAACGCGGGTTCTCCTTTGGGGAGCGTCAGCGCCTTGTTGCTAGTCCTCTCAGTACTCACCGCCAGCGTCTCTAAGATATCTTATTTATAATTTATGTAATATAAATAATATTTTTTAAGACTAAATAAATTGATATTTTTATAAATAAGTTTTTCCTTATCCTCTGTGAACCGGATTTGTTGGAACCTAGCATAGATGTAGTATATAGTATATCGCGTCGGCAGTTTGTACACAAAAAACTATCTTTGAATTAGATATGTTTAAGTATATCGACAGTTGTTTTTATACAAAAAATGTTATTGAACTTGTAACGATACGTAGTTTACTAATTTTAATATATTTTAACAGATATAGAAATTGCGAGGTAGTTTAAAATCATCCTATTTCCTCTACATATGCGGGCTGACGTTATTCTTAACGCATATAAATCTGTACCTAAAAATATATCTATAAAAACAATATAAAATATCTAGTCACGTGTATGTACCGACCCTATTTTACGCGTAAATATGAAAACTATTAAACAAAAAATTATAAAATAAAGGTCACGGTAGACAGCGTCTTGATTACGCCCTTGGCATTGCCAACGAGGCGGGCCAGTAGCTCGTCTACATACACATGCAGAAAAACAAATATACCACTTACCAGAATACCGCTCCCGAAGCTGGAAAACCGTCGAGTATGTTCTGGGCTACCACGCAACACGATTTACACATTGTCCACAAAACTAAATAAATGAAATTAAACTATGTATATCTAGCGCGTGGACGGAACACGAGCGACTTGTTCCGATGCGTACACGAGACTGGCAATTGTCGACGCAGCGAGAACGAATATGACTGACTACCCTCCAATATATAAAAAAAAAATAAAAATTGAAATCAAATCTTATTTTCATCTTGTAGTTGAACTCAATAAATAATTTGCTTAATCAATATGTTAAATTAAATTGTGTTGGTAATAACACATACAATGCATTAAAATTAATTGCACATACTATTTATCGTTTTAGATGTAGTGGAAACGGATATCCAAATTTATTGAAAATCAATATTAATGAGGAGTTTCGCTAGGGAAATAATAATAGACAAAAATTGTGCCATAAATTTATTTTTCAATAAAACAAAACACATTTTTATTGCAGCCATCACAGCTCACACCACCGTCGTCCATATCTCTAATATCGTTAGTACAATACATCTAAAATAGAGAACGACTGTTACTTAACACGCTATCGTCACCCGTCAACATAATCCACAGATTATGTACCATTAAAATTATGTGAGATTTACTACTTTGTATGGTCGGTTCGTTAATATCGTTGGAAAGAGCTATCAAATTATGTTCCTATATTAAGCGAACGTTTTTATATTTTATTTATGAATAAAAAAACATCTAAGCCAGTCACTTTTTGGGCATCGAAATAGTATCAATTTAAAGAGGCGATGTAGTGTCAATTCTTATAATAAAAAAAAAAAAATAGAAAGGCGAATTATCATCTCGTTTTAATATAGGAACAACTCGCAATATCCAAGCGAAAATAAAACTCACAGAATGAGTGCAAACTATTAATAAATTTAAATCAAAACACAACTTAAAAATAACCTTCTCACGATCACACTCAGGCAACGATTATACAAAATATGATATATAGTAAATAATATAAAAATACACTAGGAATGTATAGTGCGATAAATAGATTAAAACATTCTCTCATATATATTTATTTCGTATTTATTTAAATATATCTGTGAAACGAGAAATAATAAAGATCAAATTGGTCGATGGAAACAGTAAGATTAGTAAGTTCGATTTCAATAGATGGCGCTCGTTACATTATTAATGTTAATTTTACTTCTCCATAGATGGAGCCTACATAAATGGCATTAAAAGCATAATGAGCATGAATTTTAAATTCAAAATAATAACAACATAATATATTTTAAGTTTTTGAATGTTTCCAAAAACTGTGACTTATTAACTACAGACTAATATTGACAGATATGGAACTACATTGCCGATAATACTTTTAAATTTTGAGCCAATGCTATCTACTTTACGTAACCACATTAAAAAAAGATTTTTAAATGCCAAAAAGAGCGTCTGCGTAATATTTATTATATACAAATATTTAATTTTAAGTACCGTAATCTGAATAACATATACAAGATATTTAGATAACAAATTCAACAGATCAAAGATAGATTTTAGAATTACTATAACAGATCTTATAAATTCGAGTGAACAATGTACAAGGAACTACTAAATAACAGTAATAAGTTCGTTTTTTGCTACATAGAGGACGCTAATATCGTGTGTAAAGTTTGACGTAAACTACCCTCTCCATAAAATGTACGTGGAGGTAAGGAACGAAGATATTAGGATTATTTGAAAAATCATCGAAATCAGTTATTTCTCCAAGAGAGAAATTAAATATTGTTTTATAAACATGAATATACAATTATTTCTCTATCGATTAGAACTTATGTTGCCTACACACTGTCAGTTTGCGAAATATTATTTGTCGATTCTGAATATTTTATTGTCTATGGTAACAAACTAGCTGTATGTAGATTCATGCTTAGAATATTTAAAGCGCCTTTTTACGAAATATGGATTATTCTTTGATTTAATTATAGCCCAGACATCGAATGCATTAGTTAAACAACTCTACATAAAATATCGATATATTTATTAGAGTTTATCGATATAAAATAAAACTATACATTGACAGTGTAAAAGCAACAAATTCTAATATGCCCAACAAAATACGAATCATTCACACAACAGGTAGACACTAAATTATACTCTGGTATAACGCTACCGATTTGTTTCGTCGTATAACAATTAAAATGTCATTTAAGAAAACAACCTTTGTTTTTTGTCGGGTAAAACGTATACACTTACATACTAGGATTTTTTGCTAATGGTTCCGCGCGTTTTATTTAAGATCTTGTTCAATCGAGTTTGTTTTTTTCTTACCTTTAATTTGAATAGGAAAAAACATTCTAAATTGCGTAAAAACAAATAATTTGTTCAATTTATTGTCGATTTTTGGCATAATTAAAATGAGACATATTATAGTCCATTACTAAGTTATCGATAATATCGATAAATGACACCTTAAAAGATCGATAAACGCGCAGAACCATAACGCAATAAGTAACAATCACCCGTCGTACATTTAAAACATTTCGGAAACAACACACGCGTCGACATTGAGAACGACGCGTACAGATCAATAAAGATTCTTTTTCAATAATTTCTCTAATAAAATTCGATATTTCTCTAACTACTGTAAATAGGTAACGGGTTTTTGAGCTAAATATTGCACTTCAGATATTTTTCACGAGGGGGAGATTTTTTAGGACATTATTTGAAACAATGTTAGCAGAAATTCGATCAGAATCTATTCTAAAAACTCCGTGTTAAATAAAATCTGAGTCAGGTTATCTAATAATGCTCGATTTAATTACATTCAGGAACGGTTATATCGACATTCCTAGCCAATTTTACTATCGATATCTTTTTCAAAGAAATGCAAAAAAATATATGTTTATTTATAAATGATTGTTCACTTAAATTGAATTTTGATGTTAAATAAAATATCCCTTATTGAAAATCTCCCCCAACCCCCATATCCACTACAATAAACGAACAAAGCTAATTTGTTCATAACATGCTTGGCGCGGCGCGGCGTGTCGAGACGCTCAGACATCTAACACTACTCTACGATGCAAGATATGTACGCTGCCTACTCCTAATCATGTAAATAGTAAACTTTGGACACTATTACTACATTTAGCTTTACGTATATCTATAAAATAGTTCATTAAATAAATAAGTAGATTTTTTCGATTGTACAATCTACGTCATAGTGTGTCAGGGGAAATCGAAGTTTTCTTGCGTTCGCTGCGTTCACAACTACATTTAAAACCACTTTGTTTACTTTCGGTTTTAAGTCTTGATACTTGATCGATGTGAACAAACCTATGCATATACAAGGATCAAAATTGTCACATGTTAGCGAACGCTTTGTGCGACATATCACGAGGTACTTCCGAGCTAAAAGCGTACATGTGTTGACAGTGACACACGCGTCTCCTTACATTAAAAACTTATTAAAATTATCACAAAACCTTACATTTAAATGATTTTTTCAAAAACTGCTTCAGGTATTATCGATATCGAAGGAGGTTATATTGATGAAGATAAAAAGATTTGAGAAAAAGGAAAAAGAGTATGTTATTAGTATTATCAACTGTAAAGTGAATCGTAGACGGAAAAATAGTTTTATTTATCGATATCGATAAAAACCAATTTTACGTCAAACCGTATGAAATAAATGACGTATATTCACCCATTTGCACTATTTCCAATATCTTAAAAAGTATATTAAAAATATGGAAAAAGTCGATAAAAAGTATACAGGGTCGCCAAAAAATAAAAGTGCGTTCCCATTACGACAGTTACACCGTAAATTCAGTATACATTAAGACGTCATCGAATATGTTGTAAGACAAATTGGACACTCGATGTATCAGTGTCCCGTGTAACCGTCTTGGTGTGAACAGCACTTTCGATTATCTAAAGTCTACTTAGGGGTGTGTAACTACAGTAAATAACAAAGGGTAGCTTATTGTTACAAGTGTGTAGGAGGGACGCATGCCACCGGGTTGGAGCGAAGGGTGTCGCTCACGGAGGCAGGTTCATTTGCAAGTTCTGGAGGTACGCAGAAGTTGAGTTGAGCAAGCCGATGCGTTGCTTCTGCTTCCTCTGTTCAGTCATCTGCCGAGGAATATCAAGGATGAGTTAAATAAAATTAGAGTGTTGTTATTTGTTTTATAGAAATAGACAGACAGACAGACAGAGAAAAAATATTTTTTAACATATTTTTTAATTATTGTTTTTTTGTCCCTTTCGAACGGCTTTTGAACGGTGATACTACTAGTGATATGACAACATTGCCACTGCTTAGGGAAGTATTATAAGCTGTAAAGAAAGAAATAGTTTTAGCCATGGTTGCTCAGAAGTCATTCTGCCGGGTATGTAGTGATGTTTGATGGTATGTGGGTCGTCTCTTGGTTCCTCAGCTTGATGACCATTATAGAGCCTTATACTGGTGTGTATGCCCCCTTTTTATTTATATTTGCATTGTACAGAATCCGGCAGATGTAAGCCGCGTCGTGAGGATCCTCTCTTATAGAGATGCGGTACCTGGTCCCTGAGCTCGGTGAGCAGGTCGGTGAGCGTGCGGTCCAGCTGCGCCTGCAAACAGTACGTACCTGGTCCCTGAGCTCGGTGAGCAGGTCGGTGAGCGTGCGCACGGCGAGGTGCGCGCGGTCCAGCTGCGCCTGCAGCGCGCGCAGCTCCAGCTCGCCGCCCTCGCCCTCGCCGCCGCCCATCAGCGACAGCGCGCGCAGCCGCGGGAACCACTCCAGGTTGTTAGACTGTACACACGGGGACAGGGGGTTATTCTATACTCCGATACCACCACGAATATTCCAACATCGTACGCAAATTTAAATATAATACTTTACAATATATTGGAATACTCTCGTACGTCATAAACATAGACTAAGTTCGGAGGGAATGATACGTATGATACGTTTCATAGAAAATAGTATTGATTTTTGGAAGTGGAAAACTTTTATCTTACACATTCGAACTTCGTGACGGATTAAAGAATAATCGCCCTGATTAGTAACAATATTAACACAACTGCAGTTCATCAAACTAAAAGGCAATGCGTAAGTGGACGCGTCGAGTGTTGTACGAGTGTCGCGTAGGAAATACAACGCACGCGTTTGCACTGTGCGATGCGTGCGAGCAAACCACCAGCGGACGATTAGTGCGTACAAGTGAATTTTATGTAATTCTTCAATTGTATTATAAAATCCAAATCGATAAATTGAGTCACGATTGAATGAATTTTTCAAACTTTATTTATTTTAATTTCAGTCGTTTTCTTCGTCTCGATTAAGTGTAGTTAGTTCCTTGAGTCTAGTTGATCATAGAAACTCACCTTAATCATGGAATGCACGTAGCTCTCGGGCCCCGTGAATTCAGTGGGGTCCTTGACTCTGACGAGCACCATGAAGTAAAGGTAGTGCCACATATTGTGTTCGCTCTTTATGTGTTCCTCGAATGAGACCGTCTTGTTGTCAAAGGCTGACCTGTTCAAGCCTGCAATAAAACATCGATCATGTTATGGTTTTTTTAATAGATTTTTATTTAGCATGTTTGGACTGTGTCCTATTTTTTTCATGACAACCACATTTAACATATTATAACGATTTTCCTCAAAAATCTGGCTTCAATTTAGATCCAAAAAGTGTTGACAGGGGTTAATGTATTATTAGAAGTGATTCCTCGTGGCTTAGGGTAAAACTTTGTGCAGTAGTCTTAAAAAAATCACATTCATTTCTAATGCGACCAAAAAAATTCTAGTCGATAGATTTTCGAACCACAAACAGTATGTTTTTTCTAGTTTACCGGCCCACTGGCCCACGTTGACCTACTTTACCCGTATTATATAAATATTATTCTTATTTATCTATTTGAACGTCCACCGATCGCCGGGCAGATTTTTTATGTATTTTTTAAATAGTATAATTTAGGCTGTCATTACATTGACAAACCTCTATAGAGGTCGGGACGTTAGAGTAGGTACTTAAACATATTATTTATGTCTAGATTCTAGTGCTTCGATCAAATATATATTAGATACAGGGTCCGGAACAAAATCACGCGACAAAAGTGGCCGAAGTTGCTTATTCTTATACAATTTAATTTCGAACTACGAGATGTATCAAAAGGTATGAAATTATAATCAACATCAAACAACCTTATTAACAACTTATTAATCTTGGTAACAATAAACCTTATTCCTCTAAATTTAGATTTATTATGTTTTGGACCATACTAAAAAAGATCATACGCTTATTTGTGCTGTTATTTCTCTTGCCGTTTTTTAGGCCGTTACTTATAATCTAGTGTATATTTGATCGAAGATCCACACCTTTGAAAATGCATTTCAAGTACGTATTAGCAATTTAAAAACTCAACCAGCCGAATTAGACAAGCAGGGTGAGGAATGCAGTACTTAAAATCGTAGCCCAGTCTAATTTAGTGTATATTTGATCGTAGGCCTAGACTCTAGTACATTGGCATCTCACCACATATAAAACAGGTGTTCTTGAGTATGAGCTCCTTCTGCTGTTTCTCGCTACGCAGGTCCGCGAAGGTGTCGATGATCACGCCGAATATGAGGTTCAGCACGATGATGATCACCACGAAGAAGAACAGCAGGTCGTACACCACGCGCGCCACGAACAACGGCTCCTGTGGGATTAAGGACTTGGATATTGTACTTGCAGGGATAACTTGCGTATTTGTGGGAAAAAAAAAATATATTATTGAGCGTTAATCACGTGTCCATATATTCGGATCTTTCGTATAGGACGCATCGCATCAAACGGATCGTAGTTTACTGTGTTCAGATTTTTTTTATTACAATGTATGGCGTAAGCGATACGACCGCTCATGAACAGTAGCAAAACCAAACAACACCATCTCGCGCTCGTTATCTTGAGACATAAGGCGTTAAGTCTCATCATGTATGTCTTACTTTATACCACATCTTAATATGGTGGGGAGAGAAAAGGAAAAAAATGTCTTCTTCCATCGCTATCTTTTCCCTCTTTACACTATCTCTTTTGATTTAGTTCTATCAAAGTTTATACTTTTCGTTTCATATGACACAACTAACTCGTAATAAGTATTTCTGCAATAGTTGCTAAGTATGTACTATATATAAATATTGTATGTATTCTAAACTTCGATCAAATATACACTAGATACAACATGAGCGCTTAGAAAATGGCACCAAAAAAGAGTGCTTTAAGCACTCTTTCGCCTTCAGTCACGCACCGACCGTTGCTTCTAAAACGTCGTATAACTTTAGACAATATTATGTGAAAAACGACTTTAAGCTCCAGGAATAAAGTGGAATTTGTGTTAATATATTTGGAATATGTGATCTTTTTGGTTTACGTTTTTTCATGTCATGCATCGGTGCCACTTTTTAACAGAACTTTTACAGGGAACTGTGTATCTAGTGTATTTGATCGAAGATTCTAAAGCATATCAAAAACCCCCGTACAAAGCTAGCAGGAGCGCGCAGTATGTCTCCGATGCCGCCGCCGTTGCGCAGGCCCTGGTTGAGCGTGGTGACGATGCACATGATGAGCGAGTCGCAGCTGCGCTCCCGCAGCTCGCCGCCCACCGACACGAAGCGCGCGGCCCGCCGGCACGCCGCGCCCGCACCGGCCGCGCCCGCAGCACCCGCGCCCTGCAGGTACTTGGCCGCGCCCTCCGCGCACGAGCCCGCCTCGAAGCGAGGGTCGTCGTCGTCTGCAATGCACGAAATACAATACTTTATCATTTATATACTTTGAGGATACGCGACTTGTCGGGTCTACCTTCGCAGGTGTACGACAGAAAATGACGCAAAATACGTTTTTTTAACCAACACCTTTTCAGTTTCCGATCCGTTAAAAATGAGGATAGAGGGTAAACAGGTAAAGGAACAAAGAGTGAAACAAAGAGGAAAGAAAGAGTAGGAGAGAAGGAGGAGGAGCGAGGAGTATTGAACCCGAGAGCAATTAGGGAATAGGAAAATAGGTGCAAAGATCAATATAGCAAATTAGAAAAAATAGAAATAGACTATATAAAAAGTAGTACAAATAAAGAGAGCATAGCAATATAACAAGAGATATGTGAAGTATATAGCCGTCAGTAGACTTACCGTCGAGCCTATCGACGCTGACGAGGAAGTGGTCCCGGAAGAACATGTAGCCTACGATGGAGAACATGTAGACCAGCACCAGCGCCAGTACGGCCGTCAGTAGGATGGACCGACCGTTGCGTGTCACTGATCGCATCACGTTTAGCAACGTCTCTTCGCGGTACACAATGTCGAGGAGCTGCGGATAACATTATACAAGTTTCACAAACATCAACTGTGGATAGATAATGACAGCCTCCGTATTAAAAATATTCCCTAAGCCAGACAGCCAGACGTAGCCATCGAGATCATAAATAAATAACAACTAACAGTCACATACATAGTCCTGACCCCATACTAACATCGAGTCTTGTGTCGTGGGTATCAGGAACTACGAGAGACTTTTCGGTCTCACAAACACCCAGCCCGAAAGAAATATTTGTGGGCCGCACAAACATTTCTCTCGGTGCGGGGATCGAACCCGCGACCTCTCGTTTCGCAGGCGGCGTCTAACGTCTAACTGCGCCACGGAGGCTGAACAGATTTTTTGATATCAGTAATTATCGTTTTAGAATGGACTATTCCTAGAAAAAAATTACAAGATAACCTATCTTGCATTTTTGTTGTTGTTTGTAAGTAATTAAAATGTTATTTGCAATCAACTCACCAAAACCGAAAAGAAGAAGGGGTGGCAGCATATCCCGAGGAAGCAGAAGACCAGGTAGACGCTGTGGTACAGCAGCTCCGGGTCCGTGATCACGTTCCGCGTCGACTTGGACAGCGTGCCCTGGTTGCCCATTATACTCACCAAGTGGATGCCCTTCACCACTATCTGTGGGACATAGTCAAGAACATAGTCGATATTTTGGAAAAGTCATGCTAAATTTTATGACACAAAAAAGGGTATGATTCTTACATCCATCTGTTGGCAATTATGTGTACCCCGAATATATGACCAATCAAAAATAAATTAGATTATTTTTCGCAATATCGCAACGGTACTTTTTTGTGTTTTTTTTTTTAAATATCATTGTGTTTGGGTAGTAAATCCAAAGTTTTTGCTAAAATAATATTTTACAACCTGTGCGAACCATAGCGTCAAAAGAATAAAATGGTGCACATTATTATTTTAGGAAAATCGATGCATTTACCAGCAAAACTAAAACATAAAAATCCTCGCTTTTTATTTTGCATAATTTTTAGTTGCAGTGTCTGAAGTCACCAAAACTACCATTTGGCTTGGTTTTTGGTCGCAGTTTTGATATACCCTATACAGCGTTGTTTGAAATTGCATCAACATTAATATTTAAAAAGTTTACAAAGGTGCCTTTGTGATGACAGTAGTGGGAATAAAAATATATATTCTGTAAAAGGTCGTCGACACAAAATAAGTGATACTAATTGGCGTCATGATGATAGTAGCGGGTACAACATATATTCAGTAAAAGGGTACTTGTCGACACAATACAAGTAATACTAGTTGTCGTAATTATTATGACAGTAGTGGGTACAAAAAATATTCAGTAAAAGTATCGTCACAACACAAGTAACACTAACGAACTCCACTCGGCACCTACAGTGAGCATGGCGAGAGTCCAGAGCGTGGGCTCGGGGCCGGCGGAGTACATGAGGCGCACGATGCCGCTGGCCAGCAGCGCGCGCACGCCCGACGAGCGCGGCAGGCACGTCACCAGCGCGCCCGCCACGCCCGACACGCACCACACCACCAGCGACAGGTGCTGGCCCAGCTCTGCACGCACACACACATTATGCTAATTATAAATACTTATATAAACCTCAAAGTATTTATAATATAGAGGGAGCGCTAGTACTTAAAAAACGTAGTTAAAAATGGTGGTGCAGGGCCATCTTTTTCTGCCATCCTATTGGTGACGGGTTGTCCAACATGCACGAATTACTTAGAAAAGAACATTAAATTAAATAGTTTATGGTCATTTAATTCCACTAAAACTCGTTTTAAAAGGTAATCCTTTAGAATTAAAGTGACCTAATGCAAAAAAATAGGTTTTGCCTTTAATCATACTATATATTGGCTCAAAATGACTATCTCCATCAACCCTTGAAGAAGGATCTGTTGACGTGTGAGAGACAGAAAGATGTATACTTCAGGCTTCTCGATACATCTTCCATAAGTAAAAAAAATCTTATGTTATGGTGGCACTTCACATGGCTATTTGTATTTGTGTATTTGGCATATTAGGCCTATCAAGGCCAATAACAAATACATATTGGCCTTGATTGTCAAATTGTCATATTTGCCTCTATTTGCATGTTTGCTTTTAACGTCATTTATTTTGCCATATACAACAAAAAACCAATAGCCAATACAAACAGCCATGTAAAGTGCCAGCATTACAAATGTTTAATGAACGTTTCCCAAAAAATAAGATTTTTTTAGTTAGATCTTTTAGGATTTTTTTAGTGAAAATTGAACTAATTATTTAAAAACGAATTTCTATAAATTCCGTTGGTAACCGACAGTATATTAAGTTATTGTCCATGTTTTTTTTTAATTTAAATGGTGAGACGAGCATGCCGTGCACCTGATAGTAAGCGATACGACCGCTCATGAACAGTACCAAAACCAAACCACACATTGAATTACAAAGCAATGCCTGGTATTCAAGTTTGATTCAGAGGAAGTCATAAATTATTTATAATTGTCACATTCAGTTTATCAATAAATAAGTAAACACTGAACATTATTTCGCTAAAGAAATTGATCAATATAAAAAAAATATTGTTCTAATGTCATAATACAAAAAAAAATGTTAGGAACATTTCAAAACAATAATTTCTATAACTAAACAATAGGTTCTAGTTAATCCATCATAACAATTTTAATAAAAAGGATGCTTTTCAATAAAAATATTTTTTATAATCGATAATATTTTTATCAATTTAATACGGTTTTATTTTCTAGAAATTTAGAAAAAAATTCAAAAAAATATGCCCCGGGTGAGGATCGAACTCACGACCTTAAGATTATGAGACTTACGCGCTGCCTACTGCGCCACCGAGGCCGATGTGAGAATTACCGAAATAGGTCATATCTTATCGAAACATACTTTTCTACTGAAAAAAATAATATTACTCAATTTTTATTTCGTTGTGCGCATGCAATTTTAATTCTTAAAATAGATTTTTTTTTCATTTTAACATTGGTTTTTATAAAAGCTAAACTTTCAAAGTTAAAATAAGGGATAAAACTCCACAGCACTTTTAATAATTATAATAACTAAAAAAAATCAATACTCACTTGGGTTTTCGTCTTGGAAGGGGTAAAAGAATGCTACGATGACGTTGATAAGAACGGCGAAGTTGAACAATATATTGCTCCACAAAGACATGTAGGACGACACCCAGAACAGAAGAGGTTGACCTGCAAACAAAGAAGAAAATGAACAATAGTGTAAGAGAACATAATGATGGTGCAATTGTTTGGATTTATAAGAATGTTTATATTCACTTATTTATTGTCCAGCTTCAGAAAATGTTCTTCATCTTAATTATGTTAAGAATATGTTAAAAAAATTAATGAATGCACCCGGTTGACGCGATTGCTCAGTATGCACTTATGTTAATATTAAATTATTTAAGTTATTCGTCACAAGCATGTTTATGCTTATTGCTTAAGGTGTCCGGTATATTCGACCGAATAAATAGTGTAATAAAAAAATATCATAATAAGAAAATGAAAGAGCTGGTAGGAGTAATAGAAAAGGACGCCACTGTGAAGTCATTGCCATTAAAACGCTTAGTAATAGGCGAGATGCCAACCAAAATTTTTGTCTCATAGCAATACGGCTACAACCACATCAAATTGATAGATTTGATTATTTCGAACTCAAAAATACCAATTTCAGACATTTTCCGCGTAGCGTTTGACCGAAGTGAATTTTCAAAAATGTCAACAAATTTTACCGGGCTGTATCATAGCAATCTGTCTGATTTTCTCCCGCAGTGTCTATTTCTCCCGTAAAACGGCAGTATAAACGCACTGTTGTGTTTCGGGTTGAAGGGCATTGTAGCCAGAGTGACTACTGGACATATTGAGACTTAACATCTTATGTCTCAGGATGGCGAGCGCAGTGGAATGCCAAGCATTGCTTTGTAATTCAAGGTGTTGTTTGGTTTTGCTACTGTTCATGAGCGGTCGTATCGCTTACCATCAGGCGAACGGCATGCTCGTCTCGCCATTCATAGCAATAAAAAAAAATAATCTGAAAACATTTTTTTTGTAATCCCGCCATATATACGAACGGTTGAAAAAACTTCATTCGGATTGCTATAATACAGGTCGGCTAAATTTGTTGACATTTTCAAAAATTCGCTTCAGCTATATACTACGCGCAAAATGTCTGAAAACCAACTTATTCGTCATAAAATTACAAAATCTATGTACATTTTCAATATCAGACGTATTGCTATGAATTATGATACCGATTGCCTTTTTTTTTTGGACACAGCAGAAATAGCCTCACATGCAATTGCTACACTTTTGACCGTTACTACCTACCTAGTCGGGTTCAGAATCATATAATCTAACGATTTTATACAATTTCGACCGTATTGCTACGATACATGGTTTTGGTCGTCATCTCTAGGACTATAGGTTGAGAGACAAAGCAAATATCCCCATTGTGCCATTATTTTCTTCATTATTTTAAAACCCATTTCGATTCTATTTTCAATGCTCCAAAATACAGCGAATAGAAACAGAATCATGTTTTATGCTAGAAAATATATTTAAAATAATTAAGGTAATTTTAGTGCTGAATGTCACCTCGTAACTTCTTCTGCCACTTCATTTCGTGGAAGAGGTTGTCGAGCCGCGAGAAGAAATCGGCGACCTTGCTGCCCTGGTCGTCCCTCTCGGCGCTCTGCAGCACTCTGTGCTTACTGTCGGCCGGCAGATACTCGCAGATCTCCGGGATCGGGAACACTATCTGCTCCATGCTGCGGTCTGTTCGCACTATCTGTACATGGAGATTATTTTATATCACACTTTATGTATGTAGGAAATAGTATCCGATTACACTAAATTATATGTTTTAATTGTTTTTGTATGTATTCAAATTTCCAATAAAGGAAGGCGACGATAGCCGTCCCGGTCTATATTTTTTTTCATTACAAAGATGTCTAAACTCGTGTGAATCGGCGAAGAGTGTGCGCAATGATAATTAAAATAGTAATTTGTAAAATTGAGAAACATTAAAGAGTGCCGTGAAACTTGGACGTTCATTCGCCCCCACATCCCTATATGCATTTGTACATGACCTGTTGTACTCTAGTATACTTTTTAAGCGCATAGACTATACAGCAATTTAGTATGATTATGCTGTACGAGAATGCTATAATAAAAGAATTTCTCTGACGTAAAGTCCGCCAACACGCATTAAAGCTAGCGCGGTGGAATATATGGCTTATCTCTTAATCGTACTCTCGGGCAAGCCCGTGCTGCAGTGGGGCGTATGAGGGTTCATACTAAGATGCTATACGAGATATGTGGTAAAGAGGTATAATATACGTATGTTCGTGCCTGGGTACGTGTGCGTGCGTTTGTGCTTGCGCACGCGTGCGTTGTGTATGCGTGTGTAGTGTGTAGTGTGTAGTGCTGTACCTCTATCTGCGCCGTGTGAGTCCGGTAGTACTGCAGCGCGTGCGCGTGTGCGCCGCTGGGCGCGGCACGCACCAACGCCGCCAGCTCCTTGTTGTGTGTACGCACGTGTGCGTTGTGTATGCGTGTGTAGTGTGTAGTGTGTAGTGCTGTACCTCTATCTGCGCCGTGTGAGTCCGGTAGTACTGCAGCGCGTGCGCGTGTGCGCCGCTGGGCGCGGCACGCACCAACGCCGCCAGCTCCTTGTTGTGTGTACGCACGTGTGCGTTGTGTATGCGTGTGTAGTGTGTAGTGTGTAGTGCTGTACCTCTATCTGCGCCGTGTGAGTCCGGTAGTACTGCAGCGCGTGCGCGTGTGCGCCGCTGGGCGCGGCACGCACCAACGCCGCCAGCTCCTTGTTGTGTGTACGCACGTGTGCGTTGTGTATGCGTGTGTAGTGTGTAGTGTGTAGTGCTGTACCTCTATCTGCGCCGTGTGAGTCCGGTAGTACTGCAGCGCGTGCGCGTGTGCGCCGCTGGGCGCGGCACGCACCAACGCCGCCAGCTCCTTGTTGTGTGTACGCACGTGTGCGTTGTGTATGCGTGTGTAGTGTGTAGTGTGTAGTGCTGTACCTCTATCTGCGCCGTGTGAGTCCGGTAGTACTGCAGCGCGTGCGCGTGTGCGCCGCTGGGCGCGGCACGCACCAACGCCGCCAGCTCCTTGTTGTGTGTACGCACGTGTGCGTTGTGTATGCGTGTGTAGTGTGTAGTGTGTAGTGCTGTACCTCTATCTGCGCCGTGTGAGTCCGGTAGTACTGCAGCGCGTGCGCGTGTGCGCCGCTGGGCGCGGCACGCACCAACGCCGCCAGCTCCTTGTTGTGTGTACGCACGTGTGCGTTGTGTATGCGTGTGTAGTGTGTAGTGTGTAGTGCTGTACCTCTATCTGCGCCGTGTGAGTCCGGTAGTACTGCAGCGCGTGCGCGTGTGCGCCGCTGGGCGCGGCACGCACCAACGCCGCCAGCTCCTTGTTGTGTGTACGCACGTGTGCGTTGTGTATGCGTGTGTAGTGTGTAGTGTGTAGTGCTGTACCTCTATCTGCGCCGTGTGAGTCCGGTAGTACTGCAGCGCGTGCGCGTGTGCGCCGCTGGGCGCGGCACGCACCAACGCCGCCAGCTCCTTGTTGTGTGTACGCACGTGTGCGTTGTGTATGCGTGTGTAGTGTGTAGTGTGTAGTGCTGTACCTCTATCTGCGCCGTGTGAGTCCGGTAGTACTGCAGCGCGTGCGCGTGTGCGCCGCTGGGCGCGGCACGCACCAACGCCGCCAGCTCCTTGTTGTGTGTACGCACGTGTGCGTTGTGTATGCGTGTGTAGTGTGTAGTGTGTAGTGCTGTACCTCTATCTGCGCCGTGTGAGTCCGGTAGTACTGCAGCGCGTGCGCGTGTGCGCCGCTGGGCGCGGCACGCACCAACGCCGCCAGCTCCTTGTTGTGTGTACGCACGTGTGCGTTGTGTATGCGTGTGTAGTGTGTAGTGTGTAGTGCTGTACCTCTATCTGCGCCGTGTGAGTCCGGTAGTACTGCAGCGCGTGCGCGTGTGCGCCGCTGGGCGCGGCACGCACCAACGCCGCCAGCTCCTTGTTGTGTGTACGCACGTGTGCGTTGTGTATGCGTGTGTAGTGTGTAGTGTGTAGTGCTGTACCTCTATCTGCGCCGTGTGAGTCCGGTAGTACTGCAGCGCGTGCGCGTGTGCGCCGCTGGGCGCGGCACGCACCAACGCCGCCAGCTCCTTGTTGTGTGCGGCCAGCTGGTGACACAGTATGTAGATGTTGTGGCCCACCTGCAACACAATAGAAAAAAAATAACAAAATAACAAGATAGTTCGTGTTGCCGAAGGAGTTTCTTGAGCCATTTCTTCTTCACGATTCAAAAGATCTTGTGAAAGACTATTTTAATTAAGAATATATTGATTTTGAATCAAACTTGCATCGGTCTACCTATCCCTTATTTTTAAGTACGTAGCTTTTATGTGACACCTTTTCGACCTCATTGGTTATCAGTTCTCCGTGCTATGTGTGTCACATGTCACTCTAAAAAACAATAAATCAAAGAAGAAATCTCCCGTTCTCCCTTTTTTCTTGCACTGAAAAACTCCAACTGAACATTGACCTCCCCGAAAAATATAATAGCATTATGTTCCAGAGAATCTACAACACTACAGGTGAATTAATACTCACTTCCTTGGGCGAGACGCCCTGCACGGGCGCGTCGTCGTCGCAGTCCGAGTCTGCGTCGGCGCCCTGCTCCTGGTGGAAGGCTGAACACGCAACATCAACCTGCACAAAATACAGCATCTTATTTGCTTACCTGATTTGACACAATGCATGTACGTTGGGAAAATAAATCTTTGCCTCTAAAAGTATGTTCGGAATTAATTATATTTATTTTAGAGTGCGTCACATTTATTTAATATTGAATTAGATTGGTGTTGACAATAAGATTTTACTGGTGGTAGGTTTCTGTTATGTGAGGGGCTGCCTTGGTAGATACCACCGCAATGTCTATTTATCTCGCCAAACAGCATTGTAAATGTACTATTGTGTTTCAGTGTGGACATTGTAGCCAGAGTAGCTACAAGGACATATTGAGACTTCACATCTTATGTATCAGGATGGCGAGCGCAGTGGAATGCCAAGCACTGCTTTGTAATTCAAGGTGTTGTTTGGTTTTGCTACTATTCATGAGCAGCCGTATCGCCTACCATCAGGCGAACGGCATGCTCGTCTTACCATTCATTGACATAAAATAAAAAAATGTCCAGTAGTATTGAATTTCCCCGGGCGATACCAACCAGCTGTTTAGGATTCATGTTGTACAGTATCCTCTCAGCGTTGTTCTCCGAGTCATTTCTAGACTCCATGATAGCGAGAAGGAGTTTGGAGGCGTTGTTCTTGAGTTCTAGCACTAAGTCCATGCGCGTCTTGCCGAGCGGGTTTATGTCGTTCAGTATCAACGCCGTTATTATGTCGAGCCCGTTGCTCTCGTGAGTTGCAATGCAGTTTTGGTTCTCGTGACACGGGCCTGGGGGGGAAATACTTTTATTGATATATGTAAATAAATGATTATAATAAATACACCCAACAGTCACATACATAGTCCTGAGCCCACACTAAGATTGAGTCTTGTGTTATGTGTATGAGGAACTACGAGAGACTTTGTCTCAAAAACACCCAGACCAGACCAGAGTATTTGTATCAGTATTTACAGCATTGTATCTTATCCTATGGGAATAAGAACAATGGTTTTTCACATTTGTGTATGGCCCCAATAACAATGGAGCATGAATAGAATAAACTAAAATATTATAAGTTTGTATATCGAGTAGTACAATGTTACCCTTATGGTCCAAAGTTACCCGAAATAATCGTCATGGAGTTCTTTAGTACTAAAGCTTGGGTTACGTAATCATAAATACCTTGACAGTATTCAGTGAGGGTCTCCAAGGTCTGATTGATGAGAGCCACGTTGCCCTCGTTGATGTACAGACCCAGAAGGCCGAGCCCACCGGTTGTCGAACCGCATATGCAATCGAGAAACATCAAGGTTTCCGACACTAGGTTGTAATTCGATTTGTTGTTTTGGTTGCGTAGTAAGTTCTGAAATTATAATATCGGTTAGTTGTATTGAAGTCGCTATTTTATAGTGACGTGACAAGTAGATTTTTTAAAAATTGCAATGAATGCGAGACTCTCTCCTATGTGAGAGGTCGCCTGGGTAGGCATCGCCGCAATGTCGGTGTTTCTCGCGAAATAGCAATGTAAATACACTGTTGTGTTTCGGATTGAAATTTAACATCTTATGTCTCAGGATAGCGAGCTCAATGGAATTCCAAGCATTGGCTTTGTAATTCAAGGCGTTTTTTAGTTTTGCTACTGTTTATGAGCGGTCGTATCGCTTGCCATCAGGCGAACGGCATGCTCTTCTCGCTATTCATTGAAAAAAAAAATAGCCTGTTCAGGGAAATATCGAGGGTCGTACATTTTTTTTATTGCTATGAATGGCGAGACGAGCATGCCGTTCGCCTGATGGTAAGTGATACGACCGCTCATGAACAGTAGCAAAACCAAACAACACCTTGAATTACAAAGCAATGCTTGGCATTCCACTGCGCTCGCCATCCTGAGACATAAGATGTTAAGTCTCAATTTGTCCAGTAGTTACTCTGGCTACAATGCCCTTCAAGCCAAAACATAACAGTGCGTTTACACTGGTGTTTGACGGGAGAAATAGACACTGCAGTGGTACCCACCCAGATGGCCTCTCACATATGAGAGACCTACCACCAGTAGCACCAGTAGTACATACCTGTAGATCGGGGTTGTGGTTCTCGCACATGAGCTGCAGGAAGCGCAGTATGGGGCGCATGACGGCCACCTTGGCGGGGAGCACGTCCGCGCTGCCCGCCTCGCGCTTCTTCTCCGCCATTATCTCCTCCAGGACTGTCGTGCCTTCCACATGTATACATTATCAAGTTTATTTATTAATATTTTATTGTACACCACACAAATAACAAAAATAATAACACAAAGCACTTTGAAGTGCGTGGTGGCCTGTTGGTAAACCAGATGCGACTACTAACATGTTCACGGTGGTCGCGGGTTCAAATCCCAGGGCACACCTCTGACTTTTCGGAGTCATGTGTGTATTGAAAATCAATCACCACATACTAAAACGGTGAAGGAAAATATTGTGAGGAAACTGCATATCATAGCGATTTATGGTATGTAACCCACACTAGGCCCGCGTGGTGGACTATATAGCCTAACCACTCTCTATTGTAGAGGTAGTCCGTGACCGGCAGTGGGACGTATATGGGCTGATACTGATACCTTTTTGCATTGTGCATAACTTGATAGTCTATGATGGTGGTAATGCAATGGAAATTATACATCATCCGTAGCATTACCATTTGATTCATCATCATCATCAGTCTGATGATGATGATCCATAGCATTCATGTAAAGTCCTTACTAAGGTTTAGATATAAACACGATCTTTCTATGAGCACGTACCGTGGGACATGGTGTGTATGTCGGAGTAGGCGTGCACGGCGGAGCCGCACGCGTTGGACACCTCGTCGTCCATCTCCTCGCCCACCACCAGCGGTCCTGGCGTCGACTTGCCTGTCGGGAATACAGAATTTCAATGAATAAATCATTCTGCCAGCCTTTTTGCCTGGCAAAGAGACGGTTTTCGGATCAAATAAATAAATACACCCAACAGTCATATACATAATCATGATCACACACTAAGATCTAGTCTTGTGTCGTGGGTATCAGAAACTACGAGAGACTTTTCAGCCTCACAAACACCCAGACCATTTGTTTCAGTGCGGTGATCGAACCCGCGGCCTTTCGTTTCACAGCCTTACCAACAGCGCCACGGAGGCTGTCAACGAGTCTTTGGCGAAATCCTCTCCCGTCCGGTTAAGTAATAAAATAAGTCACCCCACATATGTATACACTCAGATCTGTAGACAATGACACAAAATCCCTCCCAAACACTATAAATCAAAGGAGAAAAATAAAATCAAGTTATCTACTTGAAAATAGATTTCACTGGTTGTGGTGATTTCACAAACCTGCATACCATTAGCAATTTATGAAAACTTCTATGGTATGTAAAGTCCGCCGACCCGCACTAGGCCAGCTTAGTGGACTATATAGCGTAACCCCTCTCAATCGTACTTTTGACTGTAGCCCGTGCCCAGCAGTGGGGTGTATATAGGCATGGGATGTATATGGGCTGATACAGTAGTGAGTACGTACCGTTTCCGTCGACGGAGGGTTGTTTCTGTTTGTCTGTGTGGCTGGAGCGCTGCTTGTCCGTGCCGGCCGCCGTGGTGCTGCTCGCAGCCAGCGAGCGGATCTCTTGTTGCGCTTCACGCATCTTGTCGTAGAATACCTATTTAAACATAATATAATAAATAACACCCAACAGTCACATACATAGTCCTGAACCCACACTAAGATCGAGCCTTGTGTCGTGGGTATCAGAAACTACGACAGACTTTTCGGTATCACAAACGCAGACTTGGAAGAAATATTTGTGGGCCGCACAAACATTTCTCTCGGTGCAGAGATCGAACCCGCGGCTTCTCGTTTCACTACCGGTGTTTAACAAACTGCGCCACGGAGGCTGTCGAATATATGTATGTATATATATTATTATTAAACAATACTACAAGGGAAGTTTGGTTGTTTGGCTTGATGACAGCTCACATAAAAGTGTTTTCAATAACATTTTCTCATGATTCTTTACTTTGACAAAGTAAAATGACGTACAAGTAAAAATTAACATAAATACAAAGTAAAAATAATGGTATACTTATTAACAGCAAGATTTAAATCATGAGAATAATAAAATAAATATAGATTATAGCAGTTTACCGTATAGTGCAAATGGCTGTGCATCACTGGCGATCAAAAATCATAAATCTAAATATAACTATAATTGAGAATTTTGCCTCTGAAAAGAACAACCGGAATTTTGTTGATATGTTTGCATTACCTTGAGGAAAGCTTGAGATATCTCGCCATTTTGTAATTTTGTGTATATACTGTGTTGAATTATTGGATTGCCGCCCTCTAGGAGAGCGATACCTGCAATAAAATCACTTGAGTGAGTACTAAGAATGTATATCAGTCAATATAAGACACAAAAACATTATCAATAATAGCCAAACTCATATCACTATAGATTTTGATAAAAAAAATAATAGTACGCCAATATAAAATATACTGATATAAAATATTTTATTATAGCCCTGAAATAAACAAATAATAAATACACCCAACATGTCACATACACAGTCCTGACCCCACATTAAGATCGAGTCCTGTGTGGTGGGTATCGGAAACTACGAATGATCACATAAACTTAGCTTCGGTGTGTGGATCAAACCCGCGGCCTCACGTTTCACAGCCGGCGTTTAACCAACTGCGCCACAGAGGCTATCAAATGTAATGTAAAAAGTAAAAAGACTAACTAAATGTAAAAAGATACTAACGAAACTTACTGGTACCTTCATCGATCGATGGCCCGTACTGTAAATTGAATGACCTACAACAAGACTTTACTTCACTATAATATATAAAATTATTCATTTACCTAGTTGTATAGCCTCGAGGAATATGGCTGGCCGGTTGGTGCTCTTGATGACCAGCTCCACCACGAGGTCCGAAGCGCCCTCCTTGTCCAGGTGAGCCTGGACTTGCGCCAGGGTTTGTCCCGTGCGCATCAGCACTTTAGCTGGACGGAAAATTATCATGTTAGGATCATGGAGTGAGGGTAATATCCCCCTGGCGGTCTGGATTTAATTAAGGTTTTGATAATTATCGTATGTGTGTCCTTAAATATATTGTACACACATTTAATTGACATTGTAGCCAGAGTATTTGCAGGACATATCAAGACTTAACGTCTTATGTCTCAGGATGCCGAGCGCTGTGGAATTCCAAGCATTGCTTTGTAATTCAGATTGCTTTTTTGGTTTTGCTACTGTTTAGTAGCGGTCGTATCGCATGCCATCAGGCGAATGGCATGCTCGTCTTGCCATTCAATGCAATAAAAAAAAATTATGCCCACATAAAATCTGTGGCTTAGCGTGTATGTTTCTGATTACATTCATAACATGGAAATATATTTTGATCTTGTGAGAGGTGATTGGACCATTAGAACTTTTATTCACTATTCCAGTTTAAACTTGGTCGTATTTTTATTTGTGTTTGGGAATAATAAACGCCAGGAGGATATTATAGAGTGTAGCAATCCTGGGAAAATATGGGAGTTTGGTAACATTGGGATATATTTATGGGTCATTGGAAAATATAAACAAGTGACTAAGGAAGCTGGATATTAGACTCATCTTACATTGGGTTTAACGATTTAAGTAGCTGGAAGAAGTATGCTTTTAATTATCTACCTTTTTTTTTCCTGAGGCGTATAAGTTTAATACAATTTGCAAACATGGAAGTAAATTAGCGCATAAAACGGGAATAAAAATATGTTAAAATTGCATGTCATAATAAATTAAAGAATATATTTATTGAGAAATGCAAATTAAAGCATCACAATATTTATTATTTGTCATATGTGTTGTCGACTGAATGCTTTCATTATCAGGTGCATCCTTCTTTACCCGTTGCATACAATTGTTAAATAATCACAAATCGATCCGGTCCTTATTTTTTCATCCTCGACATTAGGGAATCATTTAAAACCCGTTTAAAAATCTATTATTGTATAGTAAACATAAAAAAGGCAGGTTAGACATAATATGTAATATACATACACACATAGTAAGCAATTTAATATGTATAAACAAATAATATTGACGAATGTACGACTGAATTCGAAAATCTTATAACTCCTTTTGTAAATAAGGTATTTTTAAGTAAAATCGTGTTCTCTTTCGTAATCAACGCTTTCCATTTGAAATTAACCCACGCAGGAACAGTTTATATAGTACATGTACCATTATTTATTTTTGTCTACCATAAAGGTTGCCTCGATGGAGATAAATAAATAAATAAATAATAAATAACACCCATCAGTCACATACATAGTCCTGACCCCACACTAAGATCGAGTCTTGTGTCGTGGGTATCAGGAACTACGAGAGACTTTTCGGTCTCACAAAACACCCAGACCCGGAAGAAATAATTGTGGGCCACACAAACATTTCTCTCGGTGCGGGGATCGAACCCGCGACCTCTCGTTTCACAGGCGGCGTCTAACCAACTGCGCCACGGAGGCTGTCAGATGATGATAGATATTATAAGGTTTTCGAATTTAGCCGACAAAATACAACTTTGTTGTCATCGAAGAGTTTAATGTAATAAGCCACATCGTATTAAAGGATTAAGATAATTCAGGTTCCCTCCTAATAGTGTGGCAAGACTATTTAAAGCATATTGTCCATCTAGTTATAAAACTATGATTGTAAAATATAATATATATTTTATGAAGGCTAAACATCAAGATGATTGGGCACAACAATACCGAAAGATGGCATTCAAGTCACAAAATATAATTTCATCTTTCAGAATGATCCTCTAAATTAATGTTTTCATATAAGTTAAACAAAATTTGTTTATATGTGATTCTCACGCCATCTAACAGAATTATAAGGCATCTTTATGTTAATAATGTTCATAATAAGATAATAATGTATTATAACAATAATATATGCACATAAACCATAAAAAGTACATATATATACAAGGCGACAACACAGAACACGTCACATAGATGGCACGCACCTGTCTTCAGCTGATGTGGATGAGTTTCTGCTCGCATGCGTTATTGTGAAATAAAGAAAAACATTGTTTTTTCTACGCTAAACTATACGTGATCGGTGATATTGCTATCTCTAACATATTATTTATCAATTTATTATATGTTTAACACGGTTCAGACTTGAATATTAATAATTATATTATTATTAGCTATTACAAAGCATCCACTCAAAAAGTTATTATTAATTTGAAACTCAATATGTTAGATTCAAGTGAGCTTATTATCTTCAAGTAAGAAAATACTATTTAAAGATTTCTGTAATACAAAGCAGGTATGTCACTAGAAGTTAAATATTACTGTTAAACCTATTTTGTCTGAAAGGTGTTAAACAAGCTAGTACGTTTTCACGCACGTTAAACTGCGTGCGCACACGTACCGTACGTACTCCCTAGTGGTGTAATGGATTGAGTGACTATATAACTTGCATAGGAGAGAGTTTAATAATTAGACTTTCATATAACTTACTTATTATTACATTATAACATCTAAACCTTTTCATATTTAGACGCTTAATGGTTAAAGGCGAAATTTTATGTAGTCATTATTAAAAATGGGTAAAAATTTTATTCTGTACTCCTATTAGGCTAAATGGTTTTATATGTTATTTCCAAAATAAAGACACAACCACTCACATTTCCATTACACCGCTAGCACGCACAACATCAAACTTGCCAATTTAGAATCCTTTACTAACTTTATCTGTCTACATATGAGTTATTATTTTAAATTATCCAACAATGTAGCTACTTACCGCCTGGTCCATGTGTGACCGCGATGGACGGCGGTGGAGGCTGTATCTTGGGCTCTGATTTGCGATTGATGAAGTACTGTGATAAGAGCTTGTTCCGAAGTTGGTTGCCCTAGAGATAGAATATTATAATGTTTACTCGTAAGCATTAATAATAACTGGCCTGGAAATGAACTGTTCTTGATAAGAAGGGATTGGACTTTAGATTAACCAGTTGGCCTGTAAATAAAAATGTTCGCCAATGTGCCATTTCAGTATCGGCGAACGTGGCTTCAGTAATCCGCTGTTGGGCGATCGTTGATATAATTGACGTCGATTTTTTTGGGGGATGCCTATATTCTGCAACGAGAATGATGATAATAATAGTTACTTGTGGGAAATTACAAATAAGTATTTACCTTTTCGCCGTATTCAGGATCAACCGCCATCATTTCCCTCAATGTGCGCAAAACTTTTACGCACAACTTTTCTTCTTTTTCTTCTAGTAGTTTCTCGGTATGTCGTATAAGTCTTCGAACAAATGTTAATATTAAAATTATAATTCTAAGACATACACATATACATACACTGGTATGATAGGACACTAGAAGTTAATATCCTTTTTACTGCTGGTAGGTCTCTCATATATGAGATGCCATCTGGGTAGGTACTACCGCAATGTCTAGTTCTCCCGACAAACAGCGGTGTAAAGCAAATGTTGTGTTTCGGATTAAAGGGTATTGTAGCCAGAGCAACTACTGGACATATTGAGACTTAACATCTTATGTCTCAGGATGGCGAGCGCAGTGGAATGCAAAGCATTGCTGCGTAATTCAAGGTGTTGTTTGGTTCTGCTACTGTTCATGAGCGGTCGTATCGACGGCAACGATTTAAAATACAAAAATGGATATCAATATAATAGGTCGATTCCTAAACCCTCGGCTTTCTTTCCATCAATATAACCGCAGCTATAATCGAGTCATAAAAGTGCAATAACACAAATCAAAATACCTGGATATAAATATCCCGCTGGTATCCGGCTGTCCGATCTCCCCTGGGCTGGTGAACAGCAAGTGCGGCTTGTACAGGATGTCCACCAGCAGCGACTGCTCAGCTTGCAGGAGGGGACGGAGCTGCTCCTCCAGCAGTGCCACTATCTCCTGCAGACCTTCCATCACTGATCTGTCGTTTTGGAGGTTCGACTGGGAAGGATAAAAGAGTGAGATGATTGTTAAATCGTATATGGGAATATTTGTATATTGAGGCAATTGACTTGGAATATACTGCGAATAGTGATCGTAATAAAAAAAAAATGCAATATCCGCTAGGTCACTAGATTCCAAATTAATTGTTAAAATATATTACCAAAAATATTACACTTTATCAATTATTTTACTTGGAGTTAGATTGTGATCGTTCCATACAACTTTAAATTCGATCATTACAACTTATTGCTTTCTCATCATACAAAAACACAAATAAATCCCATATACCTTTAAATGGCCATCTATTATCGATTGTAATGAATGTAAGCTGTTGTTGTGTAAGTTTTCATTAAATATAAACAAATAATAAGCAGTACCTGAGAAGCCATCTTCTCCAGCTTGGATGTCTTGGAGGCCAGCAGCCACTTGCTGGTCTGTCGCGACAGCGCCGCGGCCTTCTCGAACACCGTCTGTATCTTAGCCTCTAGCTCTAGCGGGATTGCGATGCTGCGAGATTTCGCTGTAGAAAATAGATTAAAATATAATAAATATTGGAATATTGTTTATCATCATCATTGGGCGATATTCTACGTAAAGTAATTTTCTACAAATAACTCTTTCATCATTATTCTTTCTCCGTCCATCTACTGAAAGTCCACTGCTGATCATTAAAACTATATTCAAATGACAGCTTCTGTAGTGCTTCTTAGACGCCGGCTGTAAAACGAGAGGTCGCGGGTTCGATGCCTGCACCAAAACATATATATGTGTGAACCCCAGGTATTTGTTTCGGGTCTGAATATTTGTGAGACCGAAAAGTCTCTACGTTTCTGATACACGGAACAAGACTCGCGATCTTAGTGTGGGGTCAGCACTACGTATGTGACTGTTGGGTTTATGCAATTAAATTAATTTGATGGTTAAATTCATCGTCTGAATAAGTAAGCATACTTAAGAAGACTTAATTAATAAACTCACCAACTTCGCTTAAAGTGCGTATGCATTTCTCTACGTTAAGTTTCTGAGGTGGTGTGAGCCATGGACACTGATAGATTCCGAACGTCGTCTGAAGCAGCTTCACGAATATCGACTGTCGAGTCTGCGGAATAAGGTTTATATTGCGTTATTCTAATTGACGGTTGTTATGGACGTTTTTATTGCAGACTAATATTGTAGACATAGTACGTGGATTGACATTTGAATAAAAAATTGAATCTCAATAAGTAATCGTCAAAAATTAGAATTAAATAGTAACAGCCTTATCCATAGATAGTTATCAAACCTGTTTCAGCTATCGAATGATATGTCCCTTTCGAAAGACGCCAGCGCAGACCGGGATGGCAAGGTATTTAATTTTTACCAAACGATATTCAATCGTATCCCGTACGAATACGACATATATTCCAATGTTTTAAATTTATGGCAATGGAATTTATGTCGTATTCCCACCGGATAAGTTTGAATATTCTTTGTTAAAAAAATAAAAATCATGCCAGGCCATCTCGGTATGCGCTGGCCCTAACTCGATGTTATAATGGTTTTCCTGTGATAGATAAATTATTTGTCTAGATAAGTACGAAGAACGTCTGGAGTGATGCATATTATACGGGAATTTTATTGAAACGAGTTCACCACTACAAAATATTCGAGTAATAACAGCTAAAATACTTACAAAAATTAGTTCCATATGATGCATTAAAACAATTTAAATTATTATTAATCCAGTCAACAGAAAATATGAATGGTTTATGAAACATGTTAAAATAAATCTAATTAACTGCACCAATTATTTAAATTTCGTATATGTATAAATACTTGAATATTGATAGCCGTCAATCACCAGGCACCACAAAGGTGCAGGAAAAAATCGTGAGGAAATTAATATACCATAGCGATTAATAAGAATTCCTATGATATGTAAGTTCCGTAAATCCGCATTAGGCCAGCGTGGTGGACGATATGGCCTAGCCTCTCTCAATTGAACTTAGTTTTAGAGGAGGCCCATACTCTGCAGTGGGACGTTTACGCTGACACAGTAAATCTTGGTGGGGTCTCACGTGCACAAACTGCCTCGCTGGAGTAGTTATACTGCGGTATGATCACAAAGCAGAGGTATTGGGCTGGAATACCAAGTCAGACGAATTGATAGTAGGATTTTTCAATTCATTATTAGTCTAGAGTCAGGAATTGCCCGATATGGCGACAGGCTCGCCCCCTATCACATAGTGGGTACACTAGTTGCTACCAGTACCTCTGCCTGGCGTAAAAAGGTGTGAGTTTATGTTTGTATATATGCATGTATGTCTCACCTGCACAGTGGTACTCTGGTCGCTGAAGGGCGAGTTGAAGAATGTGCAGATGGTGTGCATCAGAACATCAGTGACGTAGTTGACCCACGCCTTGTGGCAGTTGGTCGAGGACCACTTGCGGGATGACGACGCGCCTTCACCCGACCCTGGGAAGAGAAGCTTAAGATGAAGATTGGTGTAATATGAAGTTAGTTGGGTTTTTTTGTTAAAAAGGTATAATGTGAGGCCGTGGTTTTTGTTGGAGAAATGTAACTTTTGTTGTGGTTGTTTTGTAAAAAAAGAAAGCAAAGAAAGAAAAAAAAAAGGAAAGAAAGGAAAGAAAGGAAAGAAAGGAGAGAAAGGAGAGAAAGGAGAGAAAGGAGAGAAAGGAGAGAAAGGAGAGAAAGGAGAGAAAGGAGAGAAAGGAGAGAAAGGAGAGAAAGGAGAGAAAGGAGAGAAAGGAGAGAAAGGAGAGAAAGGAGAGAAAGGAGAGAAAGGAGAGAAAGGAGAGAAAGGAGAGAAAGGAGAGAAAGGAGAGAAAGGAGAGAAAGGAGAGAAAGGAGAGAAAGGAGAGAAAGGAGAGAAAGGAGAGAAAGGAGAGAAAGGAGAGAAAGGAGAGAAAGGAGAATCTTGATATGAAAACTCACAGGCGGTGTCGCTCTGCAGGATGGCGTTCATGTCCTGCAGGAAGGAGCGCTCGAACAGGTCCCACATATAGTTGCTGCTGTAGATCTCCTTCATCTCCACCTCGGTGTCGATGTAGCAGTGGTTCAGGAACCCTACGTATGCCTCTTTCACCTAAAAATATATAGATTATCAGCATGGGTCAAGAAAACGATGGAACACGATGGCCACGTATACCTAGGCCACGCCTGAATGCAGTGGCGTAACAATAGGGTGGCAGAGTGCGCAAAATGCCACGGGCCCCCGGCCTAAGGGGGCCCCCGGCCCGGCAAGGCCCTGGTCCGACAGGGTCTCAGGCTCGACAGGGCCCTGGCTCGATAGGGCATCAGGTTAAAGTCTGACAGGGTGTAAACAGAGAAGAATGTAACATTAATAACGAAATTAATAATAATAAACAGCTGACTACATTTTAAACATGACAAACATTTCATCATGTATTTGATTTAAATGTTTTATTTTCGTTTAATTATAACAATCAAAAGTACGAGCAAACATGAAATTGGACCATATTTAGGGGTGGTAAATATTAAATCTCCATATATTACAGAATGACAAGTGTAATAAAAAAAATGACGATGTAAAACGATTGTGATTGACAAAGGTACACTGTAAACCCAACGGTCCCTTCTTAAGAAACAGTGGCAATAAATAATAAAATAAATAAATGAAATAATAAACAAACGCCTCTATTACGTTTCGCTGACGATATCGTCTTCGAGCTGCAACAGATGCTGGATGGTCTGGATTAAGCCTCACAGCGAATAGGTCATAAAACTAACTTCGAAAAAAACACAGTAATGATCCAGTACCACCTTGATCCAAGACCTGTCGCTATATGTGGCCACCAACTCGAAGCTGTTTCGAAATATACCTACCTGGAGCAGACCCTGTAGAAACAACTTTGAGAAAGAGGCAACGAGTCTTCTCGTCAGATTTGCCAAAAAGCTTGAAAACGATAGTTTACAGCCAATGCGACCTACGATGCTGAGACTGGTCCACTAACTTATGGTTGCCCAGCGAGCTATGGAGCGTGCTATGCTTGGTGTCTCTTTGGAAGATAAGATCCGTAATGAGTTTATCGAACAGAGAACCATAGTTATAGCCCTAGCACACAGGATTAGCAAGCTGAAGTGGCAGTACGCTGGCCACATCTGTCGAAGAACCGATAGCTATTGGAGTAAAAGTGTTCTTGAGTAGAGACAGCGTCTTGGTTAAGTTACTTGTAGGACGCCCTCCAGCTAGGTAGAGTGACGATTTCCAAAAGGTCGCTATCACATGCTGCTGTTTTTATACAAGCTGACGACAGGGTGAAATGTCTCAATTTGGCGGAGGCCTACGTCCAGCAGTGGACAACAAAAGGCTGATGATGAATAAACAAAATGTTTGAGTTGAGGGAAACAAATCGTAAATGCGATAGAGACACGAAACATCGAAAATTCGTGTTTTTTGTATGAACAATGGTGGTTACATTGGTCATTAGATGAGGAGCAACAATCCCTATAAAAACTAAACATCTTTTTGACGTCAAGAACTTACTATACTCCACGAAGTTACTAATTTAGGTTTTCGTGGCCCTAGATTAAGCGCTGATAACCGTAATAAAGCAGTTACTGGCAAAATGTGATCCTAATTTAGAGGAATGGTTAAATAAGTCGAAGGGCCAGATGACACTTATAAGGGCCAGACATACTTAAGTCCGAACGTGCAAAATGATCTAATTGCTGTTTTGGGCTTAAAACTCCATTATATTTAATACAACTCAAGATTTATCTAAAACAGACCAAATATGTGAAGTTTATCGGTACTGTGTGATATAAAGAAATGAAAATAGAATTCCAAAAGCATTCGTTAATAGTTATTAGATAATCTTTTTTAGATTGAATGATTTATGTTCATAATCCGATGAGAAATATGAAGCCATGTCATTAAAAGATTCTGTGCTGTACTGCATTAGCCCATATACGTCCCACTACGGGCCTCACCTACGAGTACAATCGAAAGTATGACTGAGAGTGGTTAGGCCACCACGTTGGCCTAGTGCGGGTTGGCGGACTTTACATACCATAGAAATTCTAGCAAATCGCTATGGTATGCAAGTTTCCTTACGATGTTTTCCTTCACCGACATAGTGCGTGGCGATTGACATCAATACACACATGACTCCGAAAAGTCAGAGGTGTGCCCTGGGATTCAAACCCGCGACCACCATGAATATGTTGGCGGCCGCGTCTGGTCCGTTTACCAACAGGCCACTAAGCACTTTAAAAGATATTTTTAAAAATGAAACTACAATGTTATTTTTTTACATTTACGAAGGGCCCCATTTGATGATTTTTGCCACGGGCCCCCGATGGGGTAGTTACGCCACTGCCTGAATGTTATGTTAAAGTATGTATAATAAATAAATAACACCCAACAGTCACATACATAGTCCTGACCCCACACTAAGATCGAGTCTTGTGTCGTGGGTATCAGAAACTACGAGAGACTTTAAGGTCTCACAAACACCCAGACCCGGAAGAAATATTTGTGGGCCGCACAAACATTTCTCTCGGTGCGGGGATCGACCTCGTGGCCTCTCATTTCACAGGCGGCGTCTAACCAACTGCGCCACGGAGGCTGTCTAATGGCTGATAATATTTGAGTAGAATTTTTCTAATATCTACAAGTCTAAAAATCTTTATAGTTATGCCGGGGGCTAAACGCCTCGCAATCGAACTGTCAATATTGATGACTCCCCTGCCCATTTGGAAGCATATGGTATCGATTATTAAACATATTTAAACAATAAAACGTGCCTTACAACACTGGCTCAAAAGACACGTATCCAAAACGTAAAAGATTAAAAATCACCGACCTCGGGTATGCAGTGCGCGTGCGTGATCATGGCGACGATGTCGTCCAGCGGCAGCAGCGAGTGGCACTTGATCTCAGTGTACACGTTCTTGCCCATCGTGCAGCATGTTAGCAGCTTTACCAGTTGGATGTGGTACCTGAAGGGAAATAAAACATTTTACACGTGGAAAATACATAAAAAATATATGTTACTGGTGGTAGTGAGAGGCCATCTGTGTGGTTACCACCGCAATGTCTGTTTCTCCCGTCAAACAGCAGTGTAAATGCACTGTTATGTTTCGGATTGAAGGCCATTGTAGCCAGAGTATCTACAGGACATATTGAGACGTTACGTCTTATGTCTCAGGATGGCGAGCGTAGTGGAATGCCGAGCATGGCTTTGGAATTCAAGGTGATTGGTTCTTACAATGTTCATGAGGGGTCGTATCGCTTACCATCAGGTGAAAGGCAAGCGTCTCGCCATTAATTGCAATAAAAAAAATACTTGTTGAAAATATATAACAAAAGCATAAAAATATATAAATTTCAGGGCTTTATGATAAGTTTGACAGAAGTGACGTATACATGGAGTTTTAAATTTAAAAGAGGTTGTATATAATATACCATCAGATCATTCTTAAAATATCTCTTTATTAAAATTAATAAACAATGTTCAAATGTGAATGTACATAGATTCTATATGTTCATTAATAAAGAATCGACCCCAAAAACAGATCAATCGAGTCAAAGAATTTATAACCACGCCCACATAACTGACTAATATTGTGGGATCAATCATTATACAGCTTATCAACATCAGGCGTTAAAAACATATCTTCTCAGATTGATTAAATAGTTTTAAAACACTCACGTCAACGGTTCTGGCATTTCACTGGTCTCCTTGTACTGTTTCATCATCTGGATGAAGTAGTTGAATGACACCTTGTCGTTGTAGAACACCAGAACGTCTTCGCCGGCGTTTACCATCTGGAAAACGTGAATTGTAGCTATATCTATTGTATCTGGAGTTGTATACTACATGGACCTTGTAGAGACTAGGAAGAATTTCCGTGCGTGCACGGCGTTATTGAATGAAATTTACATGGTAGCCATTGGCAAATAAAGGAGGTTTTGTTGGTAATCAAATTTTGTTGTGGTATATTGGTTTTTAAAATATAGATTTGCTAGGCTTTGGCGTCAATAGCAATTTTTTTATATACAATCGTGTAGGTTGGGTACCGATTCAAACATTTCACCTGATGATATTTACCCATAAACAACGATACTTGATTTATAAATGCGCAGCTGACCTTTGTGCATAGCAAAAATAAAGATTAAGAGGGGGAAAGGGGGATTTCAAGAACCTAGACCAAAAGAACATATAATTGTTTTTTTTTGTTTTTTAAACCGAAAAAATAAAGTGAAATTGTGTTTTATAGCAGAAAGAAATATTAAGAGGGGGATAATCCCCCCTGGATTTCAAGAACCTAGAACAAAAGAGCTTGTAATTTATAGTTTTTTTTTGTTAAGCTGATACAAAGAAGTAAAACAATTGATGCCATTACCTCCTGCATGACCAGGTCCTGGCTGCGGCGTATGTACTGCGTGTCGGCGTGCACGATGGTCTGCAGGAAGCGCAGGTAGGCGGGGCGCCGGCCGCGCGACTCGATGCAGTGCACGAAGTGACCAACCACCTTCTCGTTGCCCTCGTGCGAGCACAGCGTCGGGTTGTCTTTGAATATCGCGCACACTGTTTGCGCTTCTCTAATCTGCAAGCAAATTACTCATCTATATTTGATGTTGCCTACGGACGTCATTGAAAAGTAGTAGACAGCCTTTTGACATTTGACAGCCTCTATGACGCAGTTGGTTAGACGCCTGCTGTGAAACTTGAGGACGCGGGTTCGATCCCCACACCGAGACAAATATATTTATTTATTTAAAACTTTATTGTACACCTTAAACTAATACAGAAAAAATATTAAAAAAAAAATGTACAAAAGGCGGTCTTATCGCTCGAGGCGATCTCTTCCAGACAACCATTGGATGGATTAGTTGGAACGACGGTTTTGGGGTACCAAGAGGTGTACGAATGGTTAAATGAACATATAATTATAAGTAGTATTTATAAGTAGTAATATATGTGCTATCCACAGATTTATAGTCCACGCTATTATATGCCTCACTTTAACAGGTACATAATAATGAGGGATACACCGCAAGGGATTTTTAAAAGACAACTAGTGAAATACTCTATAAATGTTATCTATCCTATGCCCAACCAGTGGACAACAGTGTAGGCTGATGATGATTATGATCTAAAAATTGCAAATTATCCATGAATAATCCTCACTTCTAAGGCTAATATTACAATAATTTCCTACAACAACCACTCACCCCAGCATTAAGGAACAGGTCCAGGTGTTTGTGCAGCAGCGCCTGGTTCTGCTGGTTGCCGTGACAGAAGTGCTGCAGGAACTCGTGGGCCAAGGCCAGGAGTTCGTCCATCGCCGCGTCGTCTTCGTCGTGAGGCACCTGATGGGACGGGAGGGGTGACAACACATAGAGAGAACGGACTGCGCGGTTAGACAAAAATTGATGGAGAAAGGACAAAGCGATCGTATCGGTATTTGATTTTTTTTATTAGTAAAATTTTGAGATGAGCATGTCACTAGATAGGTGAAAAAAGTGACGACTGCTCATAAAAAGAGCGCAAGGGTATTTATAATTTACTCTTGCCACCCCGAAACATAAGATGTAATGTCTCTAAATGCCCAAAAAATCCCTGCCTCCAATATTATTTAAGCTAGAACACAACAGTTACTGTACTAAGAAACCATCGCTTTGTCTCTTCCTTTTCAATTTTGTGTCACTCGCGCAGTCCATAATATTCGTGTGTGAATTAACATGTAATGCCTGTCTGTATGTAGTGCGATCACTGCGACTGAGTGATACATGCTAAGCCATCGTTGAATTTTTACAGCCTCCGTGACGAAAAGCTTGCTATGAAACGACGCTGTTGCCTCGCAGTGATAAATATTTTTCTCCGCAAATATTTATAAAAATTTATTGAAATCTCTAGATTTTAGCCTTTGCACATGGCGTATTTTTTACGCGTTAGGGACACGCAGAAGTCACGCGCTAACGTGCTTAAAAACCAATTCAGACGAAGGGAATAAACCATTGTGACCAAAAATATTGTGGCTTCATAAAAGCGATACAAACGCGCTGATATAACGGCACAGACGCGCTGCAGTCGCGCGTATGCATTGTGATACAAAAATAAGCAAGATGAAGTGAGCCGTCAGCCATACGGCGTGCCCCACCACATCCCTTATCCTGACAATTCATAAACAATCGCAATACAGACGATCATCGAACGCGCTTATTAAGCGACTATCTGCTTTTTGGTGGCGTTCGTAATACGCGCGTCATGGACGCGTAAAAAATACGCAATGTGCACACGCCTTAAGATAGTATGTAAAAATAATTCAAGTGTCCAAAAATAAAAATTATTATCCTTAAAAAAATCTATCGAATTGATTACCTCCTCTGTTGAAGTCAGTGAAATATATCTTTAGGAATTGAGATGCCGTGATATAAGACACGTATATATGTTTTTTTATAACTATGACACAAAATATTACAATAGTATAATTAGCAAAGCGTAGCCGTGCGGTTATTGCGCCCGAGTGGATGCTAATCACGAATTGAACGGCAATGTACAGGGTGTAGAGAGATAGCTGCCGAAAACTAAAGGAACAAAATTAATGATACCAACACAGTAACAAAAAAAAATTAAAAAAATTCAGTAACAAAAAAATATACTTTGTGGGTTTGTAAAATATATTTTTCATAGATTTTCGGTAGCTCTCCCCTCACATCCTGTATCATGTCAACATTAGCATAATTTAGATAATTACAACACGTGTTGCACTTCGCACTATATTTTTTTCTGTAGTGTCGGTTAATTCTAGTTGCTCCCAGCCGCCTTCGCCTTCGTAAAATTTCAATAAAGCCTGACCAAAAATAAACAGTTTATTCTATGTTATTTCACGACTGAAATAAATATACATTATATATCGCCCTCGAAAATAGACCAATCGGGTTAAAGATATATCGACACGGCGACATTTGTCTTACTTTTGATTGGTCCATTTTCAAATCAATCCTTTGTTACAAATTGGAATCGTTTATCATTTCAGCCGCTTTTACAAATTACAGAAACAAATTAAAAATAAATGCAAACCAAAAACAGCACAACCAATAAATCAAATATTTGACCAAACATGGATCCAACACCAAGACTAAATAACCAATATTGGAGTGTACCTGCAGCAAATCCAGCACTATGTTGTGCACGCCGATGTTCCTGAGCAGTCGCTGTTCGTGGCGGCGCGGGCGGCCCGTCTCGCCGGCGCCGCTGTTGCCTTGCGTGCAGTACTTTATCATACGTTGAAGTATCTAGTGATAACAAGAATAAGGTTGTTTATAAAAGTAGCTAATATTATTTGAAGACGCTGTATACTGCAGTTTCTTAGGGAGGTGTATTATTTTTAGAAGTAAACTTCCTGTCGTTTTAGCGAGAAATAGCGAAAAATGACGCGCAATTAGACGTGGATTTATTTCCGACAAGTCATCATAATATACATATTCTATCCAACTAAACTAACAGGTACCGTTTGACGTTTCATATTTTTCAATTTTAAACATATTTAGACAAGCGTAACTCACACAATTTTAATTTCGCTTGCCGTAAAGCCACAATTCCATGGTTTTAAGCGAAATGTTATTGAAATTGTGTAAGTTACGCCTGTACAAAGTTGAAAAGTATGAAACGTCAAACGGTGCCTGTAAGTTTAGTTGGATAGTAATAACTTATTTCTATCCCAAAAACGTATCCCATTTCACATGTAGATCAGGAATCAATTTATCAGTCATATTTCCGTCGAGAAATTACTTAAAATACTTTCGTAAATCTCATGTTTGAAATATGATCTCCAACTTCACTAAATGGCCCCATTGGACTGGCATATATATTATTTTACTTATATTTCACTTAGAATAATTTCTATTATTTAAAAAAACTTGACTATTTTGAGTGTAATGTATGAGTATGGCGAGTAAGCACCTCCTTGATCTTCTTGTACTCGTTGTGGTCGTGCTTGGCGGCGCGCGAGGTGTCGAGCACGTTGTCCAGCGACGCGTTGCGCTCCAGCACCGCGCCGCCCGGACCCACCGTGCCTGATGAACCTGCTCATATCATTGTAACATGGTGACAAGTTATTCAAATGAGTTCTTGTAAAACATCCATAAAAATATATAAAGAAGAAAAAAAAACTTTTACGGTCGCGCAATTAGCCGCATTAAACATAGTACAATTATGCAAAAATCAACAATACAATAACGCAAGTATATATACAAGGTGTCCCAGAACTAGACGATAAAACGGTAACCAGATATAGACCAAGGCATGACGGCACTGGGACCAAAAAAAATATATTCCATAATAATGTATTATATATTTCTTTCTTTTCTTTCGTCTCTTTCGTAACATATTGATCTGTCTTACAGCAGCCGCTATTTTTTAAGACATGCACAATTCTCGTTTACCGGTATGTTCGTCCATGATGACGGCGCGTCCCTTGTTGAAGACCCAGAGCTCCGACTTCTCGACGCTCTGACGCAGCAAGTCCAGGTCCGCCTTGATCTGCTTGTACGACTCCACGTCCGCGTCTGACACTAGCAGTTGCACCTGGTTCAAGAAGACATGTTAGACTCTTAATTAGAAATGGATGAGCCGTATATCAGAAACAGTATAATCTATGGCATTCGTTGCAATTACTATTTGAGCATATTTTTTAATGTTAAATTCGATTGACGCAGAAATTAAAATTACAAAATGATTTTTTCTCGTTCACAACACGTAACGACATTAAAAGACAACGTCGCTATTGAATAAAAAAATCACGGTAGCAAAATCATTAATTTTTTACCTCGGAAAAACATATACAGCACCAGACTTCTATAATTTACCACCAAGTGTAATTCCATCACAAATTATAAATATGAATTTATACGTGAATTTAAACATACATCTACTTATAAACTTCCCTAACGAGCTATTTTTACCTATTGGCCTGTTATATATTTATCTGGCCACAGCTTAACACTATTATTACTGTACCACCACTGACCTGTTTAAAAGCGGCGAGCACCTCCTGCCTCTGACTGAAGTGTCTGAACAGCAGAGCCAGCGCTCCCGACACGAGCGCCGCCGACGCGCCCTGCGAGCACAGCTGCAGCAGCACGCGCAGCACCATGCGCCCGCCGCACTCGTCCAGGTCCAACCCGTCCCTGGGTAGTACAGCCACCCTGGCTCTCAATAACCCAACAGGGGGATAAACCTGGGCCACGAAGGGATAAAGCTACCCGGGGTACCTAAATCCTAGCTCATTCGGGAGTAGAGGCAACCCGGGTCGCTATAACCCACCGCGGTGACAACCCTGGGCAACTCAGGGATAAAGTTACCCAGGGTTTCATTAACAGAGGGGTACTACGAAACACGATATTCGATATATCAGGCGATTTATCGTTTTTAAGCCTACCTTGTGAATTCGTTTTGACTATGATGTCATTGGATATTCTCTTTATTGACAACAATATTGAATGGCTTGAAGTAAGTTTTAGCACGCGGAATCGAACGCTATTTCTTTTTTTTGCATAGGTTCGACATACGAGCAAAGAGGTCACCTGATGGTAAGTGATCTCTGCCGCCATTAACACCCACTTTAAGTCATGGATGTGCTGCTGGTCCATCAAATCGGGAGAAGAGCGGGAAGGAGAAAGGATGGGAATAAGTATTGGGCACATCGAATATCGTGGTTTGTAGTGGTTCCCCTGGATATCTCCTGTTGCTCGTCACGGTGCCAGAATGCGATGTTGTGGGATAGTAGAGAGAGAGAGATTTGAGAATGGTTGGTAATAGTGCTTGAAAGGAAATCGTGATGTGGTTTAGATCTTTACGTACCACCATATTAATATTGACAGTGCTGAACAAGGGGTAAAATGAGGTACAACATGTCATTTAACCAATAAATTAAAGGTATCGAAGGGGTAGATGGCAAATTTATATATTCATAACTATATTATTATAATAACTATAAGTCGAAAATTCCAAATTATTTCTAATTGAAAGAAAAATGTTACTAAACAAAATAACCAAAGTACTTACTACAAATTATAATCGATACTTGCTTTAAATTTCCAAATACAATATAAACATTGGTTTATTTGTAAAATTCTTCTTTTTTAGTCCGGGTAACTAAAGATATCCTACAACATCGAATTCATTATAAGCAAATACTTTTTAAATTGTCACATTTCGTAACGAACAAGAGGATTTATCATTAACTTAAAAAAGCATCTCATAAGGCGTTGTTTGAGCAAAACCGAATCCAAAAGCGCTTAAAAAATCGTCGCAGATTTCCAAACGGCAGCATCACACATCCTAGGCGTCGATAAATACACACATCGATAGTCTATCACAGTCTAGGATCTAGATTTTTCACGACTAATGGTTAGGTACACTGTGATCAAGTATCAATTGATTTTTGCAGTATTTTTTGGGGTGAGGGGTTCATGTATATTTAATACTATTTGTCCTAATGTCTGCTAATTAAAGGGATGTTGGTATATCGGGGTAGACTGGTCTATTTTGGACATGCTATTAAATCTATGGTAGTTCATTCACCAATTCCATACCATTATGTTAATTTCAAGCTGTGTTAGGGAAGAAATCATTAGGCGTTCGGAGTTAGGCGCATGTTTGGGCTGTCGTTGTCGATAAAAGTACTAAGTATAACTACAAAATTTTGTGTTTTGTAAAAACTGGAAGTGAATAAAGGATATCTCGATTTAATTTCCGTAACAGTTTTTCATATCGACAATAACAACTAAATATTAACATTACGGGTTAGTACTTTAACACGATAAACACCGCGAGTTTTCTTTCCATTGCGTAGCTTATAAGCACGTTGCATATTACCAACGTTTATCGAATCCGCAATGAAAACAAAACACAGTGTTTTACGCGTTAAAATCATTCCTTCATGCGTCTATTAGTAATCATTCCTGATATCATGCTATATTTATTCTTACTAACAAATCTACATTTTTTGGTAGACAGCTCTCGGGCACAGTTTGAATAGCTCTGAAATAATTTAGCTACATTAGTAAACACCTATGAAAGAGTCCCGCAGAAGGAAACAGATGATAGTATCCCAGTATAATATTACTCTTTAATACACAAATATTTATTTATATATTCTTTACTGTACATAAAAAAAAACTAAATTTAAATTTAGTATAATGGGAGGCCTTATTGCAGACGGCATTCTCTTCCAGGCACCGTTCGGATGGAGACAAGAGAAAGGAGACAAGAACTACAAATTCAGTGTCAATTGACTTTAATTAGCTGATGTTATGCTGAATTGCAAAAAATAAAAATAATGATGTTATTTGGTCGGTTAATTATAAATTAATGTTTGTCTTTAAAACTATATTATTCAGCGATTTTTCACATGAAATTTTAATAAAAATGTATGTTATATATCGTAAAAATAAAGACTTACGATATTTCTGTCATTGATAAAATCTATCGACTAGAATCTATATTCTATAAGACATAATATTTGTGTATTAAAAGCAATGTTTAATTAAATTTGAATATACATTTGTCTACTTTATTAGTACACATTCTGATACAATATTTTCCCACTATATTTTTAGAGTACTAAAGTAGAAATATATTTTCCCATCACCATACATCATGCATTCGTTACTACATGACATCGATATGTTTGATTGTCATTGGCTTAGTTCTTTTTACATTAAAATAAAATAAATATGGTGTTATTATAAACTGGTCAATGATTAGAAATTGACCGTTAAAAATAACAACATAGTGTTCAGTGACCTTTTAGTATATAGATATTTTTAGTATTAATTTTATTTAGATCTGTCTTACATTTATATCTTTATTTTTAAATTTATTTTTAATAGTTGTCATCACATAAAATAGACACAATAAAATTCCCCGTAATCAAAGCAAAAACCGTTCGACATCGTTCCTGGAGCAAAAGAGCCCAGAATACTGGAAGCATTTCCTATTTGGATGGCGATGGCTACCCTCTGCGTCAGGAACCACCCAGAGCGAGAGTCCCTACCTAGTTCTCTAAGGCGACGGCCAATGTCTTTAATGAAAACTTTGGCCTCAGATCCCCAACATCCAGTTACCTCGACAGCAAAAGGAACGAAAAAGTAATCCCTTAACCGTGGAGCTTATTTTGCTCGCTTTGACTCAGCACCTATTTCATATATTATTAATTTTATTTATTAAGTATTTAGATTGTCAGTTAATCTAACATAGAAACTATATTCAAATGTAATTGAATAATATAATACATAAAATCTTTCTAAAAAATGTATAATAGACATAGACACGAAGTGTATCTTTGCTAGGATTTGGCTTTATAATTAGATCGATATAGTCCCTTGATAGACGATTTTTTTTTTCAAAGAATTTTAATGTAATTTAATTTATTGACCACATTTGGACTAAACGAATTAAAGACAGGTTTTAAACCTTGAAAATAGATTATTCAGGTGACATACATATGAATTATCCTTTACTAGTAATAACTAATAAAGTCGAACTAAGCCAACGACACAGGTTACCAAGTTGTACAATATAGGAGTCTATTATAAATATATTTACATAATCGTATAAGTTACAGATGACAGTCTATTAACATATGACTTGAATGGCAACTAAGTTATCTATTAAGTATTAAAATTGTGGAGATCTTAAATGGCTGCGTGAAGATATCTGAAAATACTTGAAAAATCGAATATATTTGATACTAAAACTAAATATTTACATGACCAGAATAAAAAAGAGTATTGGTAAAGAAATCTCTTACATTATAATGACAGTATTGAATTTGATAATTTTGTCCACTTATTATAAAAATGATTTTTCTCAATTCTGGCATGTTACTTTCGTATCATTCACTTTTATGAGTTTCTTCATACAATCTCATGTAGAAGGTATATTAAAAATTAGGTGCTATTTCATCCACACATTCACCACTTCAACTCCTGTCAGGGCTGTTGCCTGACTGACCATTAACTGTGGCCCTCAGACAAATTAACACCAAGCGTCGAAGCTTGGCAAGTTTTTTACCGTATTAAAATACATTTAAATTAATTAAATCATGTCTTATTGTAGATTTTGCAGGGCATCTATACTAAGGAAAAATTTAATCGACATTAAAAGTCTCTGAGTGCGGTCGTTAAAGACATTACCGTATCAGCTCATATACGTTTCACTGCAGGGCACAAGCCTCCTTTACAATCCAGAATACGATTGCGAGTGGTTAAGTTAAATACGTCAACTTGCATTTAAAACCACAATAAAACGAAAATATCGAATTATAGAACATGTTTTTCTTGAAATTTAAAATCTTTCACTCTTCTTTCTATCAATAAAAATAGTTTAATATTATGTATGCAGTCTACGTAAGTTCAAGATGGAAGTAGTTTAATATTATTCATACATTCTTCGCTAGTCGATAATGGTCGGTGCAACTGACCTGCAGCTGAATATCCCCTCAGCCTGCAGGCCGATGGCCTCGACGTCAGCGCGCGCGAGCGAGTCTGCTCCGCGCTCGGCCGCCTGCTCGCCCGCCTGCTCGAACTCCTTCTTGAAGATGGATAGCAGACAGCTGATGCGGTAGTCCAGCCGGACATCCAGGATGAACTGCACAGTGGATTTTAAAAGTAAAATTTTGATAAGTCATTATTTGTTTTGAGGAATATTTTTGGCCATCGAGTTCATTGTTTAAATTTTATTTATGTGTGATGTACAACCGAGCGAATCGAAAAGGCAGCGCCATCTTTTGGATATATCTGACAGATAAACCGTGGTAGATTTTATTTGTCAGACAATGTTTTCTAAATGCATTTCTTGTAGAATAAGTTTCAGATAACACGTTAGTCCACCACATACGCCCACAATGAAGTAAGTACAAGCCTGGTTAAAATCGAGAGTTCGATTGAGGGTCTACTGGGGGTTAAATGACTTTGCCTTCGATCAAATATACACTAGATACAACATGAGCGCTTAGAAAATGGCACCAAAAAAGAGTGCTTTAAGCACTCTTTCGCCTTCAGTCACGCACCGACCGTTGTTTCTAAAACGTCGTTTAACTTTAGACATTATTGTGCGAAAAGCTACTTTAAGCTCCAGGAATAAGGTGGAATTTGTGTTAATATATTTGGAATATGTGATCTTTTTGGTTTACTTTTCTTGATGTCATGCATCGGTGCCACTTTTTAACAGAACTTTTACAGGGAACTATGTATCTAGTGTATATTTGATCGAAGGACTTTGCATATAAGTAGTGTTGCCTGACCTGCAGTATCTCGATGATCTTGAGCTTGGTGTCCATGACGAGCGGGTGCTCGCGCGCCAGCACCAGCGCCGACGCGCTGCGCTGCAGCCCCGCGCCCGCGCCGCCGCCGCCCGCCTGCTGCACACAGCAAGGGAGGATTCTCACCACGCGGTTAGTACCTGCGGCCGCCGCGGCTGCGCGGTTACACATTTTACGAAGCGATTTATGCCCGCACCGTTTGTCATATATATCTGCATTCTGTGGGCCCGCAACCGCGGCGGCCGCGGGCGCAAACCGCGTCGTAAGAATCCTCTTTAAAACAACAACCTGACGATTATTGTTATATAATCCAAATTGTATTGAGCGATCATTTCGATTGAGACATGTCAATAATAACATTACCTGCATCATTATAATTCCTGTATTATAGAACTGATAGCGAAAAATATATTTACGTCATACAATTAATATTTATTCTCTGAATAACGTCTTACACTACGTCAGATTAAAAATTAAATGAAGTATGAAACTCACATTCCTAGCGACAGAGCCAAGTGTTATGGAAGTCATAACAGCGCCCATGTCGCCTATGCTCCGAAGCACTCCTCCTTCGGCTGAAATCAAATTCAATTTATAAAAAAATATTGTATTGTACCTATGTTCGTAGTCATTTAGAATATGCATCATCTATTTGGAATCCACGATATTCAAAATATATAGATCGTATTGAAAATATTCAAAAACGGTTTATCCGTTACCTTTGTTTTCATCAAAAAATTATATATAATCCTAATGATTATCTTAAGATCTGCAATCAATTCCATTTTCTTCCGCTTGTAAATCGCAGAGAAATAACTGATTTTATATTTTTACTAAGGATAATCAAAGGAGATATTGATTCTCCAGAGCTCCTGTCTAAAATAATGTTTAGTGTGCCATGTCGACCACTCCGTTTTAACCAAATTTTATTTGTACCTCATTCAACAACTAACTATAGGAAAAATAGCTTCATTGTGCGAGCGAGTAATAATTTTAACAGGCTTTGCAAGCAGCACGATATAGACCCATTTATGACCACTGTGGCTTCGGCGAGGAGATGTTTGAGTCTTGATTTTTTTTCAAACAAGATGTTGAGTGTGTAATTTAATGGTTACGTTAGAAATAGTATTTTTTTCTATAATTTTTATTTGTTCTCTCTTTTTACGTGTTCACATTTTCGTTTTTACATTACTTCTATAAGCGAAGACTTGTTATTGGCTTTCTGTTACTTTTACTTAATAACTATTCAATTGTATTTAGCTGTAAGTCTTCCATGTATTAAATATAAATAAATAATACTGTCTATATTTATTGGAACTTAAATCGTATAAAAACTAGATACCGACAAATTGAGCACTTTATTTGAAGTCGGTTAAGAAAGGATCTCATGTGATATGGCTCACATCCATGGTGTATGATACAAGAGGAGGATATCAAAAGTAGGTATTAAGTATTAAATTTTCGACACCAATTACTATAACATGATATTTCACAAGCGGCAAACAGCCAGTCTTGTACATAGGCAATACAAATAGTATAAAACGTCTCTTAATACATCATCTACTTTCATTCGATAAAAACTTACGTTTCTTAATCTCCTTCTCCTGAGCTGCTTGCGTCCAAACCATAGACTCATTAATAATCTCTTTATATAATCTGCATGTAAAAAGGTAATGTAGTCTTACATTCGACTTCCCCGGACAGCGCGTTGGTTTCGTTGAGCAGATCCATGGCGGTGACGCAGTCCAAGATGCTCAGTAGCGTCTTGGTCAGACGCAACAAGTCGCTGAAACTGTACACAAACAAATCACACAAGTTGGTTATGCATACTCCAATGGATATTATGAAAATAATGTGAATCAAGGGGCATAAGTAAGACTATGTACGGATTACTCAGCGTCCCAGATGTATAACCTTTGTACCGTTTTTTTTTAATTCTATGGTCCAATATTGACGTTAAATGTCCCACAGGCAAATGGGTACATTTCGCAGAGTATAATGGGTTATCTATTCGCATCAAGTTATTTTATAAATGCTATACTGCACGGCATGAGCCCCTAAAATCTAAATCCTATTTGAAATTAAATTTTTAGTTATACAGATTGATATGTCTATGGTATATATGTTGACAAAAAGCATACTAATTTATTGATATGCCAAGAAAATAATTTCATAAATATCTCACCTATAAAACCCGAAGTATATAAGCTCCCTAGCCAGCTTGACAACCTCGAAGGTGAGCTTGTTCTGGTCGTGGTCGCTGAAGTACCAGGTCCTGGTGACCACGTTGCACAGATAGTCCTCCACGAAGCGTATCGTCGATGCGAACTGCTCTTTAACCTTCTCGCGGTTCGCGTCCGGACCGCCTTTTACGCACTGATAGCTGTAAGAAAATAGAAATTATTAGTTTACATAAGTTTTGACATACAGGATTATTTTATAACTCCTCCTTGAATTTTGAAAGAATGGGTAATGGTTCTTATATATCGTCGCTTATATTAACACCGCGAATGTGCATGTTTTCCGTTATTGACTTACTGATGTAATTAGATAGATAGAAAAATCCCGCGTAAATTTTTTGCACCAATCGCGTTCGATACTTGCCAATCACGAGCTAGAATTCAAAATTTGTAGAATATCTATCTGCTTTTTATTTATTTTCAATTATTAATAATTAAGTTTTTTGCTTCTCCTGTAAAGTTAAGAAAATGCATATTCGCGCTGTTGTAATATAAGCGACGATATGTAAAAAAATATATACTATTACCTACTATTTATCTACCTCTTTATGTATCTATGTGTATTCAGGGTGCAGGGTTGAAAATCAAGGCAAAATATGTGCCTTTGCTAACTAAAACATCATTGACACGGACGTGACAACCCGCCGTCATACACGTCAACAAACTGCTATTAAAAAAAATCACACACAACAGTATTCACACTACATCTTATCTACGTGCCATTAGTTTAATAATACAGTTTTACACAGTGGTACAATTTTGATGGTATGACGGTATGACGGCGTGTAATGACGGTATGACGGGTATGACGGCGTGTAATGACGGTATGACGGTGTGGCATGACGGTGCGGTATACTGACTCGTGCACGTGTATGCGGTCGCACACGTCGGTCCAGAGGCGCGCGTACTTGACGGGCGTGACGGGCTCCTGCGGGTCGCGGTCGGCGTGCAGGTGCAGCATCAGCCGGCAGAACGACGCGCGCACCTCGTACGATAGCGACGCGTTTGACATGCACCTGGCGATGATATACAACACATGAACAAATATTACAAGAATAAATAAATAACACCACACATACATAGTCCCGACCCTAAACTAAGATCGAGACTTTTGTCGTGGGTATAAGGAACTACGAGAGACTTTTCGGTCTCATAAACACCCAGACCCATTTCTCTCGGTACGAGGATCAAACCCGCGGCCTTTCATCCTTTGATTGAAGACAAATCAGTCAAATAAATGGTAAAACTGAAACTTAATTAGTGTGCAACTCTTTGAAGTTTTCATCATTGACCCGACCATCTTGTATTTTTTATAGACGTTGTCAGGGGTAAAGAATAGGACATAGAGTACTTTTCATAGAGAAAGTAACCCCGAGTTTATCGAACTAATAAATTACTAAATAATCGCTAAATGGTGGCATCGCGATCTTTAATACCTTGAACGCAAAATTATTTCTAAAAAAATAATTTTCGTCTAGTATTCTTAAGAACAGGCGAAACCATAAACAAAATCTATTCAATAATATCCATACACTATATAGTTAAAAATCAGCACTAACAACAATATAAGATCGATGTGCAGCTGCGGCGACAGGCTGTTGAGCGCGAGGTACTGTCGGTTGAGGCACATGTTGCTGAACAGGTCGAGCTGGTGGCGGTAGTAGTCCAGGATGGCGGCCGCCTCGCTGCTGGGCTCCAGCCGGGCCTCCGCCGCCAGGTCGGACAGGTAGCATTTGTTCTGGAATATATTATTGGAGGTTTATAATGATTTTGGGAATTAGATATTGATTTAAACTTGTTTTGATAATATGAATAATATAATTAAAAGAACACCTTTAAGTCACGAATTTTATGAATCAAACACTTTCGAATGTTTCTTTAAAACGAATTCCCATTTAAACAGTTTTTTGAGTAGTTTCTCCACATACAATTTACTACAAGATAACGTCACAACATGATTTTGCAACATCTATTTCTAAATTGATAGCATTAGTTTAATATAGCCTCACACTCGAAATTAAATTGAGTGAACAATCTGACAATTATTTTTTTTTTCATTTTAATTTTCATTTCATTCACTACTCACTTTCTTGTTGTTCCACAGCAACATGACCTTCTGTTCTATCGAATGTTTATTCGTGTCTTCGCTTCCGGAGGACTTTCCTTTCTCTTCGTATTTTATCGATACTAATCTGCAAGGATTATTTAAAAAAAAAAAAAAATAAATATAAATAAATAAATAAATATAAATAACACCCAACAGTCACATACATAGTCCTGACCCCACATTAAGATCGAGTCTTGTGTCGTGGGTATCAGGAACTACGAGAGACTTTTCGGTCTCACAAACACCCAGACCCGGAAGAAATATTTGTGGGCCGCACAAACATTTCTCTCGGTGCGGGGATCGAACCCGCGACCTCTCGTTTCACAGGCGGCGTCTAACCAACTGCGCCACGGAGGCTGTCTAATATCTAATATAACTTAACATACACGGAATTAGTTCCAAATCCAAAGTAAGTTATGGGTTTTATTTGATAATAATTTAATTCCTTCAAGGATTCGGTGTTGGGTACTGATTGATCGTAAATTTATCATAATTTTAGAATCGATTACAAAAGTCACAAGACTCAATAGAAATTGTATTGACTTTTAGACAAGATTTAAGAGCGTTTATACCTTCCGCGCGCTTTTTGGCTTAAAAACAGGACTTTTCAAACGAGTTAATATCCACCAATAAACAATTTAAAGGAAATATAACTAATACTAATTTTAGAAAATGTTGTCATCTAGGGATTTTGGTGGAGAACATTATATATTGATAGATAATTTGTGAATACTATAAGGATTACTGAACCCAGGTTTCGATATTTAGGCCTCGAATGGCAATTTAGAAGCTTAAGATATCCGAAATCACTAAATATAAGATGTAAATAAAAATAGTGTTAGACTAATAGGACCCTTATGGAGGGATTTTGCTAAGAAAAATAATCTTTTTGTGTTTAGTTCCTGAAAAATAAAAATTTAAACAATGCAAAATTATTCAGAAACTCCCGTCAAGAACATATTTTTTTTCACCAACTTATCGTACATATTTTTTTATAGCAATTACATATTATAATAGAAGAACATCTTATCAATAAATTAACATTTTTATATTACAGCCAAATTAGTTTTCATGTTTTCTACAAATATTTTAAAAACCACTATAAAACACGCTGTCCGACCTGCAACAAATCAGACCGCCGCAAGGCCTTCTAGAGGGAGGACGTATCGCTCGTCGCTCCGGCCTGGCTGCAGTTGATCGTTGTCGTGCGTAGTAAAAATAGCCACGCGTGTACTGCGAATGCCACACCTTAGTACTTTGGTAGTAAAATATTTTATTTTTATTACCTACAATGATTTTGTTGTTAGTATAAATTATGTTTCAGATAATATAATGAGAAATAAAACTAAGTCATTTCTAAGCATTGACGTAAAATATATGGACGGGGCGGAGAGCGGGAAAAGTGTTGTCACGAAACTGGTGTTGTAACACCAGTGCAGCGGTTGTGACGTCACAGGGCACCGATTTGTAAGTCGTTGACAAATGCCTAATTTATCGTGCGTGGGTGCAATAAAGATGACCGAAAATTAACAAAAAAAAAGATAATATTTCTTACCACCGCTAAGTAAAAGTTATATTACTTTAAGTAAATATAACATTTATTTTAGCATTATTGAAAAACGATTTCATGGCCGCCATTGTCATAAAAATCTGACAGATGGCGCGATTTTCACAGGCATCTTTTTGACGTACCCAATGTACTGAAGGGCCTATCCTTAGTTTTTAAATCAATGTTTCTAAGCAATAAAAGGAAACAACATATTGGAAAGTTGACTGGAACAATACTAATGTTATAGCGTGAAACTATAATTAAGTTTGTTGTTTTTTAGGCTGTTTGGAAAATATATAATTGTTTTTTTTAGGATGCGCTTATCTTCTATACATATAAATAAAATTGAAGTGTCTGTATGTAAATTTAAAATTTAAAAAATGTCCTACTACATATCGTTATATACACGATACATATGCCGGAAATTATATTAAAAAATTTTTGTCCGTCTGTTTGTTCGGGCTAATCTCTGAAATGGCTGGACCGATTTTGACGGGACTTTTATTGTCAGGTAGCTGATATAATAAGGAGTAACTTAGGCTACATTTATGTTAGAAAAATTCTTTATTTTAGAAAAATAAAGTAAGCAATGTCCAGTACCGCGCGCAGCTCACGCGCATGCTACCACTGGGCCCTCACGTCGGGCGCCCCCCACCACTTCTCCCACCAACAAATCAATATCACAATTACAAAATATTGTATATAAAGAAATTTAACAATAAATGATAATTAAAATTTCATCTTGGGACTGAATGAGACGGGACATAAACCGGATATAACGGGACGGGAAATATAGACGACGGTGCGCGGGAAAAATATAGTTAGTACGCGAAATAATATGTTGTTGCTAATTCAATACTGGACTTAAAAGCTATCCGCACCCGGGCGAAGCCGGGTCTGACCGCTAGTACACCTATAAAACCGACACGTGGAACATAGCTATTATCCTAAAGAAAATTTAACAGAGACATGCATCAAATCGATATTAAAGCTATAGTTTCTCAATAATACGTCCTGCATTTGTGCCCTGTATATTTTAATTCACTAATGGACTATACTCATGATTCTGAACCTCCTCTTAAAATTTGAATACTCAGAACAAAATAACCTTGTTTAATAGCATCGTCATATCGATAATTAAAAAGTTGTTATATTTGTTCCTCTTCCCATTTAATAGAATAAAAAAAGCATACACAGTACTAGTGATTTGCGTTCCATTATCATGGCAACCATAGTTTCATAATGAGTTTAATAGTATTTTAGACTAACTTACTAAATTTTAGATTAGTATTAAATTTTAGTTTAGATTAGTATATTAATTTTAAAGAAATACAATTTATTATTGTTATTAGATATGCGTACTACGATATTTTAGATAGCAGCGCTGTATAGAAAAAAATGGTATTAGAATAATTATGACATCTTTTAACGTGGATTGAAAAGTATCGAAAACGACACAGCTCGTCACATAGCAACTGGGTTATACTTATGACATCGTTTCTTCTAGCATAGGTATTAGTAGATCATTGATTTAATACATTGCGACAAATGTAATTGCGAGGCTAAATTATGTTACGTACTGTAATTTGAAATTCAATATGTTTCGTAGTTGTAAGGGGTTGTATGGTCCCTAACTCTATTCCTGTGTTCGAACGAGTGCGTGTCGGTTCGAACACGAAATCATTGATAAAACGTCCACAGTGTCTACTGATTGAACACTGATTTGAATTCAACTTAACAATGTATTAATAACGATAATATGATTAGTACCTAAATTTGTATTGTCAATTACTCGTAAAGTAATATTTGTCTACTTATAATGTAAATAAAATATTTTTATTACATTATATTACCAATGTATAAATCATACGTTGCATTTCAATTAAATATTTGAAGCGCACGGATCAAAGTTGGTTGATCTGATTTTACAGCGAGCCGACGCGGCAGCTCTACGCACACAGCTTTGGTCGCCTATGTGTGCGTGAAATTAAACGAAGAAATGCCTATAGTTGACTTTGCGCGCAAGGTGTAAACGCTCTTAAAGGAAAAAATTCTAGTGTATCTTTAAAGATTTTCAACAATTATACCGATATTTTCTAAACTTGGGAAGATAGGTACTTCTATCGATATTCCAAAACTGAGAAAACACACCTAGTCTCTATAAGTATATCGGAGTTGTTGGCACAGAGCACACTCTTGCATATCAGCTCCTGCGTGACCGCGATGGCCTTCTTGTTGGAGATGCACAGGTCGCTCAGGTAGTCCAGGAAACGGGACTGCCACGTCTTCATGTTCTTGCGGACCAGACCTGTGTGCACAAAAAATATATTAAGTTATGGAGACAGTTATATAGGAGTTTGTGAATGGAGGTTGTAATTTCTTAATAGGTAATATAGGAGCTTTGGGGGTTAACTATTTTTAGCAGTGGATATTTTTGGTTTATTATGATAATGAAGAAAACCTAACCAACTGTAGTGGTACTGTACACAGTAGGATACACCTTATTGTAGTAATGAAAATAATATTAAAGTATTTAAATAATCCCAGTAAAATACAAGACAATGGGTAATATTTAATTATCTTAATGTATAACCTTAATAAATAGGATAGGCATTAATGCTACTAAAGTCAACCACAATTTACTAAACTTATTTCCGTCACAACATAAGACAACACAACATATTATATCACTTATCGAACAGCTTAGCTCGCACAAAATGCATTGTCCGATCTGCAAATCAAACCCAGGACGTCACGTTCTACAGCCTAGAGTTCCTGGTTGAAATACTAACCGACGAATGTTTCGATCTCGGACGCAGTGATGTGTTTCTCCAGTAGTTTTCTGTTGTTGTGCAGGAGCGCTGTGATGGTGTCCTCCGCCAGTATGTCATATCCTATTTGTTTTTGCATGAAACCGAAGTGTTTCGCTATGTATTCCTGCCAACAAAATACTTAGTTAGAGGATATAAATTATGTAAATTTTTCAATTGTTTTTGTATATTTTATAGGCATAACAATTAAGTAAAATAAACATGCTGGTAATGCAATGCAAATAGGAGTATTCATCGGCGAGAGACAATTGCTATTGCTGTCGACATTATTATGCCAGCACGCTCGAAAGAGCACATACAGATGTTGAATCACTTACTATCACAGAATTTTCACTATGACGTACGTTAGTAGCTTTTTAAGAGAGTACGAATATCTAAATACCAGAAAATTAAAAAAAATACCATAATAATGGTTAATAATACTTACTTGATTTTTCCTATAGTCCTGTTGGCTGAGCCTCAATATCCTGTAGCACAGTCGGAATATGTACTTGTAGGGCGCGTATCGAGAGTCATACAGCTCCTCGATCTTCAGGAACGCTTCCCCGTCCGCTGTCTCTTGGAATGGACCCTGGAAAGATCAGGACATTCATTAGTAAGCATTATAGAATAATTAGATAACCTTTGTGGCGTAATTGACGATAACATCGTTAATCGGTGCAAGATGCGTTCAAGCAAGTCTGATCAACGTACCAAAACTGTATTAATTGTATTTGTTTGCGTTTTAATCCAATTTTACATGCATACATGACATACAAACCTGTAAAAATATTTACTGCCTATTTAATATACATCTATTCTAGATTTGAAACGGCTACCTTTCAAACATTGAAAATCATCACAATAACATCATCGTCATCATCATCTTAGCCACAGGAAGTCCACTGCTGAACATAGGCCTCCCCCAAGGATTTCCATATCAACCTCTTGGAAGCGGCCTGCATCCATAAAATAACATATTACATAACATACAATGCTGGTTCCTACCTGTAATATCTTGAACAGCTGCCGCAGTATATACTGTTCGCGGAGCAGTTTCTGTCGATCCCGATGCGGATTCTCCACGACCAGGTCCAGAGCTTCCGACTTGTTGGGTTCGTTCTCGAAGCCCGCTATGAAGTACACTATGTCTTGCAGCAGACAGGTTAGAGCTCTGGAAAATAAAATTTTTATTAATATGTGGATAGTATGTCGGCAGGAGGAGTGATATAAGCGGTAACCAGAAGGTATTCGTTCTAGTTTACAATATTTATAATATAGAGGGAGCGCTGTCACACATTTGCGACTTCAAAAACGTAGATATTTTCTTGTTCGTAATGTTGATTGCGTTTCTATATTAGTTTTAAAACGAATTTGAATGGAATTAAATAGTCCTAAACTATTTATTTTCATTTTACTTGACCTACCACCAGTTGAGCTGTAGGTATCAACTCCTAACAATAATTTAGAAGAGTGGCAGGCGATTATAATCTTCACCAATCAGAACTCTTCCTGGACGTAATTGCCCTTACCATCGAGTTTATTGCAGCCACTTTACCAACAACTTTGACAAGAGAAAAAAAGCCTCAAGTAAAAAAAGCCTATCCTTAAACAATACAGTATTGAATAAATACTGACTTCCGTTCATTGATCTCGATGTTCCCGTGCTGCAGCTTGGTGGAGAGCGCCGACAGCACCTTGCACGCGTCGTTGGCGAAGTCCAGGTCGCGCACCTCGCTCGGGGACACCGAAATCAGCGCGAACGCCTCCTTATCCTCCTTTATCACTGAGCAACCCACCTGCACACACACATACCAATTATACAGGGTACATCCAGACTGCAACGAAAATGATGCAAGATGTTAGATTTTCTGACTACAGACACAATCAAAAATTTCGTTTGCCCGTTGGTAACGTACCAGACGCGAATGCCAACATGTTTACGACAGTCACAGGCTCAAATCATAAGGCACACCTCTGACTTTTCGGAGTAATTTCTATGCTAAACAAAATCCGCCAACCCGCACTAAGTTATCGTGATGGACTATATAACCTAATATAATAACAGCACTATTTGTTTTCTCTCCAGATGGAAAAACGAAAAATGTTTTTACAAAGCAATAAAAAAAATATTAAATTCTTAGACTTTAGACAGTATTGATGGCAAAAAAATATGGCGATAGCGATACGAAGTTCGTCGGATCAGCTAGGTACTAAATAAATGTCTTATTGCAAAGTAAATAGTAATTAAAGTTTACCTTAGACATGACGGGTTTCTCCTCATCCTTGTCGATGGGGATGGAGGTGGAATGCACCCAGGTGTGCGTGCATAGGTGCTGTAACCTAAAATAAAGACAAATTATTTTAATATTAAAAAAATATATCAATACTGAGCAGTCAAATAACTTTTATTTTCCCTAGTTTTTTGAAATGAATATTTTTCCCAGAATTATATATTAGCATCTTTGGATTTATGGACTCCAAATTCCTAAATAATTATTGCAAAGGCTAAATAAGACGATGGAAGTAAAACTGTTCTGTACAAATATATGCGCTATTTCACAAACTCTCAATATTTTCACAATAAAAGGTGTAGTTTTACATAACATACTATTACTTTTTTTCATTATAAATGGTTAGTAAGTAAATAAATAGATCTCTTCACGCTCAAACCGCTGGTGAAATTTAGCATGGAGCTTGTTGACACCCTTGATTAGCACATAGACTACTTTTTATCCCGACAAAATAATGTGTTCTGTGGGATGCGCAAGGAAATATTATTTGATATTCTTTCGAACTCAAATGAATAGGATGGGCAGTTTAAAGTACAGCAGTAACGTTAAGTTCAAATATGTTAATTAATTATCGTGTGAAATAGTAAAGTGGAACCGAAAAGAATCAAAAAGAAAATAAAATAAAGTATGCACCTGACGTAGCTGCTCTGCGGCACGGGCGCGTCGGAGTGCGTCATGGTGGTGGGGTCCAGCTCGAACAGCGTGGCGATCTCCGACGAGTGCGGCACCGACACCAGCTGGAACGAACGCTCGCCGCACTCGCCGGGCTCGCCGGGATCCTCGCTGCCGACACACAAATCGTTACATCAATAAAAAAATACACCCAACAGTCACATACATAGTCCAGCTAGTCTACTCTTGAAATTAATATCAATATCAATCCACGGCAATATCAGACCAATTGCGGAACCGATTTGTACAACATCGCTACTCTGGAAACACAAATCCTAAGCCTTGCATTGACATTGTTATTGTCTCAGGATCGGAATGTGATAAGGGCGTTATACGTGAAGTTGGCCGCGCGAGGCTTATAATAGTGATGTCTGTCAGAGATAAAAAATCGGTAAAATGTTCATAATCCTTATTATTTGCTTTAAAATGTAACAATTAAACCTTGAATTAAACATTAAATAGATCGTTTATATTCCAAAAGATTATAAATACATATTTGTGTAATCTAATACGCATATATTATAAAATATTTATAACGCTTGGATCAAAAAGCTTTGTTTCCAGCCGAATAAAACAAACTACGACTGCTTTGAAGTTCGAGAGTCACACTTGTTTATACAATTCATGTCAAATTAAATAAACAATTCAGTCATCGCGTACAGTGGTACGGTGGAGTCTGCGCATGTTCATAATATGATAAAGTATGCTTAAATATGTTTTAATTACGCTTGTTGATTTGGAAGATCCATATTACAATAATTGATTAAGTGTGTGACTGAAAAAAAATCTATTGAAAAATATTATGAAGGTACACCTACGTATTATTAAAACAATACGTACATTACATTACATGACTGAAACGACTGTCTTAGGTCCGTAGTACAAAATAATTTGGTTTTAAAATCATCATAACTTATGATTCTATAAGGCAATTCGATCAATAATTCTTTCAATACATAATAATGTCCGAATGAATCTGTAATAATGATTGAATGCACAAAATGTAAGTACAATAACAAGGCGTTAAAACAGAGTTCCTGTGTGTTTGCCGTGTATCGTGCAATGGTATTAATTTCGTATGCTTAAAAAAATAATCATCGTCTTTTCGGTACTAATAATAAGTCGTTCATTTTGTGAATCTTTTGGTTTTACGTCCTAAATTGATACAGTCATACTTATGCAATCACAAATAGACCATTTCATACACTTATTACTTAAAAAAGCCAAAGTCAATACCAAATAAGTTAACTTTTATCTATTGGAAATTATTAGATGAGAACACAATATGAAATACAATTTGAGCTGTCAAAATGGTTTCAAGAGTAGCGTTTGTATGCGAAACCGATTCCAACAACGAATCATTAGTAACTTTTAATACCGCTAGCGACGTGGCGCCACTGTCGCATTACAAGAGCACTCGGGAGTACGAAAACGAACAAAATTGTTGTAAAATTGGTTCTACATCGGACTTGTATTTCAAGAGTAGACCCACTGACCCTACACTACCATCGAGTTTTGTGTCGTCGGTATCAGGAACTACGAGAGACTTTTCGGTTTCACAAACACCCATACCCGAAACCTGTGTTTCACACAAATATTTGTTTGTTTGTGTTGTATACTCACGGCGGCCTAGTAGCTTCAGCAGCTAGATAGTGTCCGGTGGCGAGATGTTTGAATCTGAATATGGAGTTCCAGTGGCCGGCGCCGCCGCGGCACGGGTCGTGTTGTACCACCTGCAACATAACATGCATTACAAATACTTATTTATATCAACATATCAATACTTACTATACACATCATTTTCTTTGATTTTTTTTTATGGTTGTAGCTTCAATTAAGTAAATGGTAAGTGCAATGAAATTAAAAAATAATATGAATCCAGGAAACGGGTGCCAAAAACTGTTTGGTTCGGTAAGTTCGTATGCAGCAGGCCCAATCAATAGTCGATTAAGCCTTTTTCCGCCCCTTTTTAAGAGGCCAGCAACTTATCCTTAGATATATATAAATTAATAGATGGCAATAATAAATTTCCACCAGGTAAGCCGTTCGCTCGTTTGCTGGATTTTTGCAATAAAAAATATATCGCTCATCCAATAGAACATCAACGTAGTTACAAAAATGTTTGTTATTTTTGACAACTTTTTTAAAAATTCTTGATTTTGCACACCAAGTTATTATGACTTATGGTTATGGTTCATTATGAGACAATCCAATCCGCACGAATCCCATCAACATTTTACAACAGGAATCGAACCTCGATCTCCCACAGCGCCTTGCTGCTGGTGGCTGCGGTGGCACTAGACCTGCCCGTGGTCCTGAGGAACACGTGCTGCCGCTTCTGGTACTCATCCATGGTGAGGAACTTCTCCTGCTCAGCATGGAACAGCCGCACCACATCACCACCCTTCAGGATCTCCTCCTGATTCTCCTTGTGCTCCAGGAATAAGGTCACCTTCCATGATGTTGATGAGTTTACCACGTTGACCTGAGAGAGGAACAAAATGTATCATTATCAATCGGCGCGTCGGTCAAACGAAGTCTAATGCTGAATATAAACCTTGCCCATGGATTTTAATAGAGTATTGATGCACCTATTTTTCCATGACTAAATAAAATAAAGTATGTAATTAACAAGTTCAAACATTTTGTCAAAAACTGTACAAACCAAAGTTGTATATTCAATCTATATCTACCACAATGTTTATGTGAAGACTCACCTCCATGCATCCAGCATTGTCGGGCAATTCATGATTGGAGGAAACGTGCAAAACTTGCTGACCGGCGTTGACAGGATTCATTATAACCTTGTCACCAACCACCACGTTGTCGCCTGGAACAGACAACACATAACTATATCAGAAAGGGTACAAAACTTTGATCATCATTAGTAACAAAATTCTACAACTCAAGAAAGTTCGCAAAAAAGTACACGTTGTTTAAGGCCTAGGCGATAGGCCCCGAATACCATCTCGACCTGTCCCGTACCAAACAAGTGTTGAATTAGTGGATTCTTCTTTGACAACTCCATATCAACGGTGAATTACCAATACCTCCTAATTGCAATTTTTTCAGAAATAAACTTTTTCATATGCCAATGTTTTAGTAAAATCTCCTAAGTGTATTTAATTCAATTTAAATAAATTAATTTAATTTAAATAAATTAAATTTAGTTCATTATTACTATTCCCCATTAATAAATATACTAACTACTTTTTAGATTAACAAACAATTAAACGCTTTTTTCAGTTTGTGTAAATTTATGACTTTGTCAGTTAGGTGTTATTGGCACTTCGCCGTCGATATATCAAGTTTTACTACACTAAAAAGACAGTCGATAAAGAATGACAATAAAAGTAAGAAAATCTTAAAATACGTACCAGTCGACCGGAGTTTATAAAAAGGCATAACATAAAACCAGGAGCCTTCATTTCCATTAGCGTCTAGATGCACCCGCATCGCGTTCTTCTCCAGCAATGCGGGCAACCTTTTGTTGACCTGAAAAAGTCATTGCAAGATTATTATTACTTATTAAGGTTATCCCTACTGGGTCCAGGGATTACTGGTGGTAGGTCTCTCACATGTGAATGTGCGTCTGGATAAGTACCAACGCAATATCCATTTCACTGTAGTGTTCCTGTCTGAAAGACATTGTAACCAGAGTAACTATTGGACATATTAAGACTTAACATCGGCATGTTCGTCTCGCCATCTTAACTTTACTGCCGTGTTTCATTCTGTGAGTTTACCGAAATTCAAATGTATCCTTTAATCTCCCGTCTCTTTTCTCCTACATAAAAGTAATCCATAAACACGAGTAAGATACTCACAGTAAGGTACTTATTGGACTTGACGTGCAGCAGTTGTACGACGCTTCCGTACTGCACGACCGTGCCCAACAGCTTTTTGTTTTCCAACTCATTCTGCTTCTTCTCTATCTCAGCGGCATGCTGCAATCAACAAACATACATTAAAAGATATTTACTCTCATATTACAACGAAAGGGGAGGGCAACAGTATGGGCTGAAATGTCAGCGACACTGCAATACCCCTTTGGGCCTAGAAGATTTCAAGGCGAGTTATCAACTTTCCCTTTATACAAAAGGGGGTAAGGTTACCATCCACATTTTAAAGTGAAGTATCGTTTTTGTTGTCACGTTTCGTTCATCGAGTAAAATAGTAAAACAATGTCCCGCGAATGATTGGGTGCGTATTATTAATACACGCCTAAATTACGCTTATACCAAGGCCGTACACAAAGTTGCCAATTAAACCCTGCAATTGTTTTGTTTTAATTAAAAATATATTTGGGAGCTTTTAGACAAAAGAGTCTACGCCAGTCCCATCATAGCCTAATATTACATTGGGATAATTTAACTAGACCTTAATTGCAAAGTTAGCCGAGTCAGAAATAGCTTTCGACACAACCCTGCTCAATCAAAATAATCAAAAAAAGTATTTAAAAAAAACAAAATAAAAAAAGTTCAATCAGTTTATTTCCAAGAGAATAACAGGGATTTTAACCAGACATTTAAACTAAAATAAAATATTTTTTACTACACTGTCAGCAAATTAATTTAAAAAATATCAAATTAATTATTTACTATGTGAAACGAAGTTGTTTATAACCCCAAACGGTCGTTAAAAACCGTGCGCACATTTGTTATCGTGAAAATATTGTCTGCACGAACATACCTTATGTCTTTAGTGATAAAAGCTATTCTCCTTTGTAGTTTTATTATACCAAATTAATTGTAATGAGTCTCCAAGACATTAATGCGTCGCCATGTCTTGTTATTTGGGACACCGCAGTATAGTGTTGAAATATTGATTCATAGACGTCGAAATGTAAGTCTTTGAATACTAACACATTTCTGGAGATTTTTTACTCGGAAATTTGAAAGGGCACCTCTTTGAAGCCACTCGTGAAGATACTAATAATTAAGTATAACCATAAGTATAAACCAAATAAGTATATAAGCATTAACCAAATTGCGTTACAATTTCTTAAAAATAATTAAACAACATTATTTCTAAACAAATATTATGCCTGGGACTCCCAAACTAGGCAGAACCTGTCTTCTTGGGAAACTATGTAGTCAGTGTAAAAACCTAGTTGTATTTTATAGAGGCGAAACAATAATTAGTTATATGAACTCTTAGTTCGATTTTTTTTATTCAAAGCTATAAAAATCAAATTAATTTGCACTGATCTGATGTATGTTCATGGGCGGTAGTGATCACTTACCATCAGGTGACCTAATGGTTTCTTAGATTTACGCGAATGTTACACATTGAAATAAAACTATTATTTACGGATTTTATCTCGGATTTGGTTTAATTTTTACATTTTCTGAGTTCCCGACGTTTCGATTACTTTACAGCTTTCGTGGTCACGGGGCGGACTGAGGTATTAGACGCCCGCTCTATGACTGTTACAATTCAACTTATTTTACAATTATTAATTTAAAAATTAATTTAAATAGCTAGTCTGTATTTAAAATTAAACCAAATCCGCGATAAAATCCGTAAATAATAGTTTTATTTCAATCAGGTGACCTATTTCCTCATTTGCCGAACCTATGCAATAAAAAAATCCTTTAAATAGCTTGAATGATGACAAAACGCATCGAAGACAGCCGGACAAACATATGTAACTTCATATGCATAAAATCTAAACTAACGTGGCCAAATATACCTAACAATCTGTGAGGCGCCATTCGGATTCTGCCATTGTTTACACACTTTACTAGTATTAATATTTGCGAAGAGCAATAATGGCAGACAAAACAAAAAGTTTAATTAATTAAAGAACGTAAAGGCAGTACGAGGATAGCTTATAATTAATATTTGAAATAAATAAGAAATCAATACGAGGAGCCAATGTGTTTGATAATTAAATACGCAATTTAGAGTTTAATAGTATTAGAAATATTTTCTTTTGGGACACTTCTCTTTCGAAGTCGAGTTAATAGATATTTCGTTGTTAATAAAACGAAGATACTTAGATATCGGTACGATTAGCAGATTCATCACACACGTACGTTACAAGAAAGCTCTTATTCTTCCATGCAGGCTCAATAAGTCCAGGTGGAAGAGAGAATATTTAAATAACACCCAACAATCACATACATAGTCCTGAACCCACTCTAAGATCAAGTCTTGTGTTAATGGTATCAGGAACTACGAGAGACTTTTTGGTCTTGCAAACATCCAGACCCGAAAGAAATATTTGAGGGCCGCACAAACATTTCTCTCGGTGCGTGGATCGAACCTGCGGCCTCTTGTTTCACAGGCGGCGTCTAATCGACGGCACCACATGTCAACATTTCCATTCTAGTGGCAGGCAGCAGTAAAGACAACATTTTCAAGCCATCTCCTCGGTTACTGACCTTATCCACGAAATAAAGACGTATGCTTCACGAAAATACCTTTACTAGAAACCTGACAAGCTTTTTTGTCCAAAAATACTTCGCTAGTTTCAATAAAATATCAGATAAATAAGATTTCACACCATATACCATTGTTTTCACTGTTAATGAAGAACTTTTATTTATCGTGAACAATAGTCATCAAGTACAGACGAAATGCAAAAACGTAGAGTGCTATTGTATTCTGAAGTGACTGACACTTTAAATCTAGTGTGCTCAATGCGGTTCAAAATCATATTAAACATTATTTTATAACTAAGGAGTCGGCTCGTTGGTCTAATTGTAGCGTATATGGGTTCGATTTCCATGTCGGGCACTGCACTTTGTGTATGTTTTTTTTTCTGCAAGCTCTGAAATGGAAAAGCCCGTAGCTGGTATTTGTACACAATACAGCGATAAACTCGCCTAATACCTACACCCTTATTACCTTACACCTTATCTATACCCTTCCCAAACCTTGGGAAGCAAAATAAATGCCGATGTGGCGATCCCCCACATAACACTCAAACACACACATCATTCGTATAATTCATTCGCTTCACAGTCACACACAACATTTTCATTTACAGAGAAACGTACACCCAACACACAAAACTAATATATATTTTTCAATGTGCGAAGAAATGCCGCCCTCATTGGTTCACCTCTGCCTACACATTTTTTTTATTGCAATGTATTGCGAGACGAGCATGTCGTTCGCCTGATGTTAAGCGATACGACCACTCATGAACAGTAGCAAAATCATCCAACACCTTGATTAACCAAGCTATGCTTGGCATTCCACTGCGCTCGCCATCCTGAGACATAAGATGTTAAGTCTCAATATGTCCAGTAGTTACCCTGGCTACAATGCCCTTCAATCCGAAACACAACAGTGCATTTACACAGCTGTTTGACGGGAGAAATAGACATTGCGGTTGTACCCACCCAGATGGCCTCTCACATATGAGAGACCTACCACCAGTAAAACATTCTGAAAAACGGGCACGAGTGTTAGTATTCTTAATATTCATATCTTAAAGACAACTTTGCTCAGAAAGAAGTCAAATAATAACACCAATAGACTTTTATAAAAACGCTCCAGGCATATTCAAAGTATTTTATGTTACGAAAGAAGTTTCACCTATTCCAAAGACTTTCAGTTACATCAGCTGTTTATCGGGAAACTTTGCGACGGGCGCCTGCTATGAATTTTAAAAGCGAGCAAGATAGCAATTTGCCGACGCGGAAAAGTTGCTGGATATTAAAAAAAGGTTATTGCAGGACTTGCTACACGGGTAGACGATCAAGAAACGAAAGCCTAGATTAAATCGTAGCCGAATGAGATATAGATATAGTCGTATTTTGCTTCAGATTACTTTTGGTTTATAAATTATAACGGTTCGATATTCTAAATGTATTAATACATAAAATTAATAATATGGCTTCCTCCTCTCTCCTAAATTGTTGCCGTGCCACAGGGTCCACATTGCACCTTTTATAAAATGTTAACATCTTTATAAAATGTGGGGTGCAATAAAGATATTGAGTATTGAGTATTGGTCAAATTAAAATCAGCCTACATTTTGAGGAACCTGCTCAAATCGTTTGTAATTTTTTACGTAATGAAATAAAACCATGTTCGCCTAGGACTTCTTTATTTATAGATCAATTTTGATGCTTCGTTCTATTTTAATTGCATTTATAATGGAATTTGGGCTTCGGAAAATATTTCAATGATCCTGTTTGTGTTCGGGTCTGTCTGTGTTTGTGGTATTAGTCTCTTGGAGTAAATTAACAGGACGCATGGCAATATACCGTGAGGTCGCGATTACATTACCTATTGGGTATACTCGTTTATTAGTCCCTTTGCCTTCATTAACAAGGGTTGGGGCTGCTTTTATCCTTTAATAAACGCGAAAACGACGTCTGATTATATTACTAGCGGCCCGTCACAGCTTCGCCTGGGTGCATATGTTTTTTGATTCCACTCCGCACCAGATACATATTATTTTTATTACAAAGTGGGACACCCTGTATATATATTATACGTATAAACTTTCCTCTTGAATCACTCGATCTATTAAAAATACCGCAATAAAATTCACTGTGTAGTTTTAAAGATCTAAGCATACATAGAGACAGACGGACGGGAAGCGACTTGGTTTTATACTATGCAGTGATTCAGTATGTCAGACAGACCGTATAAATCTCTGCGATGTAGCTAAACCAACGGTCACGAAACATACGCAAACGTCACAAAAAACCGCGCATCTCTGACGTCACATCACACAATACCAAATTAGACGGCGCATAATCGGCACGTTAAGACAACGACCCGTTTTATTAATAAACAGCCATAAATCTATTACTTGAAGCATTTTTGTAAATACCGATCGCGCGCACCTACGTACATTTTTTGTTGGGATTTTTGTCTTACAATTTCGGTGTGCATGTTGCAGTATTTTTTGTGGTAAGTTCTTTGACCTTTGAAATATTATTTTGCATAGATATTGAATTGATTTGTCATATACACTTATGATTGCCTAGACGAGTACAACTAGAATGACGAGAATGACTTGCAACATACAAGTCTGATTCAGATCTCACAGTAGACTCTCCTTTAACTTTAAAAGTTACGTTATTATTCATAGATATTCATTCTGTATCAGCCCATATACGTCCCACTGCAGGGCACGGGCCTACTCTACAACCGACAGTACGATTGAGAGTGGTTAGGCCATATAATCCACCACGCTGACCTAGTGCGGGTTGGATTAAGTAGATATTCATTACTAGGTTTTAATGTTAAGATAAAATTATGAGGATACTTACCTTGTGTTTCTACAATAGTTTCAGTCGAATGTATAGTTGGCGCTAAAATAGCACATGAACTAACAGCCTTAGCCGATCGTAAAAGTTTAACTTTAATATGTCGTTTTCATTAATACTTAATTATAAAGATTAGGATCAAGAGACAGTAGAGTTCAGATGCCCAGAGATACATATTATGTCTATATAACTTAGAGTAACGGAGACTGTCCCGCCCTCACACCCACCACTGCAACTCCTGTAAGCCAGGATCAACAATGGCTTAAACTAAACTAAACTTAAACTTATTAACTTAAACTTATAACACTTATTAAACTTAGTGGCTCAACTTAGAGTAATGCGTAGTCAAACGCTCAAAAGAAAAATACGACACATAACAATAATTCTTCTTCGCAATTTCAGCATCTTCTGCGATACCAGCAACATATCCATGATCCAAGCGTTGTGGATGGGCGGCAGTGATCACTTACCATCAGGTGCATTGTTTGCTCCTTCTCAGTACCTATGTAATAAAAAATCCTAGATAGTGTGTAGGAAATAAGATGCACTTACGTGTAACCTCTTCAGCAGGCCGGTATCTGCGTTGGAGTTTGCCGACTGTTTCGCTGTATTCCAGAATTGCTTTTGAGCGGAGTAACGGTTCATAGGACATATCTTAAATAGGCAATCTGAAAAATAAACAAAACAAATTCATTTATTAGGCTTTTTAGTATAATATAAAAACACGCCGTTACAGCTTTCAATAATATGTGAATTACAGTTAAATAAGGTATATGTTCCATATATTCTGCATATTGAAACTATTAAGTTTTATTGTATGGGACAGCTGATTTTTTTATCGCAATTTCAGTGTTGGTCCCATATTAAAAGTAGTTCATTATGATGAGTGTAGCATCCCCCTTTCAGCTTTATATACCCTTGTATATATAGGCTTTTCGTATGGCACGCCACTGAGGTCAATCTTCAGTCCATAGTCTCCAACCACTACCTGCTATCCCATGAATATCGTCGCTCCACCTGGTTGGGAGACAGGATATGGAAAGGAATCCCATGTCCAGCAGTGGACGCGGAAGGGCTGATGATGATAAAAGTTTTGTATCAGCCATCAGGCATATTTACAGACATTTATAAAAATAATTGTAAGCTGAAATGTCGGCAAGACATAGCTTGTGCAACACTTGTATTCTGTGCTACGCCTATGCTCACAAATATAAAATATTGTTTTATTAGGAACTACGATAAACTTTTCAAACTCACAAAATAATCAGAACCGAAACAAATACATGTAGTTCACACAAATATTTGTTTTGGGATCCAACCCGTGGCCTCTCGCTTCACAGCGTTTAACCGACTGCGGAGGCTGTCAAACAATATTGATTTGATTGGAATGTTATGTTATCTGCTTGATTTGTTTAGTCTTACTACTAGACTGAAGCTGATCTTGTTTAGACTAACAATCGTATTTAGTTTTACCTATAAGAAACTTGAATCTAAAAATGTAAAAAAATACATGGCGATACGTGGGTGTCATGTCTACACCTCTGCTACCCCTTATGGTAAAAATAAAAATCTATATCCGATACTATAAATGTAGGATTTGAATATTAAGATGAAAGTTGAGTAATAGACGAATGACTGATATGAAACGTGTTCTATGAAAGTGATGAATGGAAATACTAAAGAGGGAAAGACTTGGAGAATGAAAGATAAAGAGACTGCCCCGCCTTTACACCCACCACTGTAACTCCTGTAAGCCAGGATCAACAGTGGCATGCAATATAATGACACCGAGCATTGAAGCTCGGCGAGTCTCCATACATGAAAGATAAAGATGTGGAAGTATGGCAGGATGAAATAAGAGAGACCAGAATGGAAGGCGACGGAAAATGGTGGAAGACGTTTAAGGTGACGAATTAAGACGTTATTACAGAGACGCAAATAAAGAAGGACTATTTTCTATTCAAGATTACAAAGACGATTTTCGTTTTACTTGACCCAAGGCGGAACTATTCCTACATAAATATAGTAATGAAGTATGTACGTCGTGATGCGATAATCGGCTATTTAAATGAAAAAAATTAATCGCCAATTTCTTTTTTGTGTATAACCATCATTAATATTACATAAACACAATACAAACAATACCATTAGTCGTCTTCAAATCGCAAAGCGCAAAAAATGGCGTAGACTAATAGTTTTCACGAGCGAAATATAGGTTGATTTTATTGGCACCAGTTTTCGATTTAATACTGATTTATATGTGCATAAATTGTTTTTCAATAGAATTTTTCTTGGCTCCCCCGTGGCAGGTGAATCACTGGAGGCGGGAAATCTATTTGTGCTGTAGTTAAGAAGAGAGATATTCAAACTATTCTGAAAATGCTCACATATTTCTTTGCATTTTACATTTCGCAATTGAACTAGCTTGTTGTTCTTTTTCTTGTTAGGAAAGACAGTTTACAAAATTGTACACAAGATAAAATTATGCTAACAGTGGATAGATAAATCTTTATAGCCAGCGATTTCATTACGTAACTATTTAATTCTACTTTTATTAAAAACTCCGTTATTATACATAATTAATTATTATAAAAAACTTATTAAATTATTATAAATGACTGCCTCGGTGGCGTAGTTGTACTACGGTACGCTTACAAAGCTGAGGTCTCGGGTTCGAATCCCGGGTTGGGCAAAGTGATATTGGATTTTTCTATTCATTATCAGCCCAGAGTCAGGAATTTGTGCCCGATATGGCGATAGGCTCGCCACCTATCACATTGTGGGACGGAACATACAAGGCGAAATGTGGGTGCCTTGGCACCTCTGCCTACCCCTTCTGGGAAAAAGGCGTGAGTTTATGTATGTATGTATGTATTATAAAAAAATACGGCACTGCTGCAAGTTTCATCAAATATTACCACTGGCACTTTCAGTGCTGTTTAAGTAATTTGTACATTTTTTTCAAATCAAATAAAAATATGCAACAGCAGTTTCATTTTTACTGTTACATTCATATTGCAACAAACAAAAATATTTTATCAAAAATATTCGTACATACATAAACATACACTCCCGCCTTTTTCCCAGAGGGGTAGGCAGAGGTGATAGTAGCAACACAGGTAGCAACCAGTACACCCAGATCTGAGGTTTCGCCTTGTATGCTCCGTCCCACGATGAAATAGGAGCCTATCGCCATACCGGGCACAAATTCCTAACTCCGAACCGATAATGAATAGAAAATTCCACTATCTTCGCCCGACCCGGGTTTCGAACCTGCAACCTTAGGTTTGTAATCATACCGTAATACAACTACGCCACCGAGGCAGTCGAAGTTCGAAAACATAAAGACATCAAATAGCGGAATCCTTTAGGAAACCGACATACACAAGAAAATCGAGGCATTTGTGATACATTTCAAAGTAACATGTTACGTACAAAGCTGGCAGATTTCACCGAATAACCCGGGAACAAGCGAAGCAATATCCATCCGCGGTACAAGGTTCAGCGCTTTTTGACATCTCGTCAAAGGGAATAGTGAATGGCCTTTGCCGTTTTTAATATCGAATAACTGGTAATATTGTAGAGGGTTTATTGTTATTTTGTTTTGAGAATGGTAGAACTTTGCTATATGTCGTTGAAATAACTCCCCAGTCGCCACTTTTCTCTGGATTTAGAATATATTTAAAAAAATATATAAACTCACCACGGAACTTTTTGGGTGGAACAATCAGGTCACCGGCTCCAGGGCATACTACACATCTGTCGTCGACCAACCTGAAGGAGAAAACATCCATTAATACTATAATATTGTATCACATAGTGGTTGGTTATGCCCACAGTTTATCTTTTTCGACACCACAATACCTGCCGTATTCAACTTCAGGTAGGAATTATCCCGCCACGGTAATTCCTATCGACGAAAACCGACTGTGCCTGAACCCACATACAATTTACACCGACCAGCTAAACTCGACGGGTCGGCCAAGGACATTTGCCTTGAGCGACGGTGATCACTTACCATCAGATGAGCCGTATGCTCCTTTGCCCCGTATGATATAAAACATGTACCTACATTATTCAAAGAATTATCAATTCATGTAATTGATACCTCTTATTATGATTACACCGAAAATAAAAGTAATACACCATTGGACTCACCCTAAAGTACTGAGAAAACCTGAAACAGTCCCCTCCGCATACAGGGAGACGATGTCCCCCTGGTGCAAGAAGCTGTCTCCCATCCTCGCGCCGTCTCCGCACCCCCACCATGCAACGACACCTGAAACAAAAACAATGTTAATATAAGGCTTCAGAAAACAGGAGCAACTCTTGATTTGCGGGCCAGAACCAGAAACAGTTTACGACTTTAGATCAAGGATTTTTTACGTATTCTGACCTAGTAAAGACCGCAGAAGGTGTATGAAGACCCTGGGGAGATTTGGGGAGAATATAATAATTATGAGGACTTTAGGACACTGTATTCTTTGGTTATAGGAGTCATCTAAAACATGAATGGTCGTTATTCAAAATCAGAATAGCCGCAGTATAGAAAAAGTAGCGGTAAATCACAAAGGAAAAATACAGTACGATAAATTGCTTACTCATAACAAAACAGTATATAAACACTTCAGGTACCAAATAAAAAAATACACACTGACACAAAAAATACAACCCCCAGTAATAGACAAGATCGTAGTGTGTCCGAAAAAATGCTCAACCGAAACGTATTCTATAAATAACTTAGCATACAATTCGTTGCCTAATTTCATTATTTGCTCGAGTATATTTTTACTCGTATGTTAATTCGATTTATATATTCCCACGCACTCGGTAGGTCTGTGATATGTCGATACAATACGTCAATCGGGTCCGAAGTCTGCGAAGTGTAACAATGTTTTTTCTGCGTTTTCTTACTTACGTTGGAACCCAGCTCGAGCTGAGTTTATTTGAATCGAATTATTTATTTACATTCGTTACTCTTTGTGTTTTCTTTTTCCATTCTTAACCCTTTATAAGACCTTAACCATAAGGGAAATATATTTTAGTCTAAACCTTCTCGGCCGATGCCAATAATCAATCGAATAAATTAGATTGAAGTCAATCTGGATTGTTTTCTACTTTTCGATTTGTCATTTACCTTGTTGCCATAGTTTTTTCACTACTGAGATTGATTATTGGCAATATAGCATCAGAAAAAAGATTGAGCTGCCAATCTCAAATGGCAAATTTTGGATTGGGATTGTTTATTGGCAGCGGCTGTTAGTCTATTATTGACTATCTCCTCAATTTTTTTAATGCAATCCTTTCAAAAAGTCTAACATATGAAATTATTACATAAACCTAGCCATTTAATGGATTTTCATGACAATAGAAGAATCATGACAATCAAAAAATTGTATCTCCACTTATAAGCGAACAAATGTACAAACAGCCAGAGAAACTTCTTATTGAATAATACGTGAAGATAAAGACAGTTTGTTGGCAAATACCGTTGTATTTTTTATGTTTGATAGTTTAAGAAAAAATATTTACAATTGTAGCTCCGTGTTTGTACGATCTTTCTTCACTAATTTGCATGCGTCTTATTCGCGTCACAGAGGAATTTTATCCTTTATCACATCTTTATTATTCTATAATATATCAGTATCAGTATCAGCCCATATACGTCCCACTGCAGGGCACGGGCCTACTCTACATTCGACAGTACGATTGAGAGTGGTTAGGCCGTATAGTCCACCACGCTGGCCTAGTGCGGGTTGGCGCACCATAGAAATTCTTATAAATCGCTATGGTATGCAGGTTTCCTAACGATGTTTTCCTTCACCGTTTTAGTGCGTGGTGATTGACTATCAATATACACATGACTCCGAAAATTCAGAGGTGTGCCCTGGGATTTGAACCCGCGACCACCGTGAACATGTTGGCAGCCGTTTACCAACAGGCCACCACGCACTTTTATAATATACTATAATATATAAAAATATTTAAATGATAACCTTAATATGCACTGCTGCAGAGCATGGGCCTCTTTTAAGTTTTTCACAGAACCTGCACCTAAATCAACCACACTGGTCAAGGGCGGACATCTAGTAATTGCAGACAAGCTCATATGTTCTTTTTTATTTTTAAGGTAAGCAATAATTAACAGATATATGGGCTAATGTTATTTTAAATTACATTGCAATAACCTTGAGAAATTTCTTCAGGCTGCCTTACACAGTAAAAGCTTCTAAAGGTCATCTCCTGAACTACAGTTTCTACTTCAACTACTATGCTCTGCAACGCTTAATGTATGCAATTGCATTATAGCTGCACTAGTGGTCAGTAGATATTTATAAAAATGGTATCTGAGCTTCGCAGCGAGGGAAAATAGAGCCGGAGGTACTCAAAAAGACAGTTGCAATTGGAGTCGCAAGTATGCTTCAAAATTCCCGTAAAGCGCCGAACACAAAAAGGTAATAGTACCTACATACATACATAAACTTAGGCCTTTTTCCCAGAAGGGGTAGGCAGAGGTGCCAGGACACCCACATTTCGCCTTGTATGTTCCGTCCCCCGATGTGATAAGTGGCGAGCCAATCGCCATATCGCACGGTGGGTCGAAATGGCTTTTTTTGTGACATAGGATTTTTTTTCGGATTTTCCAATTTTTTTTCACGCCAACGTTTTGATATTATCATTTCTTACACTATTCATTCTTAGCATTTTTTTGCTTAACCCTATAATTTCGGCTAAAAAAAAAATTTTAGGTTTTTAATGTATGGAACGCACTATAAAAACCTAAATTTCTACGAAGTCCTGCTAGATCCTGTGTTGAAACCTTATTTTTCTGAATCTCGGTCTGTTCTACTTTGTTTATACCTTTCAAACGTCTGCATTGACTTGCAACTTTTCCAGATATAGGGATCAGAAAAATGGAAAAAATAGAACTATTTCTAATTTTAACTGACATTTTAAGTTAATTTAACCACAAGATAGTAAAACAAAAACATTGTGGATCTACAAATAATTATTTAAAAACGAAAACGATTGAAATTCATCAACATTTTATTGTCGTCCCATTATGCTTAGGTTCATAAAAGAAACTCAAATTTCTGTAGTAACTACAAAGGCCGATTGATCAGGAGAAATCGAGGCACCCCAGCCCTCTTTAGTCAAAAAAGTGAAAATCGTCCACGAATTTATGATGACAATGATTGACAGCAAAATAACTTCATACGTTTCTGAGACTTCAACAGCAGTTTGAGACATTTGCAAAGCAACATTAACAGAAATGAACAATTCGGAATCACAGACTGCGAGATAAGAATGAAGAAATTTACCAGTATGGATTTTCATAATTGTATGTGTGGATAAAAACCATGGAGTGCCTAATCCTCATTGCTTATCGTTTCGGGATTAAGAAATGGAACTGCATGGGTGACGATAGTGAGAAAATGAAGAGCAGAAATTCTGAAATTCAACAATCATTTAAAGAAGAATGTGGCTAACTAATTGATATAGTGAAACAAGGAGTAGGCACCACTAATAAGTTTCACTCTAAGTTTTTTTTTTAAATACATCTATAACAGCGCGTATCACTGGCATTAACGAGCAATTGACAGATAATTTTTATATCATTCTACAAACCATTGCATCTGGAGAGCTATTGCTAGATCCGCTCTATTCTGTACTGAAACCGCAGAACTATAAGTTGATTTATATCCGTGGTATTATATGCCGTCCAGAGTACATAAATTATTATAGCATGGGGCTAACATAATTGAACATTTTAGGACTATACCCATTGGGAAGCTTCTTCCGACAGAAGACAGAAGAAGCACAGAATAAAGACTTTCGAAAATACAGGGAAAATCATTCCCAAGTTAATAGGATATCTTTGAATTAGGACATCTTACATAATCTCCATTTGTTATCTGATCCAAAGATCACAAGTGTTAGATCACGCTTGACAAAAACATGTTATGGTTCTCTCAGTAAAAGCTAAAGAGCTTCTGAATTTGAAGAAATTCTTAAACCAGAAGACGAAGAATTTGTTAATGTAGAGAGTCTTTTAGAAGATCTACATAAGAGTAGTGATAGTGATCAGTAACCAGAAGACGAAGAATTTGTTAATGTAGAGAGTCTTTTAGAAGATCTACATGAGAGTAGTGATAGTGATCAGTAACTAGAAGACGAAGAATTTGTTAATGTAGAGAGTCTTTTAGAAGATCTACATAAGAGTAGTGATAGTAATCAGTAACCAGAAGACGAAGAATTTGTTAATGTAGAGAGTCTTTTAGAAGATCTACATAAGAGTAGTGATAGTGATCAGTAACCAGAAGACGAAGAATTTGTTAATGTAGAGTCTTTTAAAAGATCTACATAACAGTAGTGATAGTGATCAGTATATAAGTATTTAAGATTTATACTAGCCTTTCTAAATTAAATTAAATTTTTACCTTTTTTCCAAAATATGTTTTTTTTTTAATCTAGCACAGCCCATATACAAGTTTGCCTTGATATAAGTTAATTTATTACATTATTTTATTTTATTTGTGTCAAATTTAATGAAAATAATCGTAATAAATGATTGAAAAATATTGAATTTTATCATATCTTTCGAAACGCATAACTGAAAAAGTTGCAAGTCAATGCAGACGTTCGAAAGGTATTAACAAAGTAGAACAGACCGAGATTCAGAAAAATAAGGTTTCAACACAGGATCTAGCAGGACTTCGTAGAAATTTAGGTTTTTATAGTGCGTTCCATACATTAAAAACCTAAAATATTTTTTTTAGCCGAAATTATAGAGTTAAGCAAAAAAATGCTAAGAATGAATAGTGTAAGAAATAATAATATCAAAACGTTGGCGTGAAAAAAAATTGGAAAATCCGAAAAAAAAGTCGGTTTTACGGGCGAAGATTTTACGTGATAACGTCTTTTTCTCGGTAGAATATTTATTGATATGAATATAATTAAATTAATCACTCAACTATAATTAGATCATAGTTGAGTGGGAGAGAGACGCAAGGCATTCGGCGGGCCTCTCTCTCGTTCGGTGACTCATCGTAACGTTACCGGGCGTTACACTTTTTCATAAGTGACTCCCAGCCGCAACCTAATTTAAGACGTTGTCACGTCAAAATCCTATGTCACAAAAATAGCCGTTTCGACCCACCGTGTATCGGGCACAAATTCCTGACTCTATGCTGATAATGAATAGAAAAATCCAATATCACTTTGCCCAACCCGGGATTCGAACCCGAGACCTCAGCTTTGTAACCAGGTCATAGTATAAACTAGTAAACTTTTATCTACATTTCAATACTACCATGCTTGTCCCACGCGTACACTACAACTCTTACCGCAATGGACACATCAGATAAGCGATATTAGAACAACTGACAGTTCATTAAGTTTCGGCCTTGGGACGTGTACGCGATAAGGTAGGCGCACCAATTGAGGCTCGTAATCGCATGTAATTACTGAGGTTGTAAAAATATTACTAATTTTGCGAGTGCTTTCGGCACGATACAAGGATTCCGAAATATTGTAATATAATTCATATAAAACCAACTTTTTAATGAACTAAGTTGATTATTGGCTTGGAAGTTTTACAATAAAACTAGCCACTAATCAATGAATAATTCATTACTTTCTTTTTACTTCATGTCGGTGTGACGATTCATTTTCTGACAATTCCTTACATTTCGCCTGCCTATAGCATGTTGATTTTACGGCTATCCTCAAATATAAAGAAAGTTTGTGCACATCACAAAGTTATAAATTAGTTTGTAAAAATATGTATCAAACAAGCAAGAACATTACATTAATAAAGATACGGAGAAAATTAACATTTAATTTCATTAATACAGATCGTCAGTCCTCAAATGCAAATAATGAAATATTTGAGTATTGTGGTTTTTGGATCATGCTCAAAGAGATATTTCTCATGTTTAAAGTACATTATTCCATAAACGTCAGAACAAAAGATATTTTCATTTACAGCCGCTTTGATGTTAATAAGCGGCGTACTAACTCAGCTTCTGTTCGTCGGCGGGCAGTGATAATCATAAATAATAATAATTGGTATATAAGCTCGCACTTATATCGCAAATGAGGTAGGCTGAGTTAGGTTGAGTGAAGCAGCCATGACATTTGGCTGAGAATATTTTTATCCCACGAAGAGATAGGTGCCGAACCCACCACCGGGCGCCCTCAGCTGTAGTTGAAATTGCAATACATTTCAAATGAAAAAACTTACGACAAATGGAGGATTAGATTACCTACACCTTGTCCTCCATTTTTCGTAAGGTATGCGAACCAGGATGTCATCATTGACATTTTGATGCAACGACTAATCCAATGATCCGAGGAAAAAATATTTAATGAAAATGTTAATGATTTAATTGGTATTACAATAAAATGGTTTTATTTATAGTATATTTTACATGCCTCGTCCCGTGATTATGCGGTTTTGCGGTTAGATACTATAATGAATTTCACAAGCAGCTTACTGACTATCGAAATATTCACGTTATACATACATTTCCGAGCCAATTATTAAAATAAACATAGCTTCAATTTACCACTAGGTCGATAAATTTATAAAGCAAAATATTAATCGAAACAGTTACATTAAATTGCTGTGATCTTAAATCGACGTAAAGTTGAAGTTTAATGTTCTAAAGTTCCTGAACGTAGAGAACAAAAAAAAGTCAAAATTAAGTATACTGATTCACAACACTTTATTGATATCTACGTAGTAAAGTACGTATAAATATAACAGAAAGACCTTATAAGTAGATGAACAATTGGCGGTCTTATCGCTACGAGCGATCTCTTTCAGACAGCCATATCAACTTTAGAACCGGTCATGACTGAAGAAAAGTGGGTGTATATTTTGATAGAAAATAATAGCTGAACTTTCTTTCCAAAACAATGCGCCAGCCGACAGTCCATTTAAAATTACAGTGGTATCTAGCACTCGTGTTGAGTGCTCTCTGGGAGTGCCCAATTGTTGACTGAGACTTGTAGATAAATCTGCTTAGTTTCACTCGAATATACAGCTAACACAGTCATGAATATCGGGTCCTTCATTAATGGTATTAATTTAGTTGGGCATGGAAGTTTCTGTCGAGAATCTTGGTGAGTTATGTGGATACAAAATTGAGTTTTGAATAGATGGGTACTGTGGTATTCGGGATTATATGCTATGAATCTGTGTAGTAATTTCTAACTCCTTTAATTTGAAAGCAGCATTGACGAACTTTAGTAAACATGCATTAATGTTAAATGTTGAAACATTACATAAGTACCATATACATTTTAAAAGGCAATTGACGGAATATTTTTCTTCATTCTCGTAAACACAGCTAATCATTTCCCAAATTAGACATTTATTTAGTGCACTGTTTTAGGAATTCCGATATTTAGTAAGTGTAATTAACATCAACTACACAGCCTTTTTATATATTATAACATCAACAAACAACAAAATATAATTAGGTATCATAACATTAAGCACCATAACTCGGAATTTCCTATTCCACTACACATAGCATCCTTGCCACAGTAAAAGCCTACTTGAGTGCCCTTAAAAGAGGTCCGCTCTAAGTGGCATTTACCCTAAACATCGTAATATGCGTGTCCACGCGTTGTGGTCATACAAAATATTTTTTAAACGCGTCCTACAAAATTGAGGGCGACAAGTGAAAGTAGTTTTATAAATATAGCTTTTGAAGTGATCGTTAAATTAATCTGTGAATTTATTTTTGGAGAAACCAACGTATACGCTAAGAATATGCATTGATGTGATGTCATTCGATAATATGTACTTTTACCAGTCACACATAATCCTGACCGTATATAAACATAGATTTTTATACGTGAATATCAGAAAGTAAATGGGATAATATTTTGTCCACACAATACCAGACCTAAAATAATTTTGTAGGTCACAGAAACACTTATTCGTGAACCGAGGCTGCGATTAATTTAATTGCAATTTTAATGAATTGAGATTATTATTTTGCTTTATCATGACAGTAACAGCATTGCAGCTGAAGGTAAGTTTAATACTATGGAGATGTATAGATTAGTGATAAATTAATTATCTCACGCCTGCTAACTGAATATTTTTATTTCAGATCACATACTACATTAATGTTTTTAAAGAGCTCTTAGCTGTTTGATGAGTGAAAACCCCGGTAACCTGATTTCCCTGTGCCAACAATAAACATAAAAAAATCACTTCCAACAGGTATCAATGCAAATCCTCCCGGAAGTCTATTCAGCAATGAACTCCCTGTGGCTAAAGAGAGAGAGAGATATAGGGATAATATTTGACGTTAGCATCCAAGCTACCTGAGCCTACCGTATCGGTGGCACATAATTTATTGCCAAAGCAAATCAATTCTACCGCGATCCATCACACTGTCAGATACGCTTTTAGGGAGCATCACTTAAGTAATGGTGTTATCTGACATATTATGTATACTTGGATATACAGAAGGGTGGATCAACAAAATCAATTGAGAAAAAAGATTCAGATAAAAATAAATGCACTGAATAGGCACATACATAGTCCCCCACACTAAGATCGAGTCTTGTGTCGTAGGTATCAGGAACTACGAACAAATACCTGTGGTTCACACTAATAACACAAATATTTGTTTCGGTGCGGGAATCGAACCCGGCGCGTCACGATTCATAACCGGAGTCAACCAACAACGCGATGGAGGCTGTTACTCATACATTAGCTGATCAGTTATTACATTACATCGATATTGGTATCTCGGTCACGTCTCACAAACTAGGTCGGGAACTTGGCAGAACTTTGTAATCAAGTAGAAATATTTCACCGTTACAAACTTTTGCAGTTTCATAAATTTATGTTTATTTTTATTGAAGTATTTTCCTGTAGCGAAGTTGTAAAGCTAATTTACCAAAGTGGGTAGGTACTAATGTATCTTAATTACGTGATATAATTATTTTTGAAATCAAAAAATATGTACACACACATATATACAAAGCCAGCGTAGTGGACTACATGACCCTCTGAATCGTACTTTCGATTGTAGAGGAGGCCCGTGCCCTGCAGTGGGACGTATATGGGCAGATACAGATATGTACAAACAGAACTCGAAACTAAATCCTTCGTACACCCCGAATACGGGCCGCATCGACTAACGTACACAGGACATGGTAGCCGGAGTAACTACTGGAAATACTGAGACTTAACATCTTATGTCTCAGGATGGCGAGCGCAAAGGAATCCAAAGCATTGCTTTGTAATTCAAGGTTTTGTTACTGTTCATGAGCGGTCGAATCGCTTACCATCAGGCGAACGGCGTGCTTGCCTCGCCATGTCGTTTGCCGATGGAGTCATTACAATAAAAAAAAACATGCAGTTTGTCTGTTACGCTTTAACATTAGCCTCCCGCACCCCTCTTACATCGACTAATACAACTGACTAATCACTACACAACCGAAATTAATCGATACTACGACACCAAGGTCGCTGAAACACGAGCAAAGTAATTTCGGACTTACTTTCCTTCCTACGGTGATCGATTACGACATTAATTGAACCGAACTTTTCTAGGAAAAATCTCGCTTTTATCCTTTCAATGTTATTTCAAGGATGCTATAATATTAAGGGTAAGGGTGGGAAAAATTCAACTTGAGAAAGGCGACTAAATATTGTGTGGCAATGGTCATAACAAGAAATTATTAATAATTCTAGATTAAATACAATAAGTAAACACACCCACCAGTCACATACATAGTCCTGATCCCACGTTAAAATCTATTAAGTCTTTTCGATGTTACAAACACCCAGACACAAATAATTATGATTCACACAAATATTTGCCTCTGTGGGGGGATCGAACCCGCGGCCTCTCGTTTCCACCCGGCGTCTCACCAACAGCGCCACGGAGGCACTTAAGTTGTGTATCAGGGGTAAGAAGAAAAAAGTAATAATTTCTCAAGCATCGTGTCAATAAAACTCACCGCTCTCAACACATCAATCCATCTTCAGTAAAGTTCGACAAGCTTCATCAACAACTTGAGCATGTCGCACACGAAGTAGAACATGTGCAGTACCAATTTATACCACGCTCGCTTTAAGTCTATGAAGAAATAGCTCAACACCAACACAATTAAACATATGAAGCAATAGCATATTCTACGATTGACACTTATAACCATCTGAAAGCGACTGAGAATTTTCTTTCAAATTACACGTTCAAGATATATTGTCAGGCAATAATGATAAGTTGAAATGGAGAAAGAATAGCTTTTACGTAATTGCTGTTCGAAATTCAAATTGGCTGTTGGGAATACATGAATATGTTAACGTAGATGGATTGTCGTAAGCTAATATTTAGTCGATAAAGCGATATAAAAAACTTTTTGAGAATTTGGCAGAATTTGTAAGCTCATGTATTACGTAAGATAATAAGGCTTATTCAGTCTCAATAAAATAAATCATCTTTAAAAATCATACAGATTTATTAATCAGTAAAATACACAATATAAATTCGAATGTCAATATACATTTTGAGATAAAAGATCAAATCTATTGACATACCCATTAAGAGCAATCAAACGGATTGAATGACAAATTCGTCAATCAAATTGATGGCTCGACAAGCTTTTCGAGCGTTAATAACCTTTATGTACGCAAACAGTTACATATTCATAAAACACCTAGCATAATTTAGACAATCGAGGCAAATTCATGAATTCATTCACGAGGCAATAATACCGAGTGGATGGAACATTTACACAAATTTCCCAAATGGAGATTCAATCAATCCGAGCACAACTGACAATAAAACTTGAACATGAACTTATTACCACGGGGGATATTTATTTTTTTATATATTTCCGACGGCGAACGTCAAGCCGGCCATTAGGTGAGAAATATTATCTTAAACTAGCAAATTCCACACAAGCCCTGACAGAGATAAAAGCAATCGATATCGGAGAATGAGTGGGTGCGTGATGGGCAACCAGCCGTCACACCGAGGGACTTGGGCTATACATAGCAAGGCTCTGGAGCGTTATAACGTTTCCTTTTTTGCTTACTGACCCAGATTGGATTTTTATTGTTGAGCGAGAATGCATGTTCAGGGTTAGTTACATGTTACGCTTTTAGATCTTGCCTACTAACCAACAGTGGTCCTTCTTAATTGATTATCAGTTTGATGGTTTACGAGATTTTTCAGGTGGTTAAACTTGGTTTCGATATTACGTTACTATAATTTTTCTGCCCGTAGTCGCTCGGTTTCATATTATTTCATGAACTCTATCTAATGTGATTAGTGGTATTTTGTCTTTGGGTTTGAATTTTGAAAAAAAAAATGATACCTCCCTACCAAAACATGTTTCCATAACAAGCCTTTAGCCCGAAACTTAGACGTTAACATAACATAACCTCCCTTTCCAAACCCTTCATGAACAGAATGCTTTCATACAATACAACCTCACCCTTCTCTCCTAGTATTGACTTTAAATTAACTGAGTGGGTCAAAGTTACCCTGTAATTTGATTCGACAGTTACCAACAATGTGAAGCTGAGGGTTACATTGTATTGTATTCGGGGGTGTTTTTGAGTTCGTTTACATATTTGGGTAATATGAATACAAGTATGTTTACACACGCCTGTATCCCTAAGGGGATGGCAGAGGCGCCCCTTGTACCTTTACATTTTGCTTAGCTATTTTCTTATTGTGGAAAGTAATTGGTTGGTAACATAATACTGCTACTTGTTATATTCTATTTTTTGTGTTTATATGTAAATGCGTATTAATATTTATATGTACTGTATAAGTTTTACAAATGCATATTTGATATGGATGCAAATTTCTCTCAATAGAGATATGTTATTTTATTTTAATCTCATCTGTGCATCTCTTAAAGGTTGACTGGTAGAAAATGCCGACGGTATTAAGTCCACCTGTAAATATTGAATAAAGTTTAAAATAAAAAAATAAAATATATTTAAGAGCTTTGGGGAGGCTTTTGCCCAGGATTGGAATCTTTTAGGCTAATATAATATAATGCTAACAAAATTTTACATCTGCTAAAACCTAGAAATCTACATGCTTTTATAATATGCTTTACCTGTATCAAACTTTCTATGTTTGCTGGGGACGGATACTAAGCTTACAAACAAATATTTTTTCCTCATGCCTCGTAAAACGAATAGTCTCTTTAACACCAACGTTGTAGCCGAAGATATAACGAAATCATGAGGATCTCGGAAACTTTATTTCCGTCCCATGATGGCAAATTGATCTCCATATCGCGCTCAAATCCAATACCGGTGATGGCAGTGAATTCTTTTTCGATATTCAAGGCCCATCTCACTTTCTATTCTCAATTTCAGATTTATAAACTAAAATCCAGGACAACGTGGTGACGACTGATTTATACATTCACGAAAGCTGTCCGTGCAAAGTACCGAGTTTGATAGTCGCACGGTTAAAGATAGAAAGATGAAATAGGTATAAAAAGTTACAGTCTTATTTATACAGTTGTAGAACCTAAAAACCTGTAAAATATTAGTTATCGAATATTTTATCTCTTTCGCAAGACTTTTGAATTAAGTTTGAGCGTTAAAGACAAAACATTCTATAGCTGAAATAGTTATTAGAGATTGTGCGCGCAATAACCCACATAAATAATCTATCTATGCACTGTTTTGTTATGCAAAAAAATCTGAGCTTCAAATTAACAGAATTGATTGTACGTTCATACTTATTAAAGGTAGCCCAAATAAAGCTTCTAAAACGCCCACTGGTCAAACATTTATCCCGAACGACGAACAAGGCCAGTTTCGGACGTTTCATTAAAATGTTCACCTACATACCGTTCATGCGATACGAGAACAGGAAAAACGTGCGTAAAAACTTCGATAGGCACCGTTTTAATACACCTGCGGTCGACTAATGGAACTCATTAAACTGATCCTAACATTAATTTCCTGAATCATAAATATTCGCACTTGCATATTTACGCAGGAAAAATACTTACGTTTGGCACAATCAAGATTCTTTAAAGTTAAATTTTGTTTATAACGTTATGTAATAACGGTTTCTTACATTTAACTTCACTTTCACTAAGCAGATGACTAAAACCTCAGTCCGCCCCGTGACCACAGAAGCTGTAAAGTAATCGAAACGTCGGGAAGTTAAAAAATGTCAAAATTAAATTAAATCCACGATACAATCCGTAAATAATCGTTTTATTTCAACATTATGTAATGTTAATGGAGACGCTGGATGCAGGCTGAATCGAAGTTATATAGAGTAATAGCTCCACAATTTAACCCCATTTATTAATCATCGATTATAATCAAAATTGTAAACTATATGGCCAAATCTCAAACGTACTCTCGATTGTATAGGAGGCCTGAACCCTGTAGTGGGACGTATATGGGCCGTTAAAAAACAGAAGATTCAAAATTAAATGTTACAAAGCTTTTAGATTCCTCTCGGCAATCGAGCAATCAAATAGGTCCACTCAGGCGCTCCGACTAATGCACATAACTCATCGAAGCCAACACATCACAAAGCGAATGCAATCAATCTGTGCGAGAGATTGCAAATCAGTGAGGGAAGTATGCACCCCTTCCCGCAACTAGACTAGGGCGTAATCTTACAGATATATAATAAAGGTTACAAGGCTTTTCATTGAGTAGGAGGCAAAAGAGTAAACCAACTGAGGGTCAGTGATCACCTATGATATTTTTTTAAACATTATAGTTCACACACAAAATAGAAATAAGGAGGAAAAAAACGTAGAATAGGCGGCCTAATCGCTCGAGGCGACCTCCTATAGACAATCAACCATAGGATGGATATGAAGGGACGATAATTTAGAGGAATAGCAAAACACCGAAGGAGTAGTCAATATTCATTATACTATTTCTAATAGGCGTTACCAAAACAGGCATCGGTCCACCACGTGATTTTATAAACATGATATGAGCCGTGATGATACAACTAGTCTTGTCCAGGATCCTTATAGAAAATATCCCCAATTATGTTTTACTACGTGTTAATCTCACACAAGGGATTAAGACTGTATCCAATACCACTTAACCACAAAAGCAAGTGGTTTTTGTAAATATCAATATACAAAATATTACAATTCATAAATTAGGCATAGCATCAAGGTAATAAATAAACTAATAACATAAAAGCTGGTGTAAGAACGCACAACCTTCCACATTTCAAATTCCATTAAACTGCGAACATAACTCCGCATACTCGCTCGAGGCAGAACAAAATCGTTTTGGGGGTTGTTAAATGCCTTCAATACCCCGAAAATAATTTTGAAATAATCGATTCAGAATATGCATATAAACTTTCTCGAGGGTGCAAATAATCCAATTTGAAGCGTGTCATGTTATAATGACATTAAATTAACTTGAGCTTGGAAATAAATGATGAATTAGGACGAGGGAGATATCGAACAGACGGGGGTAAATTGGGTGGATGAAAGAGGATCAATAAGTCATTATAGGCGTATTATTTGATGTTTTATCTTCGTGATATTAAAATGTTAAGTTGAATTAATTTTGTGATCAAGAAGTACTTGTATTATTTGATCGCCTTTGGCCCAGTGACAGCATTTATAGGATGTGAATCGTGAGGTATTGGGGTATGATTCTCGTTTGCCCGCTATAATATACATATACATAAAAAAAGGTTGAGCATTTCACTTTGTATTTCGGTTTTAAAAACGAATTTTATAGTATATTACAAAATCCACTTAATTCTAGCAAGTTACAGAATACGCAGCCAGAACAGGTGGTTGTGGAAGTATGAAATATAATATAAGCATGCTATTTTATGCAAAAATGTTTTATACAAAGTCTATTAAAATTTCGACGGTTTTCGAACTCTAGCCCTGATGAAGAATAGAAGAAAAGATTGAAAGGTAAGAAACAAATTATTAGTAATAATCATAACTGCTTTAAACTTCTTAGACATTCCAACAACAAATCCCATGACTCATGAGACACAAGTCACAAATCGTTCATATGCAATTGCTTCAACACATCGAGTTATATCACATACACTATATATATATAGTCCACACCGTCCACAGTTCGGGATAAGAGCCGGGTACAAACTGAATGTCCCGGAGCCAGCGGACATTACAGTCAGTTTGTTTGTCCATATATCATAGTGATGTTTGGCGAGTCATAGTCGCGGCCGCGTATGTTTTGCTGGCTTTGTATGGCACGGGGTTGGATTTAGAAGTTTCGTTTTTGTATTATTCAAACCAGAGATATAATTTCAAAAAAATTAAAGCATGCTACTAAATAAACACACGCCTAATGTAATATGTTTCTTTTTCAACATCAAGTAGAATAGTAACTAATTAGTAACTACGTGTATTCATGTTTTCTTATAATTACTACTTACAATAATTCTTTGATATATTTTTCCATGTTAGCTTCTATTATTTTCTTTAATCTATTTATCCTTTTATTAAACCGATCCCATTTGTTCTGTTCATCCCAGTTGTCTGTAAGATATTGCCTTTGAGCGATAATACCGCCCATTGTACTTTTCGTGTTTGTGATTTTCGTTTAATTTGATTTTTTGTGTGTAATGAATAAGTAATAAATAAGTAAATAAAAATATATTTTTGTAAAATATATTGTATCTGTTTATCATATCATAATAAATCTACTGGCACAGAGGAGAACATTGTAAATTACAAACCATCTAATATATCTCACGCTATAAATCCCTTATTTATCATCATTTCAATTTGAACGGATAAATCTTAAACCACCACGTTGGGTGCCAATAAAACTCGAGGTAATACCGCGTTTAATGCCGGGATTATCTTAAAAAGATTTCATTTCTAATAAAAAAGTGGGTGACCTCAATCCATTTGTATAAAAGATGAGAAGCTGTTTTTAACATCACTTATCTCACGGACAAGGTTTTTTTGTTAAATATTAATTTCACTTACTAAGGTACGCAAACGAAAACACTCGTATACATAATTTTTATAGTATTTTATGAAAATGTATACATATTTCGGGGAATATCATAATAACAGTACTCCTAAAGTTGTGCCCTGAAGCAGCTTATCTCCATTTTCTAAAATAAAAACATAAACTTCAGGCAAAAAATTCACGAACATTAAGTATAATGAAACTAGGCAGTTACGACAAATTGGCGCTATTCGAAAAATTGGGCCCTCAAATATCAGCTTATATTGTTAACGAGGCTTGCTGTAAATTGAACGCTACATTAGGTTGGCACGATCTTCGATCAAGAAGTTTGCGTGATAGAAAATAGTCACCGTTTTCCACGACTATTCACAGCACTTGGAGATTTTCAAGGAAGTTTAGAGACTTTCTTTCTTTCTTTTTAAGCGACCTCAAAGGAGCTTATTTTGTTGCATAAATCCGGTAAGTGACCAGACGACTCATATGATTGTAATTAACTACCGCTACTTATGAATATCAACAACACTTGGGTTGTAGATGCATTGCCAGCCTCTTAAAAGGAGGGAAGAAACGGAAGGAACAGGAGGGCAGCTGAGAAGTTATATCGGACCTTGGATGGCGAGGGTTGATAGACTATTTGTATACACTTTAGAAAATCTTGCAGATATGCAGGTTTCCTTCCTAATCTTCAATTTCAAAGTACGCAATAATTGTCTAAGAATACGCATGTAACTTTAGTATAGTCAGAGGTTTTGATATTGTCCAAGAGCGTTCGTATTCGTTACCATTGGGCGAATGGCATGATCGTCTCGCTATACATTGCAATAAAAAAGAAAAGTATGTGCCAAAATGTACTCTGTGGTATGTGGTTTGCCACAGCCTCTGAAATCTGACGTCAATACATTCCACTGCCAACTAGGCTATAAGTCCCTAGTCGAAACGTTGTTCGATACTGTCTATCAGCCGCTGCCAATAAACAATCCCAATCCAAAATTTGTCGTTTGAGATTGACAGGTCAATCTTTTTTCTGATACTATATTGCCAAATATAATCAATCTCAGTAGTAAAAAAGCTATGGCAACATGGTAAGAGACCAATCCAAAAGTAGAAAACAATCCAGATTGACTTCAATCTAATTTTTTCGATTGATTATTGGCATCAGCCGTGTAACAACCTATGCTATGCATTAAGATAGTAATTGCAGTATAAAAAACTTCTGAATCTACTAATTCTAATCTATCTACAGTCAAAGAAGTAAATTTAGGTGTTTCAATCTAGCATCTAGTTTGGTTAAAACCTCTTGAATATAAAACGTACAAGTGTTAAATTAATTCGCAGTCTTGCGGGTTCGTTTGAATTGCAAACCAACTGCTTCATTAAGCTTCGGAGGGCAATAAAATAGTGTGAATTGTTCATTACCGAGCTCTGATTTACAGATATTTCGGCTTGGTTAGTTAATTAAATATTTTTGGAAGTAAATCAAATTATGTGCAGTTTGTTTATCAAATATACGGAACACACATGCGAGATAATAAAAATAGATAATAATATTCTTCCGTGTTTGTCCAATACACTAGAGTTCATATTGATTCAAAGAAAGTGTTGTCAAATTGGTATATAGAATTAATAAAATGTGTTTTTTTACATCCTCAGGCTAGGTAATGAAAAGTATATTTCTTTTACTTCATAGCCTGTTTCAGCCAAAGGCACATTACTCAAAAACTCGTTAAATTCTTCCCTGAATAGGTCTTGAAAGCGAATATTTTAAATATTTCAATTTAAATTGAGCAAAGTTAACGGACCGGAACACTGAGAAGGCAAAGAGATTCCATGTGAAAAAAATAAAAAAACTTTCTAACGTCGGGGTTATTATGTTATTCCGTACAAAAGCACGTTGTTTCGGCGAAAGTACGGTTGAGCTTTCAACCTTTATTTGAACTTAAAAAGCCTTTTTAAATTCGAAAGCTCTTTTATAAGCTTTCTTTTAAAATTCTGACATTTTTCTCAAATTACTTTCAATGTTATGATGGCTCAAGTCCAGCTTTTTGTTCACATTTTTGTGTAAAATTAGGAATTTTCTTTGTTGTTCTTGTAGAAGTTTAACGTTATTTTCTCATTGAATCTGATTTATTAGGAACATAAATATTCAGTAATATTTATCTATGAATATTTCAGCTCAGAAGTAAGCAATAGCTGTTCTCTGTATGTCTATTTTAAATAATTGAAAATGACAACGATAACACAGCCATAAAAAGATATTTCGGAAATTCGTATAAATAAATCAAAAGATCATATATCCCATATAATTCAAAACGGAAATTAGCACCAATCAATGCAATTTCAAATTTATTAAGGGGGTCGGGTCCCCTCGGGCCGCTCCAAATCCGTTCCACCTACTTCAAGGCAAGGCGCCATCAACCACAAAACCGGACGTAAGAGCTTTCAGAGATGCCAGTAGACTATTGAGCGGGCCGCTTGGGCCCCGAGCGATACACTTAAGTGCACTACATAACTTCTTGTGCAGAATACGTTGTCTATGGATATTCTCAAACGTGGCTTTATCTATTTATGTAGAGGGAATTTTAAACATAATGTAATTTTGAGTACTGCGAAGTCAAATTGAGAATTATGATTTCATACGGTATGAACGTATGTATGTTCACCTGTTCCCCGTAACTTGTAAACTTAATACATATCGTAATTCCATAAATAACTAATAAGGTAGCGTTAAAATCATCTCGTCTGTTGGTTATAACTACTATACAACTAAACTTATAAGTATCGTTTGACGTTTCATATTTTTCACGTTAAAACAATTCTGTGCAGACGTAACACAATTTCAATACCATTTTCCGCAAAACCACAATTCCATTGTTTTACGGAGAAGTTGTTTTGACTTGAACAGTATGAATCAAATGATTGATTTGACAGTCGACACTAATTTCAATATGGTGCCCTGTAGAAGACATGCCTGCCTCGGTGGCGTAGTTGTACTACGGTACGCTTGCAAAGCCGAGGTCTCGGGTTCGAATTCCGGTTCGAGCAGCGATATTGGATTTTTCAATTCATTATCAGGCCGGGGTCAGGAATTTGTGCCCGATATGGCGATAGGCTCGCCTCCTATCACATTGTGGGACGGAATATACAAGGCGAAATGTGGGTGTCCTGGCACCTCTGCCTACTCCTTCTGGGAAAAGACGTTTATGTATGTATGTATTCTCATTTACTTGATACTTTATATATTGAAAGCTTTATTATATACCGGCGTAGATTAATAACAATTCAATTGTAAATATTACCGATCTCAACAAACCACATCTCAACAACACAAAACCTCAACAAACCTAATCAGAATCAAAAGGACTTATCTACACAAAAGAAACTCACGCAAAATGGGACACAACTCCCCATTGCACACAGACCGAGATCTCGTGAAAGATAAACGACGGCCATTGTGCAGGCTTCTTTAGCCGGCAGAAATTCAATTTTATAAATACGTGTCTTGAATGGTACCTAATCCAATTAGAGCGAGATGAAAAGTCACGCAGGCACAAACGGTCGGATCTCGTGTACGAATGCTGTGTAATATCAGCAGTTATTTATATGTAGAAAGTGGCTCTTATCCTATGGAATAAATATTTGATTTTCGAATGTGTGAACTTTGATCCATCCCAGAGTGGGTGTGATACGAAAACATGAACGACAAAACAGCACGGCCAATATTTTTTATACAAGCCATATTATGTTGTGTTTATTTAGGTTTGTATAAAATATTCAAAAGAGATTTACGAGGTACTTAGGATTCAAGTTTAAAATTCCCAAGGTTGAGTATGAGGAGTGGTGCGCACGGTTCCATTTACTACCATTGTTAGTTCGTAGACACATTGCCGATGTCTCCTTCTTAATGAAAATTGCCCAATTCTTAATGAAAATTGTCCGTTCACAAATTCACGACGAAAGAATATTCTGTCCATTCCGCTTGCACGAACAAATTACAGAGCCAATAGCTTCATGCTGCGATTTGTATACAATTCGGATATTATATGTTTGTTTGCTATTGATAGCTGTGAGCCACCCAAATAAAATAAAATAAAATAAATAATAAAATAAAATAAATATTAATTTTGAATTAAGTTCTTTTGATTGTCTCGTAATAATGTTGTGTTTTTATATCGTTAGTGTAAATATTGTAACCACAATTGTAACTGTCAATTTATTCGTGTAATTTAAAATGTCTTCTCAAATTCATTTCGGATTCATATCAGGTAGATGTCGATCAGATTTATTATTTAATCCTTTTCTTATAACTTGCTAAATTGTACATCAGTTTAGCGAATTAAAAAATATAACTTAGTCAATAAACAAAATCACATTTTGTTTTGATTGTAATATACCCCTTGCCTTCCAAGTTTTTTTTCCCCTGATAGCATGGACATACTGACGTACAATATAAGGTATACTATTCCTATTGGCCTGACGGTAGTTTGACGTCATTCGGGAACACGTCCCGTCACAACACACGAGTCCCTTATACCAGGTATAAATATAAAAATATTTCTATGACGTACATGGACTCTTCTTGGAAACTAGTCCATACGTCTATCGTTGGTATAAAAATGTTTGAGACCAAATGCCAATCACTCTTAGTGATAAATATTAGTCTAGCCTAGTCGCGTGTTTTGGTGCCCGGGTGAGAATGGCTACCCACGAAACAAGCATAGGGCTTAGTGTGGTAACCATGGCTACTTCAGGAGCAATAACTAATGTGTTATAATATTGTAAGTATAACCGAGCATTTACATAAGCTGCAATGTTAGACATATTGGTATTTTTTTTAGTTACATAATAATTTTAATGGCCAATAGGACCACAAACTTTTTTTTGTTATAGGCAGACGAGCTAGCAATCCCCCTGATGGTAAGCGGCTACCGTTGCTCATGGGCCTTGGCAGTACTATAGGTCCAGCACATCAAAGTCACTGCCTACCGTAAGTAGCCGTACCGTAAATTTTCGAGTTGAAGTCACATAATACGCTGGAATACCACACAAGGTAGACAGATATACGACACGAGTAAAGTAAGTATTTACAAGTGAAACCATCGTACAATATTTAAACTAAAAATTCATTCAAATAAATAAATAAATAAATAAATAAATAAATTTTGCACTGAATCCGTGTAAATACGAGTTGAAGACAGGTAAATAGCAAGGATTGTGTAATACAATTTCTCGTGAATCTCAGTGATATATTTGTAATTAAACACTACATTATAATTGGCGCTGTACATCCGGCTGTCTTTTATCCGATCGTAAACCGAACAAACACTTACGAGTGGGGCCGTAAAAACAGCGCATTACTCGCTCATGTCATTGGAATATTCCACATACTTTAAAAGAGTCGTAACTCCTCTAAGAAATAGTCATAACATAAAAAAGTTTACAGTGCTGTAATACATTTTAAAACGCAAATAATCCGTTTTTGATTTCCTTACAATCAGTTCAACCGCCATAATTTCAAACAACTACATAATCCGCCCCGTGACCATGAAAGCTGTAAAGTGATCGAAACGTCGGGAAATTAAAAAATGTATAATTTTTTTTTTTTTTTTTTTTATTGCTGTGAATGGCGAGACGAGCATGCCGTTCGCCTGATGGTAAGCGATACGACCGCTCATGAACAGTAGCAAAACCAAACAACACCTTGAATTACAAAGCAATGCTTGGCATTCCACTGCGCTCGCCATCCTGAGACATAAGATGTTAAGTCTCAATATGTCCAGTAGTTACTCTGGCTACAATGCCCTTCAACCCGAAACACAACAGTGCGTTTACACTGCTGTTTGACGGGAAAAATAGACACTGCGGTGGTACCCACCCAGATGGCCTCTCACATATGAGAGACCTACCACCAGTAAAAATTAAACCAAATCTGCGATAAAACCCGTAAATAATCGTTTTATTTCAAAATATATAATCTTAAAAAATATTATAGTCGAATTTCAGACAGAAAAATTGAGATTTAAGCAAATACGTATATATAAACAGGATGATGTTGACATAATATGGTACTTAATTTGAACCACATGTTTCAAACCAGCCCAGGTGAATTTATACTAAGTTAAAAAAAACTGCCTGGCAGTTTTGTAAAAAATCGCAATTTCTGTTCCCAAGGTATTTTCTACCGATACGGGATATAGTAGTGAAAATCATGAAAACTATATTGACGACTTTCGAATTTTTTTTCAAATTTTCTAGATAGCATATGTCAATATGATAGTGGCCTCTCACTATGGGCCTTATTAGGAAGCTCAAAGTCACTCAACGAGCTATGGAGAGGGCTATGCTCGGAGTTTCCCTACGAGATCGAATCAGAAATGAGGGGATCCGTAGGAGAACTAACATAACCGACATAGCCCACCGGATTAGCAAGTTGAAGTGGCAATGGGCAGGGCACATAGCGCAGAGATCTGATGACCGATGGGGTCGGAAAGTGCTCGAATGGAGGCCGCATAGCGGAAAGCGCAGCGTAGGACGTCCACCCACAAGATGGTCCGACGACCTGGTAAAGGTCGCGGGATGTCGTTGGATGCAGGCTGCCTCCAACAGGTCTCTGTGGAAATCATTGGGGGAGGCCTATGTTCAGCAGTGGACTTCCTTTGGCTGATGGATGGATGATATGTCACTCTGTTATAAAGAAATTTCATAATAGTTGCTTATTATTCTACGCACATATTAGTTTTATGTTTATATATTAAAGTCAGCTTGTTACATTTTCGGTTTATCTCCCTCCTATCCTATTTCATCTCGGGTCGGTGTACCTCACGTTTCATCAGATTAATCGAATTTGGGTCGTCGCTTCGTTTAACTAATTGCTTTATGCTTTCCTTGATATAAAATAAGATTTAATAAAATAGATTACTGTACACTGATTAGTGTAAAACCTTTTATTTTTTTATTGCTGTAAATGTTAGACGAGCGTGAAATACGCCTGATGGTAAGCGATACGACCAACCATAGACAATAGCAAACCGAAACAAGAACATTAATTACAAAGCAACGCTTGGCATCCACTGCGCTCGACATTCTGAGACATAAGATATTAAGTCACAATATGTCTTTCAAACCGGAACACAACAGTGTGTTTACACTGCTGTTTGGCGGAAGAAATAGAGAAAAATCTACCCAGGGGCTTCTCATATATGAGAGACCTACCACCACATATTTCCTGTTGCAGCAGACATAAACCACAGAGCATTAAAAACTAATAGTAAACTTAAAATGAATACTAAAGTTAAAATTGTTTATAGTTTGGAACTATAGAAAAATTGGATTCACCGAGTCGTTAGTGCGCGCTTCTCGAATGACTTTTCCGAGCTGAAAGGCTTTACACAATATTACTTGGAAGATTAAAGTTCTATATTAAATTCTATATATGTGTTATTTTGATGTAGCTTGTGTTTTCAAAGAGCCTTTTATGGACAGTTGGCAAAGAATTCGTAAAATTTGTATTTGCAAGTTTAATCTTTCCACCGAGCTTGGGTAACATGGGTAATGGGTCGATAAATATAAGGCCAAAAATCTGGCGTAATTACTGATACTCATGACACAAGACTTGGTATGCTAAAGGGTCATGACTACTTTTGTAGCTTTATCAAGGCCGTAATGATGTCGAATAAAAAGAGATGGAGACTGTCACACCCATCGCTGCAACTACTGTAAACCTAAAGCTCTGCGAGTCTCTGTTTTACTTATCTGTAACCCACAAGGAAATCAAACAATGAACTAAAGAGTTATATAACCTCGCAATAAGACTTTTAGAGTCGAAGAAGCCAGCTGTAAAGCACTGCGGATCAACCCTTATTGCTTTTAAATGGGACATATTATGTGTGTTATACGTGATTCCTGTAATAGGTATGGCAAAAACGCCGGAAAGCACGCAAATTCTTCCTAGTCTAGTCTATGAAAAGAGATTTTCCGTCACTCAGGATTCTTAACTGAATCACACTGCTCTTACGATTAGATGCATGAATCACTTTCTTGTACAAAAAACCGCTCAAGCCCGGCAACAGATTTAAAGGCCCGACGCCACAATGAGTCAATGTTCGCAGACGTTCAGTTATCAGTGAAACAGCGAGCCAAGTACCATTAACGGCTATTTACAATAATACTGCACGGTCGCGACGCCAGAGATTGTGCATCTGCGATACCAGAACTGTGATAACTCGGGATAGTGATGCGCAGAATTCAAAAACATGTGTTTTTTATTTATTGAAGTTGTAAATGATTACTTATTATTTACAGCTTCGTCTGAGTGCAGATATTATTTGTATCCAGATCACATCAACAATATTATTTCGCGTACTTATTGTTTTATATTTAAACTCAATTTGACCGCCGTCGACTATATTGCTTTTCGCGTCCCGTCCCATTATATCCCATTCTATCCCATCTCTTTCTGTCCCATGAGAAAAATCATGCAATCCTATCCTTTTCTGTCCTGTGTAATCCAATCGAATTTTTAAAAGAGTAGCGAATGGGTATTTTTGAATTTCTGACGCATTCTACGGGAATACTACACTTTTTCTGGACAAAAGTTGTCATGTCCGTTTTCATAGTCCTATACCTTGAAGTGATCAAGAAAAGCACTAAGCTATTGTGGTGGACTACACGACCTAACCCCACTGAATCGTACTCTCCATTATAGAGGAGGCCTGCGCCCTGCAGTAAGACGTATATAGGCTGATACAGATGAAGAAAATGTTGAAAAAAACATTGTATATTTGTGATTGGTATTGACTATTGCTCCTCTTTATGTGCAAGCGTAAAACAAACGACCTATTCGTCTCGCCTCTTTGCAACTCATTACTTACACCTCGTATTAATTACATCGATAATAATTTATAGAAAAATGAATCTAGCATTCCTTTGATTGCAAGATAGATTAAATAGCACCGCTGCAATAACAAAAAAATATAAAAAACGAGAGGAAAAAATTACCTCTCGCTTGCAGTCCGGCACGCCATCGAAAGTTAGTAGACATTATTGGTAGAATGCATTTTAGCACACTACCGCGCTATCGGGATTTGAGTTCAAATTTTGGATAGAAGCACTAATGGACGAGTTGCCTACTCCTCTAAGTAGGCTAAAATCTCTATTTACATTGCGTTTAGGTAGTTATTTACATGTTTTCCTTTTCTTATTTTATTTAAGGAACTCCAACGAAGAATACACGACATAATAAGGACTATGGTGTAGTGTTTTATACCGTATACGTTGTGACATGTTCTTTAATTGTAGGAGACCACATGCAAATTTATCGTCAACTATTTGCTAGGAAATATTTCGGTAGCTTAAAATCATATTAGGTTGTCAATCAACGACTAATATTGACTCATCAAGTAGAATTAAGTCGACAAACAAAATCTTCACAATAGCAAGAGGACCTACCTGCACCGAGGTGTTTACACATTATCGATAATTACAAATCAATTATCACACAAAACATGTCCCGGCACTATTTCACCCGTGACATCTAGGCATTTCCTAGAACTCTGTAATTGATTGTAGCTGTTCTAATTATAGTTTATCGTGTGATCGACGCCAGGCTAGTTTACGCCGAGCGTGAGACTCTACTTTCGTCAATCAGATTCTGAGAAATTCTTCGCACGTTTTTATTTATTTATTGTATAAACACGGATTGTGAAGATCGAAAACGCGCACTAAGCAGGCGTGATGGGACTGTAGTCGAAATTTTTATAGTCGAACTTTCGATGGAGTCTGTAATGAGTAATTATAAAGAGATACAGATAGGTCTGGCAAACCAACAAACGGCTAATCTGATGGTAAGTGATTCCACCGCCTATGGACATCTAAATGTTTGGATCGTAGATGCGTGACCCTCCTCACAAAATAATCGCAAGAAATAACTAAGGGAGGAGAGGCAAGCTTAAGCTTAAGATTTATTAATTAAACTATTTTCCTTACCAATAATTTGTTAACCATTACCCCAGAAACATGTTACTAGATTATCCAAACGGCATTTTAAAATAAAGCACCTAACAAATTATAAATGGAGTTGTGTTGGTATTTATACATCAGATAGGTATCTTTAAAAACCTCCTGAACATCCAACTCTTTGATCACAAGATAAAATTTTCATTACACCAAGAAATAGCAATAATCTGCCATAAAATCAACATGATCAAGATTATCACTACCCAATAACACTTATCCTCGTGTGAATGTGAAAGATAAAAGATCGTAAACAATACCATTTTACGAGTGGGATTCACAGACATGGAACATTTTATTACGGACGCTCATATAATCTTATGAATGACCGTAAAATTACAGCACGCGATGCTATGTTCGGATTCAGAAAAGTATTTCTATTGCTTTTAGACATTGCCAATGTAATAATTCAATTATAGAGTAGTCTAAAACTTTATATTATGTGATCGGAATGTTGTGGCCCAAGAATGGGAGTCTGCCACACATGACCACATTATATTATGTAAGCATATGGCTAATCACTGAAAGGATATACATTTTCAGTATATACATAAATTGAGTTGTTAAATAAATTATTTGCAAAAAGGTTTTTGGCAAAAAAAAAATAATACAGTTGGATTGAACGGCACTACACTTTTAAAATTACTAGATGGCAATACGAGTATAGTGATTAGAAGTAAAACTGGTTCACCAAAAATTTTAATCATAGATTTTTCTTGGCTGTATTGATTTCAATAAAATGAAGCTATTAATATAGTCATTACAATGAATAAGATAGAATCTTGGAATTAATCTCCCTCAACACTAAATGACTTCATAGCACTCTAAGTAGTAGCTATATTTTTAATGATTCGAAGTTGTGAGACAGAATTCTCACCTCCACCAGATTCGATTTAAGGACTATTTTCGTTTAACAATTACACCTCGCTCTGTAATGTCGGGTACTCAACATTCTATCCGAGAAACGTCGCTCATTCTCCAGAAATAGGTTTCAAAGCGATTATTCCAAGAATTTATGCGAAAACTAAACGCTTCTATACTTAAATAGACGCATAAAGAAAAAACAAATAAACATGATTTACTTCACAAAAAGGCATTTTATTACAGAGTTATAGTAAAGAAGCTATACGGCACCAGAGAGAATGTGTAATAACGCCCAAACAATAAGGACTAATAAATTGAAATCTCTGGGTCGCCGCAATTGTACAGGTCTGGTCAAACGTGCAAAAATTAGATATTTACCTGTACTGTACTGTATTATATCGTCCTATACACCTGTGCATATACGTCCCACTGCAGGTTACGGGTCTCCTCGACAATCGATAGTCCGATTGAGAGGGTTTAGGCCATATAGTCCACCACGCTAAGTGCGGGCTGGCGGATTTTACATACCATATATATTCTGATATTGACCTACTATTTTAAAATTTTGACATTGATCCGTTTCAACTACTGCACTGCGTGCCTCCCCTTACCTCACATTTAAATGTAACCTCGTAACATGACTGAGGTTTCAGAATACATATGTATGTATCTGTATCTGTATCAGCCCATATACGTCCCACTGCAGGGCACGGGCCTACTCTACAATCGAAAGTACGATTGAGAGTGGTTAGGCCATATAGTCCACCACGCTGGACTAGTGCGGGTTGGCATTGTATGTACCTATAAAATCACGGTTATTTTATAGAAGGGGGTAGGAACCAGGCAGAGAACTTACCAGGAAAAATTTTACTTTTTGGACAGTTGAACCCTCAACCAATGGAACTGCGCTTATTTTTCTAATAATAACAATTCAATTTCTACTCTAACTTATTTTTTTTTTATATTGGTCGACACGGACGGGAAATATGGCCTTACTACTCTCAATCGTCCACGGGGCGTAGGGGCAGTTGCAGGGAATAGCCATTTCCAATGGCTATTAATTCTATTTAATCGAGTGCCGAGGTGGAGTGATGATATCCGAAGGATGGCTGGTAGCGGTTGGAGACGTTGGGCTGAAGATCGAGCCCAGTGGCGTGCCATAGGAGAGGCCTACGTCCAGCAGTGGACGCGAATAGGCTGATGATGATGATGATGATGATGAGTGCCGCTTTTTTTTTTATTGCTATGAATGGCGAGATGAGCATGTCGTTCGCCTGATGGTAAGCGATACGACCGCTCATGAACAGTAGCAAAACCAAACAACACCTTGAATTACAAAGCAATGCTTGGCATTCCACTGCGCTCGCCATCCTGAGACATAAGATGTTAAGTCTCAATATGTCCAGTAGTTACTCTGGCTACAATGCCCTTCAACCCGAAACACAACAGTGCGTTTACACTGCTGTTTGACGGGAGAAATAGACACTGCGGTGGTACCCGCCCAGATGGCCTCTCACATATGAGAGACCTACCACCAGTGAACCAGCCGCTTAACTATTTCCCGGGAATCGAGTAGAAATTATTTTAATTAGCGGTTAGTTCGCAGCGGAACGGATGGGAGCTACTATAGCACAACTACATTAAGTTGTTAAAGTTCCAATGAAAATAAATTGGTTTTTAAAAGGTTAGTAATTTTAAAGATATCTGCAAAAGTCAAGTGCAGATATCTTCAAAACTGCGTGAATTTATTACCAACGTCTCATGTAACACAAAAGAACTATTTTCACATCTTTCTTTTTATATAGGTCAGCAAAAAAATAAATGATTTAAGCATTCCGCCACGTGCAAGGTCCTACGGTGTAGTCCCCAAAAACTCATTATACAGGGAACGGGCTAAAAGGGTTTTTACAACTCAGGTAAAGCGCCCTGAATACTTAGTTGTGCATGGACATATGACCACTTACCATCACGAGAGCAGCTTGTTTTATTTAGGTCATTTTAAATCATAAATAATGAAACACTGTGAAAATAAGTATGTTTATATCGGTATACAGGTTATATCCAGACTGCTACCAAAAATGAAGCCGGGTGGTATTTTTAGTGATTTCAAACACAATGCAACTAAATCTATTGTAAACAAAATCCTATCGTCGTCTTTGGGTGGTAAATACATAGCTTTTCCTAAAATAATAATGTACATCCCTTTATATTTAAAGACTTGATGGTACGCCAGGGTTCACATTATTATTTTAGCCAAAACTATGTTTGGCCACCTAAACACTACCCATCAAAAACATCCTGTAAAAAAATTCCAAGTCTCGCAGCTCAGATTTTCTACCGCAAAAAGTTAAGGGACCTTCTATATAAAGTTACTACGTAAGTTATTACCATATCAATATTAAAAATTCTTTACGTTTTAAATAAATGGATCGACTTGGCCATCGCATGAAAACATAATGTATCGTACAATTTATACATAATGCTGCTGGCGAAGTCGATCTATTTTACTATTTATTTGCAAGTTTTTTTAGAGGTATGTTGTACAATTTCATGGGCTGAATACAGTATACACCCTTTTCCTCTCTATAACTCCCTCCCATTATGCTTCATATATCTAGGTATACTATTATTCCATTATATACGGGTACAATGATTCATTAACTGCAAATATAACTTTGTAATCCTATACATTTATATGGGATTACAAAGTTATTCACGCAGTTGGTCTATCTAGAAAACTAGACACAAATTATGAAATGTTTGAATTTTCCCTTACTTTAGACACTAAATACTAATTATATTCTAAATTTGAAGGTTCTATGTCTGCTAGAAGTGCCTTAGACTATTGATGATCGGTCAGTCAGTGAGTGACAAAATTAAGAATAAGAAAGTTTGACTAGTTACAATTCTTGAACTACTGGTTCAAATTGAATGAAATTTTAAATATACCGTGTTTACACAATGCCTGTTTAGTAACTGAAAATTCAGGCTTCATGCTTTAGCCACAACAAAGTTATAGGGGGTTGAAAATGGTCTGAATTGCTTCGAGAAAAGGATGTTACGGCCCATAGCTCGACTTGGAGGGGGCTCGGCCGCGCCCCTAGATGATATTTAAAACATCCCAAAAAATGAGAAAGTTTCAGTTGCATTGTATCTATAGTCGCTAAAACTACCACCCGGCTTTGTTTTCTGTAGCTGTCTGGATATACCCTGTTTATAATTTTAATTATGGTAGAAATGTCTACTTTACTTATATTTTACCAGTTGAAAAAGCACAATCTGGCTCAAAGGACCAAAATTTATTTTGTGGTACTGTGTTCATCAGTTTACTGTTACTTGTTACTTTCGTTAATATTGGCATACTATAGTCAATCATTATTCATTATAGTGATCTATATATTTTATTTACATTACTACAGGTGAACTGTGAATTCGAAATATAAAAGTGTGTTCCGAGATCACAAATCAACTTTATGTGTCATTTCAAGGCTACAAAACATTTCGACATTTCTTCCCTGCAGTGTAATAACTTTCTCTCCTATCGCACACGACGGAAGCTTCGTCTCAGAAAATAATGACAGTACACGTTACTTTGAAAATGCTGCGATAACGAATTCAGAGATCAAAAGACATTCTCACGACGCGACGTTCAGAAACATTTCCGTCGTCAGAGTAAACAGTTTATTTTGTTCAGCGTAAACTTCGGAATAAAAACACTTCTATGAAATAGTCTACGACCGACACTTCATGAAAGAAATAGCTGTAAATGAGTCTGGCATTAATTATTTTTATATCCCCATGACGTGTCTCGCAATGAGAGAGTAATAACCTAATTGGAAGCCGTGAGGACTGCGGACTATTGAGACCAGAGTAGCCATCCGTACGGATTCTACAGGGATAGTCTCCCTTCAATATTTTATATTTAACGATGCCCTCTCTTTTTCCTTGTCTTATATCTTTCCCATGAATCTCGCCTCTGTAAGAATTGGTCTTGTTCGATATGTTCGGTTTAATTTATGTTATTTCTGTATATTGTTATTTTCCTGGTTACAAAAAAGTAAGTAATTAATAAGGTCCTACAACGTAATGACCTATATTTTTTTTTTGTTTTATTGATAATGCGCCACAACACTACTCAATTTAACATTTCATGGTGTCACGGTTATTAAAAAGTAAATCATATTCATCACAAACTTTCTGTATCATCCAAAGCTGTTAATAGCTCTACTTTTTCAAATCGTGTTTTGACTGATACTATCACAAGTTCAAAATAACGCAATCAAACGCATACAGTACTTACGTATCGCACATTTATAGTTCACGATGACATGGACTTATTGTCCCCATTTTCTTCACCAAAATCTGGCTAGCCTAGTCAAATACACACCTGAGTTCTGACTGCGCGAAATTAAATGTTTGCGTTCATTCGTTTATTTAGTTATCTCTCACTTTAATGAGAGCACCTTAATAAATCTACAAAGCTCTACGATGAGTTTTCCGAGAGTTTTTCACGAGCTTTTAAAGGCATATTAAATACACCGTAATCTGTGAATGGATACCAAAAGACGAGTGTAGGCAAAGAGGCAGACCCCTAAAGCAATGGCAGTTTCTCGATAGATTTAACAGGGACTGGATGCATATTCTCAATTCTCAATAGGATACTTGGAAGAACTCAGGGGAGGCCTTGGCCCAGCAGTGGGATCTTTTAGACTAGTATAATAATAAAATAAAAACACCAACCTACATTTTAGTGTGATAAACTAAAGCTTTATCCCTATCATAAAAAAGCCAAGTCTAACTCTGAAAGTATATGCTGCTGCTGAAAGTATAAGCTGGGAGTGTTACTCTATAGGTCGGAGTACCTATAGAGTAACACGAAAAAGAATATTCGAACATCTTATGTAAACCTATAAGAATATGCTTTACATATGTTCAAATCGTTTATCGTAACCTGAGACTAAGTATGGAGTGAATAATAATTTTCATAGAGAATAGTATTGATTTTTAGAAGTGGAAATCTTTTATCTTATACGTAGACGTCAAACGCTCGAATACTACGTGTCAGATGATAGAGTAACCCCCCCTGATACAGAGAGACTTCGATAAATACAACTTTATTATATAATTACTAATATCAAGTAACAACTAGAACCACCTGCGTGCACACCTATGCATCACTAGTTCCGACCGATATGACTTACTATATACTATAGTATAGAGTAGAATAGTAAAGTATTTTCACAATACCGACACGTCCCGGCGGGAATGAACCGTGACCTTTGGTTTCTCGGTCGGTACTCGCGCAGTCGGGGCCGCGCCGACGTTAACCTACAAACATTGTTTACATCATATTTTACATAATTTATGCTTTAATGACTCGACCGCGGGTAATATTCGGTTTCGGATACAATTCGACAGTCGACACAAACTTATACGTAATAAATAAAAAATAAATCAACAGTCACATACATAGTTTTGAACCCACACTATCGAGTCTTGTGTCACGGGTGTCAGAAATTACGAGAGAATTTTCCGTCTCACAAACATAAAGACCCGAAAAAATATTGTAGACCACACAACCATTTCTCTCGGTGCGGAGATGGAACCAGCGGCCTCTCTTTTCACAGGCGGTGTCTAACCGACTGCGCCACGGAGTCTAACTAATATTATAAATGGGAAAGTGACTGTTTCACACTATCACGTTTTAACGATATAAAAAATCATCAGTCACAGGAACTACTGACTCGACTGAAAAAATATTTTACGAGTTAAACAGTCCATTTATCAAGGTTGGATATTTAGGCTAGGCTAGGCTTTTTATTCCGTGGAAAATAAATAGCGTTAGATTTATGTCGGAAAACTGTTTCACGCGTCCGAAGCCCAGAGCAATATCATTTTTTTACATAAAGTTTGAAATCACTAATACTATCACCGGGTTTTGTTTTCGTTAGCATCTTGATATACCATGTATAAGTTATCAGAGAGGCGGAAAAAAATATGTATTTTCCTTAATGCTTTCCGAGTTGACTGACAACCCAATTAGATTTACAAAACCTACTGTCAAGAGAAAGAAGCCCCAATCAGATTGTCTTTATTATTCATTCTATTCTTTCCGTAAGGCTAAGGTCCAAATACCATGCTGCCAAGTCATAACTTAAACCAAAGTTTGAAAATAAAAACCATTGGTAAATTAGCCCCGTTATAGAGATGGATCCCTGTTTACTTATAGTAGCTATGTAGTATATACTGATACAAAAGAGTAATTTTACAAAAGCCACGAGTATTGGCTTCGAACTGTAGATGTTTAGCTCGCAATATTTGCTGTATTGTATTTTCATTTACAAACGGGACAACATAGATAGTTTTATCTCTGTTAAAAATATAATGCGCGTCGCACAGTGGATATACTAACCTCGGCTAACTTTTCATGACCTATACTCGCTAACGCACATGCTTCTAAAAGTATTCATGATTCATAATAAGAAGGACTTATACTGTACTGAACGTATTGAACATGTGTCAGACTAAACTGTTAACTAATTAGGCGAATTAATAACACGGCTGGGAAATACAAATAGGGACTGATTACAATTGATGACAAAGTTATCAAGACCCTTAGTATCTCTGTCTTTATTAGAGGAAATTATTTCTAGCAGTCACCAAAGACAAAGAGAAGAAAAAAGAAACAAAGAGATCATGATGCACCTTATGGTAGGGGCAGGGAAATTAAAATAGAGTATCTACGCACTTCAGATGGTAATCTTTTCTCGGTCCATAATATACTTTATTTTAAAACTGCTACACTAATGTTTCTTCCCGGTCTTCTCTGCCAAAAACAGCCTTGTGAACCGGGTGGTAGAGAAAAAAAGCGACGTATAACATTTTAAAGATTCAATAAAATATTTCCATGTTAACTCATACCTACCTAATTAAAACCAGAAAAGAGTTCATATATTGACCTTAGTAATCGCTTTAACACTCAGTTTATTCTACAGCTTGGTAAACCTTTAATATGATTTTTGATCCATTCGAAAATGTTCACTACGACATTAATCCCATATTAATTGCAACCATCGATGTGCGCAGCGATTCATAATTTGAATTTCTACGTCGGAGGTAGATGTATTCATTCACCCAATAGATAAAAATTTGGTCCACAAATTTTGTTCCTATTTAGAATGTATGCTTTTCTTTTAATGTCTTCTTCGTTGCACTTCTGGCGGAACGGTCGAAGACAATTTTTTTTACTCTCCTCGCGATAATCTGTCTCTGTTAGACATATTATATGTAATACGAAACATTCTTTATATTCTTTTTATAACAACAAACAAATCTGCACATCTATAAATTATTTCCCACTCTACTCATTTCATAATATCCTTACGTATAAATTGTTATCTGAGTAAGTCCTGTGTAAAGGTACGTCCAGACGCTAGGCGTCTGCAAGGACGTCTATTATTGTCCTCATTCACACACCAGCACACAACATGTGCTCGTTACGCGATACATTACACTGCTGTAGAAACAGCTTCATCTTGATAACACTTATCTGTGTATAAAAAGGTTTGTCAACACGATTATACCGATTTGGGTGGTTTAGATTAAAAAGAGAAATGAGTATCGGAATTAGCGATACTGTTTGGTACTAACTTTGCAACAGTTTTCGCCGAAGCTAATATGCTATTCGACATTGATAGTCCGGCCTACTCAATTGCTATTTACACTTCATTGAAAAGACCTAGTTTTATAATATTTGATGGCAATCTATTATCACGATTCATCTTTTACGTCATCTTTATATTTACTTTTTTTCTGCTCTTAACACCGCGAACATTGTGCTATGTGCTATGACAGCCTCCGTGGCGTAGTCGGATAGACGCCGCCGCTTGTGAAACGAGTGGCCTCGGGTTCGATCCCCGCGCCTAGATAAATGTTTGTGCTATCCACAAATATTTCTTTTGGATCTGGGTGTTTGTGAGACCCAAGTCTCTCGCAGTTTCTGATATCCACGACACCAGACTCGATCTTAGTGTGGGGTCACTATGTATGTGACTGTTAGGTGTTATTATGTATTTAGCCGTCACTATATTTCCTTTTTTCCTTCTACATTTCTGACTATTACTAATACATTCATATAAGTCTAGAAGAGGCGAGATAAGATCGTGATGTGTATAGAATATCGTCAAGCGAATTATTCAGTGATGCACGATACTCGATGCTAATAAGAAATTGACTTTGTAATAGCGTCATAAATAGTCGTCTACGAGTGTTATAGTCACTACAGATAATTTTCTCTGCGTGAATGATGGTCATACGAAGAAGTGATACTTTATAACGACCTTATTCATAATGACTTTATAAAACTGTTTTAGCTATCAAATGATTTATGCCTTTCGAACGACTTTTGCATTCAGTTTGGGCGAAGAAGAAAAAAAATCGATATCTAAAATAGGTTAATAAACACAATGAATAAGGCTGATTGACTATATGTGAAGTAATACTACTCCCTTACTAAGGTAGCGATAGGAAAGTTTTGCGGAGATCAAGATTCTGATACTGTGATGAGTCGTTAAGAAATTCGAAGCCCGGCATATCTCTGACATTTTTGCTTTAATACTGGCACCGACAAGACTAAAATGCAATTGTTAATATGTCAACGTCAGCAAAGTAGAATATACGGCTAGAGAAAACAACTTTCCACCGACAGACGTAACGATACTTATATTCAATACTCACATTTCACATGTAGACGCGTAGGATTTGCGTACATCCCTATCACGTTTTTTAAACCAAACCAATTTTGAAGGCCACTGGCAACCTTACCCACAATAAAACTTTATAAACTTCGTGCCTATCCGTAATATACCTAAATTCAAAGCTATTTAAAAAAAAACTGTCCTTTTATCCTACATTTAACACCTGTTTATCCTACGTCTTACATAAATGAATATAATGAGTGCATATCGACCTTCAGACGGCCCTGAGCAGGCGGGGGGCGACCCACTGCATCCTCGCGCGTGGTCGGTAACACGAGCACCTGCGCTATCAACCCACTACTTATTAAATAAATTGTTCTGTAATTGACTATGTACTATTCTTTTTATACTGAAATGCTCTACGAGCAAACGGCTCACCGGATAGTAGTTACCACGACAAATGATCTACAAAACTTAGATATTAGAGGCGTTACCAACCTCTCAAAATAGGAGGGAAGGTAGGGTACTGGTGGTAGGTCTCTCATATGTGAGAGGCCATCTGGGTGGGTACCACCGCAGTGTCTATTTCTCCCGTCAAACAGCAGTATAAATGCACTGTTGTGTTTCGGATTGAAGGATATTGTAGCCAGAGTAGCTACTCGACATATTGAGACTTAACATCTTATGTCTCAGGATGGCGAGCGCAGTGGAATGCCAAGCATTGCTTTGTAATTCAAGGTGTTGTTTGGTTTTGCTACTGTTCATGAGCGGTCGTATCGCTTACCATCAGGCGAACGGCATGCTCGTCTCGCCATTCATAGCAATAAAAAAAAGGTCCTTCGGCAGTTTGGCCTATTGAACTAAGCACGACGGCAAGCACCCTTATTTTGCGGCTGTGTTCTGTAAGATTAGTATGATAGATATGATCCATTCCATGTATGTTATGGACTATGTATGTGACTGATGGGTGTTATTTAATTGTTCCTAGTGTAGGTATTCAAAGGTAACCCGTTACCCAAATATCTAGTACTTATACAAATATAAAATATTTATGCACACTCAAAAGTCATAAACAATGTATGAGATTCAATATGTGAACACAGCTGTACCAAATGTTTTTAGTATCAAAGAAAATACCTACGTCCAGGATCTTTTATAAGAAACGTAAAGTTGATTAAATTTTACTACTTTTTCTATACTGTAAAAAAATCTGCATTATGCTTAGTGCTTACAATAATTGATACTACTGTATTTTGGGTCACAGAATCATTAAACGTATTAATAAGTATAGAATAAAGATATTGTTTTAAAAACAAAATATATATTGACAAATCACATAATTAGACGCGCAATGTTTCATACAAATACAAAAATATGTATTTGGCGACAATTATATATTGAGTGGCGGAAATAATTGGTAGATAACAGACGTACGAAAACCAGTACTGAATTATCATATGAACAATATTCATAGATATAACGTGACTTTGTGGAAGGAGAGAATACAGTTTTAAAATGTTATGGGTTTAATTTGTGTAGTAGGTAGTGTATCTGTGTAGTAGCGGGTGTGAGGGCGAGACAGTCTTCATGAATGGTTGTCTGTCAGAAATTGCCTTGTGCGATAAGACCGCCAATTGTACTTTTTCCTTCTCTAAATTGTTTACTTTTTTATATCTGGAGTACAATAAAGATTTAAATAAATAAATATGAATGAGACGTACAATAACTAGCTACATACGCAGTCAATACAGTGGCATCAATAAGCGTCCAATTACGCGTACTTAGCCCACAGCGTCCAATTAGCGAGCGCCTACAATGAACATTTGTTCCGCCACTCGCCCAAACAAACCAATTATTCCACATCTGATTATAACTTACTAATTAATGGTATTGTCAGTTTTGTTAACTGTTGGTTTAGAACCACATGGTTAGTTAACGGCGTGATTGATCGTAAATTGATCAGTGGTAGAAAACTGATGTAAAGATTTGGTGTCACGTTTTTTCTTTCATGTATGTATGTATATATCAGCCCACATACGTCCCACTGCAGGACACGGGCCTACTCTACAATCGACAGTACGATTGAGAGTGGTTAGGTCATATATTTCTTTCATGAGATTTTGAAAATTGGATAGTGTAATGAAGTATTATATTGACCAAACATTGAGATATTATTCTAGAGTGGATATCGAGAACAAAATCTCTGCGTATTGTGCTGGTATAGGAACGAACCAGTGAAACGAGAGAGAACATAATGTTACTGCGTAGGCGTGACAGGGACAGAAAGAGAAGAAGTGGTACGGTACCGTTCATTTTTCGTACATTTTGTTTGCAGTGTCCCCTCTGGTATATCTCAATGTTTGTTCCACTGTAAGATTGCGCCCGCTCTACCAGAGTACCTACAATTATCTCACAGAAAACCGACGTGAAACAACTGCTTTGTTAGCTTGTTTCTATCGACGAATTAAATTGCCGAAGGTCTTTCCCGTCCTTTATGTATCCTTTTCTTCTCCTATTATAAAACACAAGTTCCAAAGCACCTCAAAACTAAATGTTACGAGACGCTCCAGGTTCGTAATCACTTACGATTACGCGAACCGTTTGCTCAAACGCCGTATTATTGCAATAAAAATAAGAGCAGAATGATTCAACAATTAATTATCTTCATTCAAACTTCCTAATCTTTATGTTCACACTACTGCACTACACACTACAATGAGGCTATCTATACACATTACACAGGTTGTACTCCATATTGAAACAAGGTATGTTGGATTTAATTCTGTGTAAACAAGGTACAGATATTTTCCTACAATCTTACTTTTTGATTCGATCTAAATTTATCTTATAATTTGAAAATCAACAAACATTTAGTAGCACTTCACACTCAAATTGATAACAGTCAATGTAATAAAAATGTAATATGATGATGTTAGGTCTCGCATATTATGTGAGAGGCAGCCTGGCCGCAATGTCTATTTCTCCCGAAAAAAAAAACAGTGTAAATGCACTGTTGTGTTTCGGTGTGAAAGATATTATAGCCAGAGTAACTACTGGATATATTGAAACTCAACATCTTATGCCTCAGGATGTCGAGCGTAGTGGAATGCCAAGCATTGCTTTTAAGTCATGGTGTTGTTTAGTTTTGTTACTGTCCCTGAACGGTTACATCGATTACCATCAGTCAAATGGCATGTTTGTCTCGCCATTAATAGCAATAAAAAAACATCTTTGATGCATCACAACAGCCAATATAATAAAGATGTAACATCGTCCAAGTGTTCGCGTATCGCATCGCAAAGAACTCGCGCGGGCGGCATCCATCAAATAATAAAGACGCAACACACTCGTTACCGACTACAGCTTACCATTCACGACGCGACACTATCAACTTTACTACTTGCTGTGTTGCAAAGTTTTCATCAGAGTATGTTAGCTTGTGGTATATTTTTTATAGCATGGGACTATTCACCTGTAAGTTTTTAGGCTTGGTAATAAGAATCCCTGGCACGGAAAAATGGTAATGCAGTGCAGGCAAGATAGAATATCCACCGACGAAGGATAGTAATCTGACCGTAAGTAAACCTATATTATTCAGCGGGTTGTCGTATCAAATATAGTGTTGCCCAAATTCAGTCTTGGTCTTGCAGTCTTGGTCTTGTTCTTGCGTTTTTGCAAGACCAAGACCAAGAACAAGACCGCATATTTTTAGCAAGACCAAGACCAAGACTGACCGTGCAAGACTTGAGCAAGAACAAGACATAGCCTGCAAGACTCTTGCGTCTTGCAGCTAGGACTTAGCGCTATTTCACTGAGTAGTTAGGTGTAACAGTTCGGTGTATAGGTAGGTACGCTTAGGAATTCTATGAGACGCAAAAAACTGTATCAAAGAATATGAAAAACTGGACCTATGCGCATTACGACTAATACCATAAACATAGCGAATAAAAAAATATCTATTAAAATCAAACTGAGTGCATGCATAGTTATGTTTTAACCATCGGCACTTTGATAATGCGGCATCAAAGGTTTTGTACTTACTTCTCAAAGAAATTTGCCGCTTTTCGGAAGTACATGGTTATGATACACGCGCCGGCGGCTTCTTTGGAAATCTAAAACAATCGTTGTCGCCACGCCGAAATCATAACATTTGATACTATTTGATTGCCGCCATAGGGCGTAGGTATACTCATGCAAAATAATTTCGAATTTTAAGAGTACCTACAGGTGTTCCAAAGAATAAATAAGTTTCAGAGTGCTTAGAATGAAAATGAATACATTATACTGATCACGCAAGTAGTATTATGATTGGGATAAAATGGTAAGGATAGGTAGTAGATGTCATATTAATTCATTCTAGTAAGTATATATTATAATATTGATTACTTATATGGTTTTAAACTCATTACTTAGGTACTATTATTGTACATTTAGTCATTATATTTCTTAAGTTTTTACAAGAAAAAATAGCAAAAAAGTGTTCAAATATCACCCCGCACCCGTTTAATAAATATTGTAGCCACTTGTTTATTAAGAAACAGTTACTTCCATGGAAAACGACATATAGGTCAGTTGATTTTTCGAATTTCTTATCAAATCTTCAGTTATTTATTAATCTGCTTGATCTTTACTATGGCTATGTTAATTCAAGCTCACAATGTTCCAATTCTAATACGTTTTTCTAAGATTTAAAGTAAACTTTAATAAATAGTAATAGACTAATAGGTAATTGCAAGACTTGCAAGACTCTTGCTGCAAGACCAAGACCAAGACCAAGACTGGGAGCGCAAGACCAAGACCAAGACCAAGATCAGGTGTATTGGCGCAAGACCAAGACCAAGACTGGCTAAGTCTCGTCTTGTTCTTGCATTTGGGCAACACTAATCAAATAGCGAGACCCTAGCCTTTTGTCGGTTAATTCAGCCCACATGCACATTAACAATACTCAGCAGCGATACTAATCACTCCCCTAAATGAGAAAACACAGGCTGAAACCGACACACTACATTTCTGTGTCTCACTATGACAGCTTTTCTACCAATATGTACGTTGGGTAAAATTCGAATGGATACGAATACCCTAGCCTTGCTTCTACGTAGCTTGCTTATACTTAATAATAAATATGCAATTGTATGTATTAAAAAATAAATAACTATCTTCACCTATGCAAGCAGCCAAGCCAATTCAAAATACGATAAAGGCACATCAACACACTCGTTATAAAGTTGCCCATTCATGCTGCGACGACAGGCGAGTCGCAAATTCGTCCAGAGCTCTCGCCCCAACGAATAAGTTGGGCAGCGACAGCCGACGCTAATTAACTACGCTTCCCATCTCGGAACGTCTCACTTTATTACGCTCGTACCGGCTTGGAACCGAGCACTTTCGCCTGAGATTAAGGTAAACTTGATTTCAGGCGGCTTTTTATGAAGTATACAGTTGTAGACTATTGTATAGCTATTATTTGCATTTTCGGACTCATATTTGCGTTAATTGGATCACTATGCATTTAACGGTGAAAACATCGTGAGGAATTCTGCATATCCTAAAGATCTTGAAATTTTCTATTGAATCTTAAGTATGACCGTCACGTAGGTACCTTCAGTAATTACATTTACGTGCATAACCAGTTAGTCACTTTGTCTTGGCAGGATCCAAAATATTAGCTAAAATGTAATCAACAGATTTATGATTAAAAATACGCAAACTGGTGCCAGGTCTTAACTGGAGATTATGTTCACAGTCCACATACACAATCAGTGGATCAATGAGCCATGAAATGAGTATCTCTGTAAAAAAAACCCTTCAATCTAGATCAAACATTGATGTTCATTTTTTATTTGTAGCTAACAAAAAAGTAGTTCATCTGAATGGACTTTAAACACTATGCTAATGATACCGCAAAGTAAATACTATAAATTTTTGTATGTGCTATTTTGAATTACTATACTTGTTAATAATATATCAATCCATGTACGGGGTGAAATTGACATGCAGTATTTAATTTAGCCTCCTTTTTTCTCATCACCCTAGGTGATATGGTACAATTGAAAAAATAATGATAATTTTGTGTCGAAATCTTGATTTTAGTGTACATGATTTTTGGCCAGCTCATATAAAAACGAGTTTTTTTTTAATTTTCACTTAGTCAATTTCAGTTCGGTTCCAGAACTTCTGTATCTGTATCAGCCCATATACGTCCCACTGCAGGGCACGAGCCTACTCTACAATCGACAGTACGCTTAAGAGTGGTTAGGCCATATAGTCCACCACGCTGGCCTAGTGCGGGTGGGCGGACTTACATACCATAGAAATTATTATAAATCGCTATGGTATGCAGGTTTCCTCACGATGTTTTCCTTCACCGTTTTTAGTGCGTGGTAATTGACTATCAATACACACATGATTCCGAAAAGTCAGAGGTGTGCCCTGGGATTTGAACCCGCGACCACCGTGAACAGTGGCAGCCGCATCCGGTCCGTTTACCAACAGGCCACCACGCACTTACCTGAGCGGTAAAAAGGCTTGTACTCGACCTATATGAGTTCATCAAACGCCTTGAAAATTAAAATCCCGATTTTTAACAACAGGCAGTATTTTTTAAACTCGTCACAATGCTAACTGGGGTGGTAAGGAACTTGTGGATTAATGTATATACCACATTCACATCACCCGTTACAATATTATATTGCTGAGCACAACTTCCCTGTATCATTGAGAGGGTGTAGACAAATGTTGACTAAGGAACACCATGCTTCAGTAGTATGAGTTAACATATTTTGAGATTCTTGTGACGATCTATCATAGACATTTTCAAATTATATTTACAATTTTCAAAGATAGATAATAAATTATTACTTATTAATTTTATATAACACTACCGGTCGGGCCCGGATCCACCCGGGTGCATACACGTTTTAAAATAGCGGTCAAAATGTATAATTCTGACTATCAGTTTAGAATATCGACCAATCGGACCACGGAAAACGAACAAAATTTCCTCGTATTTGCTAGAAATATCACTACTGCTTTCCTCCTATAGGTCATAGCGTGATGATATATAGCCTATAGCCTTCCTCGATAAATGGACTACCCAACACTGAAAGAATCATTCAAATTGGACCAGTAGTTCCAGAGATTAGCGTGTTCAAACAAACAAACAAACTCTGCATATAATATTAGTATAGATTCCACACATTTTCATATTACATTGTAAATTACTCTATAATGTAAATTCAGGCATATATTTTTATAGTAAAATTCTACATAAAAACATTACCTACGATTTCATATGACAATAAAACAAAGTAGCGCATATTGCGAGAGCAGTTGAGGCCAATTAGCTTTGTGTGGGAGTTTGGACTGTTGTGTAGTGATTAGCGGTGATTGGACATGTTAGCGCTGATATCCAAGCAGGCTATCTACAATTGTTACCACTCAGCTAATAATAACTAACTATTATGCAATGTTTATTTTACAAATAGAATTTATCTTGTTTAGCATTTAATACATCTCTCTCTCTCTCTCTTCAGCCACAGAGAGTTAGCTGCTGAACACAAGCCTACCGCATGGATCGCGTCATGGACCTGTTGGTAGCGGCCTGCATCCAGCAACTTCCTGCGACTTTAACCAGGTCCTTCATCCATCTTTTAATGCATAACATTGTTTGTTGTATTTCCATCATAATATTAATGATTAATTTTTAATTAGACTTTAAAAGGTATAACTGCCCAAAGATGAATAAATAGAGCTAATTGATACACTATTAAAGTTAATAATTTTGTGTTGCCAGTATCAATTATTATCTGATAATACCAGACTTGTGATATTTTTGGATACATAAAGAAATGTCAAAAATAGAACTCAAATTCTAAGTTAGGTGTTTAGTTAATTCTTGGGTATTGACATTAGTTATGTCTCAAAAAGGTAAATGTAATGGTAAATATGTTCTAATGATAGACACATAATATTGTTACTTCATACTTTTTACAATATCCACTAGAATCTGCTCCCAATAACGATTGTTGATCATCAACAAATTGGTATTAACACTTACATAAGGATTCAATGCATCATAAGCTGCGGGTGCTAATGTTATTTAGTTGTAATATATAAATACTTATAGGTCAGATTCTCAATGAAATATTATTTTATATGCAATGCAGAAGTGTTTAGAATTGGAAAATAAAATTACTTTTTTTGTAATGGCTACATATATTCAATAAATTTACGAATATTTAAGTAGGTAGGTATGGGTCAGTGCCAACCCACAGTAGGCTGGCTCGGTGGACTATTTGGCCTAACCCCTCTCAATCATACTCTTGATTGTAGAGGATGCATGTGCAGTAATGGGACATATATGAGCTAATACATATAAATCCCAGGAAAAAGATTAGAACACAAAAACGGTGTTTTAGAAATGATTCTAATGATTCTATGAAGTTTTTTACCTTCAATAATTTTAGTCTACACTACGGGATGAAGTTGTAAGAATTTGTAAAATAAAAACTGCAATGTCTGACATCTCAAATATACAAGAAATTAAATAATTACTATTGAAAACTTAGCCAGTACTTAACAAGTTATTATATGTCCTAGCTCCAATAATTTTCTGCCATTTTAATTAACTATTGTACTACCCCCATTGTTACAAACAATATTGTAGTTATTGACATGCTGAAGGGCATTTTAATTATCTATTCTTGTTGTAGTTGTTGAAAATGAATTCAAAGATTGAATACAAATTTCATAGTTATTCATAATTTGTTTTAAATTTCTTCTTTCCCTACGTAATGAGTAATAATAATTGTTTTCATGGAGTTTTATACATTTATTTTTGTGATACAAGTAATAAATACAGCAGGAATGTCTAAATACAAAATAAAAATATACTCTTTTAGACGTAGAAACATTGAAATATTATTTCAAACTACCATCGCTTCTAAGAATTATCAAATTAATAAATTAATTACATTATTTATAATTCAATAGTATGTCTAGATAGTTATATTTAAGTATGGTTCCAAGTTTTCAATAACTTGTTTAATAATCAACAGTCTGTCAAATGATGAATATGATCAGGCTCTGTAGTCACTACACTGTAGAGTGGGGAAAGAATTTCTTTACAACTTTTAACAGGAATTCAAGTTACTTTTTTCATTTTTAAATGTTTAATCTCCTCATTTTTATTACTATTTTATATAACCAAGTAAATCTACATCAGATTTTAGGAAAATATAAAACATGAGGAATATTTCAAAAAGTTGTGGGTAGACGAAAAATGTGCCACGTATGGGACTATTGGCTATTCTAATAAGATTATAATTTGATTCTAACAAGAATATAATATATAAGAACAGCGCACAGCGTACAGATACGCCGCACATAACTAAAACATGAGTTTTCTTACAATGTCAAAGATTTTGTTAACATACACAAATTATTCCCGATGTTACACGAATAATACACCATTTTCACGACAAATATATTGACGATAGCTTGAAACACAATCCTTAAATACCGTACAAAAGTTTTAAAAACTTTATATACAAATAAAATTAAAGAAAACTGTGCGTTTACTTTTTGCATATCCCGATTAATACAAGCAAATATATGTCGTGTATTATCTTACCCTTATCATACGCCTCTGCTACTCGAAAGATAACAACACATAATCACAAGAATGTCACTTTAAGATTAACTGAGGATTTATACCGATAATTCCAGAAGAAACATAAAAACTTTGATTTCCAGTGACACACGAGAAAACTGAACACTTCGCTACACGAAGGCGCGCCACTACACTGTGTTGCCACAATACTATTTTGTTGTCCCCAAAATAAACGTCACACGTCAAGGGAATAAATACTTTATTGGGAAAACATCACTATTTTTGCAACGTCATAAAAATACATTTTAATACAGCTCTATAGCTTTTATATATGATCCTTGTAATATACGTTTTAATGCATTCTGGATTATAAGTTAAACATAAACAAGACGCAACTTTTCGCGACGGCTTCTCACAAGGTTTCGGATTGTACTGATTGGAATTCCAATATTTAATGGTATTTCTGTAGTTCAGAATGAAGTTAGAGCATGGACGTAATAAGTTTCTCTATTAAATCCATGGTTTATTTAGAAAGTATGAATGATTATTTTATTGGCTTCTTGTCATTTAATATAGTACCGATCCTTTTTTTTAAATCCAAGTGTGATATTGTTGCTGATGCTTCTTTTTTCGCATGTTCCAGTATTTTCTTAAACCTTTTTGGTATTCTTTAATAAACTGCTCTAAAGAACTTATCATCAAAAGAAAACGGTTTACATTTTTCAATATTTTTGTTATTTTTTAAATTACTTATTAAAGAAAACTGTTGATACTAATACTAACTGGAATTTCACGGTTGTTCTAATACGAAAATTTCATACATAAAAATCAAACCCACCTTAAATAATGTTGTTAATTGATATTGGTTGCATGTTTCAAAATCATACTGAATATCATCATTTCTTATAAATCGATCAGTACCTACATCATAGACCTACATGAACGTTTTATCCATATGTAATAACATTATAATTATTATATGCCGCTTTCTCAAAGTGTAGAATAACAGCAAATAGATAAAGAAACAGGATACTATATTTTTATGTTTATTAAACGGTAAAATTATCTTGTTTTGATAAAGAGGTCATAAAGAACCCACAACTAACAGTGAATGATCAATTTCAGATGTACAAATGGGTCTAGACAGAAACAAAACATGGAAACTGCCACAGTTCCATGTTTTATTATCAATATATACATATGTATAAATGCTTTACAATTTGTTATGTTTTAAATCTGTAGTAAACAAATCCATAACATATTATATGCTTATATAAGACAATAACTATTAGATAATTGAAACGGTTTAAGTATTACAGCATTTTTGTAATACAGTTAGGTACTTTTAAAGACAGTAGACAAGGCCAAGTAAAGCTAATATTTATTCAGTCGTCCAGCTCCGGTCCATTCACAAGTCACTCCCGGGCATCTCCCGGGTTCAATCCATTTGACATGAATACACTATGTTGCCAGCTAATAGTTTATATCCTTATTAAACTGTAGTTTTCTAAATATGGTTTTGGGTTGTACACGTGCACCTGAAATTCTATATGATAAAAATAATGAATGCCAATAATTGGCAGTTTATTGGTTATGTTCACGGCTCCTGATCAGTAAGTTAAGCAATGTTTCCGTTAAGATACTTGAGTATCGTATGTTCGTCTTACAAAATCTCACTGTAGGCGTTTGCATAGAGAAGTTCCAATTAATAACTTCATAAAATGATCTAAAAGAATTACCTGGTTATGCATATTAAAGACACTTTTAACATTTGTTCAGGGTTGTTGTCGTTTATACAACATTTGACTGTCACTGTGGTGAAGTGATGTATGTAGGTAGTATGATTGTAAAGTTGAGATCTCAGGTGCGAGTCCCGGGTTGGGCAAAGCTATATGTGATTTTTCTATTTACTATCGGCGCGGAGTCAAGGATTCGTGCCCCATATGGCGATGGGTTGGCCCATTATCACATCGTAGGACGGAATACACAAGGCGTAACGTGGGTATCCTGGTAGCGCCTCTGCCTACCTCTTTTGGGAAAAATGTATGTATTTCTGTATATATGATCGGGGAAAGAATCAAAGCCTACGGAGAGACATATGACCAGCAGTGGACTGCAACGGCTCATGATGATGATGAGGGTGCACCGCCTCTGCAGTACGCCCTGCGATTCCGATGACCCCTTTAGGTCGCTTTTTTTTTAATTGCAATGAATGGCGAGATGAGCATGTCTTTCGCCTGATGGTAAGCGATACGACCGCTCATGAACAGTAGCAAAATCAAACATCACCTTGAATAACAAAGCAATGCTTGGCATTCCACTGCGCTCGCCATCCTGAGACATAAGATGTTAAGTCTCAATATGTCCAGTAGTTACACTGGCTACAATGCCCTTCAATCCGAAACACATCAGTGCATTTACACAGCTGTTTGACGGGAGAAATAGACATTGCGGTGGTACCCACCCAAATGGCCTCTCACGTATGAGAGACCTACCACCAGTCGCCTTCTACGACGGACAGGGTATATCGTGCCGGAATTATTATGCCCCCTAACCACTGAGCGGATAATAATAACGTATATAATTTAATGATTACCAGCTGAGGAAGAAATAAAAAAATACAAATAAATTATAAATATAGTAAGAAATAAATACACCCAACAGTCACATACATTGTCCTGACCCTACACTAAGATTGAGTCTTGTGTCGTGGGTATCAGGAACTAGGAGATACTTTTCGGTCTCACAAACACCCAGATCCTGTGGTTTGTACAAATATTTGTTTCGGTGCGGGGATCGAACCCGTGGCCTCTCGTTTTACATTCGGCGTCTAACCAACTGCGCCACGGAGACTGAAATAATTATAAATAAATTTGAGCTCATAATAATTAATCAATGATAACAAATAACAGACACAACAAGTTATGTAAGTGCACTTTCAAAGTCCGATAGGAAGAGACTTGACCATGACTTGGCTGTGCCGAGTCTGGCATAGCCAAAGACCAGAGACGACTCAAAAGATCTCAAGAAAGATAATTTTATTAATAGAATATTTAGATTTGATTTGAATATAAGCAGGCAGGCCACTGTTCCGCCTGATTAGATAGTAGGTACACACAGGCGATGAAAAATAAAATAACAGAAATATTAGATGATCCAATTAGAGTAAATCTTAAGTGAAGCAAAGTTAGTTAAGTACACAATCAAGTGTTAATAAACATCAAAGCGATTAATGATCCCACCGAGCCGCCGGAGTAAGATGTGAAATATCCACAACACTGAGCTATTATTAAGTACATTACATCGCCTCGTTGGTCATTGGAGACGCGTGGCAGACTGTTGGCAACGAACCGGGCTCGAATCGCCGACAGTGGTCGTAGGTTCGAATCCAAAGCAATTTGTTTTTTTGAGTCATATGATTGATCATTTACACTGCATTTTAAACTTGAAGGCGTAAGACCAATGACCAAGTTGAGATTTCTTGATGGAAAGTAAATAGTAGCGTTTGATCCTAATTTCATGTGTGCAATAAGTTTTGCCAGATGACGGGACGACTTGTACAAGAGGGCCGGCCTCGACTGGGTGCATAAAGCAGCAGACCGGGCTCTGTGGTGTACTTTGGGAGAGGCCTATGTCCAGCAGTGGACTGCAACGGGCTGACGATGAAGAAGAATTTCACAAAATTCTTTACGTTACGATTTTTAATGTGCGTAGTGATATAATAGTACTATATTTTACTAAGCTGGTGGGATTTAATAAGATATAAATTTCAATAATTATCATTTGATTATGATTGATGAGTAAAACCTATATAATATCAAGAGGTACGGTCGATGTCGGACTTAACTGTGACTCAACGACCCAATACCTACAAATTTCCCTGTCTCGGAGCTATCCAACCGTATGAATCACTAATGTGACTTGTTCCCTCGAATTCAAAAGCCGCTTTTTTTTTTGTTGCTATGAATAGCGAGATGAGCATGCCGTTCACCTGATGGTAAGCGATACGACCGCTCATAAACAGTAGCAAAACCAAACAACACTTTGAATTAGAAAGCAAAGCTTGTCATTCCACTGCGCTCGCCATCCTGAGACATAAGATGTTAAGTCTCAATATGTCCAGTTGTTACAATGTAATGCCCTATGGGTTACAATGCCCTTCAATCCGAAACACAACCGTGCATTTACACTGCTGTATGACGGGAGAAATAGACGCTGTGGTGGTATCCACCCAGATGGCCTCTCATATATGAGAGACCTACCACCAGTAAAAATACCAGTAAAAAACCTAAAATAGGTTAATAAGCTGACTATGGATAAGTATAAGACCGTTCTGATGATGGTATTAGGTATAATAAGTCTATTGACTGTGTAAAATATAAGCAGTGGTGAGCGCCACTAGTATGTAGGAGCGCTTTAGTAGGTACTACGGTCACCAACCTGCTTGATCAGGTTGCCTGAAAATGACCTAATCTTTCTAGATTAACATCTAATGGAATAATCTTAAAACGCTCTAGACCTTGACAAATAAAAGCTGTATATTTATATTGAGTCTGTTGATAAAGTTTTCAACTTTCGAGGCGCTAGGCCCATTGGTCGAAAAAATAATGGGGGTTTTCATGATTTGTACCTATGCAGATATCGCATAGAAAATTCTGAGTTGTATCCTAGATCAGTATTTGTTACAGCAGCTAGGAACCATCGTCTCTGCCACCGCGGTCGGTACAGGCCCCTACGCTGTCTATATTAAGTAGGTACCTATTTGTCTGTAGAGATTGGGCATACCTAATCTTCTTAGGTAAGTAACGGGTGGCGAATTCTCTAGATTATCACGTCGCGTCCATACATAGGATTATTGAAAATTAACGAATTACTATAAATGATTATTATCGCCCTACTTTGCGCAGGTTTAGATAATGTGTACGTGCATGATAGTGGTCTCAGATTATCATGTATTTCCGTTGCTATTCGCTAATTTCATTTATACATGGTGTTCCAAAAATTTGATGTAGGGAAAATCTTAATACTACTTGTTCGCTTGTTTTATAATTATATCAATATTAATTTATAAAAGGACTATTAAGTACTAAATTATGCTCGGGTTAGGTGTACAACATGGTATCTTTCAGATCAATCTTTCATTTCAAGCACCAGTTTTTGATGAAAATGAGAGATAAAGAGATCTGAAAGATACCATGTTGTGGCTTTATGGCCAAACTACATCAAATAATATGCCTGAAGCTTATTTCACTCATCACGGACTCTAGGGCAGGGTTGTAGCTAGAGACGAATTTGAGGTAGGGCAGCATTGGTTACAGGTAGAGCGGAAGTAAAAATTTTATCATAATTAATCTGCTCCGAAGCACGGGCTCCTAAATCAATCACCATGTATATCACTGACCTCTAGATCAGTGATGTGATGGTTAATACAATTTTTTTTTTATCTCAAACGATAAACAAACAATTCGATTGTAGTAATTTATTTTACTTTTTGGTATTTTTAAGGTAGGGCATTGGTATTTCAAGGTAGGACATTGCCCCACAATGCCCCCCCTAGCTACGGCCGAGCTCTAGGGATGCTGTGGATTACAATCACGACTAATTTTCTTATCTGGACTATATGACTTAACTCCTCTAAAACTTCTTCTTGATTGTAGAAAGGGCCCGTGCCCTGCAGTGGGAGAGCATATGGGCTGATAGAGATTCAGATATATTTCTTTTTACGTTATGAATAATGTTTATAAAAATATGGCCAGAGTCCCCTTTACTTGAGATAGAAGATGCGGTTTAAAAGAAAGGATTGATGGTCATGTCCTAGAATAGAAACATGTACAATTATGTTATATCTATCTTACATAATTATAATATTTGATAATATATATTGCAAATAATTTTATTGACAGTAAAGTAAATTGTATTTTTTCAAACACCCTGTAGAGTTTAAATTTCATTAACTTTATTAATTCGCATTGCAATCATGTATATAATTAGTAACGATATCAGAATATTATCAATTTGTTAGTTACGATGGCATCTCCTGTGGTGTTCTTTGTGCTTGCTCTCTTGGCTGCCGGTATGTACAAAATAATTTTGTAATTTCAGATAAAAATTTGTGAAGGTGAAGGTTTTCCGACGACCTTATGCGTCCTATGTATCTATCTTAACTTAATCTAAATACATGTCGAGAAACAATTAATTTATTAGAAAAATGAAAATAATTATAAGGAAGTTTAGTGGAAATTCTTGGGTGAGAGGACGGAGTTTATCTTCATCATTGAATTTCACTTGGTTTATCTAAAGTATCTACAAATTAATACTTAATTAAGGTAATTTTATAACATGTTAATAAAAGTTGTATTCCTTTATCACTGAAAAAAAAAAAACAAAAACTGAAATAAGACAAGCGTAAGCGAATTTCACAAAAAAAAAATATTTCTAATCGTATTATTACATCTACTTGAAATTAAAAGAGATCCTAGTAGTGAGCTCTATACTATAATAGGATTAACTAATATGTAAGTAATGAGAGTTTAGGAATATTCGATCTTGATAAAGCCAAAAGCTCCGGGCTAAATACCTGTAGTTAGTAACTTAGGGTCGTTATAGTAAATCAAAACTCTTGATTCAAGAGTCTTGTGACTAATGAGACAAGGATAAGGCTTTATGTAAAGTTGGATCTTGGAACAAGTTCTCAACAAATAATTAAAGTTTTCTTTATATCAAAATTAATTTGATAAATAAGAGTTTATGTATAGGTTTATGAATAGGTAAATTAATAGAGTAAATAACATACTCACAGATCTTTATTGACTATTAATTACAATAAAATCCTTATTTAAATAAAACGAATTGAAACAAATAGATATTACCAGATGTATCCAAACTAGGCTAAGCCTGTAACATGGGATACCAAAAACAATTACAAAGAGAGAATTATCATATTAGTGGGCCCATTTAAAGGACTACCTCTTAAACAATATTATAAAACCTATGTTACAAAGTATGTAACATATTTTCCGTATGGATTATTTACAGGATTTATCATGTAACTAAATACTAAGTTTAAATACTAAACAACTATTAAATTAAGATATTATTGGGTGTCGTGATACGTATATTAAAATAATATTCTCAATACCCATACACAGTAACTATTAAGATTGTTTTTTTTTATAATAAATAAATACAAAAACGCTCTTGACTTTACCATCAAGACGGCAGGCATACTTGCCATAGTGGCACCCACCGTGCTGCGCTTTATTAACCGACTTCAAAAAAGGAGAAGGTTCTCAATACGACTGTTTTTTTTAAGTTTGTTAACTCATTTTAGGAATTTTGTACATTAGGCGAACCGAAAAGCTCACGTAAATGAAGTGTTCGCTCCAGGAATGGACATCACATTTTTTTAATGTCCCCTCTACATGATGTGCCATCGCAATGGTCCACTATGATTGCCCATCGTGTAGAGGGCGTGGTGGCGTCTAATTGCCTATAGCGCGTGCAATAATCTAGAAATAGCGTCGGCGTCGGTTTTTTCGGCGCAAATCATAGGTAGTAGTGGGTCATCACAACTGAATATCGCCATCGTGTAGGTGCGTTTCTATCATTCACATGACCATTGATGGCCAACTCGCGTCCCGCTGGTCCAACAGGTATTGCAGTTCTTCTTATCCAACTCATATATGTATATATTTTGTCACTAGCCTCCGCGGCTCCCGGCACACGGCTGGTGGGCGGCGAGCACACCACCATCCAGGAGTACCCATTCATGATTGCCCTGACCTACTTCTACCCCGGCCCTGGTATCACCGTGCAACGCTGCGTCGGCTCCCTGCTCTCCTCGTGGCACGTCCTCACCACATCCTACTGCTTCTTGTAAGTTCATTACCAATAATACAGTAGTCATATTTATTTTAATAGCAATACATGGTGTGACTAACATGTCATTCACCTGATGGTAACTATTCCACCACTCATGGACAGTAGCAAAACCAAACAACACCATGAATTACAAGGCAATGCTTGGCTTCCACTGCGCTCGCCATAAGATGTTCTCAATATGTCCAGTTCTGCTGGTTGTAATGTCCTTCAAACCGGAACACAACAATCCATTTACGCTGCGGTTTGACGGGAGAAATTGACTTTGCGGTGGGACCTACCTAGGCGGACTCTCACATATAAGAGAGAGAGATTATATTATATTTCGGTATCTTAAGAATGTGTGCTTGCGTACCTTCTTGACTTTCTGCCCGTGCACGCTGTCGGTGACGTAGAAGCCGAAGTCCGTGTTGCCGCGCCAATAACACAATTAAAATTATTCAAATAATGAAAAGTAGCAATAAAAAGCCCTTTAAAGCACTACGCCCCACGCAAGGCAGCCTCCTCTTCAGTATAGTATGTTTAACAGGACTTGTTAAACGTTTAATAAAAAATACAATTATTTGTACAAATATTATACGTTTAAAAAAAAATAAAGTATTTCTACAAGTACCTTCAGATGTAAGAAATGAGGTAGGTAGATGAATCAGATATACATTGCAGGGTAGATATGGTAGCTCGTCGATTACGCGATTTACACTGTCTGTCTTTTCAGAATGTAAAAGAATATCTTCATAAAGCCCGAATTCTATAGATAACTTCACAAAAATTTCTAGCAACCTATTCATCCTTCTTTTTTTTCCAGTGGTGGCAACCTGAACCAGTTCCAGGCGCGTGCTGGCTCCACCAACAGCTTATCCGGCGGTACCGTGGTGGTCCTCGACCAAGTGTTCGAGAACCCTGACTACGTGGCCACCCCCAGGGCTAGCGACATTGCTGTGGTCCTCCTCCAGACTCCTCTCGGCATCAGCAGCAACATCAACGTGGTGTTCCTGCCGCCCGCTGACACTAACATCCCCGATGGAACTTCTGTCAGGGTTGTCAGCTGGGGATTCGAGTCTGTGAGTATATTTTTTACTAACGGCCTGGCTCCGCGCGGGTTTCAATATGGCGGTCAAAATGTTTAATTCTGAGTTCTGACTATCAACTTTTGAATATCGACCAATCGGACCATGAAAAACGAATAATTTTTTCTCGTGTTTGCTAGATTTTCAAGTACTGCTTCCCTCCTATAGGTCCCCCGATAAATGACCTATCCAAAACAAAATATTTTTTACAATTCGAACCAGTAGTTTCTGAGATTAGAGGTAATAAACTCTTCAGCTTTATATTTTAGTATAGATTTAATAGGTCCGGCAAACAAAAAACACCTGACGGTAAGTGATAATTTTCCGCCCAATAACATCCACAACCCTTGGATTATTGGATATGAATTTACATATAACATATTTTGCTCGTAGACCATGCAGACTGCTCTGTAAATACCAATAGATGTATTGTAATCAATTTATCTCGCCAGTATTTAAAAAACAGAACTCGATTAAATCCACCCAGTTATAAAACCATCAATTAAACTCAATTCTCGGGAAACGTATCTAACATCGATTGTTACCCAACATTGTTTATCACCCAGGGTCGCGCAGTAGCATTAAAATTAGCTGCCGAGCCATTACTCGGCCGTTAAACAATGTATAAACGACCGGGAGTATTTGAATAGTATTTATAATGTTATGGACGTGTTAACTTGTAGCACAAGTGAAAAGATTTAGTTAGCAACTGACTACGATTGTGTATGGAATGTAGGTTATGATAGCCACCATATTTGGGAGCTATTATTTTAATGTTAAAGATTCTTACACGGTTCATTGTATTTCTTCATACTGGCACACAGTAAGCCATCTCCACAATAGCTGAACACCTATTGTGGAAGAGAATCCTTATCTGTTATTAATTAAAACTTAAAGTTCGTGAACCAGCAGGATGCATCACTATGGATGAATTTATTTATTTTTTGCTTTGACTGGTGGTGAGGCCGCCTGGGCAGGTACCACCGTAATGTCTTTATTCCCGCCATACCGCAGTGTAAGTGCACTGTTGTGTTTCGGAATGAAGGCCATTGTAGCCAGAGTAACTACTGGTTATATTGAGACTTAATATCTTATGTCTCAGAATGGCGAGCGCTGTGGAATTCCAAGCATTGTTTTGTATTTCAATGTATTGTTTGGTTGTGCTACTGTTCATGAGCGACCGTATCGCTTACCATCAGGCGAAGGAGATGCTCGTCTCACCATTCATTGCAATAATAAAAATAAAGTTAACTAGGACCCCCAAACTTATTCAATGAGACCCCTTACAACCTCAGATAGTGCTCGATAGTGGTATTCTTATATAAATCATTTTTTTCCAGATTGGTGGTGCTCAATTGGAGACCTTGAAGACTATCCAGCAGAACAAGATCAACACGGCTGAATGCCAGGCCGCGTACGAGGGATCCGAATCTGTCTCCATCACTGACCGTAAGTTACTCCATACTTCATGACGAAATAGCTATTACAATATTTTTGAATACTATGACGGCAGTAGATATTAATCTGGAGATAAATATAAGTATAGTGAATAGCCTGATAGTTGCTGAAAAAATGGCGTTAGAGAAAATTAAACGTAGACGTGTCCCATTCTTCAATTAGCAATTGAATTGTCATAGCTTATGTCATACAGCGTACACCAACAGAACAACTATAATTTCTGATATGCCGGAGTCACCACATCACATAAGTAGATCCTCTTTCTAGGCAGGTTATTTGTTAATTTCTATTGTTGCTAAAAATTACCTGTACACCTTTTCAAATATCAAACAGTACGCATACCAGTAGCCCCATTAATTAAAAGCATGCAAGATTTGACACCATCTTACCGTCTATTTCCTCCAGGTGTGATCTGCGCCCAGGCCTCCGGTGTAGGCACCTGCTTCGGTGACGCCGGAGCGCCCATGGTCATCGGCCAGGTGGTCGTCGGTACCGCCTCCTACTACGAAGACTGTGGATCTGCAGACTACCCTGACGTCTTCACCAGAGTAGACCAGTACACCAACTGGATCCTGTCTGTCGCTATCCCCCCTCGCAGCGATATCAAGGTCCCCTTCCCCGGAGCTAGAAGAGCCCCTGTCTCCTTGTAAATTTAGAATAGTTTCAACCGGCGATAATTTCCGTCGGTGGATGGTGAAGCACTGGTTTACCATCATGTGCAATTCGTGCCAGTAAAATAGTTACACAGTATAATATCCCATTTACACCGAGTTTCTCGCCTGTTTTTGAATGAGAATCGTATGACATTATCGCATACGATAAACTTTATAAGATTGGCGTATTCTAATGTTGTGGAGAAATGTTTCCATTATGAAACTTACTATACGTATAATAATGGTATTTTTGGGGCGAGATACTCTCCCAGTGTAAATGGGGCTTAAGTAAAACCCTTTATAGCGAGTCTGTCGCGATTGGGTGTTAGTGATCTGGTTTCTGCAGTCTTCCAAAAGTAATTAATTAATTTATTTGTCTTGTCGATATTAAAGGACTGCATTTATCAGGAGAAGTAACTGCTAAGCCAAAAAAATTGTTAAAATTGATATTTTCGGTTATAAGTCAAAAATACAAAGGACTGGAGGCAATAAAAAGCCAATCAAAAATAGATTCTCTATTTATTTATAAGAAAAAAAAAACTTAAATAAAATTATTTACTATTTGTATAATTGTATGCTATTTTATTACACCTACTTTACCAAGTATTTATGAGCAGTGGTGACTATAGTCAAAGTGCATAAAACAAAATTCCACCGATTTTTCAATTGGCCCCACATGATATGCATGCAAGATTTCATGCAACTTTTTTAGATACCTTACAATATCGAGATAATATTTTAACACACTCCCAACAGAATCACATCAATAATATCTAACACATGGCTTACACAACAGAAATTCAGACTTGTCACTAAATATTAAGACTCATATATTACATTAAACTTATTTAACATTTGAATAACATTCCAAATATTATAAAAATACATTCTTATACAATGGCGAAATAAGTTTGGACATACATTTCTAGTCAATTCTTCAATTTCTCTAAATTTCACAAACTAGGTTCTAATAAATCTAGGTAAATAAGTGCTAAAGTCTATTTGTAAAAATCCGGTCAATACATCTTTGGGTATTCGAATATATAAATATATTTAAGGCGCGGCAAGATCGTGTTTACAGAAGGCACTAATAAATTGCATTTTTATTAATTACAACTAATACAACATTACATTTTCTAATTCATATGTACATAAGTGAATGGAGCTAATAATTGGAATTAATTCCCGCCCTTTATAAATATATACACCCAGCAGTCATATTATTCCAACAATATACAAAGTAATTTTTTCGTAGGAATCAGAAACTATGAGTTACTTTTACGTCTCACATTTACATCAGCCATATATATTTCTCAATTGGATGAAATTAAATTTCGTTTATTTTAATATCGACATCAAGATTGTATGAAAGACATACTCAAAGTTAATTCAATACTTAGCTTTCTGACATATAAGGGGAAAGACATGCAATACTTCCTTGTTTTATCGCGTACATTTTCTCAGACCACTTTACACATATTATATGTTGGTTAGTGATTGTAATATTACAAAATTGTTTATTATTATAAATATTACACACAGATAGGAGGTTTTTTTTAAATCGAAGGATTAACTATAGCTATAGTTTTCATCAACAATATTATAAATCCTGAGTATCATGTAAGGAATATAAGGGCGAAAACAAAAACATTCCAATCCCATCTTTCACATCACGTACACCTTATAATCTTAAAACTAGTCATAATATTTAAAATATCATTTCAAATTGGCCAAAAACTATAATTAAAAAATACAATATTGTGCATTAAAGTACTAAATTTCATTTTAATATCATCCAAAGAATTAACTAGTAACATCTTAGTCTCGGTGGTCCCATCTAGAAAAAGCTAACTTTTTAAAGTATAAATAAATTATATTATACCACTTCAGTCGTTATAAAATATATTACAAATACACAAGGGACAGAAATGCGCGATTAATAGCAAGATTAAAATATAAATCGTTAATCGATTAATTTACTATAAAATCAATCGATTCGACAAAATTGAAAAGTAACATAAAAATATTTTTCTTTTATCATGAGGACGCGAAATTATTTTCTAAATAAAAATTATAAAATCTTCACAATTTCGATTATGAAACGTTTCCTTTCTACATAGACTTATGCGTACGTAGCAAGGAGCCGTTCGTTATTACCAATATGAAATATATCTATTCAATAGATATTTTTAATTATTATCTAGATTTTTATAATATCTGCAGGATATTACAAAATTGTAAACAATAATTAATGTTTAGATATTAATATTGAATTAAAAAATATCGATATTTCTTATCGATTCACAGCAGTAAATCGCGCATTCCTGTATTAAACAGTCAATTCGATTTCATTTAACATGAAAAATGCTGAGACGATTAAATTTTGTAACATAATTACAGTTTTATTGCTCTCTACACATAATCAAAGTAGATATTCTCATACTCTGTTTTCAAAACGATATCATGTTTAAATACTTAATACAATGATTTAAAATCTCATACCAAATTTTCAATTCCTATACAAAAATTCTTTATTCACAAATATAACTTGTAAATCGTCTTAATTTTGGAATGCCACATTTTTTTTTATCTATATTACAAAATATATGATTATCTAATAAGATAAAAGAATTAAGTCATTTTGAACAAATAAATCAACTTATTAATATTGATAGTTGAAAGATATTTACATATAGATTATAAATTAAGATTATTTTATATAATCTGTTATCTATTACATCAGCCCAGATAAGTTGCAGTGTTGGGTAAAGGCTTTCTCTTTATTTTATGTAAAAGTTCGGACATTCATTGATTATTTCTAAGTTGTTGGTGTAGTTTTATGTTTTGGTAAATATATGATTATAAAAAATGGATCTGGGTATAAACATAGCTACTAATCATAGTGCAGGTATATTGTATATGTGGTATATTGGATGGAAGCACCTTTTATGCAATAGCTTGTACATATGTGTATGAGAAGAAGAAAATAGCACTCAGGTTGCTTGGGAAGAGACTTATGTCTGGCAGTGAAGTAGTAAGAACTAATAATGATAATAATTTGAAAAAACATATGAAAATCTTATCTACCAAAAAGATTCTTAAATTCCTTGTTAAAAATATAATCATACACATATAAAAAATAACTTATAATTAGAGTAAAAATTCCAAATGCAAACCTAATGAGATTATTTATTTGAGATAGGTTGTAATCAGATTCATTCATTTGTGTAAGTTTATCAGTATCTTTTGCATGTAGTCAACATTAAAATTATTATGTATCAAAATACTTAGCTACCATATAGCTGTTATCATTATTCAGCCTTACATTTTTCAAACAATCAATACAATACAAACATAACCGGTCTAATTAATAGACAGTTTTAATACCTATTTTATTTATCGAATATTTTGTCCCATTCGATCGACTTTTGAATAGGGATGTTGAGTCATATTACAAATTCGCGTACTTTTATTTGTTACATATTAAAGACAGTATTTTAAAACCAATATAATATTTTGAGAACCTAATTGTTCGTAATGAATTAAATAAAAATGTTTTATTCATTATCAAGTGACTGCAAACAGCGATCGCAGCGCTTTGACGTCACTGAACGGGCGGCAACATGAAAAACTCGTTTCATATTCTCTGATAACGATCGTTGACTTTGATTTCAGCCACGTGACGGTTGGAGCGTTTTAGCGGAAATTTTCAAAACTATTTTTGTTTACGTATTTTTTTTATTATTAAAAATTGGGCTATATTTTAGTAAAAATATTTTTTTCGTGTTTATACAGGGTCTATCTACAAAATAAAAGCGTTTCCAAAAATTAGTCAACATCCCTATTCAGTTTTGAGCGAAGAACCAAAACATTAGATAACTAAACTTGGTTTAAAATCGGTCTATAATTAACGCCATAATTATACAATACTTCTGATTATCAAGTAGTTTATAATAAACTAGCAAGTAAAGGGAAGATCAGTGGAAGATAGATGCCATTATACAAGCTTGGTACTTATTTACCCATGGGACTGTAGTTTTAAAAACATTTGTAATTAATGGTAATTGCTAATTACAACGGTTTTTAAAGTATTGAGAAACCAATGGTGATGCTCAATATTTTTATCTGCTAAATTCATTTTCTATTATGGCTCTTATATTTATTTTTAATTTACATACCTTTGTATAGGTCAAAATTCCTACTTGATTACGGTAAATATTTTTTCTTATCATTTGATGACGAAATATAAATTTTGACGGAATCGGAGTCAGTATATTTTGCAGACAATATACATATATTATATCAAATATTTGTATGAAAATAACAACAATGTTAGATAAACGTTAATATTAACAATTTGATTTTAACAGCGAAAACTCATCAAACTTATCAGTCTCAATGATGTCTATGCTTGTTATTATTTATTGTCCTTAACTACACATTTCACTGGCTTAAGCCGCTTCTGAGCGGTCAAATATTTTCTATACTATAGTAAAACTTATACTATGTTGTTAAAGCTATATTTTTCTAACCAAAGGAGGACGGTACTTACTGTGACGAGATTGGAGTGGTTGCCACTAATATTATTAAAAATGTATATCTCTGCCTATCCATAAAAAATCTAAATGGGGACGGTGTTTGTGTTATTTACAATTTATGAAAATAAGGAATGGACTTTTCACAAAATATATTTATGGGATCGGCCCTTAGATATTATTGTAATTTTATTTATAAAAACAAAACTATTGTACATTCCGTAAAAGCGTCAACATTTTCATGATTTAGACAATACAATGTTAAATAGTAAAATAAATTCATTCACAAATATTTGTATAATTCCATTTCAATTCCGCACAAATTCTAATCCATGTATTTTAAGTACAAATCTATATTTGTATTCCTAGATTACATTCAAACAGAGACTTACTATCATTCTAATGTAATTTTACAACAAATTTGTATTCCTATTCCTATATTTTATCCCGATAAACACTTACTGCCATCAGATCAATAATTCAATTTCCATTCCATGCAAATCCAATCAATTTAATTTCAGTACATATCTGTATTTATATTCCTAGATTATCAGGCAGACATACCCTTAGTTCAGAACCAAATTCTAATCAATTTAATTTCAGTACAAATGTATATTCCTATTTTTATCCAGGCAGAGACATACCCCTCAGAACATCTGATGACAGTCCACGAGGCTCCACTTGGAGCCGGCTGGCCCGCGTCAGTCCGGCGCATCAGCGGGCAGCACGGTGAGCGTGACGGAGGCTCCGGAGCGCTTGATGAGCGCCACCAGCTCGGGGTGCGGCAGGTTGCGCACGGGGGCTCCGTTGATGGCCACTATGGTGTCGCCCACGCGTAGAGCGCCGCAGCGGGCCGCTGGGGATTGCGGGATTAGCTGGCCTGGAAGTATGGAGATTTGGTTCAAATTTTGTAGTGTTATTCAATATGAATACGTTATGTCCTGGCCTTTTTAGAGGCTTGTCAATGGCAATATAATGACAGCCTTAAGAGCGTTTACACCTTGCGCGCAAAGTCAACTATAGGCATTTCTTCGTTTAATTTCACGCACACATAAGCGATCAAAGCTGTGTGCGTAGAGCTGCCGCGTCGGCTCGCTGTAAAATCAGATTAACCATCTTTGATCCGTGCGCTTCAAATATTCAATTGAAATGCAACTTATGATTTATATATTGGTAATATAATGTAATAAAAATATTTTATTTGAATTATAAGTAGACAAATATTACTTTACGAGTAATTAACAATACAAATTAAGTAATTAACAATGAAAATATGATTAAGTTGAATTCAAAAATCAGTGTTCAATCAGTAGACACTGCGGACGTTTTATTAATAACTAGCGGTCGGACCCGGCTTCGCCCGGGTGCAGATAGCTTTTGAGTCCAGTATTGATTTGGCAACAACATATTATTTCGCGTACTAACTATATTTTTCCCGCGCACCGTCGACTATATTTTCCGTCCCGCTATGTCCGGTCTCATTCAGTCCGATGATGAAATTTTAATTATCATTTAATTTCTTTATATACAATATTTTGTAATTGTGATATTGATTCGTTGGTGGGAGGCGCCCGACGTGACGGCCCAGTGGTAGCATGCGCGTGAGCTGCGCGCGGTACTGGACACTTGGTCTTAATTTTTCTAAAATAAATGTAGCCTAAGTTACTCCTTATTATATCAGCTACCTGACAAAAAAAGTCCCGTCAAAATCGGTCCAGTAATTTCAGAGATTAGCCGGAACAAACAGACAGATAAAAAAAATTTAAAGGTCGATTTCGGCATATGTATTGTTTATATAACGATAGGTAGTAGGAAATTTTTTTTCACTTTAAAAACAGACACTTCTATTTTATTTATATGTATAGATTTCGTGTTCGAACAGACACGCACTTGTTCGAACACATGAATAGAGTTAGGGACTATACAACACCTTACAACTACGAAACATATTGAATTTCAAATTACAGTACATAACATAATTTAGCCTCGCAATTACATTTGTCGCAATGTATTATATTAATGATCTACTAATACCTATGCTAGAAGAAACGATGTCATAGGTATAATCCAGTTGCTATGTGACGAGCTGTGACGTTTTCGATACTTTTTATTCCACGTTAAAAGATGTCATAATTATTCTAATACCATTTTTCTATACACCGCTGCTAACTAAAATATCGTGGTACGCATATCTAATAACAATAATTGTATTTCTTAAAAATTATAATACTAATCTTTCTAATTTAGTAGAAAAAATACTATTAAACTCATTATGAAACTATGGTTGCCATGATATTGGAACGCAAATCACTAGTGCTGTGTATGCTTTTCTTATTCTATTGAATAGGAGGAGGAACAAATATAACAACTTTTATAATTATCGATATGACGATGCTATTAAACAAGGTTATTTTGTTCTGAGTTTTCAAATTGAGTTTTCAAAAAAATGTGTGAAAGGGTTGGGAGGGATTCTAAATCTCTTCGACGAAGACAGAACAATTTAGAATCGAACTTCACTTCAGGTAAGTTCGTTTGATCGCTTAATTGTTCTGTCTTCGTCTTCCGAGATTTATTAATTCACATGTAGATGTTTAGAGAGTTCTCAACGTTGTAGAAATAAGTAAAAACACACATACACAAATAGAAAATCAATGTTTAATCAATAACGTAATCGAGTTTTCAAATAAAATCGCGTACTAACTATATTTTTCCCTCGCGCCGTCGACTATATTTCCCGTCCCGTTATATCCGGTTTATGTCCCGTCTTATTCAGTCCCTAGATGAAATTTTAACTATCATTTATTGTTAAATTTCTTTATATACAATATTTTGTAATTGTGATATTGATTTGTTGGTGGGAGAAGTGGTGGGAGGCGCCCGACGTAACGGCCCAGTGGTAGCATGCGCGTGAGCTGCGCGTGGTATTGCACATTGCAACATTACTTTATTTCTTCTAAAATAAAATATTTTTTTCTGACATAAATGTAGCCTAAGTTACTCATTATTATATCAGCTACCTGACAATAAAAGTCCCGTCAAAATCGGCCCAGCCATTTCAGAGATTAGACGGAACAAACAGACAGACAGACAGACAAAAAAAATTAAATATCATTTTCGGCATATGTATCGTGTATATAACGATACCTAGTAGAACATTTTTTTTTTCAACAGAAACAAACAGACACTTCAATTTTATTTATATGTATAAATAAGCGCATCCCAAAAACACAATTATATATTTTCCAAACGGCCTAAAAAACAACAAACATAATTATAGTTTCACGCTATAACATTAGTATTGTTTCAGTCAATTTTTCAAAATGTTGTTTCCTTTTTTTGCTTAGAAATGACTAAGTTTTATTTCCCATTATAATATCTGAAACATAATTTATACTCACTACAAAATCATTGTAGATAATAAAAATAAAATAAAATATTTTACTACCAAAGTACTAAGATGTGGCATTCGCAGTACACGCGTGGCTATTTTTACTACGCACGACAACGATCAACTGCAGCCAGGCCGGAGCGACGAGCGATACGTCCTCCCTCTAGAAGGCCTTGCGGCGGTCTGATTTGATGCAGGTCGGACAGCGTGTTTTATAGGGGTTTTTAAAATATTTGTAGAAAACATGAAAACTAATTTTGTTGAAATATAAAAATGGTAATTTATTGATAAGATGTTCTTCTATTATAATATGCAATTGCTATAAAAAATTATGTACGATAAGTTTGTGAAAAAAAATATGTTCTTGACGAGAGTTTCTGAATAATTTCGCATTGTTTAAATTTTTATTTTTCAGGAACTAAACACAAAAAGATTATTTTTCTCAGCAAAATCCCTCCATAAGGGTCTTATTAGTCTAACAATATTTTTATTTTCATCTTATATTTAGTGATTTCGGATGTCTTAAGCTTCTAAATCGCCATTCGAGGCCTAAATAACGCAACCTGTGTTCAGTAATCCTTATAGTATTCACAAATTATCTATCAATCTATAATGTTCTCCACCAAAATCCCTAGATGACAACATTTTCTAAAATTAGTGTTAATTATTTTTCCTTTAAATTGTTTATTGGTGGATATTAACTCGTTTGAAAAGTCCTGTTTTAAGCCAAAAAGCGCGCGGAAGGTATAAACGCTCTTAATGTAGAAGTAGGGTTTATTTAAAAATAATGTCATTTGGCCCATCGGTAGGTGGACGTTCAAGTAGTTATTATGGTATAGAAAAACTGACCTAAACACAACTAATACAGGTGACAGGTCCCTCAGGAGGCCACCTGGGTAGGTTCACCAAACAGCAGTGTGAACGCACTGTTGTGTTCTGATTTGAAGAAAATTGTAGCTAGACTAATTATTTGACATATTAAGGCTTAATATGTCTCAAGATGGCGAACGTGATGAAATGCCAAGCGTTGCTAGTCTAGGAGCGGTCGTATCGCTTACCACCAGTCGAACGGCATGTTCATCGCGCCATTCATATCAATAAAATTAGTTACCAATGGTGCTAGTGGCTTTATTGGTGGACGAGATGACGACGAAGCCAAAACCCTCGCCCTCGTTGCGCGTGACGGTGACGTCATACGGCACCGCCCATCCACGACCCGCACTCGGCTCGCTCGCACCACCTTCATACTGCACACCGTACCTGCAACATTCAATTGTGATATTATTCGATAAAATATACACTAGTCTTACAAACCAGAAGATAAGACGTTTAAAAAAAAACACACACTAGTTGGTATTTATCTTGATTCAAGAATAGCTGATTATGAAAGCAGTAGCAAAGTTATTTATAGGATAATCACACATAATCAAAGTTTTTTAAAACATATTTCATTCGTGTAGACCAAAATTTGTTGGATTGGCCCCAAAATTGAGATTCTCCATTGATTATTACTCGTATTATTTTTGGCTATTACTGAATTTAAATGTTACTGTTATTTTGATTTCTTGGGTATCATTTTAGAACACATATAATGTATCTACAAAACTATATAATGACAATAAATATGTACTTACATAGGCTGCACATGTGCTTGCGGCGGGTACATGGGCGCGGGGTGCAGAATGTTGAAGGGAGCACCTTGCATCTGGTGGGCTGATGGATCCGCACTGCATCACAAATAAATATATTTAAAATTTCATAATCATTAACTTAAATCGCGATTTGAATGTCCGCCGACCCCCATTGGGTCAGTGTGGAGGAATATATGGCCTAACCAATTTCAATCGTACGATATGGTAGAGGAGGCCCGTGCCCTGTAGTGGGACGAAAATGGGCTGATACAGAATGACACGATGACAGGTTTTTCAGCATCGTATATAATCATCGCTATCTTAGCACTAGTCACTCGATTTGGTCATAATATGACTAACTATATTATAGTTAGTAAGTTATTATAGATTTTATTACCAAGATTCTAAACAATCTATTATTCGATTTCTGGAATACTTAAAAACTAGCGGCCCGGCCTGGATCTACTCGGTTGCAGGTACATTTATGAATTTTTTTTTTATCGATATGTTCATCAGGTATAATGTGACTTGTAATGATGAAATAATTTTTCAAATCGGTCCAGTAGTGTCAATGCAAATAATGAAATTTTTCTTCTTCATAATATAGATTGGATAAAGATCGAATAATATTTGTAACCCTTACGTGAGTAATGGTTGGTGTGCGTGCGGCGTCACTACGTTGGGCACGCCGAGTGGTTGGATGTCGGCGCGGTTGTGTCGCACGCCCAGCGTCACCTAAAAACAAGAACAGCAACAACAATAAGGATGTTATTTCTGTTGTGGTTAGTATCAGAATAGCCAACAGTACAAATTGGCATGTAAAAAGACAATGATCTAACAAAAACATCGCATTTTTAATTACACTTTGTAATAATTATATTAGAAGATGCATTTCAAATAAAACTTTGTGACGAAAAACAGCGCAACCAATAACAATTTCCATTTGTGCCACTCCTAAACAGTCACTTTATTTTTTCTCCCGCACCACTCAGATACAGTGCGATACTTCTATGTACATGCACAAAATCTCTGTATGCATTCCATTAAAATATTGAACATTTTAATATTATTCGTTCCCCGGTTCGGTGTTTGTGAGACCGAAAAGTCTCTCGTAGTTCCTGATACCCATGACACAAGACTCGATCTTAATGTGGAGTTAGGACTATGTATGTGCCTGTTGGGTGTATTTATATAGCTTTTTATGTACTTACATGTCCCCTGGTAGCTGCCTGGCATACATACGCCACGGCCCTAGCGTGAGTGGCTCCTGCTAGCGGTATACCGTCTACCGAGGTGAGCAGGTCGCCTTGCCGTAGCAGACCGTCGGCTGGACCACCTGGGATTTAATTTTTATTGATTAAACTACTGTTGAGGTTCATTTTGTGAAAAAAGCTTTTGGCTCAAGGGCTCTGTGAGTGTCTTTCGGGCATTCGCATGATTATGCACATTAAAAAAATGTATATCAAATCACATCAAATCAATATTTTATTTAAATAGTTTTTCACAAGATCTTTTGAATAGTGAATTTTTGCTACCACCGCTTCGCACCGTGGTTTAGCTGTTACGAAGAAACGGCGCAAGAAACTCTTTCAACAATACGAACTGTCTTTTTTTTTTTATAGCCATATAAAATTACAATGCTTCATGTCATAAGTCACAATAATAATAATTGATTCTACATGTATGATTCTACTAAATTCCTAGAAAAACAGCAATGTAAAGATATTCATAGCACGATGTATGAGTGCGTGTGCGTGGGTACCGGGCACGACGTATCCGACGGCGACGCGCGTGCCGTCCTCCACGCCGCCCACGATGCGGAACCCGAAGCCCGCCGCGCCGCGCGCCAGCCGCACCACCACGTCCGCGCCCGGGTCCGCCGCGCCGCCGCCCTCCACCTGAACACACATACACTGTACATACTCTCTCCCTCTCTCTCTCTTCCTAGCTATGAATCACACACGGTGGTGAGGAATCTGCCAAGTTTTACTTTTCCACTTCGCTTTATCCCTGATGTCATCCCTGGAAACATAACTTTCTCCCAAATCTCCCTGATATCATAGCCTTTACTCTTTTATTTTTATATACTATCGATTGCAAATCATTGTTAATAAAACCCTTTATTTAAACAACGTAGCATATTTAACATTTTAAAGGATAATAACTCTATTTATATCACAGTAGATATATAATTTTTCTAATAGCTATAGACCTTACAACGTATTAGATATTAAGCTCATAAATATATTATCCTTATCATGACTGACAAGAATGAACCAGAAAATCACTATACTTCATACATTTTATCTTTGAAACAAAAGTAAAACTTAACTAATCTAGACATACTTTGAGTTTAAGCACAATGGAATAGTGAAAACCTTTGAATAATCTAGGAACATAGAAGTAATGACAAACAAACCTGCGGGTAGTTAGGCACGTATACGGAGTTGGGTTGCGCCATGTTCTCGCCTTCATAGCACGACGGCGACTGACGAAGCGGAGAGTGCATGTGCCGCGACGGAGAACCTTCTCGAAGTCTAAAAGTACACAAGTTTAATGTATTTTCTGCACGATTTTGTTTATTTATTTACTCCGTTTTGTACACATAGACATACAAGACACACAGTACAATTAGCAAGCTCTAGGCAATCTCTTACATTCATTTGATGGACATAAGATAAGGGGAAAGACACACACGTAATCCACATAGCGCGAATATCTACGGAAAATGAAGGTACAATACCCGGCAAACTTCTTGAGCATTAGATGACGTAATGGGGGAAAGTTCGCGCATCGTACACTTACGTGCATAAAAAATGTTTACTCTCAGTCATAAGGTATGAAAAACAACATATTTATATATTTATTGAATCATCCACAAAAATACATGTTAATAAATATAGTCTTAGAGCGAGTGTTCCGCAGACTTACAGTATAGTAGTAAACTCCATAGTAATGCCAGGTATACTGTGTCACCTACCGTTGGTGAAATGGGGGTTCGCTATTCTGATCTAGGGTTTGAGCGTGCCTAGAAGTCGAAAGGAATAAAAAATGACTTTAAAAACGTGATCGCAGCATGTCTGCCCTTTTGATATTTTAAAGTATACATTCTTTTTTGTAGAAAAAAAAAAGAGTGGCAGAGACTTATTCCGGTTCCTACTATATTTCATATAATGTTAAAGCAATTTTATAAAAATTTACGTTATTTCAGCAAAGCTGAAATTGATATATGTTACTTATAACAAAATAGTGAACAAACAGCAATAAAAATAAAGTCAACAAACAATTATAACAAATAACTTCAACGATTAATGGCGATTTACTTTTCACTGCACGCAAGTGTACTCGGGTGCAAGCGGAACATGAGCGCGGTGCGGGGCGCAAGGTGCGACTGATCTACCAATAAGGCGATCGATACGATCTCCTCTGCCGTCGCGCCCCATACTTCACACCAGAGATCTAAAATACGGTTCTGCACAGTCAAGGTCATTTGTTCAAGAAGTTTGCCGGATATTATATGTTTATGCAAAGTTATATGGTGCTAATGACAGAATAGTAATAATATATCTTACATTCTATAGCAGGATAGGGACCTCCGCCCTCCTCTTGATTAAAAAAAAAGAAAGAACACTATTTTAAAACATAGTAAAATAATAAATAATTTAATTATACTTTTTTTTTTTAATTTAAAACATATTTAAAATAATGGGATAAAAGTAATTTATAAACTATCCAATATATCAATATATTTTTTCAATTCGAACCATTACTTCCTGTGATCAGCGCGTTCAAACAATAAATTCTAATTTTTTATGGATTGAAAAATGTGAAAATTAAACCGAGTTCGCGATATAATCCATGCATATCTCGAAATTAAATTATTATCTACGGATTTTACCGCAAATTTGGTTTAGTTAAAAAATAAACCAAATTCGTGATAAAATCCGTAGTATATAATTTACGATAGTCTAGTGATGTTACCTGAGCGGAGAGCCCTTGATCCTGCTGTTGGAGGAGTTGTTGGAAGGAGACTGGCTTTGCAGTCGCGTTGACGGTGAGTTGGTGAGGAGACGGTCCGTTGCACTGTTGTTTGATGGCGAATGACTTCTTAGACGACCTGTATACAATCCACGTTAAATGAATGTTCTTACATAGATTTAAGAGTAACTGCTGGACATATTGACACTTAACATATTGTGTATCAGGATGACGATCGCAGTGGATTGCTAAGTATTTCTTTGTAATTCGAGGTGTTGTTTGGTTTTGCCACTGTTCATGAGCAGTCCTACACTTACCATAAGGTGAACGGCATGCTCATCTCGCCAATCATAGCAATGAATAAAAAACAACTAAAGAAGAGCAAAAACAAAGTTTAACAAAACAAAAATGAACCTTCTATACAATGTACTATTAAAATTGTTGTACCAATGTACGAGTATATCAATGCCATGCCTCCAGCAAACGTTATAGAATATTATTATTTGTTATAGAATATTTAGATATGAATTACCAATGATGCAAGTGAATAAACTTAGTAAATACCTGTGGAGTTGGAAGGAGAATGTGTCCTCAGGCGGCTAGTGGAGGGAGATTGTCGGTGTGACGTCAGACCTCCGATGGCTGCCGTGGTTGGCGAGTGTAGCATGCCATCTTCAGGAAATCCTGTCCAAGAAAAATAATTATGACTTCCTTTGTAATACAAAAAGTCATGAAGAAACCTATCTGAGTATAATATTGTAATTTGGCTGTCGTGTTTTTCTTGGTCAGTGGAATAACCAGAATCACCCCGCTAAGTGTTTTTTTTTTGTTTTTGCAGTTGCTTCTCCCTCTCATTTTTATAAGCAGTCATGGTTTTTACGATTTGATTGTAGGCGGCAGAGAAGATTGAGCCGTTTACTTGTTTACCTTCTTCTTCGTTCGAGTCAATGGCTCGATTATACAAAATTTTAATAAAAAATTTCATACTCTCCTGGCCCAGTAGGCCACTACACAGAACGTATGCACCGCTTACCGAACGTATGCAATAAAATATATATTACCTACATTAAACTCTCACCTCCATTATCACTGCTATCAGCGACACTAGCATTCCCCCTCCAGTACGCGGCATTCATATCCACATGCACAGTCGGCGTGGGGATCTCCCCCCAGTTCCCATTCCATCTCTCTCCATTAGCATCCCACCCATTCGCATTACCCCCCTCCTCCCACTTCTGTCCCGTCTCGTCCCACTTCTGCGCGCTCTCCGCCCAATTGCGAATGTTGGAGTTGTCTATCCATGCGTCCCGGTCTTGCCACTGGTTCTCTGGTTGCGTCCAGGGAGTGACGACGCTGAGGATGGCTCTGAAGCCAGGAGTGCTGCTGCGGCGACGCCGGTCGATGAGGCTCTCGCGGGGGGAGCGGTTTTTGTGGTCTGGCACGGCGTAGGTTGCGTCCACTGTGGAATAAGGTTATGGATTTTTTGAGTGTAGAATTGATTGATTTTTTACGCATTTAAAGAGTCAAAGAAAGTATGGAAAATTAATTAATAAACCAGAGAATATAAACAGATCAAATTATTAAAGAAAAATGCAAATAATCGAAAGTAAGAGATAATTGTCTTTCATTCATGACAATAATTAATAAATAACTTAACAACTCGAGAGAAATGTTTGTACGGCCCACAAATAGTAAGACTCGCTCTTAGTGTAGGATCAGAATTATGTATGTGACTGTTAGGTGTTATTTATTTATTTCATTACTATTCAAAGTACAATCGATAAAATAGTACCTAACCCCCAACTATATTAATCATTATCATGTTGATTCAAAAACTAGTAAGAATAAATATGTATATGTATTTACCGGAATTCATGTCGTCATTTGGATCTCGCAGCGGATCCTGCGTGTGCGACATGGGCGAGCGAAGTTGTTCCGCTGTAGGCGTCTTGCTTCTACACATTTGGTTGTTGTTTGACGCCGCTGTAATTAAATATTAATTAGTGGACGTCAATAAACTGAAATAATTTTAGTATACAAGGCGGATTGAATACTAAAGTAAATGAATTGCAATTTGTGATTTTCAAACCATAGCAACTATAGTATATATTCGCACAATACACATTTAATAAGATGCTTATTTTTAGGCTTTCTTTTTGATGTGATTAAAACGGATCACTTATACTTTTTGTAAGAACTTAATATAGCAACATGACACACGATACATAGCAACGGAAATGTACAATAACAGAAATAAAAATATTGTCAAGTAACGTTAAAACATAGACGATACTAACTAAATAACTATCTATTAATGTTATTAGAACCATAGTTCTAATAACATTAACAGAAACCATACCATATGAAACCATAGTTTACAGCTCTAATTTATTTAAAAACTTTTAGAACATAGGTTTGAAAAATCAACTAGGCGTACTATAAGTTAGATACCATCACGCTACGAACTATGCGGGAAACATCGCGGCGGATAGCTAGTCCCAAACATTAAGGCTGGCACCGACCTCAAAAATATTGAATGTATATTTAGGATATTTGCGATTTATTAAGAGACTAGCTGTGCCCGCGACTTCGTCCGCGTAGAATTTAACAATAACTTTATTTTTTCTAAAATAAAAAAAAAATCTAAAATTAATGTAGCCTAAGTTACTCCTTATTATATCAGCTATCTGACATTTTTAGAATATTTTTAGACCAAATAAATCAAAGAAACATAATGAGCTCATCCACCCGCGTGTCATAATACCATATTTAAAAAAACAACCTCAAAATTTAAGGGTTTATTTTCTTTTTTGCGGAACCCTAATTTGTTTTTCAAAATTAAAGTAGCCTATGTTACTCCCGCAAAAAATAGCTATCTTTCAGTGAAAGTCCCGTCAAAATCGGTCCAGCCATTTCAGAGATTAGCCGGAACAAACAGACAGACCGACAGACAAAAAAATCTAAGGTCATTTTCGTTATATAACGATATGTAGTTGGACATTTTTTTATTTTCACTTTACAAACAGACACATTTTATTTATATGTATAGATTAGTTATATTTATCTTTATTTATTACATTTTTTAATACGGTTCAATTATTAAAATTATTCTTCTTGTCTACTTTACTCGAACTTAATTCAGAAGCCATTCGAAAAGGATAAAACATTCGATAACTAAAATAGGTTTACAAACTATTTACAAATAAAACCGTAAGAATACATTTGTGTATTTGGTAAAACTATAGTAGTATTAATAGTCAATCACCACGCACTAAAACGGTGATGGAAAACATCGTGAGGAAACCTGCATACCATAGCGATTTATAACAATTTCTATGGTATGTAAGTCCGCCAACCCGCACTAGGCCAGCGTGGTGGACTATATGGCCAAACCACTCTCAATCGTACTGTCGATTGTAGAGTAGGCCCGTGCCCTGTAGTGGGACGTATATGGGCTGATACAGACAGATAGTAGTATTGAAACAACTCACAAGAAGTGGGCTGCAGTCTGGTGGCGGAGCGACTTCGCGGCGCTCGCACGTTGTTGTTCCGGCGCCATACTCGCAGAGTAGTCTCGTGCATAGCAGGACACTCCTTCAGGACCTGTTGTAAGAAATGTGTTTAACTCGTTATTTAAGTCCTCGCCCAACTATTACATAGAAACTGAATTAACCGACTTGGCGTTACATGGATCTAACAACTTTTTACGGTAGAAGAACTGAGTTGCGAGACTTGTTTTTACAAGTTTTGTTTTTAATGGGACAGTATTTTCTCGAACGGTCCCTACGTGACAGAACTATGATATCTTCCTCCTGCAGAAGTGGATTAATATTTCTTAGCTTACAAAATACAACTATAGTAGTTTCAACCTTGAATGTAAGTATCCTGGTATATTCGTGATATTTCACGCAAAAACTTGTGACTTTTTTTCACTGTATTTATTATTATTATTATTACTTATTGTACATAATAAACATTAAGGCAATCTCTACCGGTCACCCATTGTAAAATAGAAAAAAAAGTTCAAATAAATAATACTATGAATACATAATATACATGACATACATGCATTCATAAATATATTTGAATATAAATAAACCTAATATAATTAGACTTACGGAATGGAAATAGGTACCTGAACGACGTGTTGGTGAGGTGCGTGTCTCACATCAGTATCACCAATCTGCAGGAGCAAATCACCTTCACGCAGCCCGGCGCATCGACTGCGGTCCAGCACCTGAAGATAATGTATGTTTATAACCTATTCGAAAGCCAATGACTCCAGAAAAAATTGTCGTCTGCTTTTTTTTTTTTTATTGCAATGAATGGCGAGATGAGCATGCCGTTCGCTTGATGGTAAGCGATACTGCTCATGAACAGTAGTAAAACCTAACACCATGAATTACAAAGCAATGCTCGGCATTCCACTGCGCTCGCTATCCTGAGACATAAGATGTTAAGTCTTAATATGTCTTGTAGTTACACCAAATCACAACAGTGCATTTACACTGGTGTTTGCCGGGAGAAATAGACAAAACGGTGGTACCTACCCAGGCGGCCTCTCACATATTTATGAGAGATCCACCACACTAGTAAATTCGTATATTGAACTACAAACATCACATAATTTATCATATTCAAATTTGTTAATTTATGCGCCCTTCTTTGTTTTCTCTCTGCACTAACCAAAGGTAGACTGGCAGACAATGCCTGAGGCATTAAGTCCGTCTTTATACATTATTGTACATGAAGCATAAATTAATAAATATTTGTGTTATTATGCGTGTGCGTGCGTACCTTCTTGACCTTCTGTCCGTGCACGCTGTCGGCGACGGTGAAGCCGAAGCCCGTGTTGCCGCGCCGCAGCGTCACGCACAGCTCGCGCCCCGCGCCACCACCACCGCTGCTGCCGCCGCCGCTGCCTGCACACGGAACACTTACATTATTACAACTAACCAAATTATATTATATAACAATGAAAATATGTTTAATAATAAAAAAAAACATTCCGTCGATTTTGTCATAAGTCGGTAACTTTGTCTATTTGTTTTGCATAAGTTGTTTAGCTGGTTCAATGCCAGTTCCGCGGGACAGTACACGCAGTCAGTCATGACAAAGAAAAGGGTATACCCTGGGTTTTGCTTAATGTATAATCCTATTAAGTCATCATACCATAGCGGTTTTATAATTTTTTTGTGGTATGTGAAGTCCGCAAATCCGCACTAGGCCAGAGTGGTTAAGCATATCACCTAACTCCTCGCAATGGTACTCTCGATTTTTATAGCCTTTATACACAGGCCTGTGCCTGTGTACAGTAGGAGGTATATGTGCTGATACAGATGGCTGTACAAATAAATACAATTTTCCACCATAATTTATCTGTAATGAGTATCTGGACTACACAGCATACTTGTTTGTTGCAAATTAGCAATAGCAGAGCATGCTAAGCCTTGAAAAATAACAAAGGTGTGATGTCAATTTCAAATATCATTAATACCCATTACTATTGCTTACCGTGAAATAGCGTTCTTTAATGCCAGGTTATAAAAAAAACAGTTAGTAAAACCTACCAGTAGCGAGCGACAGCAGATGGTCAGCACTGGGACAGCGCTTGGGCGGCGCGGTGTTGTCGCCGGCAGCTAGTTCCGGCAGCTCGAAGGAGCGGTCGGCGCGGCGGCGCGCGGGACTGTGCGCTGACGTCACGGGACTGTCCGCCTCGTCGCAGCCCTGGCTTGTTGTCTCCTCGTTCGGTGAGTCCAGGTTGAACCTAGGGGGTGGAATTTTAATTATAATGTGAATCTATGAATAGGTTGAACCTGGGGGATATGGATTTAAGGTATAGTTGGTTTAATAATATATATTTTTTTAAATAAGAGGTTTATCGGGTGGTGTCTTTGTCGTATAAAACTAGCTTTCCGTAACAACTTTTGTAAGCAAAAAACGTACTAGATTTCTAAATGTGTAGTCGGTCTTTTGAAAATTTAAGGGAATGAAAGGTAGAAGATGAAAATTAAGGCTTCGTCGACCGCAATAATGTAATAAAACATGACAGAAAAGGTAAACATCGGTTTTCTGTGGGATCATGATAATACAAACTGCAGTTTATTGCTACTAAAAACCACTTTATTGCTGTACATGTTAGGGAATGTACAATGTATACAAGCTGAATTTTTCAAGTGGGCGTGGATGGGCAAATGCGAAACTAAAACACGAAAAATACTTATGAATAAGCGAAAGCAGTATGTGTTTTTCTCCACCAAATCATCGGTTTCGTATCCTAATCATATATTATAAGAATATTATAAGAATTAAAATAATTACTAAACTAATACTGTATACTTAACACAGTGTTCGTTTTCATGAAAATTCTGAAAATTCACAGATTTGGCCATCCACGCCCATTTGAAAAATTCTCCCTGTATCTTTTATATATTCCCAATATATATTAGAATATTGTGTGTGACCTGGTGCGCAGCGCCCTGGTGAGTTGCTGCATGGCGACGGCGTCGGGCGGCGCGGTGGCGTCCACGGCCAGCGTGCGCAGCACCCGCGTGTTCGGGTCCTCCGAGTCGAAGGCTAGCGGGTAACCTGCACCATCACGTGTCATTATACACTGGTCAAAGGTTTGCCTGCTTCAACGTAAATTATAATCTTTAAGTTACTTTGACATATCATACTAATTTTATAAAGGTGAAAATTAGTGTCTTCACACTCGAATAGCTAGGCCATTTTTGATAAAGGTATGGCGGTTGCTGACACTCTGGAACTAACACATGAGCTTTTTATAGCCAAAATTGTATAGTTCCTTGTATTTGTAGAAATAAGTTGTTCCATTTGTTGTTACACTTTAGAGATATTTCTTTCAGATCTGGGTGTTTGTGAGACCAAAAAGTCTCTCGTAGTTCCTGATATCCCTGACACAAGACTCGATCTTAGTGTGGGGTCCGGACTATATATGTGACTGTTGGGTATATTTATTTATTTGGGTGTATTTACAAAATACACGTATCCTATAATAAAATGAATAATATATAGTTTAATTGAGTATAGTGAGTATATTGACCTCTGACGAGACTGAGCGTGACCTCCGTCCCCGGCGTGATGGACTGGAAGATCTGCGCCACCTGGTCGTGCGTGAGGCCGCGCACGCCGCGCGCGCCCACGCCCACCACCATGTCGCCCGGACGTAGCGCGCCTGGAACATGGTATATATGCGGAATTACATACTTATGTACATTATAGCGGTATATAGAGTTAGATAATTACAAATGTTCACTAAGAAAACTAGAGGTGGACTGTTAAAAGTCACTTACGACATTATTCACAGACAGTTCCTAAATCTATTTTAGGTTTCGATTGTTTTGTCCCTTACAAATGACTTTTGATTGCAGTTTGAGCGAAGAAGACAATAAATTCGATAACTAATGTAGGTTTTTAAATCTTTATAGAAATGTCTATAGATAATAAAGTTAGGGTTTTCCTTGTTTTCATTAATACGGCTGCTTCCGCGGCGCTGTTTGTAAAACGATGTCTTAGAAACCGGAGGCCGCGGGTTCTAACTCTAAAATTAATGTTTGGATGATCCACAGATATTTGGATCAGGATGTCGTTAGACCGAAATATCTTAAATTAAGTATTACTGCATAAATGACAGTCTTACCGTCTATCCAGGCGGGGCTGTGTGGCACAATGCTGCGTATCTGCAAGTAGCCTTCCGTTTCCGGTAGACCCTCAGCACCGATTAATGTGAATCCCAAGCCCTGCAATAACAACACACAAATAGAGAAATGAATCAGTTTTTTTTTAATGGTAAATTGCAAAATAAATTGGTGGGTGTCGTCTAATTGGTCTAATAACAGTGAGTGTGTTAAGGTTTTGACACCTGGGTCAAGATTTTCATTTTGCCTTAGTTAGAATTGCACAATTTCCCAAATAAGATAATATCAAGCGGAAAGCTCGTCATTATAAAATATTATTACGGTCAGGCGTCTGTTGTATGAAATAATGGAAAATCCGTCGGACTGACACAAGTAAAGTGTTGTGTTTTCGGTTTGTTCTGTATTTATCGTCTAAGGAGTGATAAGTCTATATTTATGCATATCTTTTTCGCACTGTATTAACCATCACAGAGGGTATATCCAGACTACTACCGAAAACGAAGCTGGGTGGTAGTTTTAGCGACTACAAAGACAATTCAACTAAAAATAGCAATCACAAAAAGTCGCAAAAAAGGGACAATTCTTTTGAATGTTTTAAATATCGTCGTATTTCGGTGGTAAATCCATTGTTTTTGCTAAAATAATAATTAGAAACCACCATTACATTTCCTACCAGTCTTTAAAATTAAAAGGGTTTATATTATTCGTTTAGGAAAACTATGTATTTACAACCCAAATACGGGGATAGGAAAAAAAACAAAAAAATCGTCGCTTCTTTTTGCAAAAATTTGAGTTGTATTGTGTCCTGAAGTCACTAAAAATAACATCTGGCACCGTTTTTGGTCGCAGTTTGTATATATCCTGTATTTTATTCACGTGCTATTCCATTCAATTCAGTTATTAATCACACGCTCGTCAACACACAAACGAATTTATACATCATAAAAGATGATGTTTTTGACAAGCAGAATCCAATTATTTTTTCTGTATAGTAGAATCGCGTGACCGCCGCGTATTGTGCAACACGACTCGATGTGTACCGCAAAGTGCATTTTTTGCACATTCCTTCACTTATTTCTGATCTATTTCTGGATGTTGCATGAATCATTATTATGTATTACTCGCCATCCTGAGACATAACGCAGCTTTAGAATTATAGAGACTTAACTAAAAACACTTATTTATTGGGAAACGTTCATTAAAGATTCGTAACATAAGAAATTTTGTACTTATGGAAGATACATCGAGAAGATCGAAGTATACATCTTTCTGTCTTTCACGCGTCAATAGATCCTTATTTAAGGTTCGATGGAGATAGTCTTATCTTATTGAATACTGTAGGTACTAAAAAATCGTGGTACTAACCTGTGGTCCTTTGGTGAGCGTGACAGTGAATCTGTCGCCTCGCAGGTCCCCCGGCGGTGTCGGCCCGTTCGGCTGCCCGCCGCCGCCGCTCTCTGCCAACATGTTATCTGCTTTTGTTGTAGTTTTATTTATTTAAATATAGTCCAGTGATTCTTTGCGCTATAGTAGACACTTATATTAGATACACAAAGACATATTTTCCAACTCCTCCTATTATTATTTATTTTATTTTATGTTATAGGGGGCAAACGAGCGTGCGGTTCCTGATGGTAAGTGATCAATGCCGCCCATGAGCACCTGCAACGCTGTAGCGCATACGCTCGTTGTTTTTTCTGATTAATTTGGATGCGGGGTAAAGACAAGCTAGTGTCCCTGAGAGACTGAGCTTCGGAGCTCGGTGCCAATTCTTTGCACGCTGTTGTCTTGGCTGACAGGAGTTGCATTTGTGGGTGTTGTTGGTCGGGAAAGTCTCTATTTTTCCGCTATGTTAAAGAAGTTTTAACTTATATCTAGAAGACTGTCCCGCCCTCACACTCACCACTGTAACTTCTGTAAGCCAGGATCAACAGTGGCACGCAATGTAATGACACCGAGCATTGAAGCTCGGCGAGTCTCCGGGAATGTATTTTTGGAATGTTTTTAACCCGCAACGATATTAATGAGAAAGTTAAATTAATAGGAGGAGTTGGATTAATTATATCCACATATATCTGCTACTGCATTGATACGTATATAGGTAAATACAGTACATTACAGTAGAAAATATTTGGAAGGATAATCTCCGAGGCCCTATATCGTGAATTCTAAACATAATTGTACAAAAATAGTACAAAAACATAGTTTTATTAAACAACGGGTACGCCTTTGAGATGAATCAGAAAGCTGAGTAGGTGCGGGAGAAACTAGCCGATGTCCACCCACGTTCAGTTTAACGAGTCTGGGTAAATATTTGCATTTCTTATGTTATGTTTCCTGTTCAAACAATGGTATTATAATTTTCTATGAGATGGCCTCAACTCTAAACATGGAGGTTTAACTACGGAATAGATCAATATCTGAAAATAAAAATCACGCCTTTTTCCCAGAAGGGGTAGGTAGAGGTGCTACCAGGACACCCACGAGTCGCCTTGTGTGTTTTGTTCCACGAGGTGATAAGGTGTTCGCCATAACAGGCTCAATTACCTGACTCCGGGGTGATAATGAGCAGAAAAATTCAATATCACTTTACTCGACCCGGAATTCGAACTCGAGACCTGAGTGTCATAATTGACTATAGTACAACAGTGCCACTGCGGCAGTCATAAATAAATAAACAGGTTTTGGGCCAACCAACATAATTATAGACCGGAAATCGTCTCTTGTTAGTAGATATTTCTAATTAGAAATGTATATTGTCGATTTTTTGTCGTCCGACTACATTGCTGTCAAAATATTCGGAACATCTTTTCTCTCTTCACATTTTATTATATTGGACATGTCAATACTATTGATTACGAGTATAAATGCTTGTTGTTTATATTAGGGAAACATATCTCGAACAAAGCGTTTAACAGATATTTTTTAAATTCTATTTATAGTTCCGAATTCCGCCACACGCCAATTAAAAATAGATGTATTATACTGTACATCATGTTCAACATTGTCACTTTCATGCAAGTAAAAAAAATATCCTACTTCTACACGTGGAGTCCGGTATGCAGATTAATTTACTCCGACGGAATCGAATCGCGGACCCGCCGAAGCATGATCGATTTGCATGTATAATCTATCACCTAGCGTCGGCTACGCGTAATTACACGCTTTTACTTCACACATCCGACATTTTGATGAAATATGACATTTGAAATAGTGCACGTTCTATTGACCGATTGATGTGAAGAAAGTATTTCCTTGAACTTGTTCTTTGGAATTATTTTTTCTGTTAATTTACTTTTCTGCGGTTTATTTCTTCAAAGATGGAAATAAAAAGTACTACTTAATTTAATTGGATTTTACTGTTGAAAGATGCAGGCTCTTATTCGCGTAGATTAACATCTTAGGGTCTACAGGTATTTTTGTCCAGGTAACGCAAACCATGCTACAGGAATCATACTAACGGTTTTCGGTATAGTAAGTGATCATTTCGAAACGAGGTTAAATTTTAGACTGACAACAAACTAAAGAGTTCCCAATTTGCACCTTGCGTAGGGTAGCATCTATTTAAGCAAATACGAATACTATCTATCTATCTACCCATAAAAATAAAATAAAATATTTTGAATAATCTTCCATATACATTTTTATTGTATCTACTGTGATATTCTAGTTATTTGGTACAAATGTACAAACATATTACATTCACATATATAAATTACGAGGCGTCCGCATAGTTTCAACCATTTAATTAATTTAGCATTGACTTCATTATTCTTTGGATAAAAAGTATTTGCAAATTAAGGTCTAGGTAAACAGATTGACGTGAAGGCGTTTTAATTTAATTATTAATTACACTATGTTTTATAACATTCGTAAAAACAAGATTTTTCTTAATACCTCGAGTACAAATTGACGTAACCACAATTTTTTTGCCTTATCCCTATCTATAATAGTCTCTATCGCAGAGGGGGGCCGTGCCTTGCAGTGAGAAATATATGGGCTGATATAGGTTATATATGGTTACCCATATATAAATATATGGGTTGAAGGGCATTGTAGCCAGAGTAACTACTGGACATACTGAGACTTAATATCTTATGTCTCAGGATGGCGAGCGCAGTGGAATGCCAAGCATTGCTTTGTAATTCAAGGTGTTGTTTGGTTTTGCTACTGTTCATGAGCTGTCGTATCGCTTACCATCAGGCGAACGGCATGCTCGTCTCGCCATTCATAGCAATAAAAAAAATAAATAATAATAATATATAGATAAAGCGTAAAGTTTCAGCTTTTATTTAAGTCATGCTATGCTATAGTCGATCTATGAAGTAACAGAATCGGCATAAACTTTTTCCTGCAATTGTTTAATTTTTTGTTAACATCACAAAAACAGGAGGGGGTTCTCAATTTGTTGGATTTTTTTAAAAGTATTTTCACACAATATAATTCTAGACAGTTCAAATTCCTATAATTCCCCTAGTCCTAAGTATTATCTTCATCGCGCTTCTGTTATAAAAATGGAATATGGCGTAATGACTAAGCAATTGATTGTCCCCGCGTAATTAATGCACGTTCATTACTGTTTACTTCTCAATAAAACTATACTCTACAGTCATATTAACTTACGAATTGTCTTATTCTACGATATAATAGTATATAATAGTAGTTTTAAATTCATTACCACCATCGTCACGACAAGTTGCCTACAGCGACGAGCAAAAAAATCGATTTCATTACTAAGATATCCACCGCCGAAAGATATTTCCCCGGTCAATACTATAGGGTTGTGTTTAAGGTTTGATTTTGATCAGTATGTCTCCCTAAAAAGTATCGCTAATAAAAAACATGAATTTGAAACAGAATCAAAATTGGTTGTCAAATGACTGAGATATAACCACAGATATAACATGAGCTAGTGTGACGTATTTTTCGCCTTATTAATTTCCAATAGTCGCTTTCCGGATATCCTAATATCACATCACCACCAACTCTTCCATGAAATAGAATCAACCTTCAAATAAATAAATCCTATATTAAAACCTCTTACCTCTCAACCTCCTGGCCTGCAACACCGGGTTCTCATACTGCGTTCGTCTGTTCAAATGGTCGACATAATACGAGCCATATCGCTCGTCGGTGACCATCTCCCAGCCGTAGGGCAACTCGTCTTCACCACACTCGCCCAGGGAGTGCTTGCGGAACCGCGCCAACCGCGGGTCCAGCCAGTGGGACGTGCTCGTGTTGTGACTGGAAGGAGTCATGTTTTACACGTAGATAAGTATGGACAGTGGGGGTAAATACATGTAAAAACATATAAATATAAGACTAAGGGCAAGTTTCACTAGTTCCTGATAAAGTCCCACTCATCTGTCGGATAAAATACGAAATATGGTTGCAAAAGTATTGAATTTTGTATTTTTTCTCACAGATGAGTCGCAGATAGCTATCAGGAACTTTATAAGGAACTGGTGAAACTGGCCCTAAAGAGAATAAAAACTTTCGAGTTAGTGCAACGTAGTGCCGAAAGTCTGAATATTTGTGATATCGTGAACTCTCGTATTTAATGATAAAAACGACACAAGATTAGTGTTTGGTCGTCACAATGTACGTGACTGATAGGTTTACCTACTATCTAGGTATCTTAACGGGGAAAGAAAACGTTGTGATGAAACCTGTATGCAGATATTTTTTCAAACAATTTCTATGGTATGTGCAGCCCGCCAACCGGCACTGGGCCAGGATGGTAGAAAAGGCTTGACATAATAGTGCTGGATAGCGACCATTACGCCGGTCAGTGGATAACGACTTGTTATAGTGGAATATTCGTTCAGCCTAAGCTTACTTGTTGATTGATCGTCTAACACAGCAACACATTTCAATGATTTGGAAGGGGCTAGGGCCACGCTGTTGTCAGTCATGAATGACGAATCAGAATGATGAGCAGGCTCGTCCGGGGCGGTACCACTATCTCACAGGAAATTGACGTGAAGCGACTGACGATTGCCGGGTGTCCAATACCCATATCGTTTTCCTTTTTCGTACCCGCTCTCCTCTCGATTTGACGGGCTGGCAACACATCCATGATTCAAGCGTTATGGATCTTCATGAGTGGCAGTGATCCCTTATCATCAGGAGACATGTTTGCTGGTCTTATGCAATAAAAAAATTCACAATTAGATTTAATTGATGTCATATTTTGACCTGAAAGAATGCACGGTTTTGTTGAATTTATCCATAGAAATCTAAATAATACGAGTATACCTATATGATTGATTCTATGAGATTCACAGAACGAATCAACAGATAGTAAAATTAATCACAGTATGATTTAATAACGAAGCTATAATGGCGATATTATAGTAATTTATTAATTTATACATATTTGCTTACCTCCATATATGTGCTATGTGCATTTTTAAGTAAACAGCATATATTATGAAGGCAAGTAGGTAATAATGTACATAAAAGTGGTTTTATTACCGTGGAAATATTACAATTATAATGGTTATTATACAATGCAAGGTCCAATGCAAACATAATTCGCAATTTATACCCACGGATTTGTGACTCATGTTTTTTCTTAGAAAACTTTTGAAAGAGTTTCTTGTGGTTTTGGAGTAAGAATTTCGGATTATAGATGCTAAAATATTTTTTATATACTGCCAGGTGACTAATGTAACAGCCTTAGGATAAAGCGCGGTAAGACGACCGGGTTAAGGTTACCGGAATACAAGGGTCAATCCAGGCCTATTTTTAGCTTTTTTGTGGATTTTTTTGGGAGTTATTGATGAGGGTGCCCTACCGATCTAACCCAGGAATGCCCAACAATATCGTCTAGAGAGCCCTAACAATTTTTATAAAGGCGTCAGAGTGCTGAAATCGACATTACGTGTTATGTTAAAGGCAGAGCTGCTGTTCATTGTATCTATCTGTATCAGCCCATATACGTCCCACTGCAGGGTACGGGCCTCCTCCACAATCGAGAGTACGATTAAGAGAGGTTAGGCCATATAGTCCACTATGCTGGCCTTAAATAAATTCTTGTAAATCACTATGATATTCAGGTTTACTCACGATGTTTTCCTTCACCGTTAAAGTGCGTGATGATTGATTTATTATTAATACACACATGACACCAAAAACTCATAAGTGTGCCCTGGGATTCGGACCTGCGACCAACGTGCATTAGCACAAATAAATTGTATGTTGCTAATCGATACACTTATACTGTATTACTCGTAATTGGATTTGGCTAATCCCAGATTGGACACTCGCTAAGTGTTGATATGGGGTCAATTCTAGTCTTTAATGGTTGACGTTTAACCTATTGCTCAGAAATATAATGTTGCGTCCAAATTATCGCCTTTAGTCCTGACTACTGTGGAACGGTTTATTTATTTAACTTTATATACAAATATATTGTACATAGGCGAACTTATTGCCAGAGGCATTCTCTACCAGTCTACCTTGAGATGGTGCTGAGATGACAGAGAGGAGAGGGATGATTGACCATCACGCGTATTCCTTCCTTCGTATAATCCTGGGTTCTTCCGCCGTAGCGTTAAGAGGCATCTAAGCGGCCCGGCGTGATTATATCGAATGGCATGAGACCGCCTCTTATGCTATTCGATACTCTATCTGGACCGCATTTGCACTTACCACAACATGCAATCAGTGTGCCATGCCAGTTGCCATAGATTCAATATCTATGAATATACCTATCATCTGAAACCCCATGTAAAGAGTCCAACTTCTTGGGCCTGTAGCATAAGGTAACGACACCTCATTGATTTCCATTAACATTCAAGGGTGAACACTGTTATATATTTTGAATATTTTATAGACAAACACTAAACTACTTGTAGTTAAAAATAAAAAAATAGTGAGATTTTTATTAAATTCTGTAATTAGAATACCCTGCAATTAGTAACACACTACTATATTAGAAACAATAGCCAGTGAGTGCATGTACAAACAATGGGACAGCTCTATTGTCATATTTCAGTTTCACTTGCTTACTCGGCCATCATTTCACACTTTCCCGCTGCTATGTCTTTTTGTGTCACCTATTGTATGTAGACATGCAGTTGTATTTCATGTTTTCTCACAGTAATTTACGATATATTATTATATTTTAACTTTAATGGCACAACAACGTAACTCATTGCATATGATGGTCAGCCCAGTAAAATACACATGAATCATCAACATTATCATCATTCATCATCATGGCACTACTGGACTGGGCTCGGTCATCACCTCATCATCTCTAACCCTTACCAGTCTGTCATCTCCAACCAGGTGGAGAGACACATAGATAACCACTGAAAAAAGCTAAAGCTATCTCGAATCACAGTCAAGATAGCTGCTGCTAATTACACTGGCTTAACATGACACACATTTATAGGTCACTCTATGAGTTTTCTACCATCATGCATCGTAATTACTCATTGCCATTTGGGTGGTTATAAATATCCCATCACCGCCTAAAATTGGCATTTACAGTTAAAACTAGTGTGTGAGAAGTACTAGACTGCCTCGGTGGCGTAGTTGTACTACGGTACGCTTACAAAGCTGAGGTCTCGGGTTCGAATCCCGGGTTGGGCAAAGTGATATTGGATTTTTCTATTCATTATCAGCCCAGAGTCAGGAATTTGTGCCCGATATGGCGATAGGCTCGCCACCTATCACATAGTGGGACGGAACATACTGGCGAAATGTGGGTGCCCCTGGCACCTCTGCCTACCCCTTCTGGGAAAAAGGCGTGAGTTTATGTATGTAGTGTGTGAGAAGCTGAGGTGGTTCATGTATGCATTGCGATTGACTTGTTTGTAATAGCCTATAATGTGTACCGCTGCTGGGCAAAGATCTCTCATTTTGTTACATTATTTGGAGATTGACTACTTGATGGTAAATGGTCACTACCTAAGGTACTATGCTATGCTATGGTCTTTGGTAACACCAGGAGCAGAGTCAAAGTATTGCTTAATTTCAGTTTCATATCTGTCATAGCTACAATTAGCATATAATAACCAAATACTGAGGATGTACAATCAATAGATTTATAGAGAGAGCTTAATGACAGTGGCCTCTTGCAAATAAGTAGACTTTACAAGATCTTTGGTTTCCTTCACAGTACATGGGTGTATAATTATCTCTACACATACATCAAGTATAAACATAATACCAAAAGTCAAAGGTGTATCTGAAATTCAGGCTGCATCTACTGTTATACAAGATTGCATGCAGTGTGTTACCGAAACCACCACATATTTACATTGCATGGTTACATTATCATCGAATTATCAGAAAATAATATTGTGTCATACATATATTTTGTGAATGAATGCTGTTTATTAGATAACATTATGAACCTCAGAAATATGTCAGGAGAGCACAGAATAATTACGAAATCCCAATACATTTCAGCTCGGCTGTAATTCAATTCACACCTCCACTTTCCTATCATGGAACATTGCATAAATGTTTTGCAATGCTCTTACATATTCCACATTGTATAATGTTTACGCACCTCTAAACTAATTGCTGTTAGCTGAATTTTCCTGGTTTTTACTTGCTTTTTTATATTTATTTACTTTCCTCTTTATTGCAAATACAATATACATACACCAAAAGCAAAATAAAAAATAAATAAATTGTAATTAAATTTAAAGTACATTAGACTGATTTATTGCACTACAAAATCTCTTACAGGTGCCCTTTCAATGGAGATGAAAGAAAGGGCAGAGAATGTTTCGGTACATATTTTTTTGATTACGAGTATTACTCAATTATCTTTTAGAAGTAACTGTTAGGAAATTTTGCCCAAGTAATCTGGTAGCGGGGTGTGTAGAATGATCCTGGGTTTATAGCCCAAGTCAGTTCACTTAGTTTATGATTTCTGTTTGAATAACCACATATGAGGTATCCATTACACCCATTTATGCCAAGCATGGCTGTGGGCTCACTCCCTAATCCCTATCACACACGGGTTAGAAAAAAAGTTGGTAATTTTTTGATGCTCTAATCTGACTTTTGAGGGGTAATGGTGTGGGCTTATGTAAGAAATATTTTGGGATCTTTGTTCTTGAAATTCTTTGTTTTACGTTAAACTTAAAATTATGAAGTTTGTCTGCTTACTGGTATGTAGAGTTTTATACATGTAATGATTTCATTTGATCTTAGAATAAAGCCAAGTATTTATGCATTTTATGTACTTATTCAGAGATATGCCATATAATCATCAAGTTTACATTTTGTAAATCCTACACATATTAAATATGCTTCATTTATAAATATTTTGTCTGCTATATAAACTTTGTAAAATTAATAGTGTGCTATCAAATAGGTGTGCTATAAAATTACAAAACATAACTTTGTTAAATTTTAATATTACTGTGCCAAAAATAATTATTAAATATTATGCAGTAAAATATGTATTAGTACTTACTCAATAAAATAAACTTCTCCTGAAGGTGTAAATGCTTTCTCCCAGTTAGGAGGCAATGGGCCTAGATTGTATTCCTCCTCATCTTCCCTTTTGAGGCCTGCATCACCTGGTCTCACTCCCACAACAGAGCCCCCAACATTGCCTGCTCCGGTGCCTGAGCTATGAGTTGATATACCAGCTGAAGATAATCTGTCTGAATCTGCAGAACTTTGAGCCATTTTTCATCCACTCTCTCTCATTATATCACAACAACTCGTAACAACTAACACGTAGTCGGTATCCCGCCAATCAGCATATTTTGAATTTCGAATGCTTTCCAAAGCTCGTCATAGACAATAAGTTTTTTATATTGTCATACCTCCTTGCAATTTACTCATCGGTTTGGCATTCCACAAAAACAAAACAATATCGACATGCCATCGACCACGTATGAGTCATTTTGGGCATGATTCTTCACGAACTTGTTGAATCGTGCACATTTTACCTGCGCGCTCGTCTCCGCGTCGACATAAATAACAGGAATGCGATCACATCGCGGCCGGAGCACAACTCATAATCCAATGCATCTGCAGGTGCATCGTAACGTATATAATGATAACTATTTAAACACACGTTTCCCACGTTACTCGTTAATTGTAACGGTAAATGAGCACTGAACGATTCACAAATATGTAGTATTTGTCTAAGCTAACAAGTTCACTTTCTCACAAAACAGGTAAAATTTCAATCATTTTGAAAGTGGGTGCAACAAGTGTGTAGGCACACAGCTACAGCTGTTTGTTTATAGAATACTGGTCACTTTAATTAAAAGGTTGATGTTCTTTTTATGAACAGACGGCGCAAATAATCACTGCGTGTAATTTATTTCCAATCAAAATGTTAACACTTTGCAAACTATTGTAACGTTTATTTTGTTTGTTTTATTTTATAATTACCACTCAAACGACTTTTTCACAAACTTTATTCATAACACCAACGACACAACATTATACATTCGAGTTACTAGAGTTGAAAGTTGAACATTGCATTTAATGTCGATTTTTAATTTACGTTCTTGTCTGTTTTTACTATCGATTATTCATTTGGTACGGTACCGATGAATTCAAATTATCAATTTATCGATTAGTTATAGGAACGTTTCAATAGTGTTATTATATTGAAATTGTTAAACATTTGATTATTATGAGATAATAAATTGGCTAAACATTTTTTTCCATATAGTATTATAAATATGATTTTATCCATTTACATTATAACTCAATGATTTTATCAACATTATTTTAAATATTGCGTTTATTTATTAGAAATCGATTATAGTTTGCTGTCTAAAAGTGGACAACTCTAGAACAAGCACCTGCATAAAATACTTGGCATTCCATTTTGCACATGAAACTAATGTCATGTACCGATTATTTTATCTTTTTTTTTGGAAATGTATATAATTTAATTATTTACAATTAACGAAAAGTATTGCATGTAATAAAACTAATAAAGTCCTTAAGAGCATATTTAAATGTAGATGGCACTGAACTTGTATTTGAACTAATAAAACAAGAGGTATTAAAGTTGTTGCTTCATGCTAATAGATGTCCTCATCTTAGCTTTTGTGAAAATATTCTTAGTAAATATTCCCTCCGCTAGATGGCATCTTTAAAATCATTTTTATTTAGGATGTAGTAGTTTCTTTAAGTGTTAAACACGGATTACTTTAGTAAGGTGTTAAATATTAATATCATGACGTCTTTGCGAAATAGCCAAGCCATGATGATGATGATGATGATGAATTCCTAGCCGTTTTCGGCTTCAGCGACCGTGATATTGGAAACAAGAAGTTTTAAATTGGACGTTGTTCTTCCGTCCTCTGATGCGCTCTGGTGTAGCTTACGTACCCAAGCTTGTTCGTAAAAGTTCGAGCGCATTTAGGACACGTCAAAATCTCGTTAATATAGTTGTCATTAATGGCCAGAGGTGGTCGGGCCTTCAGCACGTCACGTTTTTTGTCGAGACCTTCGCGACGTTCAGCTTCGAAGGCGTCTACCTGGGCCTGAAACAGACGTCTCCATTCAAGGCGTTGTACTGCTTTGGTCTCCCTTTCAGAAGGATCTATATTGCATCTCTTCATGTGTCTCTTCAGAACATCCTTATAGCTTAGGTACTGGCCACCGCATTCACGCTTACCGTGCTGGAGTTCTGAAAAAAGATGCGTTTCCCCACGCTACTTTCAGACATGCGAGACACATGGCCGCACCATCGGTAAAAGCCAAGCCATAGGTATTATGTAACCTTGATTGTCTGCCTGTATCCGTATATGTATCAGCCCATTTACGTCCCACTGCAGGGCACGGGCCTACTCTACAATCGACACTACGATTGAGAGTGGTTAGGCCATATAGTCCACCACGCTGGCCTAGTGCGGGTTGGCGGACTTACATACCATAGAAATATGGTCCACCATATGATATACCATGATAGTCTAGATGTGAGGTTTGTACGGTATTGTAGAGTTGTTATTTTTGTTTTGTTTTAGTTGGGCTCTTCATTACATCTCACAATTTTTAAACAATGAAAGCGGTATGATCAGGTCTATTTTAGTTAGTCTTAACTTTAGATGATATTATTGTGATATAATTTAAATTTATTTTATGGTTTCAAATTATGTTGTTTAAACACCACCAGCTCCCAATTTCAACTTCGGGAAGTGCTTTAGAGATATTACATACATAAATACATCAATTCACGCCGTGTTCCCAAGAAGGGTAGGCAGTAGTGCTACCAAGGGACCTGTATTTAGCCTCGTATGTTCCATCCATGTGATAGGGAGCGAGCCTATCGCCATATCTGACACAAATTTCTGACTCCGGGCTGATCATTATTAATAGAGAAACCCAATATCACTTTTATTTGACCCGGGATTTGAACCCAAGTCTTCAGCTTTGTAATCGTACAGTAGTACAATTACGCCACCGAGCCTAGAGGTTAGTTAAATTAATGAACATTAATTAATATGTGAGATATTTAACAGTAACAAAATATAAAATGCTAAATTTTGAGACAAGATTGTGCCTGCTCTTTTTGCTCCATGGTTCTATTGCGTACTACACAATTATTACATACATACATGCGTATTACACAGTAAAGTATTATCGTGAATCAGAAATGAAATAGTAATAGAGAGATTAAATGAGACGTATTGTAATATATGCGACGAAACGTTTATTTCAAACTACATATATTAATGTAATAGTTTATAATGTTAGCACATTCATAAAATCATACGTCACCTATCTAACGATAGTACAGAAATATCGTATCAATTGGCCTCGGGCTGTGGGGTGAGCCATTTTAAAATACGCGATATTACTCTCTGAACAAATGGCTGACTAGACAAATGACTGAAAAGCCTAAACTACTACGAAACGGAGCAAATTCTATATGTTTAAAACAAGAAACTAGAACACTATGATAATTCTTTTTGGTATCTGCGATACAGGCCAAGATCTTAGTGAAGTACCACAGTGGAAAGTTTATGTAAAAATTACTAGCTATATAAATGTATTGTGATACTGTTTTATTGTAATATTTTGGTAAATAAAAGTTTATTATTATTATTAAACGGCCAAGCAGTCGTATTTTACCAAGATGTAGGACTTGTATAAGTAAGTCATTTTTTGTCACCTATCTTACGATCGTACGGAAATATTCTAACAATTGGGCTAGGGCTATAGGGTGGGGCATTTTAAAATACGCGATATTGCTCTCTACACGGCCAAGCAATCCTATTTTACCAAGATCTGTAAGTATCTGTATCAGCCCATATACGTCCCACTGCAGGGCACGGGCCTACTCTACAATCGACAGTACGATTGAGAGTGGTTAGGCCATATAGTCCAACACGCTGGCCTAGTGCGGGTTGGCGGACTTACATACCATAGAAATTCTTATAAACCGCTATGGTATGCAGGTTTCCTCACGATGTTTTCCTTCACCGTTTTAGTGCGTGGTGATTGACTATCAATACACACATGACTCCAAAAAGTCAGAGGTGTGCCCTGGGATTGCAACTTGATGGCAGCTGTGTTTGGTCTATTTACCAACAGGCCACCACGCACTTTACCAAGATCTAGAGCTTGTAATATTTAATATTGGTTTCTAAACAGTCCTATTTTACCAATATATAGTTTTGACTATTGAGTACTGTATCATTTTATTTATACAATACCTCAGGCAAACGAGAAATCAGCAAACAGGTCACCTGATGGTATGTGATCATTGCCGCCCATGAACATCCACAACGCTTGGATCATAGGGCAGTAGTAAGGGAAAAGGGTAGGAAGGGGAAAGAGGTATTAGGCATCCAATGAAACGCGACGGCTATCACTTCACGTCGATCTCCTGTGAGACAGTGGTGCCCTCCCAGACGAAGCTGCCCATACATGAGTCTTAACTTTCAACAACGTGACTCTACCACTCAATAAATTATACAATGGCCGCTTTACGGGCGAATAAGCTACTCAGCAAAGTCATAAAATGACAAATGAAACATTGGCAATGACCTTTACTTTTTACGTACTATGCATCATTTAATGTAAATCATAATATTGAGCACAGGCCTCAAAAATCGAAAGAAGATTACGCTTTAATCCACCATGTTTTCCTTCTGCGAGCTAGTGAACTTTACATTCCTCTGAAATTATTGTAACAATCTCATGTGTATGCTGATGGCCTCACCATGTTTTCTTTCAGCATTTAATACGCATTAATTACCTACAACTACCCAAGAAACGTCGAAAAGTTATAGCTGTCGTTGAGTTTAAACAAACGATTGACTAGACAGTTCGGCTCGTTAAAAACTAAACCACATTTCTACTATTCATTGTCTCTTAATTACCTTTCATTCACAGACCTAATACCATCCTAATTACATGTAAAACTATCATTAAACACTCAGAAGTGCCTGCCATCACGGTGTCCCTGCTTATTTATTTCGACATAAAATTTATATGTACTAAGATTCATCGCAAAAATCTTAGAGTAACAGATTAGCAATTAATTCTCAACTGTGCTAATTAATCAAGTTGATTTATTAATCGTAATTCGTGTTATAAACTATTTTACGGTGTGAGATTTACTTTAGTGTTAATTATAAACATTTCCAATAGTTGTACATAGTGTTGGAATAAATAGCAATAATAATCACAAATAGCAAGTGACGTCGATGATAACATTTCACAAGTTATATAAATAAGCTAAATTTTGCGATTTGCCACTGTGATTCATAACCGATCATCGATCATTTAAACATTTTCGTATCAAATATATTTATTGTAAATTTACAAAAAAAAAAAAATACTTTGTAAACTTGTTTTGACAAGTGCAACACGAGAGTTTCTTGTCCGTTCTTCTCTGTTGAAAACGGCTTTCTGAACCGTCTAGTCTGGTAGATCAAAAAATGACTATCTAAATGATGTTAACCATTTTAATGGATTCAATAAAATATTTTCATTTTTATTGTCATACATAAACAGACGTGGTAGGTTCTGGGTACTTTCTGACTCTGGGCTAATAATGAATTTAAATCTAATATCACTTTGCTCGACCCGAGATATACCTCAGCTTTGAAATCATCATCATCATCACACTGTAGTACAACTGCGCCCCTCAGGCAGTCACCAAGGCCTTACCATTTTGACTATTCTGAACACCGAAATTCGGACCCCGAAATTCAAAACAAATATACGAATCACGTAGTTTATGTGTTGGAGTCACATTGCACAAGAATGAAACGACTGGTTAATTCGAATAGAAAAAGATTTACTGGTGGTAGGTCTCTCATATGTGAGAAGTCGCCTGGGTAGGTACCACCGCAATGTCTATTTCTCTCGCCAAACAGCAGTGTAAATACCCTGTTGTGTTTCGGATTGATGGATATTGTAGCCAGAGTAACTGGACATATTGAGACTTAACATCTTATGTCTCAGGATGGCGAGCGCAGTGGAATGCCAAGCATTACTTTGTGGTTCAAGGCGTTGTTTGGTTTAACTTCCTGTTGTTAATGTTTAGTTTACTGTTCATGCTTACCATCAGGCGAACGGCATGCTCGTTGCTATTCATTGGAATAAAAAAAAAAGATCTGAAGTAACGTCTTTGCTGTTGTGTTTTGTTGGGGAGCTTGTCAGGGACCTTAAAAGTGGTGGTAGTGGACATTTGAATCAAGTTTTTAGCGGTTTTGTGGATTCGAAAAAGCTAGCATTGTTGTGTCAATCGACCAGAGAAGCAATCTATCGTTGGTGAATTCTACACTTCTATCGCCTAGCATTTATCGCCAAGTGCATTATAGGAACTTTATAGCAATAAAAGAGACAAAAATATTCGGCCTATTCATACATTTGTCTTATGGATTCCTTCATCCTCTATCCTTGGAAGGTAGTAAATAGGCCACGAGTCCCTGGGTGCTTGTTTTTATGAGCTACGGCGGTCTCATTTTATAAGAATCCTTACTATATTATAAAGGTGAAAGTTTGTAAGTATGGATGTATGGATGTTTGTTACTCTTTCATGAAAAAACGGCTCATCAGATTTTGATGAAATTTGGTATAGTGATAGCTGACACCCTGGATTAACACATAGACTACTTTTTATCCCGAAAAATGTAGTGTTCCCGTGGGATGAGTCAGGAAACCAAATATACATATTTTCTACTCTTTCAAATTTGGTATAGTGATAGCTGACACCCTGGATTAACACATAGGCTACTTTTTATCCCGAAAAATGTAGTGTTCCCGTGGGATGAGTCAGGAAACCAAATATACATATTTTCTACTCTTTCAAATTCAAATTGTTGGCACGGGATGTCCTCTCCTACGGAAGGGAAATATAGTCGACGGCACGCGGGAAATATAGTTAGTAGACACGCGAAATAATATGTTCTTGATGTGGATTGGACTCAAAAACTATCTGCACCCGGGCGAAGCCGGGCCCGACAGCTAGTCGTTGAATAAATCAAAAGCTTTTGAACAAAATCGATGTGTAACAAAAGTAACATCTAAATATATTTTTGGATGAATCCAAAACTAAAATAAGTAGGTAATATTGCACTCGATTATATCATAATTTACACATGTATTATCGATATTTTTGGATGATAGTTAATCCGTGGATCAATCAAAATGTGTTATTTCGAACAGCTGTGTTTCAAAATCACGTTCAGACACAAAAACAATAGCAATTCGAAAGTGCCAAGTTAAACAATCCCGACATATTTATTATTCTTTCAATGAGATATATGTTTTAATTGAGAATTGTTTTTCGTTTAGGTACCAAATGTTTTTGCGTAGAACATTGTTGTTCATGCAACAGGCGACGGAAATAATTAAATTAATATATTTTAGAAATCAGGTACAAATATAATTTGTTAGATCGAAATTAATGGATTGAAGAGTTTAGACTAAGGCGACGGCTTTTTGGATAAGTTGAAGGTATGTAATGATTTGCATTAATTATTTTTATTCGTTTTAACATACACTAATCGTTGTTAAAAATCTGACGGATGTAAATGTTCAAGAATGGCGAGTTTTTGAAGCCTGTGCGGTGAAAAATATTCACCTTTGCAACTATAGTATTTCAGCATCGACTCATTTGCAAACAAATAGATATTCTAACTTTCTCCCATATAACAAGGCCGAATTTAACAGCAGTCTAGAATATAACATATTATTGCATTTGCGATCTACTACATTTTAAACTTCCAAGTCGACGCTTTAACATATTATGGGTAAACACAAGAAGTTTTAGAGCTTACAACTCTTGTTGCTGAAAGGATGGTCGAGGAAATCATAAATAAATCTGAAATTCAAAAACGTCTCACCAACGCATTTCCGAATGGAATAATCGAGAAAAATGTGCAGCAAACAAATTGAGAACATAAACAACGACCACGCAACCTCCATTCATAGTCGCACTGTTTTTTGCCGCGCGCCGACACGTATCGTTTTCATTAACACAGAAATACCATAGTGTAAAGTATTTCCGATCACATGATCGTTAACCAAAGAAGAGGATCGTGGACACCGAGAGACGGCTGTGACTCACGGCCATCCATCCATTTATTATTTACATGCAAGCGGGCCGCATGACTTTATGACGCGGGCCAAAATTACATCGTTACCCACCGCATTTTCACCCGTGCCATCTAAATTTTATATTAAAAGGCACATGAAACGTTCTTAGTCACGTATGTTCGCTAGCCGGGTGCAGAGACTCCTCGTCAAGTCCTCGTAAACCATCACGCGTGGTTGCATTTTCGCGCGCTTTCGCGTACGCCATCTTTGCGTCGAACTTTTTCATAGTGCAAAGGAGTTTTGACATACATCTTAGTGCATTGTGATTGTGATTTTTAAGGTAATGTATTTTATGTCTAGAATTTTCTAAAAAATATTGTTAATGAACGTGTCATATCGCAGAAGCAGTAAATCGTCACGCCCGTTTGCCAAATTGTGCGAGCGTCCACTAGACTAATTATTACGCAGAAAGACATTAAATCTGTGTTGGCAGAAATGCTGGATTTCGTAAAACTTACGAGTTATATTAAACGGCCAGGATCGAGAATGTCATGGCATGATGTAATCGGTTGGCTAAACCGAACTATTTTCGGACGTGTTATCCGTTATTTAAAAGATATATTTTGCTATTTTTTCGTGTAGGATGATATTTATCGGCCTAATGTCACCCTTTCAGAGTTTGAATCGCGTTTGACGCGTGACAGATATAATGTTACTTGATTTTTGCGAAGTTCGCGTCGTTTCGCGACTTATATGTCGTGGATGGGATGTTTGCCCTTGGAATTCTTTACAGCACGCGATATCAGATGAGTCAGTGCCGGCATTTACTTAGTGAAAATATTTGGGTCGTGAAATTTTCACTGCGGAATACATTGAAAGTTTCTTTACCCAGTTATTCTTACGAACACATTTTTTTACCAACAAGACTGAATACATATGTAAAAATATATTATCCTTATTTATACGCATTAATATTTCGATTCAGATATTATTAATTAACTCAATCGTAATCCATACAGCTTCTATTACAGGAATTAATTCTGTTTCCCCATTAATAATATAAACAGCATTAAATAATTCAGTAAAGTTGATCCAAGATACAAATTGCGGTTTTATCTATGCCAATGATCTACACTTTTGCATATTTGTTTTGGCGAAATGTCAATGAAAGGCGTTACAACTGCATAGCTCGTTGAAGCTCGTTGATGTTTAATTACATATATTAAAAATACTAATTATTTCCTTATTATATTTATATCATATACAAGGATTCTAGTGATAGTCCACTGTCCTGAACCAGTGCCGATGGATGTCCCAATCCTTTAATTTTTTGTAGGAAAACTAATAGATATGTAGAATTCCATACGAAGTGTTTCTATACTAGTTACCTTAACTTTAACAGTCAGGCCTATGTAACTTAGCCTCGAATCTTTCACTTCTATTATTTAAAATAGTGAGAGCTTTAGCAATTTAATTTCTGCTAATTCTTGAGCTTACTACATAATGAAAACCTAGGTGCGAAAAAAAACATGTTGATGATTGACAGATCAATCATTTTTCCTGATGAGTAAATGGAAATCGAAAATAAACACTTTAAAAAAACACTATATTAATTGAATGTTAAGATTAGCTTTCCGTCCGATCGTAAGTTGTCGCGACGTGCAAATGTGCTATGAATGTTTTAAACGCTGTAACTAAAATTACAGCACAGGCAATTAGCTCAAGGGCAAATAGTAGAAATATTAAACTACTTCTTGACCTTTCTAGTGATTTTAGTGTTATAAAACTGATCTAAGTGCGTGGTGGCCTGTTGGTAAACGGACCAGACGCGGCTGCCAACACGTTCAGGGTGGTCGCGGGTTCAAATCCCAGGGCACACCTCTGACTTTTCGGAGTCATGTGTGTATTGATAGTCACCACGCACTAAAACGGTGAAGGAAAACATCGTGAGGAAACCTGCATACCATAGCGATTTATAAGAATTTCTATGGTATGTAAGTCCGCCAACCTGCACTAGGCCAGCGTGGTGGACTATATGGCCTAACCACTCTCAATCTTACTGTCGATTGTAGAGTAGGCCCGTGCCCTACAGTGGGACGTATATGGGCTGATACAAAACTGATCTAGTAGGTGACGAAATAACTTGTAAACAATAGTAAGAATTTATGTGCGAAATTGTTTAACAATTTTCGTCTTTATTGGAACAGTATACGTTAAATATAATTACAGGTAAATTAAAATATAAATATGTGTAGATAATGATAATAAAACGTTCGAAATATAGCCTTTAAAGGGTAAGCGATAAGACTGCTCATGGGCAATAGTAAAACCAAAAAACACAATGAATGTGAATACAAAGCAATGCTTGGCTTTCCACTGCGGTCGCATTCCGACACAAAAGATGTTAAGTCTCAAAATGTCCAATAAATACTCTGACTACAATTTCCTTCAAGCACAATCCCGAATACAATAATGCATTTACATAGTTGTTTCGCGGGAGAAATAGACATTGGGGTGGTACCCAGGCGTCCTCTCACATATCAGAGGCCTAAAATATTTGTTAGAATACAATAATTCTAACAATAAATATACCCCAAGTTACAAGTAGCAGCTAATTAATACAGTTCGTGAATTTCGACAATATTTCAGTTGGCAGTACACTTGTGTGAAACGAAAAGCAACAGGTTAAACTCATGCCCTGAGAAAAACATTTAACAAGTTATGCTTAGATCTTTCTCATTTACATATCTAATTTATTTACCCTAGTAAGCTTAAACTTTTGAGGAAGTTGTTTATTATGGCAATTTACACAGGCGTGTAAAGAAAAGCAAACCGTATTTAGATTTAATCGTAAGCTTTTACGGAAAGCTCCTGCACTTTTCCCCGTACCATTTAGTCTAATTCAAAAAGGGATAGAAGCAATGTTAGTGGTGGTTGTATTTATAAATAGACACTAATAATTGTATTTTACAATACCACCAAAAATATACCCGAAAGGTTTTATTAATTGCGACAAAATACCCGTGGTAATCCTGTACATTGCGTTGATTTATTTATGTCTGTGTTTTCTAATTAATTAGGAATAGCTAAGTGGGTCAGGGTCGATGGACTCAGTAGTGTTTGAACTCGCAGTTTCCTAATTAATGGATGTATATGAGCTGCTGATAGCCACGACGGGTCGTTTGTCAAAATTGTTACCAATTTGTCACTGATTCTCAATTTGTTCCGTCATGATTGATCGTTTGAAGCTGAATAAATAGTCCAACAGTCACATATAGTTTTGCTAGGCTTCTTGACACTGGATTTCATTAGAAATTAAGGATTAGAATCGGAAAATTTAAAATGGTACTAATTAACATTGCTAGAGCACACCATTATTAAATTAAATATGAAATGCGGTATTTAATAAAACTAAATGACATCGAGTGTTAAGAGTAGAGGTGCTTATTTTGCGTGCCACATTTCTTTCATTATGTGGATTAAATGAGTGGCACCTTTTTTAATACACTATACACTGGGTATTTAATACACGGTGTATTACAAGTAAATGAGTTTAGTTTCGTTACCAAAAGGGTAGGCAGAGGTGCAGTAGGTTGTATTTTTTCTGTTAAATTTTAAATTAACAAGAAAAATTATAGGTGTTGTTAAGTGTTGCATACACCACATAATTTTTTGTATACTGGCAAGCTTATAGAAGATTATCTAAGAGTAACTACTCACAGTAATTACTGGACATATTGAGACTTAACATCTTATGTATCAGGGTGGCGAGCGTTGTGGAATGTCCAGCATTGCTTTGTAATTCAGGGTGCTGTTTGGTTTTGCTACTGTCCGTGAGCGGTTGCACCGCTTACCGTCAAGCGAATAGCATGCTCGTCTCGTCATGCATTGCAATAAAAAGAAAAACTCACTGTTGCCAATAGATAATGGCTTGTAATTTATTTTACGGTTTCCTAATGTGATATTATCTGAATAGTGAATTCTGCCAAGAGTGATATAAAGCTGATAATGAGATCCCTTTGTCATACTTATGTAAGGGACAAATTGATTTAAATACAAAGATAAATCAGTTGAATATTCCTCTCGTTTGCCAGAGAAAAGAAAAAAAAAAAACAATTGAATTTCTCTTTCTCTTCTGCAATAGGAAACCGCCCCTAAGAATTTGCATAACGAAACGTTGGAAGCGCCTTGCATTCAGCGAGTTTAATAAATAAATGATTAACCAATATTCTGAAATAAAAACACATAACTTTAAAGTCACATTCTGCATCAGCCCATATACGTCCCACTGCAGGGCACGGGCCTACTCTACAATCAACAGTACGATTAAGAGTGGTTAGGCCATATAGTCCACCACGCTGGCCTAGTGCGGGTTGGCGGACTTACTTAATATAGAAATTCTTATAAACCGCTATGGTATGCAGGTTTCCTCACGATGTTTTCCTTCACCGTTTTAGTGCGTGGCGATTGACTATCAAGTCACATTGCGATACCTGAATTGTGTTACCTATAATATTTTAAACTTAAATAATTTTTCATGATCACTTATCTTTTATTTAATTTGCGACATTTACTAAGTATCTCTACTGTAATCTATCAGCTCATACAAGTCCCACTGCAGGTTACATGTCTCCTCTACAATCCAGAGAAAGTTTAAGAGGGGTTCGATCATATATTCCACCACATTGCCATAGTGCGGTTGGCGGAATTTACATACCGTAGAAACTCTTTATGAATCGCTACGGTATGCAGTTTTCCTCACGATGTTTTCCTCCACCGTTATAGTTTGTAGTGATTGACTATCTACTAAGCAATAAATGAACTCTAAACACTGGTTAATATGTCCTAAAAATACTATTTCAAAAAATCCCCCAAAGATCCACCCATCACCGTAGCAGAGTCCATTCCCACCACCTGGAAGCGTACCGTTCTCAATCGATTCGTTTCTAGCGTTCTTTCTTACTACGTATAAGCTATGGAATGAACTCCCTGCATCGGTGTTTCTTGTGTGCTATGATCTTTCCTTCTTCAAACGAGGCTTAAAGAGAGTATTCTCCTTAAGGTAGGCAGCGACTTTGTTGTACTGGACCTCTGGCACTGCGAAGGTCTATGGGCAACGGTAGCGGCTGTACATCAGGTGAGGCGATCATCATTAGTCTGCCTATAAGGGCAATAAAAATATATTTCTTATACTAAGATTTAACTGAACTACCTGTCCATTTGCCTCGCAATAAACCCTTATACGCGCTCTACAATCGTTACTAGCTCCTGTTTAAACGAGATCCAATCTTTTCAAGACTCTTCGTGACCAGCTAACACATTTTACCCGCATAATAAATGTAGCTGCGAGCTGTCCCATCGCAAAGACATACGACGAGCGATATTAAGAAATCCTCGTATAAATCTGACACGGCCGCGTCGCTCAGCTGCGTTTGTACACCTTAATTTATGCCTAGTGTTGTGTTGTATTATTTTCTAATACAACACAACACTAGGCATAAATTATTGCTTGCTATTTGTGGCTAGTGATATTTTAATGGAAGTCTTCAGTTTCTACCCCATGAATCTAGGTATGCAGAAGGAATGTGACCTTGACTTAAAAACCGACGTCAAAGAACAGTTTTGGTGTCGTGTTTCGTTCGGTGAATGAAATTGCTGAAGTCCAATATCTTTTTTTCCTTTTGAAGGGCTACTCACGGGTCTTGTAGTTATATGGCTGTATTTATTCATCATCAGGTGAGCAGTTTGCGGAGAGTTTGCCCGTTGCCGGATGTATGCAATTCTTCGATGGTTTTCCTAATCGGTGGTAGCACAGTTCATTCATGTAGCCAAAACTTTCTATCTGCCCTATACAATTTCGTGTCTTTGATATCGAAACGACAAATATAAGTAGTTCATACAACGTTTAAATTGCATTTATATTCGCGAGCGTTTCATTAAACCCGTCACTACAACGCATTTCCAGACGATTACTAGAATCTAAGAGCGCGACCATATAGTTTTATAAATAAACTCTGCCCGGCTGGTGTTTAATTAAATGAAGACAGAATTCTTTACCGATAGCCCGCTATTTTAATCTGATTCATTGATAATTTTCTCCATCACATTTCGGCTCCAGGAATGCGACTGACAGTTTGTTTTTAGGTTATGTACAGATTAAAAAATGGCGGACATCTATTTGTAGGTAAATGTTAATAAAAAAGTGAATTTATGTTAAATATATCCATAATTTGTGTTCTAAATGGCTTACTATTACGTAAATTGGTCCGGGAGGCTTATTTTACTGTGTTATAACCGTTTATTATGTTGTTAGGAATAACTATACTTTATTATTGGTCTACTGGAGTTTCTGGGGGGATTGGTTATAAGAAATTGTACCTCTGAGAAATATGTCGTTGGTTTTTAAATACTTGCTGTTTAATCTTTGATCTTTGAATTATTTTAGACTAGCCTGAGAGTAATTCATTTAAAATTTAACTTTTGTCAGTGAACGAGGTTTTGCTATGAGATTAAATGTTTTGTGGGGATATAATACATCCAACAATAAACCGTAAAGCGTAACAGTCATACTTACAGTTCAAACCTAGAGCAGGCATAGGTTGTATCTTTGACCTGGGCTATAAAAAGCTACAAGGGCTGAAATAAACCTTTTGAAAGGTTTACTTCCATGTGTAACATTCGAGTAAATCTAAGAAACCATTAAGCTGCAACGGAATTTTAAACCTACAATTCTGGATCCAAATAATCATTTTTTTTTAAATAGTTCTATTTGCAAATCACTGCATCTATTTTTACAGTGTTCTCGCCCCTGTAAGCATATAATTTCCAAATTCTGAGCACTAGATTCCTTTACAATTGAGAGTTAATTTTTTATTGTGTAGGTCCGTCAAACGAGCAAACAGGTCACCTGATGATAAGTGATCACTACCCCCCATGAACATCCTCAACGCTTGGATCATAGATGTGTTGTCGGACCGTCAAATCGCGAGGAGAGGGGAAAGGAAAAGGATGAGAAGAGGAAAGATTGGCATGAAGGAAACAAAGGATACGAGGATATTAGAATTGATGACCCAATCATCAATCCACAACGCTGGCCTATTTCCGATTGTCTTATCGCATATTACTTCTAACCACTGTCTATTTTAAAGTAATGCCAAAACGTTCTCTTACTAAGACGTTACAATCCAAACCGATTGCTCATTAGTATTTAAGACAAATTCTCATGTTATACAAAGGATTACAGCGATATGTTAAATTGTATCGATTAGTACTGATGGTTATTTGGACTCGTTCCAATAACTTGTGAAATCGATATTAAATAGCTGAATAATGTTCACATCATCGGGGATTAGCAAACTCCTATTAAGATTGAAGTGGTACGTAAATAGTTTCACGCCTGTTTTAAATTGGGGTAGACAGAGGCAAGAGATCCAAGTGCTATGTTTCACGTACTCTCGTTGGTTATTATTACCAAAAGAAAGAAAAGATAGTAAAAGATGAATGGACTTTAGAGATATACATATTCAAAGATTGGTGAGTTGGTTCTCCAGAGCTTCAAAGATCATTACTTCGCTTAAGTCCTTTTATCACTTCCGTTTCCAATTTATGATTCAGTAATTGGTAGCAGTGGCCATCACAAGCTACAATCAAAAGAAGTGTGTATTAGCGTACACACGTAAGAAGTGAAACTTCTTTATGACATCATTTTTTATCAAATGATTTACTATTTACAACTTTAGCCAAAGGCTTTTATTTTCATAGACGTGGATACAAATAAATATGGCGCGTTACGGAAAAATGTGACTGAGAAATAAAGATGGCGCGTAACAGGAAAAAGTTAATTTTTTTTTACAATGTTATACAATTATTAATTCTCCTATACGTCGTTAAAGGAGTTTTATTTAAAAAAGGATTGACACTCCTTCCTGAATTAAAAATGAACTGAAAAACGACGACGATGAACTGAAGAACCACAGAAAGTATTTCGCCAACCCAATAAGCCCGGAGACTAATATTTACCGATGCGCTCAACTTCCATTACATGTAGGGACGAAAATAAAGCTATTGAAGGAACATGCGGTATATCTGCCTATTCCTTCGGGATATAGCCATGAGCTTATGCAACTATTACTGATATTGCACCAAATTGTAATCCATCTCAAGGACACATGAATCTTTTTAATGTTTTCCTGCAATTCATATCGATAATATCTTCCTTTTGGCTTGGCAGTTTGTTAATTACTGAATTGGTGCCAGATCTGTGTGTATTCAGAGCATTAGGATTGTTAGTGTTGGCTGCAGCTTCCACTTATGTGACGAAAACAACGTTTTCAGTTTACGGAACGCCGTGTTTTGTTACCTGTTTTTGTCTCTTTGGTTGTTGCCCTCGTGTTAAATACTTATGTTTATTCTTATGGATCTGCATTTATACGATTATTTTGTAAGGACGCCATAATGTTGGAGATTTGTTTTGTTATTGCAACATCTGTCTTAGTGACTTTAATATGTTCAGCAAATCACTGTATAATTTAAATCACAATTTTTAATGTCCCCACATGTATATTTTGGGTTTGGTTGGATTATAGCCTGTGAAAAACACATCTGCAACTAATTTATTTGCTCTCCTGGATGATACTAGGAGATTAGTATTTTTTCTCAGACAGCCTCCGTGGCGCAGTTGGTTAGACGCCGGCTGTGAAATGAAAGGTCGCGGGTACAATCCCCACATCAAAATAAATGTTTGTCTGACCAACAAGCATTTGTTTCGAGTATGTGAGTGAGATGTGAGCCCGAAAAGTCTCTCGTAGTTTCCAAAACTATGACGCAAGACTCGATCTTAGTGTGTGGTCAGGACTATGTATGTGACTGTTTTGTGTATTAATTAATTTATTTCTTTACACAAGGTGTAAAACCCGTCGTAGTAATATAAGTGAATCACATTTCGAAACCAACATGCGTAGATTTTGAGTATGCAGCGGTAATATTGATACTTTCTGACTGTCGAATGCAGTGGAGTTTCTAACCAAGCAGACAGAGATCCTAAACTTTTCAAGTTGATATCAAAGAAACAGGAGACACTGCAAGAAATTCCGGGTTCATTGGAATTTTATAACGCATCCATTGTTGTCATTTGGCGGCCTGCCACATGGCAATTATTGCACATTACATTCTTACGTATCTGTTTAGATAAGTAGCCAATGGGTGTACTACATGTGTTCAGTATTTTAGTAATAGCTTCGTGTTTATAAATGCGTCTGCAGCAAATATATTTCGCTCGTCAATAGTGCATTATATTCGATGTACGGTTGAAATATTTATTTATAGCTTTAGATTTATTTATAATCCAAAATAGTAGTGTGAACTCACTGCGAGGATTTTGGAAACTATTTTAGTGTGGTAGAATATTTATATTTACTGTATCATTACTGTATTATTTCGAGCCGGGTAATGTGATATTGGACTTTCCTATTCACAATCATCCCGGAGTCAGGAATTTGTGCCCAATAATATGGCGATAGGTCGACATCGCGAGATTGCACACACAAGACGAAACTTGGATGTCCAGATAGCATCTTTGCCTACGGCTGCTGGAAAAAGGTGTATTGTTTATACATATATGTATGTATGTATATATCTTACGGTTGTGATATAATTCGGATCAGCAATCAGACAATATGTCTCGGCTAGTTAAAGTATTTGAATCCAACTTATATTTTTACAATACGTTTTTTCAACCGCAGATTCTTATTTCACAGCAAATTACTATTCAAAATAAAACCGTACATTCAAAGTAACCTAAAACTACAAGCAACTTCCAAATCTACCCAGTATAATTAAATAATAGCTTACAATGTACTCAATTGATAATAAATATGGAGCCGTTGGCAACACTCGCGACGTTGCTCAATGATGGATCACCAGATGGTAGTACGGAGGCGTTGCTGCCACTAAATCTCCTCAGCCACCATAAACCACGACGGTATGCGAATTAAACTGTTTTCAAGGATTATAGCAAGTAATTTTGATATTAATCCAGGGTATTTAAATAGTTTGGGATTATAGTTCGTGTTCTGGAGCGTGGTATAATTAGATTCGTGTTTTGGGGTCGCTGTGCTAGATCCTTTCGTATTCTCTTGTTTCACTTTTATCTATCTTAGTACGCTTTTGTCGATTGGTATCAAAATAATGGTAATATTTATTTATTTATAGCTTGTTGATGTTGTTTGTGTTGCTTGTCTCTCTTTTCACCTTGTATCATCCAGACTGACACCAATTTATCCGATAACTGTACAATGATTGGATTAAGTCGGATGAATATTCAACTTGAACATGTCTCAAACGAAAGCCAAGAATTTTATCGATCTCATTTTGGAGACCAAAGAAATCTTCACACAATTATAATACCGAAAATGAAACAGACGATTGAAAGGTTTGGAGATTTACTTTTAGCGAAATTACTTCCTTTCCAGATGATTGAACGTGAGAATTTATTTTGGGGAAATGTTATTTTTGGCAACATCTTGATTGCATTTGTTTTCAAAACAAGTAGAGAAACCAAACATTTACGAGACATATTCACACAAAATCAACGTTTCAACGAACTCAAGGGAGTTAGAACATCAGCCGAGTGTTTCATTCACTTCGTTTGATGTCTGTCATGATAAAATAATTTTAGTGTCCCAAAACATCGTAAGTTTGTTCATTCCGCGAATCTCTGAGTGTATCGTTCTTAGAACATTGCGTCGATTACGAGAAGTTAAATTAGTTCTAGCTGAAATGTGGTTGAATTTGAATAAACGAAATACAAGATGTTTGGTACAGGAAATTACGAATTTAGAATTTTGTAACATATTGCGTGTAATCATGAAAATGTCTTGTTAAAGTAAAAAAAAAAAAAAAACAAATGTGAAGGAGAATGCCTATTTATAGTATTGGTAAAAATATTGTTGATCCCGAAATCGAAACTTGTTTTATGCCGGGCGAAAGATTTTATAATATAAAGTAATTAATATAACATTATACATTTTGTTCAAAGAGCCGAAGGCAAAAAAATATTTTTTATTGCACTTCTAATTTATTTCTCCAAGAACTGGCCTGGGTCGCAATTATGTTTATATTTATTGAAAATATATTTTTTTCCTACACAAGAAGTAGTAGTAGGGTAGTGGGCGTTATCCTTTTAAATAAATATGAATTAATTGAAAAATGAGGCAAGGCTAATTTAAAACCACATTAAGCGTGCTAAATTGTTTTATTTATAATTAGTTATAGATACAAGAAGATAATAAATTGCTGTCGCTAATAATATGGTGAATTGCTTAAATAGTGTAGTTAGTTAAATTTTAAATTGTGAAACGGTACTTAGTTGTCGAACATTTATATATATTTAAATTTTAGTTTATTCCAACACTGCATTCATAAGACCGAAAATTGAGTAGACCTGTCGAAAAACCTGCAATCAAATTGTACTATAAGATTCAGTCTTTATGATATAATATGGTTACTATAATGTAGTGGACATATGTATCTGTGCTGGAGACCATCCCACCCACACTTCCTACTGCAACTCGTTTAAAAACATGACTCTTATTTGCATAATCATCAGTTGAGTATATTGACCTGCTAAAGTTGCAGGAAGTCGTTGGATACAGGCCGAATCCAACAGGTCAAAGTGGTCAGCCTTAGGGGAGAGCTATGTTCAGCAGTGGACTGTACGTGGCTAAAGAGAGAGAAAGAGAGAGAGTATTTACTTAATATAGGATTTTTATATTTATTGCTATAAATAGTAGCGTCTCTCTGAACCTTAGCTGAATTTTATAATTGTTGTACAACTATTAACAAATGTTTCCTTGGTATTCAGACACTTTTGATGGTTCTTTCATTTTGCCAGACACATTGAAGCTGATAACTTCCAACGAAACAACGATCGGAACTTCATAATAGGTGATCTTGTGATGCCTATGTTAGAGGCATGCGCAGATAAACTTTCAGCTTTTATAAAATGACGAAAGTCTGGCGGCTACGGGCTATTGATCTATTAGTGATTTTTCAGATAATAATCACTTACTATAAGTGTGTTGTATATACCATCTTTGCCTACTCCTTGAGGGATAAATAAATAGTAAAAACACCTAATAGTCTCATACATAGTCCTGACCCCATTAAGTTCGAGTCTTGAGTATCAGAAACTACGAGAGACATCTCGGTCTCACAATTTTTTTTTTTTTTTTTTTTTATTGCTATGAATGGCGAGACGAGCATGCCGTTCGCCTGATGGTAAGCGATGCGACCGCTCATGAACAGTAGCAAAACCAAACAACACCTTGAATTACAAAGCAATGCTTGGCATTCCACTGCGCTCGCCATCCTGAGACATAAGATGTTAAGTCTCAATATGTCCAGTAGTTACTCTGGCTACAATGCCCTTCAACCCGAAACACAACAGTGCGTTTACACTGCTGTTTGACGGGATAAATAGACACTGCGGTGGTACCCACCCAGATGGCCTCTCACATATGAGAGACCTACCACCAGTAAAACAACACAAACACACAGATCCGAAACAAATACTTATGGTTCACACAAATATTTGTTTCGCTGCGGGTATCGAACCCGCGGCCTCTAGTTTTACAACCGTCGTTTGACCAACTGCTCCACGGAGGCTGATACAGGTATAGTTATGTCTATGATTATAAAATACCCGTACATCAATCAGAGCGTCCAGACACACAGTTCTGAAGAGTGTTTGAACAGCGACTGGTTGTAGTCCCCTCGTCTGAAGGATGAATATCGTTGAGCGGGTGCTTCGGGAAAACCCTCGCTCCCATCCACAGGTGTACACGGCCTGACGGACTTCCTCGTTCTAGCACAAACAAAAATCACAAGTGTGATTATGGATGTAAGTTTTTATAGTAACACTGCCACGGTGGCGTAGTTGTATGGTACGGTAATAAAGCTGAGGTCAAAGTGATTGGATTTTTTATTCATTATCATCCCGGAGATAGGCTTTGTGCTCGATATGGCGATAGGCTCGCCCCTATTAAATCTTGGGCCGGAACATACAAGGCGAAATGTGGGTGCACCTCTGCCAACTCTTCTGGGATGAAAGGCGTGAGTTTATGTATAGTATGTATGTAAGGTTGTTTATTACATTTTCACGTTAAATTGAGAACTCCTCCTTTCTTTGAAGTCAGTTAAAAATAATTATAAAATTACCGTTCTCAAGAGTTGGAAGAACGCGGCAAGTAAACGCTCTGACGTACGCTGACGTCTGTTTGGAGAATATTTAAAAAAGGGAATAAACTTACCTTTTGCAGTAGTGTATCTCCGTAGTAACACGGCGTGCTGCTGAGAATAACACCGCTCAGCAGAAAAGATGTGAACTCCAGATCTAAAACACCAGCCTTGAAAGACTGCGATAAAATATTCTTATAATTAAAGCGGTTTTACAGCCATAACGTTTGTTAGAGGTATTTCCGGAGTGCTTTTAATATTCTCGTCCTTATTCTGCCTTTCTTACTTTTTATCTCTTTTTATTGCATCGAAGGTGCGGTTGCAATTTTATCTAAGTTCATGAGCGGCGGTTGGCACTTAGTATTTAGGTGTACCTTTACCTCGGTTCCCGGATCCACGAGATAAACAAATCTAACGAGCAGTAACGTAGACACTCAATGACGATCAATTCACATATTTGAATTTTCAAAATGTCTCACAATAATTTTAAAAGTGTGCTTAAACTCCACCGTAAACTAAAATAGATGGCAGAACACCGTGCGCGAAGGATTGTTTCCCTGATGACTCACAAGATTGGGGAATAGATGCAAGGAGGAGACGAAAGTCAACCAGTTGAAGATAATAATAGTGAAAGCAGGCTTACTTTCAGCAACAAAAACAGCGTGACTGGCAGAGCAATCGAAGTCGCCTTCAAGTTTACCTCGTAAAACAATGCCAGGCATATTTTGAGACGATTCACAAACCTGTAAAACATAATATCCTAGAAAACATAAAGTTTAAATATATTCTACAGCAACATGCTGGAAGCTGCTTTAAGCAACTTCTTACAAAATGGTCGATTATTAACACGACTATTGCTATACTAGGTTTCGTTTTCACTTTCCTCAAACCAAAGCCCGTAACATCCACAATTCTCATGAAACTTACTCATAAGTCCTTTGCAGCGTCATTACAATAGCCTTCAGCCTTTTCTTCAACACCTCTTCATCAGGATTACCTTCGTACAGTATCCCAATCCTCGCTACAGCCAGTTCCATCTGTCCCACAGCGTGGACCATAAACGCTGGCCCCAGCGGGACAAAAGCAGCATACATCGACGCCCCATACACCCCATAAATTAAAATAAAGTAATAAATAATCAGATACATCCATAGATCATTCTTCCTCGTCTCTACATAAGACGGATAAGTCAACTCAATCAGGTGGACAAATTGAGGCTGCCCAATCGCCTGATAGTATACAGTCAATGCAAGAACCTTCAAGTGGAATAGGATACAAGTGTAGAAGCTGAGAAAAAGCCATTCCTTGCAAATAAAGTTTTGCTTCATTGCATGCGTTTCGACTATTTCTTGTTCGTGTTTCGGAAACAATTTGGCGTCATTCAAATCTTTTCTGATCATGGCAATCAGACTCATTATGAGATCTCTACGCAAAATGAGGACTGCGTACATCAAAGTGACTGAGGTATAGATTATGACAAAGATCCCATTTTTGCAAGCTTGTGCGAAATTGTTGCCCTTCATATCGATATAGAAGATGTTGTAGACCAAGCAGATAAACACAAGAGAGAATTGGCCGTATAATAACATTAGGTCAACGACCCATTTTAGGTTCCTTTGCGTTTCGGGATGGCCACGGTTCAATTTTAAGATGAATAAGGGTATAGCAAATATTTGTTCAAATTCAACCACCATTGTGTTCGTAATGAAGGCGTTTCTGTTACAATGTCCAATAGTTTCATCGTGATAATTATATATACTTATTAAATAATCATATCGTTTTTTTAAGGCGGAGAATTTGTTTTTTTTTTTTCATTTAAGTACATATCTTTCTCTGTATGTATAGGATATGGGCCTCTCAAGCATATCATTATTTTAAACTAATAATAAAATGAGTAAAGATTTGATTATTTCTTTGGATTGAATAGCCTTTGAAACTACTGGACTGATTTGAAAAATTCTTTAACCATTATAATCCTACATTATCCCTGACGAACACAGACGATTAAATACTTTCAAAACAGTATATCTGCACCTGGACGCTGGTCGCTAGTAAATAACTATTTTAACTAAAAAAATAAGTTTGATTAATTTCTCTGCGGTTGAAGACAAGTAAGACATTGGCAGAGAGGATAATTGATGATGGAGTGGATGATACTTGTGTACAGGAGTTGCGTGTGAGGGCGGGATGAATTCTATAAGTATTATAAATTATATTCAAGTTATTCATAGTCATTACTAGGAAATAAATGTTAAAAATCAGCGGGTATAGTTAGTTAATTGATTATCTTTCATCTTGTCGGTAGGTGCCCAATGTTGTGCGTATAATGGTGGACTCTACCAGTAATGGTAGAGTCCACCGTTCGAATGCTTTTCACCCCCATTTTATTTCTTTGTTTTAAGTTTTAGGAAGAGGAAAGCTATTAGCACTCCTTGGGTTATTGCCAGAAATCAAATTTTATTAAAGCTTTAGCTCTCCTTTTTCCATTGGTATTTTTTTTTATTTTCTTCAACGAACTCCTTAATAGTTGAAATAAAACTTATTTACGGTTTTTATCGCGGATTTGGTTTAATTTTTATATTTTTGACTTTCCTACATTTCGATCACTTTACAGCTTTCATGGTCACGGGGCGGATTGAGCTATTAGTCATCCGCTCAGTGACTGAAAAGTCAACTAACCTTATTTTTAAATTATTAATTTAAAATCCACGATAAAATCCGTAAATAATAGTTTGATTTCAATGTGTATTCATTGCATTCGCGTAGATCTAAGAAACCATTATGCAAGCCTTAACAGTGTTGAAGGTTTTGCAATGAATAAATAAAGACATAATGCAGATAATTAACTGTTCAATCAATTATACCATTACTTGATACAACTGCTTACTATCCATTTAGCATTTTAATTACGCATTACTTTTTTCTGTAATTATTAAAATGATTGAAGTAGTTAAGATAATAAATTGAATTATTTCAAAAGTTAGCAATGTAAAAAAATAGTCTGAAACAATTGTTTTAATGAACTAATTGGCTGGCATAATTGTATCGAATAGCAAGAGATGAGTAATTGCGAATGTATACATAAAGATGGCTTTACATTTACTACTATGAAGTCATTCAGGGGATTACTACCTCCAGTAATGAGGAAAACGATGCGAAGAGTACTAGGAGATATTTTGTTAATCCTCAATTTGAAAGATTACCAATATTTTTTACAATAAAACACGTGCTGTTGCAATATTTTTATTTTGCAATGAAGTGTAGAACAGTGCTCGTACAATGTGGAATTGATATTTTTCGTGATTGTTATTCAAGTAATTGTGTAATTTTAATTATTTCCACATCGCGCACATTAAGTTGAAAATCGCGTAGGATTGCTGGAAAAGCTGAAATAAAAACATTGACGTTTATTTTTTGATCTTAAATAAAAAATGCTTGGCATTCCACAGCGCTCGCCATCCATATGATGTTAAGTCTCAATATTTCCAGTAGTTACTCTGGCTACAATGTCCTTCAATCCAAAACGCATCCTAAGTTATTTGTAATAGACCTTAATGTATCAGCCCATATACGTCCCACTGCAGGGCACGAGCCTCCTGTACAATCGATAGTACGATTGAAAGTGGTTAGCCTATATAGTCCACCACGCTGGCCTACGTAGACTATAATACGAAATATTAATACGGAACAGTGATCATACATCAGTGAGCGCGTCCAAGCAGACAGTACGGAACATGGTTCGGATGGCAATAGGCTGTAGGGCCCGGAGTAGCACCACCAGGAGAGTGGAACGTGTGCTTCGTGATACTCCCTCCTCCCATCTGCTGAAGTATACTGCTTGGCGGACTTCCTCACCCTGAATAGGAGGGAAAAAGTACATTACAAAAGTAAAAAGTAAGATACGAGTACATTATAGTTAACTTGTGAAGCATTGGAAGTGAATTATATTTGAAGTAGTTTAAAAGGCATTAAGATAATATTGTGAGGTTTGAGCGAAGTAAAGGGATCAAATGCGTAATTGTTTAGAGTGAAATTGCCATATGTATAATTATTGCTGAACTTTATGCCCGTACACATAAGTTGTTTGTGTTTTCTGGCAAATATATATTTTGGGACGGATGTTCTTTCATCGTGAGCACTTAAATTTCGTCAAAATGATCAAGGTTGTCGATTAAAAATATACCTTCTCCATCAACATATCGCTGTAGTAACACGGCGAGCTGCTTATAAGCACACCGCCAACAATAAACGCAAGGAACTCCACACGAATATCCCCTCTATGGAAAGCCTGCAGAATATAAATATTTTTTTACGACAGCCTCCGTGGCGCAGTGCCTTAGACACTGGCTCTAAAAGGAGAGGATCCCCGCACAGAAACAAATTTTGTGTGATGCAAAAGTATTGGTTTCGGGTCTGGGTGTTTGTGAGACCTAAAATTCTCTTGTAGTTTCTGATACCCACGGCACAAGACTCGATCTTAGTATGGGGTTAGGACGAAATATTTGACTTTTATTCTTTTATTATGAAATAATGCTATTATTATACCAAGGGATTAAATCGCCGGTTTATTCTAGGATGTGGAATAAGATAAGTTGCAGTCAACGTTTTTAGCAAATATCACTCCATTACTCTTTCCTATTGCTTTTATTTCTTCTTTGTATATTAGCATTACGGTTACTTGTAAAATTACGATTGGAGATGTAGCAGAAGAGGGGTTTTATTCAGTTGAAATACATACATACATAAACTCACGCCTTTTTCCCAGAAGACGTAGGCAGACGTGCCACCAGAACATCTTTATTTCGCCTTGTATGTTCCGTCCCACGATGTGATAAAGGGCTAGTCTATCGCCATTCTGGGCACAAATTCTTGACGCTGGGCTGATAATTAATTGAAAAATTAATTATCACTTCGCCAGATCCGGGTTTCGAGACCTTTTCTTTGTAATCATACCGTGGTACGACTACGCTGTCGTGGCTGTCAAAATAGTAAAAGAATAAAGATATACTCGTATTTGTAACTTGATATTACCTCAATAACTTCGTAGCAGGCCACCGGAAGGATAATAGTAGTGGCTTTTAAAGTCAGCTCGTAAACCACTCTGAAACATACTTTTGTTTTCTCCACAAAGCTGAAAAATTTAAGTTAATTTATTTCTATACCAAGAGAGTAAATGATATAGAGAGTAATATCAATAAGGGGTTTCTCAGCTTGCTAACAAATAGACCACCAGCCTGAGATATTGCTAATAAGTGGAATTTCTTGAACAGTCAAATTCCTTCAACGTTGGTTGTTACCCATGACCACCATCTTCATTATTAGTTCACATCCAAATCCTTTAATCTTACAATTGATTCTGATTAGAAATACTTGATGTCAAAACGGTTCACATTTTTTGATTTTGAAACCGGGTTGTCTATATTAATTTCTCTTTCTCTTTCCAAGTCTCTCCAAGTTTAATGCTATTTTTATTACCTATAAACATACTGCAGCTGTCGTATAATATCTTTCAGTCTCTCATTAGCTTCCTTATCACTATATGTAGTAAACAGATCCTCAAGTCTCCTCTTTATCAGCTCCAACTGTCCGCAACTATGTAGCATAAATATCGGACCCAGTGGAACGAAAGCGGTATACATAAAAGCACCATACATTCCATAGTACATAATCAACATATACGTCATTATATACACATAAATATTCTCCTTATTGTCCTCGATAAAACTAGGATACGTCATGTCATGAACTGGCACCAGTTTAAAATCATCATTGTAGTAATTGTTCATGTAGATAATGAAATTCTTGACTGGATACAAGGTGAAGCCAGCGATAGACACCATCAGCCATTGCTTGCAAACCCACATGCTCTTTTTGGCGTAACCTATGACAACCTCTTGCTCATCATCAGAAAGTTTGACAGTCTCTTTGTAATCCTTCTTCATAGTATCAATCATGACCTTCAGTAATTCCTGATTGGCGAGCATGACGCAGTAGTTGAAGGTGACCACACAGTACATGACACATAGAGTACCATTTCTACAGGTGGACGAGAAGTCATTGTTCTTCAAATCGTGTTGAGTGATACAATAAATGAGTAGAATAAAGAGCAATGTAAATATTCCGTGGAGAATGAGGAATTGGATGATCCACTTCTTGTCTCTGATGATTGAAGGGTGGGAGCGGTTGAGTTTCATAGCTAGCAGCATGGTGCTGTAGATTTTGTCAAGGTCTAGATCCATGGTGAAGTTGCTTATGTTGTAGGATTGTTTGTTGCTGTGTCCTATATAGGTGTGGTAAATTGATTAAGGGAAAGTGCTTTTGAAATAAACTTTGTATTAGCGTAATTAATATGGCATTTTCATTCAGGAAGTGATATTAACCGTCAAGAAAATAAATATGAAGATTAAAGTGAAATTAACAATTCAAAACGAATATTTTTAAATTTGTCTACTAAGATGAGATTTATAGTTGACATTATATGGATTGGAAAAAAAATTACTTTATTTTTTATCTAATCCTAATACAGTAAGACGGAGACCCAATCACTGCAAAATTATTATAATGGGCGAGTCAGGACAGCACATTCTTTTCATTCTTCTTTATACGTAATACTATTTCTCCAATATTTATTAGGTAACACGGTAATTTTCGAACATATAACCTGCTTACTTGTTTGACGCAGTTTCACTTAAAATGTATATATTTTTATACTTACACTGCACTTGATTATAAGTGCAAATGCCGTCCAGGCAAAGTATCGAATGGCTTTAAACGGTAGTCCATTCAATACAATTATGCCGGCCTGCTAAGATGACTCTTCACACTACGGCGGAAGGACCCAGGATTATAGGAAGGAGGTTACACGCGTGACAGCAAACAATTCCACAGCTTGACGGTGTTGATGGAATAGCTTCCATTTAACAATATTATATTGTATTTTTACCTCTATTTATGTCCACTCTCTAATTAGCCCTTACAAATTATGCCTTATTACCACAACTCTGTAATGTGGTGCATAGGAATTCTTTGTAGTTTCATGTCATAGAGTATTTAATATTTAAGTTCATGGTGGACAGAAACAATTACGGTAATTGTGTGTTTTATGGAACTATGAGTATTGTAGTCTTGGTAATATTATAGGGTTGTATCTTCCCATGGATATCTTAATAAATGCTTTTATTAGCCACACGAAGTCCACTGCTGAACGCTCTCTAATATACGAAATGCTTATTGGATATTATTTTTAATTATTCCGCGAATTTAATTTTTAGAAGCTCTATGGTACACAAGTTTTTAAATTATTATATTAGTTAAAACTATGGATTTTCTATCCAAAAACGAATGAATTTAAATGATATTTTAATCATCACAAACAATATAATATTGTCGCGATTTATTGCGATTTTTTTTTGTTTCATTGTGTCTGTAGTCACTAAAACTACCCTTCGACTTCGTATTCAGTCGCATTCTGTTTATTCTTTGCATAATTCTTAATGGATATTTTTCTAGAAAACTTTTAGTGTAATCAACAAAGCACACAAATTATAAGCTGGGCATCAACTGCCGTTATAAATAGCTGGTGTTTATGAGACTTGCCGGAGCGAATCTCGCCAGATGAGAGCCGTCGGATCAATTAGAATGCGTGTTAATGCGTGTCAAAGGTGACTGAAGGAATGGGAAATAAACTTCGGAAAACCAAGGTTTGTATATACTTATTGTGCAGTTAATTATGTTGGAGGGATTAAAGAACGAATAAGAAGAATCTTAAACGCGTTGTTGTGTGTGTTTTTTTTTCTTGCTATAAATGTTGAGACGAACATGTCGTTCGCCTGTGAATAACAAAGCAATGCTTGGCATTCCATTGCGCTCGCCATTCTGAAACACAAGATGTTAAGTCTCAATATGTCCAGTAGTTACTCTGGCTACAATGCCCTTCAATCCGAAACACAACAGTGCATTTACATAGCTGTTTGACGGGAGAAATAGACATTGCGGTGGTACCCACCCAGATGGCCTCTCACATATGAGAGACCTACCACCAGTAAAAGTTTAGAAGGTTTTTGAAACGTACTTATTTCTCGCTTGAACATTTCGTTTATAGATAGGTTTCCCCTAACACAGACATTTATTATAAGGTAGTAAAAGCATAATAGTTTCTTAGATTCCGTGACCACGAAAGCTGTAAAGTAATCAAAACGTCGGGAAGTTAAAAATGTAAAAATTAAACTAAATCCGTGATAAAATTAATAAATAATATTTTTCTTTTATTAGTAAAAGTGTAATAAGAATAACTTGGTTTATAAAATTTGCTATGACCGTGGGCTTCATCTACTTCTACGATTATAACCTTCTTGATTATAACAGATTAGACCACAATAAGTAATGCTAATCCGATGACAATTGGTACTTTTACGTAAATAGGTTGAAAAGTTAAGTACTCTTCGGTGTATTTCTACATTAAAAACCTAGTGAGTATCCCCAAAGACGTAATCTACAGCAAATTTACTACACTCAATTTCTTTCTTATTAATTCTCTACAATAATAAAGTAGATATTTTAAATGAGATTTCAAACTAAATATCTCAATTTATATTGTGTTAAGCAAATACCTACCTCAAAATACAATTCACTCATTAAATCGTCCATTCTGCCTAAACTACCGTAAACTACCGTAAACACGCCAGTCAAATTCCTCCATAAAGACAGATTAAAACTTAATAAATGGTAAATGGTTTTAGGATAAACAAATGAACATATTCATTACGCAAATATTTGAGAATGGTAGATAGATTATGCTAATTTATAGGGTATTGATGTGAATACGTCAAGAGCCGAAGAGAATGAAAAAGTGTTTAGGATGTATGCAATTTTATACTTTATAAACTCTGCTTTTGAGCTGGTTAGATTATCAAGTATTTTGATTTAAAAAAAAAAACATTGATTCGTTAAAATGATTTTTCGAAAATATATGCTTTAGTCTTGCGGATGGCAGACTATCTGTATGTGTCTGGAATCAACTCTATGCAAACAGTAGAAACCCCGTCACAGACACTTACCGGTTGTCGTGTTCAGAGATAAGCCTGTAAACACCCGGTTTCAACTAGGCCAGCATAACTAACAGCCGATCTCCATAATCTATCTAACTTTAACAAGAGATATCATTAAATATTTTGATGCATTTTATGTTTTAGGTAACAAAGATAGAGAATATAGATATGGTGCATATATTTACAGATAGCTAAGTAAGATAAATGTTCCTGTCTATCTTTCTATTGAAGTTAAGGATTGTATTGGATATAGAGAATGGCCGTAAGTCGAACGACAAGACCTCTCGACAATTGAAACTCTATACGAACTGTAAACTGCACTGCATTTCCCATTATGAGCATTCTACTCACTTTGTTGTGTTTTTTTTTACTTTATCAGCCCATATATGGTCAATAATACAATTGAAAATACGATTGAGAGGGGTTAGGCTGTTTATCGGGTCCGTTTAAAAAAATATCACTGTTGCTGTTAAAAAATAAAAGTATCTATTTTGAACCCACATATTCCAAGAACCCACAGGTGAGGATCTTGTTTATTATTTACAAATCTATCAAACCGAACTGCCCATCAATCTAAATGAGTGTTTACAACTCGTTACGTACAATTTATCGAGGGGATGATGGATTAAAAAACAAATTATAAAGAAACGGATAAACATTGTACATCCAAGGTTGTGAAAACGGAACTCTTTGCTTTTCAGTGTGGGTTTCATGCGGAGGAGTAGCAACTGTTTGTTGAATTTTGTTAGGAAATTGATATTAAAAGACTTATGTCGTTTATTTGTCGATGTGGTATGTGTGGTGTGTCATTATTTTCTGCTAGAAACATTCCAATATTGAACATAGTCGTCGTCCAAAGATTTAGCTGATGTGCCAATTGTCATCTTTGCTTATTAAGACATCTACAATACCTAAAAGTTGCTGCTGTGTTTTCGTAACGTAAGTTTATAATTAATTTCCTTAAAAATACATTCTTAGATAAGTATTAATATAGGTATCTCATGCATCTTGAGAATGTTACACGGAATTTTCATATTTTACTAATAAATTAATTATAACTACTAATAAAGTTACAATCATCAGTCACCAATCTAATCCTGACCCCACATTTAGATACAAGTTTTCTATAGTATATATCATAGACCACTTTTACATACACACATTTGTCTCTGTGCGGGGATAAAACCCGCTCATTCCACTGCCAGCTATCGACCAACTACACCACGGACTCTCGTAGAGAGTAACCAACCTTCAGCACTCATTAAAATGCGCCGTGAACAAAAGTTGCAGTAGATGCGACATCTAATCTCACGGTCAAAAATAATAGCTACAAAAATAATAGTCGCCAGTAGCACGCAACACCATTAACACAAGCCGTTTACGAATTTTCATTATTAACGATGCACAAGCTTATATTTAGATTGGGCCAATATTTCCCAAGAAACGGGTTGCCAACTAACAGGTTTAAATTTAACGTAATTAATTCGGGAGAATTTGAATCGTAGTGTTTAGGCGGAATGATGAGACGTGAGTTCGTCTGGTGGTGAGCGTCATTTCTGATAAAGAGGGCTTGATAAACTTTACTGGGTCATATGTGAGAGGCCGCCAGGATAGGTACCACCGCAAGGTCTATTTTTCCCGCCAAACAGCACTGTAAAGTACTGTTTAGTTCCGGTTTGAGGTAATTGTAGCTAGAACAATTACTAAATATAATGACTTGATTCCTTATGTCTCTGGATTGTGAGCGCAGGGGAACGCCAAGCACAGCTTGGTAATTCATTGTGTTGTTTGGTTTTACTACTGTCCATAAACGGTCATATCGCTTACCATCAGGCGAATGGCATATTATCGTTTTTCACTGCAATAAAAAAACTCAGAACTTAGATTTGCCATTCCCAGACAATAGATATTATGTATTTAATGCTCGGAGATTACTGCTTCAAGCTGGAATTTCTTCAAACCGGAACACAACCGTTTATAAATTGCTGCTTGGTGACAGGAATAGGTAAAGTGAGACCCAGTAGCTATCTATCCAAGCAGCCCCTTGCATATGAAAGATCTACCACCTACACAAAATTGTAATGGAAATGACGGTGTTAAATTATGTTTTGAAATTTTATCCTTCGCTTTATTGGGCTATATGTAATGTGAGGTTTTGGATTAGATTTTCGGGTACAGGTTAGTATTTCCACTTTCTCTCTACTATCTTCTTTAATATCGCAATGATTGTTATACTGAAGAAGTTGCCAAGCAAGTGGTGGTTCACTGGTGGTAGGTCTCCCGTAATATGTGAGAGGTCGCCTTTGTGGGTACCACCGCAACGTCTATTACTCCCACCAAACCGCAGTGTTAATGTACTGTTGTGGTACGGTTTGGAGGACATTGCAGTCAAAGTAACTACTGGACATATTGAGACTTAACATCTTATGTCTCTGGATGGCGAGCGCAGTGAAATGCCAAGCATTATTTATTTGATCGAATGGCAGGCTCGTCTCGCCATTTATTGCAATAAAAAGTAGAGCAAAATGTTGATGCAATCAGTGACTTCCATAGACCTCATGATAATGCAGTGCCATGCAAAGAGTATCCACCAGTCAGCAAAGTTATACAGGCCAGGTCGAATTGTATTTATGAGGCTGATTCGTGAGTTAATATCTCTTGCCCTTTTATACGATGATTGCGATCGAGGCGATCAATCATCACAATCCTTTTATAAATATCGATGTGCGAAATATAATAAAAGTTATTATAAACCGACCATAAATCCCCATTTTATAGTGTTTTGACTGGACCGCATAACTCGTCGTCATAAATAACATTGTATTTGAGTGGCTTAATATTTGCAAACTTGAACCACTATTAAAAGCACATAATGTTTTTAAACCATTGGTGCATAATATGTTATTGTAAATGTTAATGAAAGAAAACAATGTATTTGTATAAGGTGTAAAAACAATAATAAAGTCATAATGCAATGTGTGAACCACTACATCCCACAGACAAACTAAGCAATAAGGAATATGCACGAGAGTCTAAAATAAGTCAAATATTTTTTTTTGTAATCTTTATTGATATAGAAATGTACCTTAAAGATATTTTTTTAAATTCCTCAACTCTAAATCGGTAAAATAAATACTTAAAAAATGACATTTCAAATTTGCCGCGCAATTTTTTCGAAACGCGGGGCTATTGCTTGAAAAGGGAAGTGACGACAAAGTACACTATTTTATGAAATTTTAGCTTGTTGGGTGTATTGTTTTACGTTTGTTTAAGAGTTATTTTTTGTTTTATTTATATTATTAAAAGAAATGGATTATTTTGTGACGAAATACAGTGCCGTAGCAATTAATGAAAGAAACTTAATCCAAATACTACATTGCCAATATAGTGTACTCTGACGTCACAGAGACTTCGCGCCAAAATGCCGTTTAAATGCTTGTAAACTGATAGCAGTTTTGATTATTTTTTTGTACTTTTTTGATTGATATTTTTAAAGCCTTATATTTTTTTCCGGTAATGGTAACAGAATCGATTAAAAATATAAAAAAATGACATGCATATTCCCTATTGGTTTTGTGCGATTCTTTGTGCAATCTTTTTATTTTCTCTTAAATATAATAAAACTACAAGAAATGGTGGGCGTGCAAGTAATGTGAAGAGGAGAGTCTTGATAACAATTCTCAGGACGAGCATTATGTAATTCTGTTCTGGTGCCAGGTTAGCTATTTTTGAAAGATGCATTTTTCATTCAGGAATCACACTCCAAATGGTTTTAAAAGTACTCTAACCACATTTAAATATAGAATAACGTGTTTATAAAGATATGACGGTTGATACTTCTTCATGCAGTATTTTAGTGTTCATAGCTTTTTCTTATAGGTATGGCTTCACATACAGAATGTCGAAATACTGTAGCAGTTTAATAGCAGATCCATTTCGCTAGGAAACACTCTAAAAATATGTAAGATTCAGAAACGCTAGAGTAAAATTGCGACCAAGCTAAATCTGTATTATGAATGGGTGAACTTCACTGATGCTTTATCACTATTGCACAGATAGCCGACGTGAGACAGCATTTGTGCTCTCGTGTTTTGTTTAGTTTGATTATTGGCTAACTAATTCCAAATATAATTTTGGAGGCGAATACCCACCCTTCTTTTTTTTCTGTAATCCGTAAGGGTCAAAAATTAAAGTTTCCAGAATTTCTTAAGAGCTTACTATTCTTAGGCGACATTCGTCGCTTCACGAAGCTTAGTAAATAAAATATATGTTATCAATAAATATAACCAGTATGTATCATAACATTACCCAACGCGTAGACCAATTTAAAAACGTCTACTAAGCCGGACTTCGGGCCATAGCAACAAGACTATATAAAAATTCGGTCAAGTTTCTCAAAACAATATACGAACCATTATTCGTAATTCCTGCCTACGCGTTACCGACACGTCGTTTCACGCTACATTTTATGTGAACACGAGGCTCAAAACGTCATATAAATTACCCATAAATCCAGCGTTTCTTCCGACATCTGGCAACACTTTCTCTACTAGTTCTCCGTGTATGCTACCGTGCGATATTATATTTGAGCTACAAGTAGGAGTAGTCGTTGCTATACTGTATTCCGGGCTTATCCTCAGCTTACTTAGTGATTAGTGCTCTGTGATTTCCGTGTTTACGCTGTAAGTGCTTTTTTTATTTTGCGACCTATTTTTAGTTCGTTTTTATACGATGAAAATGTCAAAGGATGGAATTTGAATTTAGAATTGTGTTGATAAAACGGGAATGTGTCAAACTATTGCGATTTTTTAAATTAATTGTCGGTGTCGTTTATTGTCCATATTGTTTGTACTTTTTAGTAGTCTGTACTTAATCAGCAATTAGTAAAAGTTACAAAACGTGCTAAAGCAATGCCAAACTTTTTACGCATCATGTTGTGATGGTATAGTAAATACGAGGCTGATGTTTTTAGTTAGTGGTAGCTTACACGTTGATAGTTTACGCAGCCATAACGTAAGCATATAGATCGATAAGATACATCAGACTCTCCAGACTTGAAAAAAAAAATGTTTTATGACTTAAAGAAGTTATTAATCAAAAACAATAAGAAAAAGACAAAAGACAACATATGTTTTCATGACAAAACTGAAAAAATAGCCCTGGAAATTATAGTTTCTTAGTTTTAGTACATCTACAAATTGCTGTTACCACAAAAAAACTACACTAACTCACATTGAAATGTCAAAAAGCACAGAGCATTTGGCATAAAAATATTATTTCCAATAATTTATTTTGCAAAGTAAAAAATCTTGTTAACATCATTTAACACTCGATTTGAGTTTAGTGATATCATGTGACAAACGAGGCGGGAAAATGGGAAAGAAAATTCAAGATGGCTGACTTCAGCTGTCAAATTAACATATCTCGTTGACAGGCGTCTGTCATTAGGACGCCCGGGGTGAGAGTAATTAGTTACTTTTAAAAAAACGCAAAGATCAATGTAATTAACAGCCTAGGTGACGCATTTATAGGTCATGTGACATTCTTTTTAGAACAAAAATTCCGTTTTATTACTCAACATTCTTGTTTAGATTGATTAAATATATTGGTAATAAAATGATCTAATTTTACATATTGGAATGTGTGAGACAATTTGTCTTCGGACAAACAACTGAAAAAAATGTGTAGTGAGTTTTTTACCTCTAAAACTTATGTAAACTGATGTATGTATAGTTTTATTTACTTATGGCGAACCAATAGTAATAGTAATTACTTCTTGTATTCTGTCAAATTAGACTACGTTTGTAGTTTAAAAATGCAAGTATATTCTATAAATTATATGATGTTTTGCTGAGTTTATTCTGTTCCAAGACGCGACAGGGGTTGAGACTACTTACTAGACTACGAAAATAGAATGTCTGCCCTGGGAATCGATCTTAGAACTTCACAACCAATTGCCATTTATTACTAACAAAACTATTCAAATATAAAATCTAACAACAAATGTCAAATCGTTCTATTTAATACGGCCCCAAAATTGCCTATAAAATTAGTACAGTGAAACAGGGCAGCCTCGTTCCGTGGCCTTCAATGAGTCCTTCGCGCCGTCCTTGACCTCAAGGTCGCGTTTAAGGACACGTGCCTAAAGGCCTCGGAAGTAGGTTCCTTGAACTCGGCCTATTTTGGCGGCCAAAGAGGCCGCTTGGAGGCCAAATCCTGTAGCCTCGTTTTCGAGGTCAGGTCAGGATTGGGTCACAAGGCCGCTCCAGATACAGGCGAGGTTTTATTTAGGCAACCTTGGGTGACCTTGACCTTGGCGTCCTTGAGTGATTTGGGTTTTAGGACACGTGTAATTTTAGATTGTTTGTAGTTTAGTGTCACTTAGTTGTATATTAGATGTACGTACTCATTTCGTTTTTTTTCTTCGTCGCACGTTTTCGCATTATAGTGACATACCGATTATAAAACGAAATTACGCGGGTTTGATCTCAGCTTAAATATATTCTTCGAAAGAAAAATATTTACGGTAAATTGGGATATTATGGGACAGAAGAACACATTTAAAAAATTAAACAATTCTTGAAATGGGACTAAAGAACCATACTTACACTAAAGTATGTGTTAAGGTGTGGTTGGATCTTCTTGGCGCTTCGTTATATTTGTATTTATTAAATTTTTCGATCTTATACGGATTGTACAAAAATCTTGCCCCGGGTGAGGATCGAACTCACGACCTTAAGATTATGAGACTTACGCGCTGCCTACTGCGCCACCGAGGCCGGTGTGTACTGAACACAATTTGTACTTCAGTATAAAAATATATTGTAGTTAGAATAATGTAATTTCAAAGTGTATACTAACAAAAATATGCCCCGGGTGAGGATCGAACTCACGACCTTAAGATTATGAGACTTACGCGCTGCCTACTGCGCTACCGAGGCCCGTGTGTACTGAACACAATTTGTACTTCAGTATAGAAATATATTGTAGTAAGAATAACTTAATATTTTCATAGTGTTTACTAGCAAAAATATGCCCCGGGTGAGGATCGAACTCACGACCTTAAGATTATGAGACTTACGCGCTGCCTACTGCGCTACCGAGGCTGTGTTTCTATTGTCAAATTATTAGTAGAATAGGATCCCGTGAGGCTCCAATCTTACTTCATTTTATTAATGATGTATGTTTCTGCTCATACCTGTAATAAAAGCATCACATGATCAATAACTATGACATTTGGATCGTGGCTTTGGCAGATATCTTAAATGTGTTTACCAAGACGAAAGAACTATAACTCGCAAAAAATAAAATCAATTATGGTGGCATTATCAAAACTGTCATTGTGTTCGTTAAATAATGTTGTATGTAGATATGTTTTTACATTTTTGTACAGTTTTGGTTTGTTTTGTGATTTAAAATAAACAAAGAGACTAATTACAACAATAAATAAAAATAACAATTGACTTAACATTTTCCGTTGTAGTATATCGGGCTGCCATATGAATACTAAATTCGATCTGAGCGCCGTCATTAAAATCATACTCCTTTGCTAAGCTATACGAAAAGTCGGTTACCACTTACCTAAGTTAATTGTGTGTTTCCTAAACACATAATTAACTTATGACTCAGGATGGCGAGCGCAGTGGAATACCAAGCATTGCTTTGTAATGCAAGGTGTTGTTTGGTTTTAATACTGTTTATGAGCGGTCGTTTCGCATACCATCAGGTGAACGGCATCGGCTCGCGATTCAATGCAATAAATAAAACATTAAGCTCCAAAATAATAAGACTAGCAAATGTTACTTGTTACGAAATACAAAACAAATACTCACCGAAATCGTGAATTGCTCCATTTTTTCTCTTGAACAATGCGAGCAGATGTTATTCATCAGACCAATATGTTTTGATTGTGATTCCGTCTGGCACGTTCGCGTTACAATTTTACTTCTTTTCAACAAAAATACACCACTTTTACTAGTGCAATCATCGCTTTATTAAAAATATATTTTAATAGCATTTTGTAAGCATTACTTTATTTATTTATTTAAAGCATCATGCATTTTTTGACAGCCTCCGTGGTGCAGTTGGTTAGACGCCGGCTGTGAAACGAGAGGCCACCGGTTTGATCCCCGCACCGAGGTAAATATTTGTGTGAAGCACAGGTATTTGTCTCGGGGCTGGGTGTTTGTGAGACCAAAAAGTCTCTCGTAGTTCCTGATACCCACGACACAATACTCGATCTTAGTGTGGGGTCAGGACTATATATGTGACTGTTGGATGAAAAGTAAAGTAAAGTAAAGCTTCATGTACTGAAAACATACAGGCGCACTTAATTGCTGAGGCATTCTCTGACAATCTACCTCAGGGTGGTGAAGAAATGAAGCACAGCACGTGTAGAAATATAATACATACAGGGTATATCAAGACTGCTACCGAAAACGAAGCCGGGTGGTAGTTTAAACGACTTCAGACACAATGCAACAGAAAAAGTTGCAAAAAAAAGCGTCAATATTTTTTTTATTATTTTTTTCCTATGACCATATTTCGGTGGTGAATGCATTTTTTTCCTAAACTAATAGTGTATACCCATTTATTCATAAATAATCTATGGTATAAAAGAGTTTAAATTATTATTTTAGCAAAAACTATAGATTTACCACCCAAAAATGATGATATTTAAAAAATCATAAAAAATAACTGTCGCGTTTCTTTGCGAAATTTTTAGTTGCATTGTGTTTGTAGTCGCTAAATTTACCACCCGGCTTCGTTTTCGGTAGCAGTCTTGAGATACCCGGTATACTAAAATGATAATAATAATATATACTTATTATACATAGCTATGGGTACGGTATGGTACAATAGGTAGGGGACAACTGTCTTAAAGATATAACACAAAAGGTTAGCGGTGGTACCACTACCTTTGTTTGGATATTATGAGGTGCTTTACAGTCACTTTGCCGAGCCTATGTAGAAAAAATATAAGTTGGGCCTTGGAAACTGTCCCCTCTCACACCCGCCATTGAACTCTTGTAAGTCAACAGTGGCACGCAATGTAATGACACCGAGCATTGAAGCGAGTCTCCGGGAATGTCTAACTCGTTTTTAACCCGCAACAAAATCAAACATAAAGTAAAATTAGTAGGAGGAGTTGGATTTTTCTCCACTTTCCTCCGTAGCAATACGGGTAACAAACATTGAACTAAAGAGGTAAATAACCTCATAAATAGACTTTCACAGCCAGATAAGCCACCTGTAAAGCACCACGGATCAAATCATTATTACAATAATTCAAAAGGGGACGTATAATGTGAGTTTTTATATTTGATTCAAGTATCATCGAAATCAATCACAAAGTTATATGAATCGGAGGAGTTGGAAATAAATTATTGCCCACTTCCCTCCGTGACAAAGCGGGTGACAAAACAATGAACTAAAGAGGCTTAGATCAGTTTACAGCTAGTCGTCCTTCATCGTTGCTGCTCTCCTTGAGTTAAATACGCGGCCTAGTATCATCTTGAACTCCTTGATAGGAACCGGTCTACCAGACTGGTCTTCAACAGTTCTGAGGCGTAACTAATCCAAGGATATGTATGAACAATTTGAAAAGTATGTAATTGTGTTGAAGATAAACCCGAGAAATAATAATAATAATATCTCTCTTTGGAATTGGTGTAGTTAGCTTTGTACCAATTGTAAAAGTTTACTAAAGTTTTGTGTTGAATATTACAAATGAATTTGTGCAGTCCTTAAGATTACGTATACTAAATAAAGATGTTACTGAAATATTTTTAGGCGGACTTTTTGATGTAATAATGTTTCAACAAAAGAAACGAAGAAGTAAGTTTTAAATCCATATCCCAAAGGAAAATTAAATGAAAAGCTTTCTGCAACTTTCAATTCTATCATTGAAGCTAATTTCAAATATTTCTTTCGGGTCTTGGTGTTTATGAGACCGAAAAGTCTCTTGTAGTTCCTTATACCCACGACACAAGAAACGATCTTAGTGTGGGGTCAGGACTGTGTATGTGACCGTTGGGTGTTAATTTCGAAACAGCTTTATTTTTAAAACATAAACATTATTAATCCCTACTTATTCCTACTAAACAATTTGTGGCACTGATCTATCCGCTACATTTCTTCAACCTATTTACCTACCCCAGTAATTAGCTCAGAGGCAAACGTTTCAATACTGCATTCTGTTGGCTTATCCACGCGTATAATTTCTGTTAACGAAACGTTTTTATTAACTGTTACAAATTATCCGATGACATTAGTACATCGTTTAATTTTATGTTAAAATTAGCGTCTGTTGCATTGTCGTTTGGCGACAGTTATCTTGGAGACGATACAGATTTAGAACGGTAATTAAATTTAAAGATTAGACTAACTCTAGTCGAATTCGTAAAATAAATCTTATATTTATGTAACACTTTATCGTACACAATTTAAATTGTAAGTAACAACTTCTTCTTCTACCTGGCGTTGTCCCGGCCGGTGCCAGGGTCCGACTTTTCAAGATATTCTATCGCTTATATTATGGTGAAAGAATTTTTCAAATCGATCCAGTAGTTTCAGAGCCTATTTAATGTAAACAAACAATAAACAATTTCCTATTTATAATGTTATTGTAGTTTAGAAAGAAACGCCTTTTCTTATTGAATACCAATTATTTGTAGACCAGAGAAGAGTTATTTCTATGCCGCAAAAACTGTATAACTCACTAGTAAATGTATGGAAGTGCGTAGTGGCTTGTTAGTAAACGGACCAGACGCCGCTGCCAACATGTTTACGGTGGTCGCGGGTTCGAACCCCAGGGCACACCTCTGACTTTTCGCACGCACTAAAACAGTGAAAGAAAACATCGTTCGGAAACCTGCATACCATAAGAATTTCTATGGTATGTACGTCCACAAACCCGCACTAGGCCAACGTGGTGGACTATATGGCCTAACCACTCTCAATCGTACTCTCGATTGTAAAGGAGGCCCGTGCCCTGCAGTGGGACTTTTATGGGCTGATACATAAACATACCACACCATACACCATAATTACGTGAAATAAAACTCTTTTGTATACCACCATCCTAAACCCTCAAATAATGAGGCGTCAATTCAAGCGAAACAATTTGTACGGCGAGAAAGCACCTGTCAATCAAACCTGGCAGATGTATCGTCGAAACGATTGTACTGAAGTTGAAGATTGACGACCCGCCCACCACAATTGAACGGTAAAACATCGTACAAATTGTGATATTTTGCGTGGTAGTAAACACAAGTGATTTTTAAAATTCTAGAGCATTTTTACTGGTATTTGTTTATTTCGTCGATTGATTTCGAACGCCGGATGTGCACAATCATTTTTGCAACCATTGATATTAATATATGGACAGGGTGGAAAGCGCGAAGTGTTCCGACGTAAGTGGTGCGCGCGCTCCAGTACATCTCTAGTGGAGCGTTACTGAAATTTTTCGCTCGCAATGATTTTGAAAATGCTTGCTTGTATTATGACAGAAAGCTTTAAAGATGAAGGTCATATTTTTTATCTAAGACGGAATCGATAAAATTAATTTAGCGGGATTTTCACGGTTTTCTTTTCAAACTCTAACGGCCGTTCTCTATATCCTATCTATCTTTAACAAGGGGTTAAAATAGCTACCATGACTATGTCGGTACAATTCTGCGCTTCATTAAACAAAAAAAGAAATATATATTTATCTAATCCAGCTATCTATAAACATATGCACCATATCTATACCTCTCTATCTTTGTTAACTGAAACATAAATTGCATCCAAATATCTAATGAAATCTCCTGTTAAAGATAGATAGATTATAGAGAACGGCTGTAAATGTACTGAAGTGTCTATCCTTAGTTATCAATGTATGTAACATAAACACAAACGGCTGACATAATTTATAAGAAAAGCTTTAGGATGACCCATAGTCTCTGCCTACTGCTTTGGAATACAAGCGTAAGGATTATGTATGTATTTCAAAAAGCAGTGTAAATGCACTGTTAAGTTCCGGTTGGAAGAACATAGTAGCCAAAGTAAATACTGGAACCGGTGTCGATTGGTTTAGGTTGTTTGGTCAATTATTTTGGCTGATCACTGACGGATTCTCCACCACACTTTTCGCAAGGAAGTTTTCCAATTTATTTCATATCGATATCAAGGATTTGTTTACAAATATAATATACATTAACATAGATAACTAGGGCAAATAGATATAGGCTATATAAATATTTTATGACCCCGATGCTAAAACGCTCGTTTTGATGCAAAAACCTCACATTTTTCATAAAAGTATTTTTACAGTATGGAGACTGTCCCGCCCTCACACCCACCACTGCAACTCCTGTGTCACAGGATCAACAGTGGCACGCAATGTAATGATATCGAGCATTGAAGCTCGGCGAGTCTCCGGGAATGTCTAACTTGTCTTTAACCCGCAACGAAATTAATCAGAAAGTTAAATTAATAGGAGGAGTTGGAAATAAATTATTGTCCACATTTTTACAGTATGTATCAACGTAATTAAACGTAAAATTTTCACTTGAAGTATATTCATCAGGTATACGTTACGTTTAACAATTTGAGCTACGCTAACCACAGCCTCGGTAGCGCAGTAGGCAGCGCGTAAGTCTCATAATCTTAAGGTCGTGAGTTCGATCCTCACCCGGGGCATATTTTTGCTAGTAAACACTATGAAAATATTAAATTATTCGTACTACAATATATTTCTATACTGAAGTGCAAATTGTGTTCAGTACACACGGGCCTCGGTGGCGCAGTAGGCAGCGCGTAAGTCTCATAATCTTAAGGTCGTGAGTTCGATCCTCACCCGGGGCATATTTTTGCAAGTAAACATTACTATATTCCATTATTCTAAATACAATATATTTCTATACTGAAGTACAGATTGTTTTCAGTACTCACAAGCCTCGGTAGCGCAGTAGGCAGCGCGTAAGTCTCATAATCTTAAGGTCGTGAGTTCGATCCTCACCCGGGGCATTAACTTCGCCATTCTTTTAAAGTTAAATTATCATTTGCATCTACGAATACAGTAAGTTTTATTAGAAATGCTTGTTTATTTATAACTGATAACATAATTGTATTCTGTAATTTTATTTTAGAACCGGGGTATCGAACCCCACTCTCCTCAATCGATTCAAATCTCATTAGTATTAAAATATCATAGACACGAAACTAGACGGATAATGTAGCGCGGACGGGTCTATCACATCGCGATGTATCATCGCACGGTTCGACGGAGTGAGACAATTCGGCCGACATGCAGGGAACGCGGCCGACATAATTATATTGTTTGTTATTACATCTCCCGGGTCCTTCCCTCGTAGTGTGAAGAGGTATCTTGGCAGGCCGGCATAATTGTATCGAATGGCTTGGGACTCCCCTCTGATGCTAATCGATTCTCTGCCTGGACGACATTTACGCTTAACATCAGGCACTGCGCCTGACCTTTTCATGGGAGTGGTACCAGGGGAGGTGTGTGTGTGTGTACCTTGCAATAGCCGCACGATGCCACTTCGGCTCATTGTTTTGATTTCGATTCGCTTTACATCACTGTGCCCAATAGGCACTGAGCATTATTCATAAGGCCCGGGCAATGTGATAAATTTAATGTTTATAATCACATTGCCCGCTCTTATTGCGCATTATTCATAATGCCCGGGCATTATGAATAATGCGCAATTAATCACTTTGCCCATAACATATATATTGACAAAAGCATAACAACCACGCATTCACCGTAGACGATCTATACCAAATAATTAGAATAGTCAGAATTGTTCTGTTATCGCTCTATACTTTACTTACTTCTTAGTCTGTGTACTCTACAGCATTGCACTGTAATCAAATGCAATTACAATAATTCACAAATATATTTCAATGCGTAGACCAAACCAGCACTCTGTTAGTTCATTATCAGATTTGGACTCTCTTCTATGCAAAGGAGAATACCTATTCGTCGTATCGGTAAAATACATATATCATTGATCACGATACCGATAGGCGATACTGCTTAAAATTCGTTATAGCATTTTGTATGGTTTGTCCTTAAACGTTTTCCTGCATCATCCCGAGTCACAGATTTTTATAAAATAAAGTAATTATCATCTCATTTCACACTATGTTCACAGAGGCGAAGATAAAATAATATTTTTTATTGGAATTCAAGTTCATATCTTCAAGAACTCTGGGCATGGGTTACGCAGTTGCCACCTGATGACAATCGATACTCTGCCTGGACGGCATTGGCGCTTACCATCAGATGCAGTATAGTCACTATGCCGGGCCAGAATAAAAAAATATATGTTTATATTTATTTATTTATTTATTTATTTATTTATTAAATGACACACCAACAGTTAATAAACTAAACATGCATTATAAAACTTGTACAATTTATGGACTAGTCTACTCACTAATTACAGGTATGAAACAGCATTTGTATTACAATTGAATTATACAATAATAAAATAATAATCAAAATAATAATAAAATAATATTTATTGGAAATATATATATTTCCCTACACAAAAACGTTTCATCGAGGCACAAAAATCTTCGCACCGATAACTTTCACAGTAAGATGGGCAGTCTCCTTTATTTATATATTCCACCTTATCCTCAGAATAAGATGGTGGATCCATATCCCATGTGTCCCGCGGGCTATCCCGACGGCGACAGGTGCGTTGGCAGCGCGCCCGGCTCCTGATCTATTGTAATTGACGACCGGCCCGCACCCGCGCTAATTAATTAATTGTTCGGTTCAATTGCTTGTCTTACCACTCAACACTCTACTGAGATCGATTGATGTATTCGTTTCGAATTTTGAATCTTGATGCGTTTTTTTGGGATATTAAAATGTCATTCTATGTTAATTTGGAATTTTGATACTTTCTCATTTACAATAAATTGTCTATAATCGAACAAAAAAGTACGGTATTCTAAAAATCCCCTAGCTGTCTTATTATTTTCAAAAAAGCTAATTAATTCGTGTTGAGGGAAGTGGAAGTGCGTGGTGGCCTGTTGGTTAACGGACTAGACGCGGCTGCCAACATGTTCACGGTGGTCGCGGGTTCGAATCCCAGGGAACATCTCTGACTTTTCGGAGTCATGTGTGTATTGATAGTCATTCACCACGCACTAAAACTGTGAAGGAGAACATCGTTATGAAACTTGCATACCATGGCGATTTATATGAATTTATATGGTATGTAAGTCCGCCAACCCGCACTAGGCCAGCGTGACGGACTATATAGCCTCATCACTCTCAATCGTACTGTCGATTGTAGAGGAGGCCTGTGTCCTGCAGTGGGACGTATATGGGCTGATACAGACAGATATTGGTTTAAGACGCTAGTGTCCCTAAGAGAATCGCCGTGCTCCGGAGCTCGGTGTACATTCTTGGCGTGCTGTTGATCCAGTAGTTGCAGTGGTGATTGTGGGCGGGAAAGTAACAAAACTTTCCACTGTTTACTTGTCGAGCTTACTCTTGTAGCAATCATTTGTGCTAGAATATTCTTAACTGGCCTGTTACAGATAATCGTACTCAGTGACCTAATGTGCTGTGCGGGTTTGTAGACTTGAAATATGTCTTAAACCCTTGAGTATAATTCTCAGGCATGTAGAATTATTTACGAGGTTCCTGTTAAAATAGTAATGATTTAGATAAAAACTTGAAATTTCGTCGACAGGCTTTAATCATTGTCCAATTGTCCACCATGGTAGCCTACTTTTATAAACGATAGCGATAAAATTATACATACACACATACAAATCTAAAAATGTATGCTTTCGGCTCGCAAACCCGACGTTTATGAACCCTGTCCGTAGCCAACTCATACGATCGAGTATAATTATCAACTCATTTTACGACAATGAAACATCTCACACCACCTGTCACCGTAGTTGTCACACTCAATGGGCTGTCAATAAGCTGTCACAATGACAGGAGGCGACAGAAGTGACAACACTCAGCCAAGCGTACGTGAAATTCGACACCGCGCGGCGCCACGCTCGCGTCCAAAATAACGCCAACAAAATAGTCCACAAACTCAAATAAAATGTACCAAATTAATCGCGCGAGTTGAATGAACAAATTATGTTTTTTAATTTGGGAGATAGTGCGGCCATTGTTGTGTAACATTCGCGCCGTGCCAATGTATTTCGAAACTGAATTATTGCATTGTGCACGGATCGCGGTAAATTCACTAATAAAATCGAAAGTGTTTGTTTGTCTGTCTTGAACGCGCCTTAATTTTATATCAAAAATTTCCACTGTGACACCAATATGGTAGTTTAAAATGTGCTATTGCAAAGCTTAGAATTGCTTTTTTATATGGTCCCCATTTTATTAAGAAAAATAGTCTAACGAACAATATATTAGCTCATATATATCCTCGGTTGAGTACAGAACTCCATTACACTCTAAAGTTCCAACAGCTTAGAACCTACGCTCTAGACAATCCACCACGCTAGCCTATAGTGACAAGCTGGCGGACATTGAAAAAACTCTTAAAACATATTTAAGATAATTTTTCACAAAAAGCTTTGCAAACTGTAGCTGATATTTGAGACACTTCTGCCAACTCCTTAGGGTATACAAGCGCCTTACATTCTCACAAATTAAACAATCTATTGTCCAACCAGCTAAATTCATGTTAAATATATGTACATTATGATAAATTCTAAACTCTGTGAAATATTAAGCGTCCGGCGCGAGGGGCCGTGTCGGGCTAATGACTTGATGTGTTGCGCACAAATTCAGTTGTGACCGGAAAACGAATGGTGCTATCTGGATTATATTCAACATTGATTTATGCACGACATGTGCGATTTTTCGCTATGATTTTTGTATGAATTAAAGAATATTCGTAATGGAGATGAAATGTTATTGCACTTGACGTTCTAAAAGCTTTGATCGTATTTATTTTCTATACACGTTAATTATGTTATTTCTACTGCAATAGCTATTTGTCGCTCTACTCGTCATCTCGCAATATTATGTGTTAAGCCTTATAATGCGCAGTAATATACATTAAATTTTATTTATGAATCATCATATTTTGCATCGTACACAGAACCAATAGAGAAATAACAGAATAAAAAAGGCGGCCTTGTGTAAAGAGTATCCTCCTACTTTTTGCGTCGTATTCCTCAGTACTGAGGGTCATGGTTCACGGTGAAACGTAGCGTGGGACGCCCTCTGGTCAGATGGCGGGACGACTTGTACACGAGGGTCGGAAGCGACTGGATGCATAAAGCAGCAGACCGGGCTCTGTGGTGTACCTTGGGAGAGGCCTATGTCCAGCAGTGGACTGCAACGGGCTGATGATTATGATAAGGATCATGAACTCCCTTCTGTATCACTTCCCCTCAAACTTTCTCCATTTGGTTCTGTGTTCAGTGGTATGAAGGACGCTGTAAAATGTAAAGTCGAGATGGGTTGATCAGGTCGACGTGTTGGATTGCAACCATAAGACCTTTTCCTATCTTCTTTGCCGGTCACAATGAGCTTCTCGAGGAAACTCGTAATATAAAATCCATTGAAACACTTCTGTATCAGGCCATATTACGTCCCACTGTAGGGCACAGGCCTCCTCATCAATCGAGAGTACGATTGAGAGTGGTTAGGCCTTATAGTCCACCACGCTGGCCTAGTGTGGGTTGGCAGACTTTACATACCATAGATTTTTTTATAAATCGCTTTGTTCGTCACGTTGTTTTCCTTCACCGTTATAGCGCGTGGTGATTGACTATTATATTCTATATAATATTGTATTAATACACACATGACTCCGAAAAGTCAGAGGTGTGACCTGAGATTCGAACCCGCGACCACCGCAAACCGTAAAAAACTTCATCATATTAAATTTCATAAAATTAATACCAGCCTACACAAAATTCTACCAGGTAATACCACATTATCCGGACAGTAAAAAATAAATCAAAGAGATTTATGACCGAAATTCACGATGGAGGAAACCACTGATTTCCTTGTATTTTAACGACCTTACCGCAGGTGGTAAACCCATAGAACTATGCTCCGGAAGCAGAACATTGTTCATACGTCATATCCTGTTATTCATAGCTAAAAATAAGTTGTTATCGACATGGCAAAATATGCCCCGGGTGAGGATCGAACTCACGACCTTAAGATTATGAGACTTACGCGCTGCCTACTGCGCTACCGAGGCGTATATAAACTAAGCACAATTTGTACTTCAGTACAGAAATACATTGTAGTTAGAATAATGTTATTTAGTAGTGTTTACTTGCAAAAATATGCCCCGGGTGAGGATCGAACTCACGACCTTAAGATTATGAGACTTACGCGCTGCCTACTGCGCTACCGAGGCGTATATAAACTAAGCACAATTTGTACTTCAGTACAGAAATACATTGTAGTTATAATAATGTAATTTAATAGTGTTTACTAACAAAAATATGCCCCGGGTGAGGATCGAACTCACGACCTTAAGATTATGAGACTTACGCGCTGCCTACTGCGCTACCGAGGCGTGTGAGTACTGAACACAATTTGTACATGACGTTTCAAAATATTTTTAAGTATTATATGCAGAATAAAGTAATTTGACGTAAAATTAGACAGTGCTTGAAAAGTAAATGAGATTTGATATAGTTATTTAATTTACATTATTAACTACTATGTACTTAAAAAACTCGAAAGCAAATAAGAATTAATTCAATAAAAGTTGGTCAATTTACGTGATTAATTGCTTTGTACTAAAAACGTTCAAAATTAAGGCTACGTAATGGCAAGAATAGCGTCATCGACCATCAACGTGGACGTAACAAATCTGGCATAGATTGGCTGGATTTGGCAGATTTTCCAGAAGTGGTAGAGCCACGCTGTTGTCAGTCATGACTCAGTATGAATGAACTTGTTCCTCCGGGGCGGTACCACTGTCTCGTTGGAGATCGACGTGAAGGAACAGCTTAGCTGTCTCGTTTCGTTCATTGAATAGGATTCCCGGATGTCCAAAACCTTGTTCCTCTTCCCATTGTTTTATTTTCCGCTCTTCTCACAATGTGACGGGCCGGCAATACATCTACGATCCAAAAATTATGGACGGTTGTGATCACTTACCATCAGGTGACTCGTTTGCCGGATCCATTGGATAAAAAAAGCAGGCCGCATCCAACAGGTTTTTTATATTTATATATCTTATTAGGGCTGAAGAAATACTGGTATATATTAATGCTAACTACTGACATTATGTAAGTCCGCCAACCCGCACTAGGCTAGCGTGGTGGACTATATGGCCTGACCACTCTCAATCATAGTGTCGATTGTAGATTAGGCCCGTGCCCTACAGTGGAACGTATATGGGCAGATACAGATACTGACATTAATTGCACTCCACATAAAAGGAAAGATTCCTACCATAAAGGAGATTTTTTTATACAAAAGAACGTAGTTTGGTAAAGCCTATACGTTTTTAGATTTTTTCCTTATATAGGTAAACATATTGGCCAGTGATATACAGATTGTGTTTAGTTTATACAGGCCTCGGTAGCGCAGTAGGCAGCGCGTAAGTCTCATAATCTTAAGGTCGTGAGTTCGATCCTCACCCGGGGCATATTTTTGCAAGTAAATACTATCAAATTACATTATTCTAACTACAATATATTTCTATACTGAAGTACAAATAGTGTTCAGTACACACGGGCTTCGGTAGCGCAGTAGGCAGCGCGTAATCTTAAGGTCGTGAGTTCGATCCTCACTCGGGGCATATTTTTGTTTCTAAACACTATTATAAACTGTAATAGTATGTCCTCGTATATGTGATACTACAGGGAACAAGATTTTCAAATGTTTGTGAATTCCATGCTCAGTCAAATAGCGAAAAATAGAGGGTTATCTTCGGATTGAAAGAAAAGTTAGAAACTTGTATAATCCTTTAGTATGTATTCTAAACAAAATGTCATAAGGGCATAATGCTTTACAATTTTGCAATAGATGCAAACAGCATAAAAATCATAGGAAGCGCGATATTTGCAAAAAACTGATTTCCGGACCCTTTGATTTCTCGACCAGCGGCGCTTAGATTATTTGAGGTAGTGTTTAGAATACAAGGTTTATACAAGTTTCCAGATTTTTATCTCTCAATCCGTGGTGAAACCCTAATTTGACTGGGCTATCTACCAATCGTTACTAGACCATTGTAAATACGACATAACACTTATTAAAATTGAACGCTCATTTACAACAGGGAAAGATTGATTTATACCACATACATACATATATGCATACATATTAAAATAAAATAAATACACCCTACAGTCAGATATCTTTTTTTTTGTTTTCAAGAGGAAAAGCTATTAAGCTTCCCTTTTGGTACCCCGGGGGAGGCCGAAAGGGGTATGTCATTGTCTCTGGCCTTCCAGCCCGGTACAAACGCGGATATTGTAGCCGAGCTGGGCCCCTAGTAATATCTACGCCAGCATACTGACTAAAAACCTCTCGATAGCCCTCACACGCATTGTAGGCAGCACCGGACATCCCAGGGCGAAGGGCGCCCCGATTTACGTCCGCGAACCGCCCCGCGCAAAACCATTGCTGGGCCTTATGTTACCATTATGAAGGCCCAGATTACCTCCAATTACACCCTCCTTTCGGACGCCCGCCAAGCTGTTATGGGCGTCCATGGCGGAGACGAGGCTCCATCATACGTACGTCTCGGAGTCGTTATACGCGAGGGCGCACGGCCTCCGCCGTATGCCCAGTGACTCCGATGACCCCTTTAGGTTGACTCTTACGACGGGCATAGGATACCGTGGCGGAATTCTTGTACCCCCAAACCACAGGGTAAATAGTCACATATCTACATAGTCCTGACCACACAATAAGTTCGAGCCTTGTGTCGCGTATATTCCTGTATTACTGTAAATAACACAATAGTAAATAAGTTCCTTCCCACACTAGGACAGTTTAATATCCCTATAATTATAATTAACACATAGAAATGCAATAAATTTTACTACAAACGTAATTTACGACGGTCATAAATAGTGAGTAAAATTATTGGCAGTGTTGGCTGATTTATTACTGTTTGGTTTGTGGATCGAATAGAGATGATAGATGGGAGGACAGGACTGTTGAATGAAGTGCGGGTTCGAGTATACTATCCAACTAAACTAACAGGTACCGTTTGACGTTTCATATTTTTCAATTTTAAACATATTTAGACAAGCGTAACTCTCACAATTTTAATTTCGCTTGCCGTAAAGCCATAATTCCATGGTTTTAGGCGAAATGTTATTGAAATTGTGTAAGTTACGCCTGTACAAAGATGAAAAGTATAAAACGTCAAACGGTACCTATTAGTTTAGTTGGATATTAAGTATTATGAGCTAAGAAAATAAATAATCTTCCACTTACTTACTTCTTTTCTTTTTCCATATATATATATATATATATATATATATATTATACAATAAGTTTGAATATTATACTAACTTATTTATAGGTGAAAACTTGTAATTGGCCTTCTGTTACATATTTTTTTTAATTTACTGTTTGTATTAGCTGTTAGTTTTCTGAATGTAAAAAATAAAATAAAATAAAATAAAATAATTTAACATTTTTGTTGACAGAGTATGAAATAAGACATGCAGAAAAATAATGTTTGAAATCAAGCCACTAGTTTTGTAGCTCTAATTTGGAGGGACATAAGCAGAGATTTATGAAAATTCAGGTGTATTATTACAGTGTGAAAATTAAATTATATTAGGTTTTCTCTTATGTAAAAAGTTACATAGAAAAGTTTCTGTTCGAGAAAATAACATGCAGTGTGTGCAGGTCGATGGCCAAGTTTTCTCGCATTGTACGTGGATTCAAAAGTGAAAGTTTGTTTCGCAAAATACTTACTCTCAAATGTCATTTGATAAGATATGATGATAAGCAAAGCTTCCTCCAAGATCCCCAACCCATTCTATGTGTTAGCGTCACCAACACAATAACGATCATAAATTATTTCAATCCAACCTTTGCTAGGATAGCCTGGCAGACATTTAACCTTTGTAAACGATTCGGTATTGTCACCAGCACGTCTTGCCTTGTCTCTATTGTCTAATTAGCATATAAACACATTGCTATTTGCTATCCTCAACAAATGTTCGAGCTCCGCTCAACTATTAACGTGTCAAAATGTTTGTTATTGGTTCGGATTTATCGACGATCGCAGTATGTAGAAGCGAACCAATAATATTGTTAAAGCTTTTAATCTTTTAATCTTTTAATGTTTATTTCTCCCCCCAAACAGCAGTGTAAACGCACTGTTGTGTTCTGGTTTGAAAGACATTGTAGCCAAAGTAACTATTGGACATATTGAGACTTAAAATCTTATTTCTCAGGATAGTGAGCGCAATGTAATGCCATGTATTGTTACTGTCCATGAGTGGTCGTATCATTTACCATCAGGCGAAAGGTATGCACGCCTCATTCATAGCAATAAAAAAAAATTGAGGAAGTAATGTGTCGCATCTCTGGGTATTTTTAGATGCAACACTTTATGTACAGAAAAGTACTGATATCGGTTTTTTTCTGAAAAGTCGTGTTTTCTGTCAGATATTTTCGGATGTATCGGATAAAAAAATGTGGGTATTTTCAGAATCTCTTCTATATTAAGCATAGGTACTATGAACTATGGTGTTGTCTGTCTACTGTCCACGAGCAGTCGTATAGCTTACCATCAGTTGAATGGCATGCTCGCCTCGCCATTACTTACAATAAAAAAATATGCTCCTTGCTGCGTGATTTTAAGTCAACGGGAAATACTTTACAAGTTTTCATGACGTGGAGACATTGACGTAACCTGTAAGGATTCTGTTTATCCTTTTTTGTACTGAACTCTAAACAGCAATAAAATAATTACCTTCCTCTTTATTGCATGAACTATTTTGTTCCCGTCGCGTTTCAGCGAAGTGTGGCCATTTGTCCGGCCCGCCTATACGCCGTAACATTTATTACCGAGACAATTACCTGCGTACCTGTCACACCGTTTATTATATCGTGTCAAATATATTGCAACTATTTCAACGTATAAACTATGTAGTTTTACAGAAAAAGACTTTACTGCCGTTAAGTCCGCCTACGTATGTTATGTATGTTAGATAAATAAAAACAAAACGAAAAGCGACTCGTGTAAGTCACTGTGACGTAGTGCTATCTCGTATGGTGGTCGCCACCATAGATTTTTTCAATTCAGGCGGTTTCAATTCTGCCTTTATAAATAAAATACACCCAACAGTCACTCACATAGTTCCGACCCCATACTAAGATCGAGTCTTGTGTCAGGAACTACGAGAGACTTTCAGTCTCATTAACATCCAGAACCGAAAAAAATACCTGTGGTTTAAACAAATATTTGTATCGGTACGTGGATCGAACCTGCGGCCTCTCGTTTCACAGCCGTCGTCTAATCAACTGCGCCACGGAGGCTATCAACTTATCCCGACTGAGTCAGGATCTGTTTATCTGGATACGTATATTGACCTCACCTTCCTCATTGCTCCAATTTAAGCTCTGTATTATATTATTACTAGCGGCACGGCCCAGCTTCGCCCGGGTGCATATAGATTTACAACAAACTCTACAATAATATGCACGTATTATACACATAAACCTTTCTCTTGAATCATTCTATCTATTAAAAAAAACCGCATCAAAATCCGTTGCGTAGTTTTAAAGATTTAAGCATACAAAGGGACTTAGGGACAGAAAAAGCGACTATGTTTTATACTATGTAGTGATTATCTGCTCCCATGTGGTGTGTCTTGGTGTAGAGACACGGTCATAGGTTCGAAGCAAGAAGAAGTGAGACATAAGAACACCCAAGCTGTTACATCGAATGACGTAATGTACAAAAAGTTTGGGCGAATTTAATGTGCACATTTTTATTTTTAATACATTAAAAATATATCAACGTGGTCAGGTCCGAACTGCGGATATTTTGAGGGTCCTTGTTCCAATATTGTGTGTGATTGTTGCATATGTATAATTATTTCTACGTTTTGGTACATAATTAATATTTTTTGTGACAATAAAATCGTTCGTAACTCATAATGATTAAAATTAATTAAATGAATACATACACATAGTTACATCCATAGTCCTGACCCCCCACTATGTTCGAGTCGTGGGTATCAAAAACTACGAGAGACATTTCAATCTTAAAATAACCCAGAGATAACACAAGTACCTGTCAATCCACACAAACATTTGCCACGATGCGGAGATCGAACCCGCAACCCCTCGTTTCGCAGCCGATACAAAGAGTATAAAGTATAAAATTATCAATTTAATTTGTTGACACTCTTTCCATCTTGAAAGGAACTTGGCACTTCTATAGGTTGATCTAATGCAATCGTTACAGAAGTCTCAATTTAATAAAAACGAAGACAAAAAAGAATAAAGGAACATCATTCATTTACTTAAAATTTATTTGTCTATTTCGAACGTTACGTTTTACAATAGACGATCCATAGTATTATAATTTATATTCACTACAATTCTATTACGCGACAGAGACTTGGGGGGTTGACCGCCTATTTACAGACCTAACTCCGTCCCTGGCAATTTCTCCGACCGCACACAGCTCCAAGAATTTTAATCTCCGACGAAACAGCTGCGGTAACAATAACATATTATTTTTGTATCTTGAAATTTCGTACCTATTAAAACTTGACAGATGCTGAGTGGACGCTGGATGAGAAATGGGACGGGTGGGATTCGAACTGGTGTAAAAATTTACTGGTGGTAGGTCTCTCATATGTGAGAGGCCATCTGGGTGGGTACCACCGCAGTGTCTATTTCTCCCGTCAAACAGCAGTGTAAACGCACTGTTGTGTTTCGGGTTGAAGGGCATTGTAGCCAGAGTAACTACTGGACATGTTGAGACTTAACATCTTATGTCTCAGGGTGGCGAGCGCAGTGGAATGCCAAGCATTGCTTTGTAATTCAAGGTGTTGTTTGGTTTTGCTACTGTTCATGAGCGGTCGTATCGCTTACTATCAGGCGAACGGCATGCTCGTCTCGCCATTCATAGCAATAAAAAAAAAAACTCGGATACTTTCGATCCTTGGCTATCTATTTCTATCGTAATTTCTGAAAGTCGGTGATCGACCTGTCATCGCTAATGGGTGTTTATGAGCGGCGCATTTTTTTCACTATTAAGTGGTGATCTGTTACTGCTTCCTTTAAATGCCTCAAAAATAATCAAACATAAAAATGTATAGAAGTTTGGAATTAAATCATTGTCTAATTCCCTACATCACAACGAAACACAAATGATGGATTATATAGAGATAAATACTCTGATAAAAAAAAAAAAACACTTTCTAAAGGCTACATTATAATCAGAAATGAAATTCAAAATATGTTTGAATGTTCGACGTCGGAAGTAAGTTTTCCACTAAAAATCAATACCATTCGCCAATACAGGCATTGACAGCCTCCGTGGCGCAGTCGGTTAGACGCCGCCTGTAAAACGAGAGGCCGCGGGTTCCATCCCCGCACCGAGAGAAATGTTTATGCGGCCCACAAATATTTTTTTGGGGTCTGCGTGTTTTTGAGACCGAAAAGTCTCTCGTAGTTTCCGATACCCACGACACATGACTCGATCTTAGTGTGGGGCCAGGATTATGTATGTGACTGTCGGGTGTTATTTATTTATTTACTAACGGCCCGACCTAGCTTCGCGCGGGTGCATATAAACCTTCCTCTTGAATCACTCTATCTATTAAAAAAAACCGCATCTAAATCCGTTGCGTAATTTTAAAGATTTAAGCATACAGAGGGACATAGGGACAGAGAAAGCGACTTTGTTTTATACTATATAGTGATTACAATGCGTGCTACTGTTGATCCTGGCTTACAGGAGTTGCAGTGGTGCGTTTGAAAAGGGTCAGTTTTCAAGACCTAACTTATATTTTCTACATTGGCCCGGCAAAGTGACTGTAAAGTACCTCATAATATCCAAATAGAGTTAGTGGTACCACCATTAACCGTTTGTGTTATGGCTAATGCTTATAGTACCTATATCTGATACAGACGACACAAGACTCGATCTTAGTGTGGGGTCAGGACTATGTATGTGACTGTTGGGCGCTATTTATTATTTATTTATTTATACAATTCCAGGACACCATTCACTCCGAACATATGATAGAGGGTTCGAACATTTTGTGGAGTACCTAGGCACATTCGTAAAGTTTTACGTACGACTAATATACTAACTTCGAACGTCTATTTTAAACAGCCTAAAACATATTTATCCCAGTACGTGAAGTACTGGACTTACCATCAGGCAAGCGGCATGCTCGTCTCGCTATTCATAGCAATAAAAATGGTGTTTTAATCAAATTTTATATTATTCATATTTAACTGGTTAAAGTGATACTAATGTATAATAGTTATTGTAAAATATAAAATTGGGACTACTATCCAACTAAACTAACAGGTACCGTTTGACGTTCCATATTTTTCAATTTTAAACATATTTAGACAACCGTAAGTCACACAATTTTAATTTCGCTTGCCGTAAAGCCACAATTCCATGGTTTTAGGCGAAATGTTATTGAAATTGTGTAAGTTACGCCTGTACAAAGTTGAAAAGAATGAAACATCAAACGGTACCCGTTAGTTTAGTTGGATAGTAGGATAGTCAACGCTGAAGTCCCCAAATTAATAAAAAGAAAAAAATGTGACCGTGAAAATATCTATCTGTTATTTTATCTGGTCATTTTACCAGCACAACTATTGTAGCTAACTAGCAGGGCTATTTGCCAATAAATTATATCCAAAAAAGGTAAAAAATAAGGGGAAATGGGAATAATAAGAAATGTAGAGCCCTACCTAAATTCTTTTTTCTTTCTCCATACATTTCATTTGCAATAGTTACTACTTTATTTTCTGACTTAAAAAGTAGTATAACTTTTTGTATCAGTTTATAAAAAGCAATTTTCAATATGGAATATAAATATTATTAATTCTCTTATTCTAAGTTATAGACTCTACCATTGTTTAATATATTATTTTTATTCAAATCAAGATAATGTGTTTATTACCTTACCTAGTACAATTTAAAATTATATATATTTGATGATAATATTTTCTAAATACTTCAGTAAATAATAAAAACCAAAATCACGTATATATTGCGACTTTAGCGGCATCTCTTATTGAGTAGCTAAACTGGTCAATATAAATCAATTTGTTATAGCGCCATCTGTTATCATTCGTGTAAACCTTTTATACAGCATCGCTGAAACTGAAAGCTTTCAGCGGACCTTGCCAACATTGTTGTTCTATTAAAAGTGGCGCTGTTGTCGCTTTAATGTATTGGGAAACCTTAGTTCGTAATTTTGCCACCGGTATGCAATCGCCGACTGTCGTAAGTTAGCGAATGCCGACGCTTGCACAGATATAACTAGATTAAAGATATTTACGTTTGCGTCTCACCAGTGTGAACTTGGGGTAGACGAAAATAGTTCAGGTTTGACATATGAACGAAGGAAACATGTAGTTTTTATTTTGAATATCGCTGGCGAATTTTATTTTATGATAAGAATATAAGTGTAGTTTGACAAAATGGATCCAGGGTAAATATCTCTCTTAGTTTAAGTTTGCACTTTGCTCATGTTTTCATACAAGTCACGCATTTGCAATGTTTTGATTCGCCATAACCTCTCTTTGTGTTTTTTTGGCGTTTTTCCTTTGCATTTTATTGGTTTCCGTTGTATGATCAACTGTTGCAGTTTTAAACGATGCTGTTGCTATACAGAAATAAACTTCGATGCGCTTTTTATAAAATGTTTTGACTACAAAATTCAAAAGTTGAAATGAAATGTAGTTGCTCGCAATAAGTTTTGAATACTTTGTGGACATTTTTTAAGTTATAAACTATTTTTAAAGTTTACTCATGTAAGCATAACACGTCTTTGTAGATACATTCATTGGCGGTTCATTAAAAATAACTTTACAGTGAAGCCAAAAATAAAAAAATATAAATATCTACTTATTTCTTATCGCACACAATCATGATCGTTAAACGATGGTACATTTTTTATGACATTCCTTCGCGTCTGGGAACATTGAGAATTTTTATAAGATTATCCAGATATAAAGGCTTTATAAAATTCCTCTGAAAACTATAAAACATTGATTGTTATTCAATCTATTGCACGTAATGTGCAAATGTTGTAATTGTTCAAAAATACCTGTATTCAATAATTTTGATAGAGACGAAGAAAAGCGAATCAAGTTCGAAATGCCTACAATTCATTATATTCAAATTTACCGCCAAAACAAACAAAAATGCACCATAAGATCGTAAATTCTTCAAATCGCTCCAATATCAAATTTTATCACCTACCTATTGTGTACTAGACTTCTTTACAATCTAGAGTTCGACTGAGAGGGTTTAGACTATATTTCACTAGGCTTTTACGGATAACTATGTATAGTATGCAGGTTTTCTTACGAAAATTTCCTTCACTTTTCAAAGTATTTCTTAAAACACCGTCCTGTTGTATCATAATATCTTATTAGTTTAAGGTAACTTCTATGATTTTTGCGAGGAAGAATAAAGTTCATTATTATTATTAATTGCCATTCAACTTTACTTACATGAACTTTTGCTAGGCAGACTTATTTACAGATTCTTCATGGTACATATTGTCGGTAAACTTTAGCAACTAGTAGTTAAATGCTCTTTTGTCCTATTACAGAGGCAGTAGCAGTAGGCTGGGCGATCAGCAGGACCCTCATTGGTACATCGATTCTGCCTACGCGTCATCACTCAAGGTTTCCTTGCGGCTACCCACCAGACAGTTCTTAGAAGGTAAGACAAGGGTATTGGAGTATAGTTACACTCGGTATCAAGATATTTTTACCAAAAGTATGAATTGGGTTTTTCAAAATTATTTGCCGACGACATACATACCTACTTCACGTTTTGAACTTCACGTTTTTATTATCTTTATAGAGGAGAGGTTTAATAAAATAAAAGTTATTTCTTTGATTATAATGTATGTGATTATTTTGTGTTTAACTCGTCCTCATAAAGATAATAATGCCAAAGTTAATGCTCGGCTCTACATCGAAGCTCTACATTTATGATTTGATTGGCGTTTGTGACTTGTAGAAAATTATAAAACACCCACAGTTGGGCTAGTGTCCGTAAAATATATAAAATTGGCGTAGTAATATTTCTAATTTCCGGAATTAAACGAACAGAATTTAAAGATTACGACGCAGGAGAAACGAAGCTGTGTTTTTCAATAAAATCCCGTTTTCAGACTTTTTTCAACCGTGGTATCGACTGAGCGATATAAGGAGAGACATTATGGGTATGGTAGCTTGAAACCCTGTTCCTCGTCCTTTGATTTCGTATCAAAGATTACAAAACATCTTTGACTTGTATTTGAACAGTTTTTTGTACGTCGTGTTCGACCCAAGTATTCCTAATGTTACATTTTTGTATCATACGATTTACCTTTTGTCCTTTGTTCTTATGCGTTTTCACGAGATTTTTATACGTTTTAACATTGTTTCATGTCATTGTTTTCGTTATATTTAATTTGCGTTTTTACATTCAAGATTTTGGTAAAGCGCCATCTACTAGTAACTGTAAAAACTACGTGATCAAATATTAACCCATGTTCACTGCGTTGAATTCCGTTGTAGTTCAACTACGCGGCAATAGATGTCACTATTTACAATATGTTAAAATATGATAAGTTTAAAATTTTGTGCGTTTATATTCGCAAATAAGTTAATTAAGGTTTACTTTTTTGAGAAATGTTTACTAATTAAATAACATTAAATATTGAACTATGCTCAATGATAACTAAATAAAATTCATCTTACCATTAAAATCAACTATGCACAGGTTTATTTAAAATTATATTGCAACTTAACGAATTAATCCACTTAAATATTTCTAAACCCTATATTGTGAGATTATGTAGTAACAAGACATATTATGTGCGTTATTTAAATATTGGAATTTGTTTCAATTTATTATGACTAGCAAGTAGCCGACGTAATCCGGGATTTCAAATGACACAACCGAATCTCCCAGTTTCTAGCAAAAGAAAACGTTTAGTTTTTACGTGTCAGAGCACAGACGGACGATAAAAATATTTGTGATTTGACCCTTATCCAAATATAAACGCATCTAAAAACATTTGTACAACAATTTATGTTATTCAAATATATTATAATCTTGTATGACGCAACAATATTTTGTTTTATGCGAACAGGTGTCTTTTTTATAATTTTATATATAGCGTGCAATGGAACGCGCGGCTTGTCTCTATGGATTAAAAAACAAATTAATAGATTTCGTATGGTGTACACTTCATGAATTCATAATTTAATTTCTTTGTGGAATTTATATATTGTATAATTCTGAAATGTGGGATATTTAATCTAATATAAAAAATTAATAATTTTGTTACCAAACGACTCTGTTATCATTAAATATATTTTAAAATACGTTTCGAAATTAGCTGTTGAACTTTTTTTCATACTACGTAGTTCATGTCTCGCGTGATAGTGATACGAATTGAAGAATCTCCAACGCTTCAACCTTTCTACAATATTATTTATTATGCGATTTATTCATTAATATATATGTAGTATATATACAGGGTATATCAAGACTGTTACCGAAAACTAAGCTGGGTGGTAGTTACAGCGACTTCAGACACAATGCAACAAAAAATGTTGGAAAAAAAGCGACAATTTTGTTTGTCATTTTTTTTATATGGTCGTATTTAGTTGGTAAATACATGTTTTTTCCTAAAATGATAGTGTATACACTTTTATTTATAAAGACTCTAAGGTATAAAAGAGTTTAAATTATTATTTAAACAAAAACAACCTAAAAAAGACGATATTTAAAAAAATATAAGAAAAATTGTCGCGTTTCTTTGCAAAAATTTTAGTTGCATTGTGTTTGTAGTTACTAAAACTACCACCCGGCTTCGTTTTCGGTAGTAGTCTTGATATACCCGGTATACCCACTATTATTAATACCTACTACTATTACGACTAAGGTATTTTTTCCTTTTTAAAAGAATCCTTGAAGACCTGATTTTAGACAATTTTAAAAACGTAAGTTAATATATGCAATATTCATCAAAATGTTTTATTTGCCCCTACACAAGAGTGAGAAATAGTTTTCGCCAGTCAATGCCCTATCCGACCGACACTGTATTAACCAGCAAACACAATGAAATAACTTAGCCGAGCAATCATAAAAAAGAAAAATAGCAAAAAACATACATAAGCTTAGGCTTCTATGAGATATTACAAGGGTTAAGCAGAATTGTTACTAGTGCCACTTAATTCAGGCTAACATTAAGATAGGTGGCAATGATAGGGGGCGGGCATATCGCCATATCGGACCCAAATTCCTGGCAATTCCATTATTTCTTCCCCCGACCCGGGATTCGAACCCAAAACCTCTTGAGCTTTGTAATCATACTGTATTAAGCCACTGCACCGTGGCGGTCAGACTAGAAAAAAATTTACATAAATAATAATTATGATAGCTGGCGCCCGAGCCCAATTTTTTGAATACAGACCAATTTAATCAGTTAAAAATAACTCGATACTCTTTGATGTTAATATAAAAAATAACTACATAAGTTTGTCGGACGTTGAGCGCAAAAAACGTCGTGTTAAGAGACATAAGAATTTTTACACCACATTAGCATTTCCTACATAGCGGCTGTTTATCATAATTCTATATTTATTGCGAAAATGTTCGTGAAAAGTGCGAGAGACGAGAGCTTTTTTATTTTGATGATAATAGACTGGATAGTAAGTGCATTGCAATCCTAAAATATGACAGAGATCTCTCGGTCGACCCTTTTTTTTTTTATTGCAATGAATGGCGAGACGAGCATGCCGTTCGCCTGATGGTAAGCGATACGATCGCTCATGAACAGTAGCAAAACCAAACAACACCTTGAATTACAAAGCAATGCTTGGCATTCCACTGCGCTCGCCATCCTGAGAAATGAGATGTTAAGTCTCAATATGTCCAGTAGTTACTCTGGCTACAATTCCCTTCAACCCGAAACACAACAGTGCGTTTACACTGCTGTTTGACGGGAGAAATAGACACTGCGGTGGTACCCACCCAGATGGCCTCTCACATATGACAGACCTACCACCTGTTATCTGTAGCTGTATCAGCCCACATACATCCCACTGCAGGGGACGGGCCTCCTTTACAATAGAGGGTACGATTGAGAGTGATTAGGCCATATAGTCCACCACACTGGCCTAGTTCGAGTTGGCGGACTTACATACCATAGAAATTCTTACAAATCGCTATGGTATGCAGGTTTCCTCACGATATTTTCCTTCACTGTTGTAGTGCGTGGTGATTGACTATAAATACACACTTGGCAATGAAAAGTCAGAGGTGTGCCCTGGGATTTGAACCCATGACCACCCTGTTATGTTTAAATTGGATATTCACTGACGGAAACTAAGAAACTTAATTGTTGCTTGTTTAGTTTTGATGAGTTTTCCAGTTTTTTTTCCTATGTCTGTGATAAATAAAGTGGTTTCCTTTCTTTCTTTTCTTTCTTCTTTCAGTTTTTCACCAATTTCTACGTAGGTCGTTCTCGGGATGTACACAAAATATCTTGCCACGAGTTTTGGAAAATAAAAACATATATTTGTTAATCATAGTCTATGTATTACTCTAAATTATAAGCGACAATACAGTTAAAATCCATCAACATTTATTCAGTAGTTTTTGCGTTAAATAGTAAAAAACAAGCCTACAATATAATATTTTTTTATATAATATTGTTTTCGTATATCAAAAAGACTATTTAATAGCAAATGCGTTGCAATGGCGCCAGGGATATGACGCGCCGGAAGTTGTAAAAAGCATTATAATAAATTAGTTGAGTGTTGTCATATTAAAGTTGCGAGTTAATTTTATGATTATTATGAAAAACCAATGTCAAATTACTTTAGTCTCAAGGCACACCTCTGAGTTATCGGCGCCATGTGTATTGATAGTCAATCACCACGCACTATAACGGTGAAGGAAAACATCGTTAAGAAACTTGCATGCCATGGCGATTTATAAGAATTTCTATGGTATGTAAAGTCCGCCAACCCGCACTAGGCCAGCGTGGTGGATTATACGGCCTTACGCCTCTCAATCGTACTGTCGATTGTAGAGGAGGCCCGTGCCCTGCAGTGGGACGTATATAAGCTGATACAGATACAGAAATACAAAGATCTTGTAACCAACGAGCTTTAAAAGGGTATTACTGTATCAGCCTAGTATTGGGAGATATTATTTGGGATTGGGAGTGGTTAGACCATAGTATAGTGCACCACAGTGGTTTAAAAGGATAACAATTTTAAAATCTAAACAGATTACCTATGTTAGAATCTTTACCTACCACAATAGGGCAGATATGAGAAATGATGTATACGAGTATATTAATAAAGTTCGCAAAGTAATTAAAATGACTTTAAACTGAAGTATGCACTCATGACTTCGAAACTAATAATGTTTAGATGACTAACAGAAATATTGCAGGCGATATCATTCTTGCATAAAAATCCGAAATTTGGCGTAGACATTATATTGATATAAATAAACTTGTAAAAATCATTCGCCGATGTATTTTTGTGAACGAGGCGCGACATTGGAGTGGATTTATAAACTAAGGCCGGTCGTATACGGGGCAGCTGTCATGACAGTTTGAAGTGACAGTCAATAAATTAGTTTATTTTTATATTTTATCTTGAGATTGTTTAAAGATACTGTTGCTATGAGTCAAAGTATTTTAAGATTTAAAGAGTCCGCCCCGTGACCACGAAAGCTGTAAAGTAATCGAAACGCTGTCGGGGAGTTAAAAATGTAAAAATTAAACCAAATCCACGATAATCCGTAAATAATAGTTTTAATATTATTTATGTTTCATATTCAAATGCTAACATCAATATTTTTATGCAAAATACAATGTCAACATTATGTACGCTATAGAAATCTATCTGGTTAAAAATATTAATTAATGTTAGTACTTCCGAAAATAATTTATAGTTTTTGTACCCAACGTTGTATTTGTACACAAAATGGCTGACACGAGATCCTGTATGTGGTAATCGGTAATATAATAAACTGATAAAACCAACCAAGTCACGTAAAACATAACGACCAAATGACGTCCATGGCGCAACTCTTTAAAAAGTCGACCGAAATTGGTTTTAGTAACTGAGAAATATTTATTTCGGATCTGAGTGGTGTGAGACCAAGAATTTCCTTGTATTGTCTGATTCTTGACACCAGAGATCTTACTGTAAAGTCACGAATATAATAAGGACTGTTAGTCGGATTATAAATAATGCTTGATGAAATCCAGCTTGATAGTGTGTGGTGGGCCTAATCCATGCATAAATATCCGTTGAGGAACAGTGGGCGTCCCAACTGATTCAACATAAGTGATGTGATTACGTATTTTGATAGTGACTCACACTCGTTGAGTAGGGGGAGGTTAAAATAAAATGTTGCCGGGACTCATAGTGATTGGCTCTTCCAGAAAGTTTTTGGGACTATAGTTAAGTTTTCTTGACAGCCTCCGTGGCGCAGTTGGTTAGACGCCGGCTGTGAGTAAAAGACCGCGGGTTCGAAGTCCGCACCGAGACAAATTTTTGTGAGTCCCACAAATATTTGTCTCGGGTTGGGTTTTTATGAGACAGAAAAGTCTCTCGTAGTTCCTGATAGCCTTGTGTCGTAGCTGACTTAATTGATCTTAATGTGGGATCAGGACTATTTATGTCGCTATTGGGTTTAAATATTATATTATTCGTAACTTTCTTTGTTTACACAGGGAAATCAATACGTACGTAGTCATACCCTAAAAATTCAGACATTGACCTATTGAAATATATTGAGATTTTCTGCCTTATTGTGATGTCAGGAATAGCTTGTTGGGTGTTTTTATTATATATAGTACGAGCATATCTTTATTTATGAACAGCCAGTTTGTTCAGTTATTTATTGAAAATTAGCATTAAAATGAAGAGAAAATAATAATAAATAACACCTAACAGTCACATACATAGTCCTGAACCCACACTAAGATGGAGTCTTGTGTCGTGGGTATCAGGAACTACGAGACACTTTTCGGTTTCACAAACACCCGATAGAAGTATTTGCGGGCCGCACAAACATTTCTCTCGGTGCGGGGATCGAACCCGCGGCCTCTCGTTTCACAGCCGGCGTTTAACCGACTGTGCCACGGAGTCTGCCAAGTGATGGTAGAGCGAAGGGGGTACGTCTACATCGATAGCGATTCCAAAATTGGCGACAGAGCGCGTGACCTCGTATTCGTAGATGGCCGTATATATGGCCGGCCTTCCAAAAATCGTGGTAGTTAGATGCAAACCTTTCCTCGTCAATTTCTTTTTGCTGTCTGATAAGATGTAGGTCATTTTTCTAAAGTTTGTGACTAATACTCTTATTTTTATTTCCTTCTTTTCCAATACAGGGTATATCAAGACTGCTATCGAAAACGAAGCCGGGTGGTAGTTTAAGTGAATTAAGACACATTGCAACTAAACATTTTGTAAAAAAAGCGACCATTTTTTTTTGTTATTTTTTTCCTATATATATATTTGGATGGTAAATTTTTTTTTTCGTAAAATAATAGCGTATACAAGAGTTTAAATCATTATTTTAGCAAAAGTATGGATTTACCACCCAAAAATGATGATATTTAAAAATCATAAAAAAATTGTCGCGTTTCTTTGCGTTTTCAATTGCATTGTGTTTGTAGCTACTAAAACTACCACCCGGCTTCGTTTTCGGTAGCGGTCTTGATATGCCCTGTATATTGCCCTTTAAATTATTAACTAATTAGGCTCACGTTTAGCAGTGGATTTATTATTGCTAAAGATGATAAAGGTTATTTATATGAGAAAAACATTACCCTCTATCGATATGTGGTTAAAATTGTCCTGGATGCAATGCACTGTTGTGTTTCAGTTTGAAGAACATTGGAGCCAGAGTAACTACTAGACTTATTGAGACTTAACATCGTATGTCTCAGGATGGCGAGCGCAGTGGAATGCCAAGTATATCTTTGTAATTCAAAGTGTTATTTAGTTTAACTACTGTTCATGAGCCGTCGTATCGCTTACCATCAGGCGAACGGCATCCTCGTCCCGCCATTCATGGCAATAAAAAAGCGTTTTCAAACATTTTCAAGATGAAAGACATTCGATTTGAGCGCAAAAACATATAAACTGTCGAAAAGCATTACCCTCTTTCGGCAGTTGGTTAAAGTTGTCTAGCATACAGACAGCGATCTTCAAAGATGAAAGACGCTGATAGTAACTGGAGCGTCGAGAAATTAATTCCGGTTCCAGACGGCGGAATTATTAAACATGTCATACAGTTAGTACTTGACTGGGAAAATGGCGGCGAAGATTAGTGAATTTAATGGTTTACATATAGTTACGCCGCGGTCGGGTCACTAATTACATAACCGTGCAATTTGGGGCGCGCCTGCGTCTAACATACTAGTGTTTTGTTGTGACTTTACTTAGAAAACTGACGAAAAAGTTTTATAGCTTAATCAATTTCGGAATAAATCTCATAATAATAAGACATTTAGTGAAGAGACATATTTAGAATATTTTGGGAGTAAGATATATTTTTTTCTTTTCACTCACGCAATTCCTGCCGTAGTTGTAAAAAGAACGTTATGTGCTTGAAGTATTTATAATATAGAGGGAGCGCTGTCATACATTTGGGTCTTCCAAAACCTATATATTTTTTGTGCGTAATGATGATAGCAATCCTATTTTATTGAAAATTGAACTAATTATTTAACAATAAATTCCGTTGATAATCGAAGATATATTTAGTTATTACCTTATTAAAATGAATTTGAATTTGGAATGAAATAGCTCTAAACTATTTTTTTTTTAAGTATTTCTCACATGTTGGACAACCTGTCAAATATCAGCCGATAGGAGGGCAGAAAAAGGTGGACCGGCACCACCATTTTTATTTCCATTTTTTATTGCATTGAATGGTGAGACGAGCATGCTATTCGCCTGATGGTAAGTGATACGACCGCTCATGGACAGTAGCAGAACCAAACAACGCCTTGAATTACAAAGCAATGCATTGTATTTCACCGTGCTTGTCATCCGGAAACCTGGGATCGAAACCCGCGCTACATTACGGTACCGGTATAGACGAATTTCGGTTACCTTTAAGATTTAGGTAACCGTTATGAACCATTATAAAGGTTACCCTGAGTTACGGTAACCGTTTTAATACCGGTAACCTAAAAAGACCATCGCTGCAAAAGAAAACGCGGATCGCATTAAAAAATAGTTTCACCATCGCATAACAAATAAATTCATTTTTTTGCGGTTTAATTGTGTTGAAAATAAAATGAAATGAGTAAAAGTGTGTGGTGTAGGGTTTAAGGGTTACCTTTAAAAATACCGGTATATATATTTTCGGTTGATACCAAAAAATACCTGTATTTTCGATACCGGTTTCGGTCCCTGCCGGAAACATAAGATGTAAAGTCTCAATATATCCAGTAGTTACTACAATATCCTTCAAACCGAAACACAACAGTGAATTTAAACTGCTGTTTAACACGGCCACGGTTCTATGGCACATTACGTTAGTCAATTATGTCTCCACGGTTCGATTCTAGAAAAATCCATTTACAAATTAACTATAGTTAAACACAGACAGACGATCCGATGTCCTACTAAAGCGCGCCGACTCATAATTAAAGTAATGGTGTGTAATATAATGTCATCTTACATTTGGCAACACTTCAAATGTTTGAAAAAGTGTGAAATAGCGTAAATATCTTGCTTCTTAGTCATTATAACCGATTTTAAAAGTTCAAAATAAATTTTGGCTGTATAATGTTGTGATAGCCTAGTTGAGGCGACCAGACTGCTAATGTGGAGGTCGCGGGTTCAATTCCCGGGAGCATACCACTGACTTTAAAAATACTACTGTTCGTAATATAATATTAATACACGAAAATGAAAATCTTATTCATATATATCATCCATCCATCCATCAGCCAAAGGAAGTCCACTGCTGAACATAGGCCTCCCCCAATTTTCATTTCCACAGAGACCTGTTGGAGGCAGCCTGCATCCAGCGAGGTCCCGCGACCTTTACTAGGTCGTCTGACCATCATCATTTATATATATATATATATATATATGTATATATATATATATATATATATATAAATATATATATATATATATATATATATATATATATGTATATATATATATATATATATATAAATATATATATATATATATATATATATATATATGCGTAAATATTTATTCATTACTATGCCTTTATTTATACATAATTTGTAGATATATATCGTATATATTTACGTAACCATTTTTCGTATCTTAGACTCTCTTGAACTCATGCATCTTCTATAGGTTGTCTGGTAGAAAATGCCGACGGCATTAAGTCAGCCTGTACATATTGTACAAAGTTTAATAAATATTTGCTCGTTTATTTCGCGGACATAGAATTTAATTGAGTAAGAAGGGGCAGGATATGATTATTGAATTTTCAACGGTCTCAATGCTTGAATAGAACACAACGCAATGTTTATTTTCTATGAAGTGGTACTATGGTATGTAAAGTCCGCCAACCCGCACCAGGCCAGCGCGGTGGACTATATGGCCTAACCACTCTCAATTGTATTTTCGATTGTAGAGGAGGCTCGTGTCCTGTAGTGGGACGTAAATTGACACAGTAAGTGGGACTATGCTTTTTTAATACGTGCATTTGTACTGAATACTTGATGCATATAACTGAAAATTACACGTTGCCTACGTTGCCTATAGAAATACATTTTGGGAAAAAATTGCAGAATCACGTTTTAATTGGTTTTAATTGCCGTTTTTATTTGTTTTCTTTTTGATAAATTTTTCGGATTTAAGAAAATGGGAAAGGTGATAAAATAATTATGGAGGGGGTAATAAACTGGATAGTAAATAGATGTAGTCATCATATAGGTTTTTCAACGGAAAATACTTACATTGGTGACTGCCTCGGTGGCGCAGTTGTACTACGGTATGATTGCAGAGCTGTGGTCTTGGGTTCGAATCCCGGGGCGTGCAAAGTGATATTGTATTTTTGTATTCATTATCAGCCCGGCGTCAGTTTGTGCCCGATATGGCGAAAGGCTCGCCCCTTATCGTATCATGGGACGGAAATATATGGCGAAACATGGGTATCCTGGTGTCACCTCTGCCTACCCCTTCTGTGAAAAAGTCGTGTGTTTATGTGTGTACTATATATGTAAAATGCTTGTAGGCGTCACTATGCCCTGTATAGCCCAGTTCTACGGCTTGTGTTTTTTATTTAATAATTTTAAAAAATCAAACGAACCCGCAAAACATCTCTTGTTAATAATAAACTACCGAATGCACTCACCGAAGTCTCTTACCGTCTGAAAAACGACTTCAGATTAGGAAATAAAAACTTTTGCCAACGCATTCGTGGGATTTTGGAATTTTCCCAAATAAACGACGCTTTCAAATTTTAGTAAACATCGATTAATAATTCGGATTGAGCAGTTATTTTGTATTTTGTATTATACGTTCCATTAATCTGAGATTTTAAGTTGTGGAAATTTTTTGGGGTCAGTGACTTTAGTCCGAGGTGGCAATTCCGCTGTGGAAATTGAGAGGGTTGTAAGTCAAAGGCGGGCTTTTTTCAAATTATTTGGAATGTGCTCATGCCTTTTTTCCAGAAAGGGTAGGCAGAGGTATTACTAGGACACAATTTCGCTTTGTATGTTCCGTCCCATGATGTAATATTGGGCGAGCTTATCGCCATATCGGGCACAAATTCCTGTCTCCGAGCTGATAATGAATAGAAAAATCCAATATTATCTTTTTTTTTTTTAATGATGGCCCGGCATAATGGCGGCATTGCACCTGATGGTAAGCGCAGATGCCGCCCAGGCAGAGTATCCATTGGCATCGGACGGCAGTCCCATGCCAATGGAAACAATTATGCTGGCCTGCTAAGGTGCCTCTTCACACTACGGCGAAAGGACCCAGGATTGTAAGAAGGAGGGAACACGTGAGATGGCAAACAATTCCACAGCCTGACGGTGCGGCACAAAAAAGAATTATAGAACCGTTTGGTTCGCGCCGGGATGGTTTGGACCGACAAGCTATGGCTTCGCAAGCCAGCCCGCGTGGTTCTGGTAAGGAATGGAGAGGAGGGGATCAAGTTGAACAATTCCTCAGAGCATTCCCCGTGATACAGGCGGTAGAACACGCTTAGAGAGGCGACATCCCTCCGGAGTTGTAGCGACTCTAAGTTGCTCGTAACGTCTGCATCATTCACAATGCGGATGGCCCGCCGCTGCAATCCATCCAAGGCATCGAGCAGGTACTGGGCGGATCCATCCCAGAGGTGCGAGCAGTAGGTACTCCATACCCGGCCGGACCTGCGCTACTTTGCGCGACTCAGAATTCGAACCCAAGACCACAGTTTGGAATCATACCTTGGTGCAACTGCGCAACCGAGGCAGGCAGTAAATGTACATAATCGAAAAAAGAAAAAGAGAAAGTTGAGTTGACCTTTGCCCAACAGTGGGACTATAAAGGTTAATAAAAAAAAACTTCAAATTAATGTTGCCTGTGTTATAAATGTTTACACTAGTTTATTTTCCGCATTAAGCAAACTTGTCACAAATGCCCCGCCATTTTTGTGAATTTAAAAACACATTTATTTTGTCAGTCAATATGAAGACATCTTTTCGGCCTAATCTCCAAATTTAAAATTGCAAAAATATTATTTAAAACGTTTATAAAAGGCGACATTTTAAAACATTCGCTCATTGTAAATCGGGATTTTTATTCATGCACATCTTTCGTCGTTTAGTATAAAGGTATTTGCTTCATATTTTATATCCAAAATGGCGCGTTATTTACGGAATGGCGGAGTTTTGGCGGGAAAAGTGTTGGCGGAGTTGAATATTTTTCTTGATTTGTATACGTTTTGCTGATGATATAAAAGTATTATTAGTGTATTTGAAAATTTTTATTGCTTAAAATATTTTTTTCATAACTATGCCTGGGATTGGCATTGCATAAAACAGCTAAATTAATAATGTGTTTAATGTACAAAAAATATGACAATAAAATGGCACCATTCTTCTAAAGAGGTTCGTTATTGGAGAACAAAGTTAAAAACAAAGGAATTTGAAAATGCGGGGAGTCGAACCCCTGTCTTTCGAGTTGTAGACTACTGACGACTACTACCGGACAGAAGAAAGTAGAATGCTCCATATTCCGAATGAGCCAAATTAAATAAAAATAAAATAAAATCCTCAAGCTAAAATGCCATTAAGTACCAAAACCGCTTTTTGAGTTATGCACAAAAAAACGATATCACAGTTCTAAATTGAAAGTTTCGCTGTTTTCTAAGTGCCTCCTGCGATCTATTATTCACTACTCCAAGGTCTTAAAGATGACCCCTTGTTATTAAGTAGCACATTAAAAAAAAAAACGCTTTTTGTGCATAATTCTAAAAGTGGTATACTTAACGGCATTTTAGCTTGAGGATAGCAGTATTGTTATCCTTGCGTTCAAACGCGTTAAAAGTTAGATATATGTATGTACAATTTCAGGAGTAGTAAACAGAAACAAAACATACTCTTTTTTATTTGTTACATTATTTTTCGGCTATAGTAAGATCGATAGTAGGTAGATAGGTTTCGTTAGGTTTTCCTTCGTCCTTAAAGTGCTTTGTAATCGACTACCAACACATACGGTTTCGAAAAGTAAGAGCTTTGCTAAAGCCAATAGTACATACGTACATAAACTCACATCTTTTTCCAGAAGGGGTAGGCTGGCTACCAGGACATACACGTTTCGCCTTTGTCTATCGTCCCACAAATTATTGACTGCGGACTAACATGGGATAGGGAAAATCAATATCGTTTTGCCTGACCAATTCAAACCTGAGACCTCAGCTTTGCTATCCTACCTTACCTTGTACCAGCAAGGCAGTTAACGCAAATGGTGTTAGATTAAAATACCATCAACATAGCTTTTTGCTGTCCAATTTTCATTACACCCACTCCATCGCCTTACAGCTGTTTACATCAAATTTCTATACATTCCTGCAATTTTTAAATAAATCCACGTTATTCGAGAACGAATATAAAGTTTTGAATTATATCCTATCGCCGGAATTTGTAGCGAAAATATCAAGGAAAATATTTAATAAGATCGTAAATAATATAATATTAGATGCACCGAGTATGTTGCGTTTGAGTAAGTTCCAATAATAACGCTGATTATTTTTTATACGCATAAGTAGTTATTTTTGTGGGGTCGTAAACTTGAAATTGATATTTGTCAGACTGTATGTGCCATTGTTAGGTACTTCCTTTTATTGGAATGAGAATTTTATTTTACAATAGATTATTGGCATAAAGCCTATACTGCTCTAATGTAGTTGTGAAACTGATTTTTAATTTAATACTTTATGTATTTATGTGTATAATAGTAGATACGTGTTTATAAATTACAATTTATGAGAAGACAAATAAAAAGATATTACAAGAAAAAGTTTGCTATAGTTTTTAACCTGATTCTCGTAGCACAAAAACATATAAGTTCAAGTAAAATTACAGTGCATAAAGTATTCAAATCTCTCATTTAAATTCTTCCAAAATAAATAAATTCCGCCCAACTTTCAAGATCGCCACGAAAAAATGTTCACCTTCTTATATTAAAAAGGTGAACAGTAATGGCGCCATAACAACGCGGCAAAAATATTATCATCTAAAAGCACTGGCACAAAAAAACCGAAAAAAGAAAAAATCAAAACATAGCGATTATATCGATTTATTATGATGAGAATGTCGCTCGTGCCGAAATGTGTTAAATAAACATAATTAGTGATGTTAAAATTATATAAATAATATCCATGTTCCATCGGCCGCTGTGTCTGTCCACCTAGTCTTACGTCGCGCTTACCGCTGTGCGGTCCTTTCTGGAATTCCACATTCGATATTCAAAAATTTTAAAAAGTGTCAAGTGTGAAGTGCTCTCAGTGAAATTTAAATTTCGATTTACGGTTGGTGTTTTAAAAAATGGCGCCAGTATGACATTTTATAGTTTTTTCTAAAAACACACCATAGATTAAAAATTGAAAAATATTAATTGTGTCACTTGGCAGTGGTCGTTCAAGATGGCGTGCTACGAAGTGCTACGCGCTATTAAATGCTACGTACAGATTTAATGGAGGCGAAATATTAAAACGCGTTTTTGAATTATTTCAATGTTTACACGAAATATTGTGTGATTTATTCGGGATACGTTGCTATAGCTCTTAAAATAATTCGCTCCCTCGACGAGCGGAATTGACTAAAAACCTTTTAATGCCTTCCGGTCTAATATTTAAAGTGTCCATAAAACATTTATGAAGAAATATGTGCGATGATGGGTTTTTATTGCATAGTCCGGGGACACAGTACTCCATTATATAAGTGGATAATTATGACGCGGCTCGCGACAGAATATTCACAGAAAAAAATTGTCTATGGTTTACATTTTAATAATATTTATAGACTTGTCAAATAAATATTAAAAAGATTTGAAACGCGATACAGGCGATCAAAACGCGTGGTTGCTAGCTCACATCTCTATAAATATATTATGTTTAATATAAAAAAAGATGATTATGTGACATCACAGGAAAGATATATTGTAGTGCAATGTGTGCTGGACATTTTTACGAAAATATAATTGGTTATAAAATTAGAATCGCTGGGACGCTTCGACTGGAAATAATATTCTATACATTTATAAAATAAACTAACTGAAATATTTCGTACAATATATTCTTGATTATTTAAAAATATATCTCTATCTGTTCGTATGTTTGCTCATAACTCCATAACTAACGATCAGATTGAAATATTCTCTTTTTATTATGGAAATAAGTTATTTGGCCAGGTTTTAGTGTAAGCTAGACTTCTACAGGCTACCTAGGGTATTGACAATAACAAAAGTTTATAGAGGAAGGAAAATGGCGGAGCTTCGTCGTTCCGGTACACGGCGCTGAGTTATGATTTTTCCTTAAATATAGATGTTTTAACTGAAGTAATTTTGACATTTGTTTCTTTAAACATAACAGAACATTTTTATCATTTTTATGCTTTAACTGCACATCGAAGTTATTCTTGTAATTCCTGTCCATCCAAAGGTTGCCTGGTAGAAATCGCTATCAGTGATAAGGCCGCCCATTGTACATAATTATGTATGATTTTCCTGTAAATTGTGTGTTATCTTGGTGTACAATAAAGCATATTTTAATTTAATTTAACATTATACGAGCAAATTGTTGCAAGCAAAATAAAGAATTATCACCGTTATCAACAAAGTCCGAAGTATGTAGGCTATGTAGTATCTAGGTGGTATGTAAGTATGCACCCAAGTGGCCTCATTGGTCTGTGAACAGTGTACCCTAGAATCATTTGCCTGTTTACGTAATTGATTTTCTTCGGTTTTTGATGTACTATTTGTTCGTAAAGAAATCATTTTCAGAAAGCGCTCACCTAATACAATACTCCCAACAGTCACATGTGTACATACATAATTCTGAGCCCACACTAAATTCGAGTCTTGTGTCGTGGGTATCAGGGACTACGAGAGACTTTTCAGTCCCACAAAATCCTGCTCCGAATCAAATACCTGTAGATCACACAAACATTTCTTTCGTTGTAAGGGTCGAACCCGCGGTCTCTCGTTTCACAGCCGGCGTTTAAACTAAATGCGCCACGGAGCCTCCGTCCGTCTAAATCTGTAATCGCCTATTACAGTAAAAATAATGTTATAGTGACTTGGAGTAAGTGCGAGGCACAATTTGATACGAGTTGAGTTGATTATATGGGAATCTCAGTTTCTACCCCGGAAAATGCTAAGGTTTTATCATATAGTATGCAGTTAATTTTATGCTAAACTGAGCGAGCGATAGCCTAGTCCGGTAAGGTTCTGACTAATAACCGGATGTCAATGGTACAAACCCAAACCACAGAGTTTTTGCAGTTATAATCGCTGGCATCACGGAGAAAACTATTGGAAGGCAGCGCTTAAGGAATCAAAAGGACATGGCTGAAATTTTAAAAGTGAAAAATCATGTACATACATATAATTGTAGTGGGACGTTTATGGTTTGATACAATACAAAAATATCTATAATTATGATTTGAAGTTACGTTTGAACCTAAAGTGAAAGAAGAAGAAAGATAAAAACTGGACTACTAATTTATTAATATACCAACAACGATGCATTAAATCAGTATAGCGGATAAAAGATCCAACTTTATCAGAAAGAAAACATTTGCCCAGAAGTGGTGTAGAATAGAGTCCTGTAATTGTAAGGCGTCTCAGTATTATGGTCGTAGTAATATATAGATCACATAGATTATATAATAGACGCAGTAAGTCTACTTCTAATTAATCTTGAATACAATACTACAATACTATATGGTCTAACCACTCTCAATCGTACTGTTGATTGTAGAGTAGGCCCGTGCCCTGCAGTGGGACGTATATGGACTGATACAGACAATATAACTTTTTACGAAGACCCAACGGTGTTCAAGGTCCAAAAATCAACAAATTCTGAAGATATAAAAAAATAACGAAGTAAATAAATAATAAAAGTTACACATATTGTCTTCACATAAAGAATAATAAGATTGCCGGAGTATTAAATTTACCCTAGAACATAGTGGAAAACCGGTCATATTTAAGAACATTATGCCGACCGGCGGGAGATCTGGATAGCCTATTTTTTCATTGCAATAGTAAGCGATACGACCGCCTCATGGGCTTGACCAAACAGCACCATGAATCATAAAACAATGCTTGGCGCTCGACTGCGCTCGCCAACCTGAGACATAAGATGTTAAGTCTCAATATGTGGTTACTTTGGCTGCAATGTCCTTCAAACCGGAACACAACAGTGCGTTTATACTGCAGTTTGGCCTGGGTAGGTACCCTGGCAATGTTTATTTTTCCGCCAAATAGCAGTGTAAATGCACTGTTGTGTTTCGGATTGAAGGACATGGCGAGCGCAGTATTGCTTTGTAATTCAAGGTGTTGTTTGGTTTTGCTACTGTTTATGAGCAGTCGTATCGCTTACAATCAGGCGAGAGGCACAATCGTCTCGCCATTTATTGAAGAAAAAAAAATTAACCCTCATACAATACATTGGACTTTGTAGATAACGGTAATAATTATCTATTTCATCAACCAATTGCTCGTTTAACGTTCTTCTATGTATAAAGAAATCAATGTCAAAATAACATCAGTTAAAACATCTTTTAAATTAATTATGAAATTGAATTAGGCGCTTCAAATATGTTGTCTCTCAACTGCCCACGCGTGAAATGATTGACTGTCGGCTATTCGTCAGTTGAAATGTGGGATTTATTGCTTAACGTTACTGAATAATTGTGGTAGAACCCAGACTTATGAATTTTCATGCGCCTACCGCATATCTTGGGAATTGAGAAATTAACTTTAACACACTGGCCACAATACACGTTAACGGAATATTGTTTCAAATTATTTATTGACAGCCTCCGTGGTGTAGTTGCTTCGACGCCGGCTGTGAAACTTAAAGCCGCGGGTTCGATCCCAGCATCGAGACAAATATTTGTGTAACCCACAGGTATTTGTTTCGAGTCTGGGTGTTTAGACCGAAAAGTGTCTCGTAGTTCCTGATACCCACGACACAAGACTCGATCTTAGTGTGGGGTCAGGACTATGTATATGACTGTTGAGTGTATTTATTTATTGCTCACAATTGGTCGACTTTACATAAGGTAGCTTATACTACTAATGTAAGAGGCAGATATTGCTACTTTAATCTTATTTTTTTAGACTGTTTTCCGGCACCTTTCAAGATCCGAATGATGTTTCAGTAATCAGTGATTATATTATCAGGCCGGCATGATTTTATCGATCGACAAAACCAATTCATCTCTCAAGGAATTTGTGGTCAAAAATATAGGACAAAAAATCCTAATAACAAAGGAATACAATTTTACGGGTCACAATCCCTCCATTATAATACATTTTAACGACATATTCTTATAAAAATATATGGACTATCGTTTAAGTGTAACAATTTAAAAATAGTTAAGGCTTAACATAATTTTAATGACGTAAATTTAAAAGTGCAACTATAAAACGTTTCGGACGGACGTATTTACAAGAGATATAGGAAATATCTAACTTTAACCTTGGTTAAGTTAGCACACTTTTTGTTATTGAAACATCGGTTACAGAAAGTTTGAAGATAAGTAATTATCTGGGATACCTTTTTACTGCTTAGCTGTTAGTATATCACCGAGATCGGCCGACAATTAAAAGAAAGGTTTATTTAATGCTGGTACGAATAGCACACATGAAGAGAAACAAAATAAGAATAACATTCAACACAAAAACTTGAAAGTATTACTTTAAAAAAATAATAATAGTGAGATACAATGTCACATAAAATATTAAGTAATAACTAGTAAGCAAATTATTATGCTAATTGTGCCAACAACAGGCACCCCCATTCAGCTTACTGCAGTGTGGCCTAATCAGTACCACAACTCTGGTTTTCAATGAGGCTTCTAGGAAACCGCACAACGCTGAATGAGATTTGAGGTATCGGACAGGGCTTAGTATAAATAATCAAATAGTGTTTTGTTCCGTCTCAGTATACGTTGCTGGTGAAAGGCATTTATGAAGAGACAGGACTCACGGATGTAGATCGGATATGCCTCTTAGATTGCTTACGTCTACGATTCATAATAATACAGCCCATGCCGGGTATATCCAGGCTGCGACTGAAAATGGCGTCAAGTGTTAGATTTAGTGACTACAGACACAGTGCTGCTAAAAATTTTACATTGTGTTTGGTTAGTAAATACATAGTTTTTTCTAAAATAATAATGTAAACCCTAGCGTACCATTGTGTCTTTAAAAATAAAAGGTACATTATCATATTAGGAAAAACTACGTTTTTACCAACCAAACAGAATGATGCAAAAAATTTCAATAACGAAAACTTTTCATTCACGGTCTGTATACACCCGATGTATACTAAATAAATAAGTATCAATTAGGAGGAATTAAGTCGTACTCCGTAGGCCATAACGTTGGTCTAGTGCGGATTGACGGACTTTACATGCCATAGAATTAATTTTAAAATTCTATGGCATGCACGTTTCCTCATGACATTTTCCTTCACCGTTCACCGACTGCGATGAATAGGTACCAATTTCATTGTAGATAGTGTAAGAGTACTTTGTAGCACATCAAGCAAAAAATGTTACTAATTTACCCCTTTCCTTATGTGGTAATATCGTACCAACCCTGACCTGTCCCATAAGAAAACGCGTAACATCATATACCTGTCCAATAAAACATAACATTGATGATCCGCTACATTGACGGTGAATAAATTACCATCACTCAACATCAAACACTAACCCAACATATCAAACAGAAATTGAAAACGGAATTCCTATAATTTGCATTCCTAATCCAAGGGAGCTGTCTAACGCACAGTCAATTACTGTGTTTGGTGATCTCGATGATAGCAATACGACTCTAGCGATAAATTCAATACGCGACATCGTACAGTAAGCAGTTGGAATCTATCCAACCAGGTGTCTTAACGTCGATCCCGACTTTTTCATATATATTTCTTTATATTTCATTTAACTCTTTAATTTCATTTGCTTCGTTTAAAACAGATGTCAAAATTATTTTTTTTAGTTTTCGTTTGATTTTATTTGTGCTATTTTTTTGTTTTGATAGAAATCTATATTAGTTGTACAGCTGTTTCTATATCAATTTGATTTACTTTATCATACTTGTTAACATTTTCGATTTTATCTTATTTATTCCTTGGTAAGTGTTTCATGTATTGATGCTTACTTTATATTAATGGTTTTTGGTCGTGTTTTCATGCCCGGGATACAAGGTTTATGTGGCAAAATCACAAATTGCGAGATCAATAAAAATCGTTACTTAAAGCGTTGTCATAACTTGTCTTAGATATAAGTAACTACACTTGAGGCCAGTAAATCTAAGTTAACTTTCTCAACCTTGAGATAGTATTAGACTTAAAAAATTGCTTATGAGAAAATGTATCTCCTACATAAACACATGATACAATCTAGCCCTAGTTTAACTTAACTTCCCTAGCAATTCCCCAGGAATAGCTAGACATCAAAACAGATGAAGATACAGCAGAACCGAGATATTTCGCTGGATACCGGAGTATTCCGGCTGCCGTCCATCAATTCAACTTACAAGCCGCGCGATTACGTATCTCCGAACGATACTCAACGGATGTATAATTTTGAAACGCAAATTCTTGGCTGCCACTCATACTTTGACACGGCACAGCGACGATATACGTCCCCGATTATTTCTACCCGGGGACACGCTAACATATTGATATTACGACGTGTTATAGTTTAAAAATTTTATTTAGTAAAAGTTTATAGCTTGGAAGTATAAATATGCAGTTGTCTGAGTGGTTTGTCATTTTTTTATTGTAATGAATGGCGATCCGAGTAATCTATTCGCCCTATGAAAAGCGATACGACCGTTTATGGGTAGTAGCAAAACCAAACAGCACAATGAATTACACAGCAATGCTTGGCATTCCTGAGACGTAAGATGTTAAGTCTCAATATGTAATCATAATAATTATCGTTGAATTCTCCCCGTTGTTTTGCTAATCGAAGATGTTGACACATCACAATAGTAAAAGACATTTATTGTGATCATAAATTGTATTAATTAAGATTTGTAAGCTATGTTTAGTTTATCCACTCGGTCTTATTATTTCAGTTAATATTTTAGATAGACAATCTTCGATCAAATATACACTAGATGCAACATGAGCGCTTAGAAAATGGCACCAAAAAAGAGTGCTTTAAGCACTCTTTCGCCTTCAGTCACGTACCGACCGTTGCTTCTAAAACGTCGCATAACTTTAGACAATATTATGTGAAAAGCTACTTTACGCTCCAGGAATAAGGTGGAATTTGTAATCTTTTTGGTCTACTTTTTTTCATGTCATGCATCGGTGCCACTTTTTAACAGAACTTTTACAGGGAACTGTGTATCTAGTGAATATTTGATCGAAGTAGACAATACATAATTAGTTTATATAATGCCTCATTTTAAGTTGTTCAGCCACCGTATACCTAGTATGTATACGGAGAAGAAGTAAATATTGTAGTTTATATGATGCCTAATGTTTTTCAGCCGTTCTGGGTCCGTATAATGCGGAAGTAAATATTGTGGACTTAAAATTTGTTTAGAACCTTTTAATATTTATTGCTATGTTTACTATTGTGTCTTCATGCCTTTAGCTCATCCTTATTTTGTCAAGATCTAACAAATCAGTTTTTACTTTACTATTTCATTAACTTCATCATGATTTTCTTTATTGCATAGGTCCGGCAAACGAGAATGATCACTGCCGCCCATGAACATCCATAACGCTTGGATCAATAATGTTCTTTAGGAACCCGCTGAATTTTTATGCTGTCATCGGTGTATTTGAAATGCGTGCTGTTAATCCTGGCGTTCTGTACGCCAGTTGTAGGAGCGGCCCAGTCCAAAGTTTCCGAATGAAGTAACGCAACACTGGAAAATCTTCACGCTCGAATCAACAAATTAAAAATATTCCAAAACACTTCCTCATTCGCGACACCGCCCGTGCCGGCCGTCAAATTTTTCATGTACCAAATAATTTTGGTCGATAACTCTGCCAGCACCAATATATCAAACTTCGCGCGTTTCATATGGAATTACTCACAATATACACAATTACACAAATCTCTAACATTTTTCAACGATGTTTTGTTTTGAATAATAATCTTGCGTTATTAACCCAGTCTCGGAGCGTTTTAACGATCGTTTATCATCTAGATTTTCTTAAAAATGTGGAACACATTCCTTAGATTAAAGTGGGCTCTTATTCTTTTATGTACGATAAATCATTGGGTTTCAAAAGAGTCTGAGTAACTTGTGACGTCAGGGATGCTAACATGTATATTCGTATTTTTGGGTGTTCTGACGCGTGGGCTGCTTGTCTGATCAAGTTTGTTTGTATTCAAACCCTTTGGGATGGTGTTTATGGCCGCTCGCACTTATAATTTGGACGTGTTCGATACATTTGGTTAAGTGCGATTACATTAGTCGACTTTGACGTGTCAGTTATCGGTAGTAAACAAGGTAGACGTGTTTATATAAGCGTTTTTGTAAGGGTCAGTTCGTAACCTTCAAATGCCTCATTTTGTAAACTGCTGGGTTGCTGATAAACTGTCTTATGTTTTATGTTCATCTGGACGGTTCAATGACTAAAAAGTTTCAAGCGACTGTTATTACTTAGCAGTTGTTGTTGTAATCCTTCCAGCAACTTTGATAGATATGTTATCGATAAATTTGTCCATTGACCAGTCCCTGGTTTTGTTTTCCCGAACAAACCTCACTATTTTGCCCGATTTTTGGGATCCTCGATTGTAAGATTATTGATACTCATATCTTTTTTTACCAATACTTTATGGTCGACCTCAATTTTCTCAAATTTACCAGTTATATTTAAAAGAACAACAACTTTTTACATAAATCAATTTAGCATTTGTTTTGCATTACTCCAAAATTATGGTTCAGATAAATTACATATTTCTGGAAGGATAAGCGCTAGATATCGTTGCGAATATCACAAAATCTGGCCGACTTACAGAAATAAAACGCATTCACGTTGCAACATCGCGAGTTCTGATTAATATGGACCAGGAGGAAAAAATCTTTCGACGCGTTATATCTTCGGCCATCGTCGGTGGTTGAAAAATGACATTTATTACTGGCGCAGCATTTTGTGTAGGATCGAACAGCGTGAGTTATTTATCAAAGCGTATCTGTCGAGAGATTCTCAATGGATTGGTACAAAAATGTGATATAAATTGTTTTGCAGTTGAGGTGTTGGCAGATTTTTCGATGGTGTAGACATGAAAAAATATGAACTAGAAATTACTAGAAAATATGTGAAATACGCTTTAAATTCGGTTCTTATATGACATAGCATAAATATTGTTTGGTCTTTTAAATTCGTTACTTCAGAATTTTAGAACAGGCTTGACTAATTTAGAATAGAAAATAAGAAAAAAACTTGAAGTGCCACGCTGCTTTGAGTCAATTCACTATAAATGGGCAGTTTCGTCCGCGAAGTATCACTGTTTCACAGAAAATCGATGTGAAACGACAGCTTTACTGTCGCATTTCGTTCGATGAGCGAAATTGACGAATCCCCAATAACCCTTTTCTCTTTCCTTTTCCCTCCCGATCTCCTCCCGATTTGATGCTCCTGCAACACATCCATGATCATGCATTAGTTTTAGTTGCATCCGGGTAAAACAGAAAGCATATAAAATTACATATAGTTTTGTACCTAAATGGTGTTTATAAGTACTAAATGTCAACAATATAGTTAACAAATCCTAGTAATCCACAAGGGTACTAAATGTGTAGACTATAAAACTTTTAATGTTTAGCGGATGTGGGGATCGTAATAAACAGAAAATGACCCTGGTAGTATAATTAAATACGAAATACACAAAGGGTTTGTTATATAGGTCAGTTTGTTGATTTCTGTAAAAATATTTGTCGTGAAATTATACATTTTTAAATCACTAATGTAATTTGTGAGTTTCGTTTTCATTTGATTTTTTGTATATTCAATAATGTGTATATAAATAAATAAATAAGACGTGATCATTAATAATCTTTAAACAAACTTGGTAAAATATGGTTAACCGTTAGTGGTGGTAGCAGGAAGGCATGTCGTCTAAAAACTCCACTGGATGTACTTATTACTTATCAGAAAAAAGCGACGGCGAAACTATTATTGCTCTTCTGTTTTCTTAGAGATATTGCTATCTCTTCGAAAGTTATGATAAACAAAGAAATGATTAAGGATAGTTGAAAACATTGTACTCAAAAACCTTGTAATTTGTGAGGTAAGTAAATAAAAAATGGTGGCACTGCTCAAGTAGTACTCATTTGAAAGCAACGCACAGAGTATTATAAACCTGGCTTTAGTTCAGTAATATCTATATTTTTTTCAATTTTCATCGCCGTGGGTGACTAAGGCCCAATTCTTACCATTATGAAAGCAATTACAATGCATGCAAAAGAGACATTGACGGACAAATTAAGAGAAACACCAACCTATATTTATGTACTTGACTAAAATAAACATTTGAATCACATGAATTTAAGTACCTAGTTACATTCGGATCCATTCCGCAATTAGACGCGTTATTTTGGTGTCAATAAATTTATCCGTTTAATTCGATAAATATCTTTGTAGAACACGTGTTTTGCTAAAATAAATGTTATTACTATCAACAAAATACTTGCACTATTTGTAGCTAGTAGACTAACAATCTGAAGTATTTATTTAAACATTTATTGCGTACTCAATTTGGTTGAGGAGTCGATTTTGTTACTCGAGTGATATTTGTTGGTTTTGGATGAATTTAAGGTTCCTATTGCCTATTTATTCCCTTATGATCTTCGATATTCCTCTTTTTTGGTGAAATATTTGAAGTTTTCCGGTTTTCTGCTTGATATTAACCTGACAGTACATTTTTCTCGACTCTCTCTCTCGACAATTGCCAACAGAAGCTTTTCCAGACAAATACGATTTAACGAACTTCAAAAAAAGGCCGGCAATGCATCTCCATATCCTATGGTGTTGTAGGTGTTAATGGGCGACGGTGAGGGAGATCATCAGGTCAACCGTATGTTCGTTTGTCCCTTATAATAAAAAATACCCTATATAACAAAAGGCATGCGCAAAATAATACTGTAAAATTGGAATTCACGAAACTTAAATCAGGATCATTAAAATTTTCATCACATTGCATTAGTATTGTAGCTCGCAAGGAATTAACAATGAAGTTTGTAATCGTTTTCAACTACTAAAATAAGAATTATAATAAATATCAGTAATCCTTTTTTTTTCCTAAAATAATAGTGTAAAACCTTTTATTTATAAAGACCAAGGTATTAAAGAGTTTAAATTATTATTTTAGCATATACTATGGATTTACCACCCAAAAATGACGATATTAAAAAAAACGATAAAAAAAATTGTCCCGTTTTGTTGCGAAATTTTTAGTTGCAATAGTGTTTGCAGTTACTAAAACTACCACCTGGCTTCGTTTTCGGTAGAAGTCTTGATATACCCGGTATATTATACAATTTCTACATTTTAACTGTCAAGTTACAAGTTATAATATTCGGAAATTTGCACTAGCATTAATTTTTTTTTAATTGATTTGAAGGAACTTAGGCCATAGGTCACTACGCTAGCCTATTACAGTTGTCTATAGAATTTTTTGTAAAGTTCTCTACAGTGTGCAGATTTTCTCACCGTCTTTTAATTTACCGCTAAAGGGTTAATTGAGAATTAGAATTAGAATTTTGGAATTGTACTATCAATACTGTCATGGCTCAAAGTGTATCATATTTAAGCGTAAGGAAGCGCTCCTATATTAGTGAAAATTTAATTAATTAGTTAGAAATTAATTGCTATAAATATATAATCGAAATTATATTTAGTTATTACCCTTTTCAAACCAGTTTAAGTAGAATTAAAAAGCACTTATTTTTACTTTTCTTTTCCAAGTAATTCATGTATGTTGGACAACCTTTAAAATATCAGCCAATAGGATGGCAGAAAAAGGTGGCCCGGCACAAATATTTTTATCTACGTTTTTGAAGTACATACCAGCGCTCCCTCTATATTATAAATCGTAACTCTGTGGTACTACCCATTCAATAATAGTTTTAAAGTCAATTTGTAATAAAAAAAATGTGTTTTAAAGTCCAATAAAATTTATACCAACTAAATTATATATGTTAAAAATATCTTTGTGATATGTCAGTCCATTGCACCCGTTCGTAGTTCTATTATAGCTTCTGTAGTTTATGAATTCCAGGGGATTTGTTCGGGCGTGGACATGAAGGATTTACTATTCTTGATTATAAATCGCTGGGTTTTAGTGTAGTTTATTGGGTGCTTGTTTATCGTTCTTAAGTGTTTTAGATATTTTTAAATAAGAGGGTCAAATTAGCGAACTATTTCTGATGGACATCATCACTTTTAAAAGCGAACTCCCAGAATATCGAGGGTATTAGGACTAGTTTTAGGATTCTCCTCGAGGGTAGTAGGACCCTTTCAAGCCTTTGAGCTAAAAAGTTTATTTAAATATCCAATACGACATCATTGTTTCACTTTTCAAAAGATAATATAATCCATCTTGTCACAATAACATGAAATAAACGAATAATAAATCACATCGTTAAACCTTATAGTTATTTAAATTGATGGCTACATTGTAATCTGCCAACATTGTTCGTCACAGCAAATTGTGCACTTATTCAAACTGTGAAAATAAACATAGACAATAATTTTCCCGCGCGAATATCTTTTTCACGCTAAGGAATTCTGAACGGTCTGCCTTGACTTTTAATAAATTACCATTAAGAAATGCTTTTGTGTTGTTTGACATATACTAGGGATATTTCTACGATGTTGAACATTTGAATTGGGGAGATTATTTAATAGTTTTTTTTTTGTGACGGTCACAGACTTTTTATAGCTATGTGTAATTATAAATCGTGAGGTCTTTGGTTCGAGTATCACAGCCGCAGTCAGAGACGTTTAATATCGAATAAATTGTTTCTTGAAAAAGATTATTCGTAAAATGAATACTAAGCAACGATTTAATTGACATTAAATGTCGCAGAGTATGGCAGTTAACCTTGACGGCGAAGGAAAAATCGTTAAGAAATCAGCATACCCACAGAGGTTCCAAGTTTTAAAGAGTTCTTTAGAATTGTCCCAGACACGCAATTAATTTAAGCTTTCTTCCGTTCCCAGCTCGACATTTTGACTTATTGCGAATTTCGACAGCTATCTAACTAGGTCAATTTTAAAGAAATCCAAAATAATATTCATAAACTTTATCCATTCAAACTATTGATTAACCATTGGGTTACGTAAAAACGTCTTCAAATTCATAAGATAATATTAATTTGTTACCACAAACATTTTATCAGTATATTTAAATTACCAGCAGGTGTAATAAAAATACTGATATTTTTTAACAACACCATACACCCCATAAACGGCAACGCTTGAAGATGGAAGTGTCCATCGCGCTGACAACATCTGTCAGGCGTCACAAACATTTGGCTCACGTCGTATATTAACAAAATTAATTTGGAATTTTGCCTCTGATGCCAACGTAAATCGATCGATTCATTTTATATTTGAATATGGAACGTCCGACGTTTCGGAAACGACAAGCGTTTAAAAATTAAGGCCACGTCAATGGAATTTACGACTTCCAGGACACAAAGAGTATTAAATTGTTTTAATGGTTTGAGGATTCGCAAATATAGCGTAGATTTGATTTTGTAGCTGCTTTTTGGATTGCGGATGTTATAAAAGCTCGTTTGAGTAGAAATTGATTATAATTCATTTAATACCAAGGATGGAGTAACAACCGTAGAGACGATTGTTTAACATTTTTTTTATAGCACTTACCATCAGTATGAACCGCTAAGGATTTATGTTGGTAATTGCGGAGGCATTGTTTTTGTATCGTCAATACTGCTGCCTATTAAGTGTCTAGTAATTATATCGGTTGCGTTGCAGTCAGTTTATTGCATCAGTATAAAAAAATTAGTATATTTAGTAGAATAAGCTATACCTATAATAAATCAAAATTCATTGAAGTCGAAATTTTCATGTCATAAACTAGGCCACCACAACATACCGGGTATCTCAAGACTGCTACCGAAAACGAAGCCGGGTGGTAGTTTTAGTGACTACAAACACAATGTAACTAAAAATTTCGCAAAGAAACGCGACAATTATTTTTTATGATTTTTTAAATATCGTCATTTTTGGGTGGTAAATCCATAGTTTTTGCTAAAATAATAATTTAAACACTTTTATACCCTAGATTATTTATAAATAAAAGGGTAAACACTATTATTTTACGAAAAAATGTATTTACCACCCAAATATGGTCATAGGAAAAAAATAACAAAAAAAATTGACACTTTTTTTTGCAACTTTTTCTGTTGCATTGTGTCTGAAGTCGCTTAAACTACCACCCGGCTTCGTTTTCGGTAGTAGTCTTGATATACCCTGTATAGTTAAGATATGATGATGATGAGTCTTTAAGCCATAGCGTAAAACAATTTGATTTGAAAAAAAAAAAAAAAACGTGTTAATGTTGAAGGAAAACCCCGTATGATCATTTATCCTACTCCACGATAATGTACTATAAATATGATGCGCAGTACAGACGCTTTGCTGTGTTAGTATAAAAGTCAGGATTGTTTATCACGACGCAAAATCCATTACAGCCAGACGCTTCCAGAATTTACTTTATTAATTTATACATTGTTATGATTTTGTTTGAAACGCCACAAATATCGCACATGTGCTGGACGAAGTCGAAATCCGTTTGCAGCTAATTGCTGTCGGCTGTAATAACACGAGGATTGCCAAAATCAGCCTGAGTAAGGGGCAATGACTTCAAAACAAGAGTAATGTGTTTTGCTGAGATGATGGTAAATAAACGTGGCTGAAAGGACTAGTGGTACCGGCGTAGTAGCTAGAAAGCAAGTTTACTCTTTTCATTGAAAATATGAATAGCTAGAAAAGCAACTTCATTTATTATTTTAAACAACAAAAGATAGCATGCTTATCTAACCACAATTGTGATGGTCTAGGTCAGGAACTCGTTAAATTTAATGTCACAAAAACATATTTTATGCAGTGTGAATCAAGTCTTGATTGACGTTTTGTTTACGTGCCATTTGACATTTATGACGTCACAGTTTTCTAGACGCTTGCCTGGTGACAAGTCACATAAAAATACGACTATGATGAAACATTATAAAAACAATAATTATAAATAGTGAACATAAATATATTGGAATTTGTGACGTTTGTAAAGATTGTCGTTAAATTTTATAGTTCTTGGAATCTATGTTACACTTTTATAAAGTTGTCTAGTTATGAAATTTGATAAAATTTATTCAATGTGAAACATGTCTTAGAACCTGGCAGCTACATATCAAATCAATACCAAAGAAAACATGTCAAGCTAATTTCATCTGTCACCACGATTCAAATTAATCATCTACAAAAACCTTAGAGACAAAAACTATAAAATTGACATAGCACCCGCGAACCATGTAAAACCGTCAACAAATAAAATTAAAACATCAAGAGTCCTGTCGTTAATCGTTAACAATACATAATGTCCTCCATTAAATCAACAAAACAACTCATTGATCAAAAATATGATTTTTTCGAAACCATCGCGAAAATGTTTGCGACGTCTGAATCGCGATCAAGCTGTCACCGCGGGCAAAGGTTATAATAAAAATGCAAGCTCTGACGTAATGCAGGAGACGCGAACCGTTATATTTAGCCCACAAAGCATGGGTTGCCAACTATTTTTATGACACTTTTTAATGTTAAAACTATCGCATAAACAGAACGTTTTATATGTGTGTAGACCACAAATTGATGTCGAGAAAATGTCCAACACGCGTCGAGATATATTAGGCTCGCCGCAAATGATCCGTTAAAAATGTAACTTTTTTTTACACAACATCAAAGTGTACCAACCGTACGAAAATACGTTATTGTATATTAAACCACTGCCAGTGACAGAAATTATTTATACATACATGAGGTCGAGTGACGTCAGCCACACGCGCCCAATAAAAATACTAAAATATATGACAATTATTGAAATTGCCCATCGCAAATTATAGCCTAACTAGACACTATAAAATCTGATTATTTTTCCTATATATCTTGAACTTTGTCAACGGGCCGACATAAATTTCGATAATTAAGATCGGAGTTAGTGTCAAACTGTTTTCACATTATAATGGCATTCTTCGGGTTGTTTAGACTTGAAATTCTTTTTTTATTGTTGCTAAGGGCTTTGATTTTGTTTACAGTAATTTAATTTCAAGGGTAAATTAATAAGTTAGTTTCTTTACTCATATAATAAAGAAACTAATTTCGTAATATCATTTAGATTTTAAATGAACGTCTCTCAATCGTACTCTCGATTGTAGCGGAGGACCGGGCCCTGCAGTGGGACGTACTATATAGGCTGATGTAGATACAGAACAATAAAAATACGAGTGGAATCTGGAGACAAACATGATAGTCGTGGAATTTTCGTATCATCCTGAATACCGATCACGTTGATGGCCAACCAATCATAATGACGCGAATAATTCGGGTTCACCCATTCGGATTCGGCTACAGCATGGTATATCCGAGGTCCTATCCTGTGCAATGTCATTTGTGTTCACTATCAAAAAATATATTTTTCAGAATTTCAAAGTGTCTACTTAGGCTATAAAAATAGGTACATGCAACACAAAAAAATTGCGATGCACACACACACCCATGCACACTGACATCACTTTATTTTTCAAGTATAAAAAACTTTAATTAAATGGCGTTTATGAGTGGTCTGTGGAATTCACTCGTTGGCTGCAACGACAAAGAAGAGGATTGGGCTGATCAGAATAGATTATACATTGACAACACAAAGAAATATTTCTCAGTGTCAGAGATTGACAAGGAAGTAGTGCCAATTGTTTACGCCGAGGCGCACAAAATCTCATTCAACAAGTCCGGATTTGGATACAATTTCACACCCCTGAACTTCGTCACTATATACCACATCGATACAAGAAAAGGTTTGTGATGTATGACTTTGACTTTTTGTATGACTTGTTAAAAATGTTTACGATTTATGCAAATTGAGTAAACCTTTACGAAAATATTTTATGATTAGGAGATTATTCGTTTATGAATCGTTTAGCAATTTATCGGATTGGTCAAGTGGCAAATTCTATGAGCCTTATTAATAAATTCGAATAAGTGAGGGATTAACTTTAGAAATAGCTCGATTATTTACAATAGCGAAGTATTCAAAACTTTATTAAAAAACACGGATTTACTTCGGCCTAACATGACAATCCTGGTATGGCAACCCACTGATGTAAAGTAAAAAGAATGAATAAAATAATCGAAAAAAAATAACCGAGTCAGCTCTATAACCTTGGATTAAAGTAAGTCCCTCGCTCATCAGGATTTATTAATAAGGCTATATGTATCGTAAACCATGAGGTATTGAGTTCAATTGCCAGATAAAACAAAACATTGTATTTGTTATTTGGTGAGTACAATCTAATATTAGTTCCTAGGGACTAATCTTGTACCGGATATGTCAATAAGCTTGTAATTTATCACACTTTAGAATAGAAATAATCTCGACAGACTTAGAATTTGAATCCTGGGTCCTTCCGCCGTAGTGTGAAAAGGCACCTTAGCAGGCCGGCATAATTGTTTCCATTGGCATGGGACTACCTGGGGGGAATTTTTAATACTAAAATTTAGATACCCAATTGCATATTTTGGATTGGACAGGGTTTTTTTTATTATACCGTTTCAATATGAGCGTCTTAAAATCAATTAGACAATGGACAGGCTCTAGTGCATAAGTACCGGTGGAATATTTTTAAAACGTGTCAAATATGAGCATTACTTTTCTACACGTGTTAATGTTCTATTTGGCTGTGTGACGTCATTGGCGTTGATATGTTAATGACGTTGACAAAGCACTGAAATTGTTTCATTTTGTTCTGAATTATGAATTTCATGTCGTTTAATCGTATTTTTTGTAAGGGTATAGACACAAACAAAAGGTTGAGGGTTCAATTCTTGTGGTTATTGAATTAAGTTTATTTGTGGAAATATTTTATGTGTGACACATATAAACAAATAATTTATACGATATAAATATCGTACAAATATTTGACATGGAGCGGGAATTGAATCTGCCCTCAATACTCCATGTTGGTTTTGAAAATATTAAATATAATAAGTTTAATTATGTTTTCTTTTCATTTCTCGACTATACCCTATTTCTATTTACATTAGGCTGTCAAATTGACTTTGACAAACGTCATCTGTCAAAATTGAGGGTCGAGACGTTTTAGTACTTAATACTGTATTTGGAAAGCACTTACCAATAAATAAATGCATTGGGGGCAGTTAACGAGAAAAAAATAAAATCTTAAAGTTCCATTAGCTTTCTACAAAGTCTATACAACAATTAATACATTCACTTTTCACAAAAACTTTCTCAACAATCGGTAAATTTAATTTTGACAAGTTGTTTATCGAGATTCTTCGGAAAATCTGATGTTTTGACGCAATAGTGACGTTAGCGAGGAAAAATGTTCAAAGGAATAACATTTTTTGTGAAAACTATCACAATATTAATGATATGTGGCTATGAATTTGTTGTAACATTTTACATATTTTATTAGATTGCACTTGGTATTTGGGTGGTGTGAATATCCCACCCACGCTCCCATTGCAACTCCTGGATTTAAAGAAAACGGGATAGGTTTCACATACATAATATAATATAATACATAGCACACATCTCAATCATTCTATTGCGCGCAATGATTGTTTTTGCACCACAAACACTTTTTTGTTATTTTTATAATTATGTACATACACGTATAACATGTGTTCATTTCCTTTCTAATAATTTGTATAAATGTACATTATATATTACTTTATTTAATTCCAAGATTATTGAATAGGATATGTCTTAACCATAATATTATGGCCGCCACACACGTAACGAGTTACTGTGCAAGTCTGGTTTGGGCAAACATTATTTATGTCAAAGAGGGCGTACTTGTTTGAAGTTTGCGCAGTTATTTGCCCACACACGTTGAAATATACTGGTTAAATGGGGCATTTACACGTTGGCTGAGGCTGGACCAATGTCTACCAACTCCAAGCTATCAACAATGAAAAGTCAAGGCCAGCGAGGCCAAACACCCCGTTTACACGCTTGCGTTGGTGGAGGCTGGCCGAGGTTGGCCAAGCGTGTAAATACACCATAAGCTCTGACTTGCACAGCTATATCGTTCCGTGTTTGACGGCCATTAAGTTTCTATAGTAAGAGAATGTAATAATCCGGCACGATGCCGATGAATCAAAGATATTCTTCAGTAATTATTTGTTCGTTCATTCGCATTCTGAATAATATTACTACAGACTTTACAAAATACAATTTAGCCTATAATATTCACTCACTGTATACACCTCAATAAACAAGAAATGCACTAGTTTTCTACCCTACGTTAATGATATTTGCATCTCTTTCTATGTTCCACACCAAAGTTCCACATTTATGCCAACCATACCTCTATCTCTCTCTACCAACACCAATTAATATATCTCCGTCTCATTCCAGCGGAAGTCAAAATGCCGAGCGGCCACATCGACCAGCCTGTCATCGAAGACAACAGGGACGGCACAGTCAGCATCAAGTATGACCCTCGCGAGGAAGGTGTCCATGAGCTCTACGTCAAGTATAATGGAGAACATGTCCAGGGTGAGTGAAAAAAGGAATATTCTTATTTTTCGTGGTTCTGGTCTTTCTGGTCTTTCTGGTGTGGCCGTGATGTGAAGTCACGGGCATCAAAAAAATGATGAAGGGTCTTTGAATGGGCGTAATGGGCCTTTTTAAGGGAGACCTGTGTTCAGTAAATATCTTCTCATAGGAATGATATTATCAAAGATTTTTAGAACTTTTAGGATTATATTCATCAATTGCCCAAGGCCAATTATAGGTCCAGAATAGAATATATACTTCAAATGGCTAAAGTCGCGATAAATTGTGGATAGAGTGTGACGTTCGGCTGGCGTTAATAAAAAGTAATAAAACCAACGTCCACAAAACAAATATATTCAAATAATAATAGGGGTAGGTTACGCTGCCCGTCTGGTTCCGCGTCGCTGGTACCGTCCTGTTAATCCGATGATCCAAGCTCCTTAGATGTCCAGCAAGTGGGCGAGAAAAGTATCTCTGCTCCGCTGCATCAAGCTCCAGCGCGAAGCTAACGGTCTGATGTCCGCTGGCCGACCGTTGTGACGCGGCCCGCAACCGTTACAATTTAAAGGAAAAATATTAAACCGTAACGTTGCACCCTGTAAAATATGTTCACAGGAACTTTATCATATGCTTGTGACGAATCCAACTCTTCTCGGATGGTACCCGTAAGCAGTTGGTGATGTGAATGTATGTGTTCACTATCAGATTGGAGATTACAAGATTTAAAAAAAACAGTTACAGGAAAAGCACAAGACCACTAGCGTAATATGCAACAATGCTACATTTTCTAAATTATTATTATGAAGCTAAGCTAAAGCTAAAGCTTACTAGTTGGCCGTTATAATTTAAAAAAAAGTATGACCTGGTTCAACACTTACCCACTGGGGTGCAAATATTAGCTTATTTAAACCAGTGACCAGATGAAATTTCAGGTCTTGACGATTCGGTGAGGTTCCACCTCCGGCTTGTGAAATGTTCGCGAATAGCGAATAACTAGTCGAGAGCGTATGACGACACTTTAATGTGAACGCAACTCGTTCGGGTAATGATCCGGCGCAAGAGGCGATCGGACGACGACTGACTCCCGCCGGTGCTCCGCGCTAGCCATGTGCTCGCGCTTGCATTGGTGACGTACCTCGGGTAACGGTTCCATATAATATGGCGGCGCGCGCGTCAAGGCGCTGCGTAATTTGAAATGACTAGTTTCCGAAATGAAAAAATATATATAAATGTCGCTATCCAAAAATAAAAAAAAATAAAAAAACAATCAGTGTAATTAAACATATAAATAACATTTGTAACTAAATAATGTGCAACGTTACAAGAGATAATGGCGCTCTTGGCTACCCCTCCGTGGACAATGGCGTGAGCAAGTCGTCACAATATGTCAATTTCGTTTCAAGACTAATGAACATTTCAATCTTCCCTCATCAGGTTCCCCCTACAAGTTCCACGTGGACTCAATCCAGTCAGGCTACGTGACAGCATATGGCCCAGGGTTGGTGAGCGGCGTCAGTGGCGAGCCGAGTCAGTTCACCATCAGCACCAAGGGCGCTGGAGCTGGAGGCTTGTCCATGGCAGTTGAGGGACCTAGCAAGGCTGAGGTATGGGGATATCGTTACTTAATTTACTTTTTAATGTTGTGTTGGCTTTTACATTTTCTTTACTGTACTTAGAGCAAAGGAAGGGATGATTACATCCAATAGACATTTCAATTTATTAGACATTTTATCGTCATTATTATTTTCTTACTTTTTGCACGGTATTAAGAAATTAATAGATTAATGGCTTTCCTTTTTTAAATACCCATAGTTTTATGATTTCGCTTGTAGTTTCGTTATGGTGTTTATAACATTTTTATTGGATACAAACCTTTGATATCTAACTTTTAAAGATAGCTCCCTATTTTCCCCCAAATAAAAAGCCAAAAAAAATAATAGAGTTTTTACCTGGGAGGTATATGTATAGCCCTATTTCCTTTCCATTCCAGATCACATGCCACGACAACAAAGACGGTACAGTAGCGGTATCGTACCTGCCCACAGCTCCCGGAGAGTACAAGATCACCGTCAGGTTCGGAGACAAGCACATCAAGGGCTCGCCCTTCTTGGCTAAGGTAGGTTACTTCTATAAATAAGAATAGTATAAGAATTCTATGAGTAAGAAATAAGAGAAATAGTATAGAAATCTTATGGTACAGAACGATAAGTATTAGATTGTTATCATGTAACTCAGAGTTTTGGTATCCCAAGATACAGGACTCCCCTAGTTTGGGAACCCCTGTTAATGTCGATGTATTTAACAAATTCTTTTAATATTTTTAATTTTCGTGTAATTTTAATCCTATGTAAGTTAGATTTTTTAAATATAAATGTATTATTATATCCTTTACAAAATTAATAAGTCGCTTAAATCTGATTAAAAATTAAAAACAAATAATGTTTTGATTTACGATTATGAGCTTGCAGAATAAAGTTGTGGCTAGACAAAAATATATTTTATTCTTTTTACTTACAGGTTTTTTTAATTCATTAAATTCGTTTATTATAATTTTATGTTCTACATCAAATACATATACATACATATCCATGTAGAAATCCAGTGATCAAAGCCAGGGAAAGAATTATTATGTACTGTAAATTCAATTTCTGATCCAGGTGACTGGCGAGGGTCGCAAGAGGAACCAGATCTCCGTCGGCAGCTGTTCTGAAGTCACCCTGCCCGGCAAGATCACCGATAATGACATCCGCAGCCTCAACGCCTCCATCCAGGTAATACTTTACTCTAGAATCTACTGCACTGAAATATTTAAATTCTAAGAACCTAAATAATAGGTACCGAATCTTTGGCCAATGGATAATTTTTACGATTTGTGGGTTCGATCCCCGCACTAAAATAAACATCTATGTGAACCACAGGTATTTGTTTCGGGTCTGAGTGTTTTTGAGACCGAAAAGTCTGTCTTAGTTCCTGATACCCACGACACAAGACTCGATTTTAGTGTAGGGGGTCAGGACTATGTATGGGACAGTTGAGTGAATTTATTTATTTAATTTTGTAATTCTAGGAGTATATTAATTTGTATCAAAATCAACTTAGGCGAGCTACAAGCTCAGTGATCCTTTCATACATGAATAAGTATCAAAATCAACTTATAACATATCCTTAATCCCCAGGCACCTTCCGGTCTCGAAGAGCCATGCTTCCTCAAGCGTCTGCCCTCTGGCAACATCGGCATCAGCTTCACTCCTCGCGAGGCTGGTCAACACATCGTCTCCGTGAAGAAGATGGGCGTCCACATCCAGAACTCTCCGTTCAACATCACTGTACAGACTCAAGAAGTTGGTGACGCTAAGAAAGTCAAGGTGGGAATTTAGTCTTGTCATATTTTCATAAATTTTAGGATGAAAGGGTGTGGTTGCCTGTTTGTTTATGACGGATCGGAAGCGGCAGCTGATATGGCTGTCGCAGTCGAATTCGAATTCCAGGGTACACCACGACATTTTCGGGGTCATGGATGTTTTAGTAATCATCACGCACTTTATAGGTATACTTTGTGGGAAAAAATTAACACTATAGATTTTCAAGAATTTCTATGGTGTGCCAAGTTCGCCAGCCTGCACTTAGTCAGCGTGTTCAGCAGTGTGTCAGCTATGTTCTCTCAATAGATTTGAGTAACAACTAAGAATCATAAGGTTTAGTTCAAGACTGAACAATATAAGAAACGTGGAATTTTATCTCGTTTTGATAAATGGGATACAATCAAGTGCATATTAGTCAATTTCTTTCCAGTAAATAAACTTATTGTACGTCCTTCTATGAAAAGAATTAAAGGAAAAGAAGAGTAGAAAGTAGTTAATGAAAAAAGTAATGATTTTACTAGGGAGTGTATAGTGGAACTTGACTAATAGGTTCAATTTCTTGTTCAGGTATCCGGCAACGCCCTGAAAGAGGGCAAGACCCACAGTGAGAACACCTTCAGCGTGGACACCAGGAACGCTGGATACGGTGGTCTCTCACTCTCCATTGAAGGTAGGAACCTGTTTACCTGTCTTTTATATAATTGCAGTTAGTGTGTGTAAGACAGTGAGAATTAGTTTATCGCTGATTTGGAGTTTATTTAACACTTGTGTCAATTCTCGATGCTACGTTTCGATTACTTTACATCTTTCGTGGTCATGGGGCTGAGGTATTAGTCATCAGCTTAGTGACTCCTACAATTTAACTATCATAATTTTGCAATTTCCAACAAACTGCATTAAAATCTTTTGTGTAAATGCCCATATTCCGCACGAGACTTTTTATAACTGACGTCGGTGACAGAAATTATATTAATTTCATACATTGTTTTCTAGGTCCTAGTAAGGCGGAGATCCAATGCGCAGACAGCAAGGACGGCGTGCTCGCCATCAGCTACAAGCCCACGGAGCCCGGCTACTACATCATCAACTTGAAGTTCGCTGACCATCATGTCGAGGGCTCTCCTTACACTGTCAAGGTGGGTTTTCTATTTTTTTAATGTATTTATTTAAGGTAAACCAGCAGCTTACACACTAAACTTACATAATAAAAACAAAAAAATAGAATTAAACAAATATGCAAGCCAATTACAAATATATACAGCATGCATCAAAATAATTAAAAGACACTAGAGCCTACTGGAAGTGCGTGGTGGCCTGTTGGTAAAGGGACCAGATGCGGCTGCCAATATGTTCACGGTGGTCGCGGGTTCGAATCCCAGGGCACACCTCTGACTTTTCGGAGTCATGTGTGTATTGATAGTCAATCACCACGCACTATAACGGTGAAGGAAAACATCATGAGGAAACCTGCATACCATAGCGATTTCTGTGGTATGTAAAGTCCGCCAACCCGCACTAGGCCAGCGTGGTGGACTATATGGCCTAACCACTCTCAATCATATTCTCGATTGTAGAGTAGGCCCGTGCCCTGCAGTGGGACGTATATGGGCTGATACAGATACTGATATAGAGACTATTGAGATTGTTCATTACAATAATACTAATAAAGGAGTTAGTAAGAGTAAAGAAAACAAAAAAAAATGGTCACAAACAAATACAATATTAAAAAGAATAGCTAAAATAACAGTAACTTAAAACTTTTTCGACTTAGTATAGCATAGGCATTAATCTCAAAATTTCACTTGCTAGTTAATAATTCTTTTTCGGAAATATTGAAACAAATCGGGGTAAATGTCTAGCCCGAGTTAAAGTACCAGGACCTACACAATCTGGAAAAAGGGGAATGCACCCCTACGTTACTTGTAAAGTTGTTGACTATTCATATCAGGCTTCGTGAATGCTATCGTAGTGACCCACAGAAGTGTCAATTTATTGGTGGGTGTTTGTATTTTCTCGGCGACTTTTATTTATAAGGTAGAATGTCCCAAGCAGATGTGTCATGTTCTGTGTTTAGTCTATGTTTATAAATTTTTGATCTGATGGAATTATCTACACTAATATTATAAAGAGGAAAACTTTGTTTGTTTGTTTGGTTGTAATGAATAGGCTCAAAAACTACTGGACCGATTTTAAAAATTCTTTCACCATTCGAAAGCTGCATTATCCACGAGTAATATAGACTATATTTTATTTTGGAAAAAATAGGGTTCCGTAAGATATTTGGATGTTTCGGACACAAACTGAAACAAATCAACCAAAGAAGTTACTTATTTTGCGTACGCTGCCTAAACTACAAAAGATAGAACCATAAAATGTTATAATTAATTGTAGATCTTATAAATATCTACAAAAAAGTCCGCGACACACTATACCTATCTATGTCGAGTGAGGCACAACAACCACATTTTTATTTAACAATCTTATTTTTTTTTTGGACTACATTTAAACGCGTTTATTTTACTCATGCTATTAATCCTTATCAAAATAAATTATTTCATCAATAAGTACAGTTTATGTTGATAATATTTGGTCTTTGAATGATTAAAATTGGACGTTTGGTTTTGAAGTTGTGGTGAAATTAAAATATTACGATTTCTGCTGCACGGCCCGTTGTATAAGATATATATGGATGTTTGTGGAGAGAAGGGACATAAAGTAAAATAGAATCGAAGGTACGGGAGAGGGCTGGGATAGATCACAGATTTGTTAGGACGAAATTTAAATGCACGTTATAAAACGGGATGGATAATAAAGAGAAGGGACGGGACGGATTGGGAAGAGACTGAACAGGCGGATGAGACGGGATTGAGCCGGACAGTAGTAGGATAGCTACGTCAAGTTTAGGCATACAAGAGTTTATACGAAAAACAACATGTATTTGGTGTGGAGTGGAATCAAAAAATATATGCACCCAGGCGAAGCTGGGTCGGGCCGCTAGTATTGTATAACGAGATGTTCGAGATTGTTGTTTTATTGTATAAGGTATAAAAGTGAATGACATTTACAGACACTCAATACTTGTTACCACCTTCGCTCTTCTTTACTCTCCTTTTCCATGCAATTTTGATAGGCTTGCAATGCACTTAAGATTCAATCGTTATAAATATTCAAACGCGATGGTATTCACTTGCCATCAGGAGAACCTTTGCTCGATCCAGATTAATGAACCAGGAATATCGAGCAACAGCATGTAATTATCCTCCACTCTACATGTATCTTCAGTCGCTTTTTCAACGTCCTTTACAGGAAACGTAATGACCGAATGAATGATATGAATAATAAAAGTAATTATATGACGTATCCAGGTGACCGGAGAGGGCAGCAACAGACAGAGGGAGAAGATTCAGAGGCAGCGCGACCCTGCTCCCCTCACTGAAGTGGGCACCAACTGCAAACTCACCTTCAAAATGCCTGGTAAGATCATTTTCACACATCACAGTAAATATATAAAACGCGGAATGATTTAAGTAAAGGTTAGCCGTATTTTATAGTATACTGAATGAAAAAGAATAAGGAAAAAGAATGAAAGGCTTGCAGGCGATAACACCTTTACCGTTTGTTATTGGTAGTGTTACTAAAACTAAACAGTTTAACTTGGCATGCATTCTCGTGCAAATTACAACTAAATAAAGTAGCTGGAAGCGGTCTCTCATATGTGAGAGGCCGTCTGGGTATGTACCATCGCAATGTCTTTTTCTCCCGCCAAACAGCAGTGTAAATACATTGTTTTGTTTTTAAGCACACAGTAGCCAGAGCAACTAGATATATTAAGACTACTTTTTATGTCTCAGTATGGTGAGCACAGTGGGATGCCAAGCATTGCTTTGCAATTCAAAGTGTTTAGTTTCCACTGTCCGTGAGCAGATCATTTACCATCAGCTAAATGACCTGCTCGTCTCGCCATACCAGTAAAAAACTTGTAAATTAAGAAGACCATAAACACAAATTGCAAATACATTTTTCACCACAGGCATCACCTCATTCGACCTGGCTGCCACCGTCACCAGCCCCGGAGGAGTCTCCGAAGACGCGGAAATCCAGGAGGTGGAAGACGGCCTGTACTCCGTCCACTTCGTGCCCAAGGAGCTGGGCGTCCACACCGTCTCCGTCAAGTACCGCGAGATCCATATTCCTGGTAAGGACCTTGGATTTTAACATTCAAATTATTGGTAATGTACTTGAGGGCAGGGTTCGATCGCCGTGTCTGAAAATTTATATGTGATTGGCATTGATCAAGTGATCGGAAATGATCAACCTTAGGCTGACCAGTAATATGGTAATCAGACAGCCTTCGTGGCGCGGCTGGTTAGACACCGGTTGTGAAACGAAAGGCCGCGTGTTCGATCTCCAAAACTAATTTCAAGGGACTGTCTTAAGGGCCTTCCCACAAATTCACCCACAAAAAAAAACAGGACCATAAAACTAACCCTTCTTCGCAGGCTCCCCCTTCCAATTCACCGTGGGTCCCCTCCGCGACTCTGGGGCCCATCTGGTCAAGGCCGGTGGTGGTGGCCTGGAACGCGGAGAGGCAGGTCGCTTCAACGAGTTCAACGTGTGGACTCGCGAGGCCGGGGCTGGACAGCTGGCTATCTCCTTGGAGGGCCCCAGCAAAGCCGAGATCGACTTCAAGGATAGGAGGGATGGATCCTGCGATGTCTCCTACAAGGTGGAAGAGCCTGGTGAGTTTTTTGGATTTTTTAATTGTTTTAGGATTTTTTTATGGTTTGTATATATTTCTCGTGCGTTCATGTCTAAATGTTTATTATTAAAGAAGGGAATGTATCTAGGTGGCAAGTGTATTTTGTGTTAATAGACGGCAATGATCTCGGTTGTTTGGTTGTGGTATCTATTTCATTTTCTACTATTCCACAAATTGGATATAAAAAGAAACACAATGTTGTCTTATCTACATTTTGTATTACATTTAAAAATATACGTATTTTTTATTAGCAGTAATTAAAACTAAACTGTAAAACAAAACATTGCAACCTCTTTCACCGCCATTAAAAACTTAAACAGACTCATTTCTTAAAAACCTGAACAAAAAAATAATTAGCAAAACTCAACATTCTAAATTCAAATAATTCACGAGGTGTTTTATCGTGGGCGCATCGCGATCACCAATTCAAATGACCGCCGCCCCCGCGACCATAGCGAACGCGAAAACGTACACAAAAAAGCACTGAAATGCACTTCATAAATAAATCGTGTTGCTCCTTATACGAATGTGGACCACGCCTACCGACTCGGTGGCCAATCCTCGGCGAATGGACGGCGCGCGGTACTATATTTACTGCGGACCATTTTGACAGCTCGCGTTCTAGAGTTCCTTGGCTATGGTCTTATGGCAAAGGAAAAAAGAAATAATGCCTCAATGTTATTATTAATGGCGTATGAAAATTATAAATGGTTATGTGCTTGCGGAAAGAATTATCGGTTTTAATGAACCGTTTGATGCCATTTGTGTTAGTTATGATGCAATGGTGCTACGGTTTTATTATTTATTCTAAAGGTGTTGATTTCATTATGTTTAAATCGAAACATTCGTCGTACACATTAAACACCACGGGACATTGAAATCAATAGCCATATTAACCTCACTACAAAAATATTCAATTTAATTCATCAAAACAGTGAATTTAATTTCAAACCATCCCTCAGCATTACCTTTTATCGCTGTCAAATTTAAAAAAAGAACATTGTCAAAAAATAAACAGACAACCACAACAGATTACAAAATTGACGGAACTCATAAATAATTCGCCAAAAGACATCCTGGCTGGACAGTATTTTCGATTTTTTTCTCTTACAAAAGAGTGTTGCGCTTCTTTTTTCAAAAATCCTCGCGTAATGGTTGTCGCGTTTTCTTAGTGGCCAGTGATTGCGTCGATTTACGATATACGTTTTTACTAATGGATGTCGTAACTTTCTCGAAAAATCTGCACCGTTTTTTCGCCCCATTGTCTTGTACCAAATTGTACGGATTAATGTTGTTTAATTCGAGTTTTCTAAGTCAGGGCTTTATTACTTTTTTAAATGGCAAAGGAAGCTTGATAAGTATGTGTCATAATTACTGTTTGAAGCGTTTTGAAATGAAGTTTAATAAATGTGTTACTGAATAACAAAGTAATAAGATGGTGTAGGTATGTTTGTTTTTTTTATTCACGGTAGTAGTTCCACAAAATCTTTGAATACCAAAATTAGATTTTTATCATTGCACACTTGAAAAAGTTTTGATGCAATCAAGTATCCTATGCAGATAATACATTAAATTATCATAAGGTGATTTTAACGACCGACGCTTGCCTACTGAAAACATCATATTATAAATTATTAAATCATTGGCATATCAAGTTCAATCTAGCAACTCAAAAAGATATCCTGATTTGGAAATCAAATTCTCATATTGATAAAAATAAAGTTAAAATTAATAACTAATGTATTTCGTATATCTATATTATAACTACTAATACCAATTTACAAGTAATTCAAATTATAGAGTTTATTCTACAATTAATCTGCATTTTCACAGTAATAAGGGTGGATTACCCCTTTGCGAGTGTTGTTTCAAACTGACTTTCCGTCACTCATTTACATATTACTAAAACCGCATCATTAACGATAGAGCCATCTGCTGTTAATCGCCATTTGATTGCTTAGGGTGGTTTTAAAATAGCTAAGATTACATTAAAGCAATTTGGAATATATTTATCAAATAATGCTTTAGATTAGTGCCATGGGCTATATGGCCAAACTGTTCTAGTCGGTAAATCTACCACCCGGCTTCGTTTTTAGTAGCAGTCTTGATATATCCTGTATAATAAATAAACTTATAAAACAGATTTAAAATAATAAAAGGCAAGATATTTTCTAATACAAATATAAGGGAATACTGAGATTACTCACGACGTTTTCCTTTACCGTAAAATTATTCCATAATTGCCTTATAACACAGATATGCCTCCAAAAAGTTAACGTTTTTCCCTAGAATTCGAAGCTGCGACATCGTCTCTTCAGTTCCCATTTAGTTTTTCACCAAGGATACACAAGTACTATCAACAATACCGCACTAAAAACTATAAATCTACCAAAAACAACAATCAATTTACCAAAATCAATTTTTCGATATTTTTTCCGCCGCCATTATTCCGGACAGTCAATTAAAATTATTCTTAAACACCAGGAGTTTGGAATGCGACCGCGGGATCTGATCGTCGACTGCCATTGTGTTTGGGACGGCAAAAAAGGCGCGCACTATCCGACAAAGAAGAAGTTGCTTTTTGTCCCCAAATACTTCATAAATGTATCGAGGTTAGACATTTCTTCGCTGTTGACTTATAAAGCAAGTATTGGGGTGAATCGGTCTAATGGTATAGATAGGGCTATTTTTATATTGGTATGACTAAGTCTATATAAAGCATAATGGTAAACGCATGTAATGCAAAGTATTCGTCAGTGTTAGTGATACAAATATGTTAAATTCGTTTACTTTTGTAAAGTGTCAAGTGACAGACTAGTTGTTAACGAATCAGTCAGTTAAATCGGATGTGAGGTGTTTTTTCGAGCATAAATACCTCTTTTCGGAATTACGACAACTATTACAAGTATAACGGTGAAGGAAAATATCGCGAGGAATGCTGCATACCATAGCGATTTGTATGCATTTCTATGGTATATAAAGTCAATCTGCACTAGGCCAGCGTTGTACACTATAATATGGCCTAACCACTCTCAACCGTACTCTCGATTGTAGAGGAGGCCCGTGCTAGTGGGACGTATATAGGCTGATACAATACAATAAAAAACACCGGCTGAAACATTTGCAAATAAGCGAACTGTCTTTCGTTTTTAAGCCGCCGCGCTTCCTTATTTTGGAAACTGTACTATCACTTATTATCAAACTAACCAGAAAAGAAAACTTTATTATAGACTGAGCTGTTTTCACTTCACTAATCTGATGAATTGAATGAAGACATATGATCTTGCCACAATAATTATTAATATAATAATTTTAATATTACATCATAAAAAATATGAAACAGATGTACATTTGGTGAAACAATTGGCGCCCTTTACGCTGAAAGCGATCTCTTCCAGACAACCATTAAATATCAAAACAGAAATAGCCTTTACAAATTTTGCACACCAAAATTGACGTCACTGCCCACCCTTTCAAAAGTAACGTAATAAGATTAATTATTTCATTTGACTCGTTTTCTCGATAAAGAAATAGTCGAAAAACGATCACTTCCGATTGTATCGACGGATCTTTCCGAATGATATAATATCAGCTGCGAACAGTAGCAAAAACCAAACAAACGTTTTTGTCCGATTAAAAACATTTAATAAGAAACAGGAGGAAACGGGCCGGGCATCGAACCCCGTAACATGTCAATATCGTCACTTTGCATACCGGCTACATCATTATTTGAACCACTGCGGGAGACAGGCGGTGTTGCGATGGTAACTGCGGCTTAAACTGTAGTTTAAATTGCTTTAATTTTCTGTAGTTAGTGAATTAACAAGTTTTTCAATACCTTTAACTCATTTCGTTTTGTTTAGAATTGGAGAAATCAGTTATGGGATTTTGTTTTAAAGTTAATAAAATTCAAAGTTTTCTGTTTATGGTTGTGTACACAGTATTTTACGTAGATTTTTTTAAAACTTACATTATTCTCAAGGTATATCTTCCACTTTTTTGGAGACTTCAATTTGTAGAATTAATTTACCAGACATTTGCTAAAACAGCTGTAATTTTTATTTAATTACGGTAACATGGAACAAAGTTTTAAGTAGTATATTATAGTATAACTATTATAAAAAATACTACTACGTATTTATTGTTTGCATGCCGCCACAGTTAACTGGGATACGTCAATGGTATGTAAACTTATAATAATTCTTGCATAAATAAGTTATGTTATTATATATAGATTAAGGTTTACATACAACGCTCGAATAATAATTAGGATGACTTGCTTACGATGATATTAGAGATAAACAAGAACAAATAAAAGAATTTTATTTTAACCGCTAGTTAAATTCGCCAATACCCGACAACACAAACCACCGCTAATTTCGTAACAAAAGAACCGATGCAAAAAGGAATAGTTTTTTGTAAAACAAGGGAACGAAATATATCGAAAAAAGTCCCGTTTGGGATGCAAATAAATCTGTTACATTATGCCCACCGCGAAGAGATAAAAAAAATCCCACAAAACAGACAGAGCCGCGTGCATATACTACAGCATCGTTAGTCAGTACAGATTGATGTTTTACCTTTGCAAAATAGTTTTTTCAATTCAAATTGTGTTTTTTGTCCACATCGATCGCTTTTTGCCCCACTGTGCAATTTATTAGTGCGTTGGTGATGGAGGAATTAGGTTTTCGGTTGTTTGTTATTTGAAATTAGTATCCGGTTTGGGGAAATCGATTTTGGGGCTATTTGAGAACAGTGTGAAGACTTTAAAAAGCTAATACAAGGTTTTTAAGACTCAACCTATATAAAAATGTTATATGGTATCTATCATTTTTAGGTGATTAGGAAAACCAACCCCAAACAGAAATGGGAAAATGGCCAGAAGATGATGATTATATGGCATCATTTTTAGTTTATGAAATCACGACTTCATAAGTTCAAGCTACCTGTGATAAGCTATATACATTACTATGTAGTATGAGGATAAAAATAAATAAATTAGAATTAGTCGCTAGCGGTGCACATTGCTAAGACGGGGCTTGGTGATTTGAGTTCAATGAATTAAGCATAGCCAATACGAAGATGAATGATTATTATTAGTTTTCATAGGTAACTGACTAAAATTATTTCAAGTTTGTAAGCACGCTGGCTGTTAAAGGTGAGGCCACCGGTTCGATCACGCACCGAGATAAATATTTGTGTTATCCACAGGTATTTGTTTCGGGTTTGGCTGTTTGTGAAACCGAAAATTCTCCTGTAAATCCTGATACCCACGACACACGACTCAATCTTAGTGAGGGGTCAGGTCTATGTATGTGACTGTTGGGTGTATTTAATTACTTAATCTTTATAGTTTAATACACTAAGGTTCAATACATCATAAACTAGGTGCCTCCCAAAATCAATACATACCTAATCACAATTTTCGATTCCCAGGTGAATACCGCATTGGTCTCAAGTTCAACGAGCAGCACATCCCGGACTCTCCGTTCAAGGTGTACATCTCCCCAGCGGTGGGCGACGCGTACCTCCTGGAAGTGGCGCAGTTCCCAGACTCCGCGCAGGTGGACAAGCCCACCCAGTTCTATATTAGGATGAACGGGGCTAAAGGCAATCTGGATGCTAGGGTAAGTAACAGGGTTTGAATTTCAGAGTGAATCGGCAAACAGAAGGAGTCATCATTTTAAGTGCACTTAACATATTATATCTGATTATTAGTTTAGTTTGATAGTAGTTTTGTTAAAAGTATCAAAAAGTTATACCATGGAGGTTTTTCATTTTGTACTAAGTAATTAACCAACTTCAAAAGGGGAGGCAATCAATTCAACTGTTTTTTTTTTGTGCTTACACGTTTCATAATACGCCAGCTGCATATACCCATTCTAAAGATATGTGAAATATATTAGATGCTCATTATTTTTACCAATTTTATCACGAAATATAAAAAATAAATCTTCCGTGGATTTAATAATGTCCCATTTGCATGGCATGGGTAGGCAGACGCTACGTTAAAATCGTGAGTCTTAACAAAGTAAAAAAATAATTCGAAAAGGCTAAGGATGTAAGTGGGTACAGCATGCCATTATTGAAGTCCTAATAATTAAGTGTATCATATTCTAAGATGGTGCTATCGAAAATTTCACCAAACATCTAATTTTATTTGTAGCAACATATCAGAAATACATGTCCGCAACATTAGTCAAAAACAAAAGGCGAAACTTGCTGTCCCTTTATTAATTTTTATAACGCATCGCGGAAACTTCTCACAATATTCATCGCCTCGTCGGATAAAATATTAAATCGCGGAGATTTATTCGCTAGGGCGATCACGTGCGGTCAGCCGGTTTTATTGCGTTTTTTTTTTGTCCAACAGTATCTTGTAGGCACACTGTGCATGCTCGAGACATGTGTTACTTGCAAACTATTGTTAGATTTGAAGATTAGGTTGGTTTAGGGTAATTTGAACGGGGAAATTGGTAAATTGTTTTTTGTTCGTATTTCGGAGAATTGGATTTTAAGAATAAAATAAATCTTTAGTAATTGTAATGATTCTATTAACATTAAATTAATTCATAAGATTGTATCTTATTGAGACTTTTTGTACATCATCATCAGCCCTTCCGCGCCCACTGCTGGATATAGGCCTCTCCCATGACATGCCAATAGGTTTGATCTTCAACCTATTGTCTCCAACCGCTACCCGCCATACAGCCACCTGGTTGGAAGGACTATTATTACTACTTATTATATAATATTTAGAAACCAGCATGGAAAGATATTATAATGAATTTATTCCCATTTGCTTTTGTCTGGACATTTATAGCACACACTGGTCTATTACACACAAAATTGCAGCCAAAAATATTTTAAATGCTACTGCACAGTTCACGCCAATCTTCATCCGCACACTGGTCACCCATATCCGTGGCCAAAAATCAGAGACATTAAAAGGATCGTCCGGGGTCATCCATCATAAATCTCACGATATAACAGACTGACCGTCATGTTCGCACGATAAATCACCGACCCCCGCTTTATTTGAATCATTCCATGGGATTTGGCGAAATACCGTCAATACCGTTTGAGGTTTAATTTTTGATTTTGCATCTGTAGTTCAAGATATTCTATTGAACAAAGAGGAGTTTATTTGAAGAACGTTTGTTTGGAATACAGTTTAAAATGGGGTAAATTTTAGCTTGTGACTGAGATGTGTGAATTATATATTCAGTATCCTTCTGTGTGAAATTTCGAGTTGAATCCTAAAGTACATTCTTGACTTACATACTTACTTAAATTGTGTATTAATAAACAAACTTGCATACGAGAGGGACCCAAATATTCGTTTTTTCGATAATTCAAGCAACGCGCACTTTACCATTGTGTTGGATTAAGGCTTTATGTTTTTAATAATGGACGAAGTTATATTCAGCAATTTGTAGGATATATATTGTGGGCTTATAGGTAATTCCTCATACTCTAAGATGGTGTTATAATAAATATCTCACATCTCATATCGAGTTTATATCTTGTCCGCAAAAGAACAAGTTGTTATGAGACTAGGATTAGCAAAATTCAATCCTCATTTTTTCCCCAGGTGATCTCCCCATCAGGCAAGACCGACGACTGCTTCATCCAGAACATCGACGGAGACCAGTACTCCATCAGGTTCATGCCTCGCGAGAACGGAGTCCACAACATCAACGTCAAGTTCAACGGAGTGCATATCCCTGCCTCACCGCTCAGGATCAAGGTTTGTGACTTAATAATCATAAATCTTTATTTCAACAAAATTCTTACAAAACTAGAGTACAATTTTACGGTGCCAAGTGCAGTAGTTAAAAGTAAACAAAGAGAATATGAGAGGAATAGTGGTGATTGATGCGAAGTTTTGTCTATAATAGTGAGTAATTTAAATAACTTAAGATTCATTCGGTAATAATAAATATTTTATTACACACAAAAAAATATATTACAATTCTTTGTAGCCCTGTTTCCTAAACTAAGTAAACCTTGTATAAAAGGAGAACAGTTCTTTCCCATAAACGTGTGAAATAATCTTATGTGTCATTTACTTTTTTTTTTTTTATTGCTATGAATGGCGAGACGAGCATGCCGTTCGCCTGATGGTAAGCGATACGACCGCTCATGAACAGTAGCAAAACCAAACAACCCCTTGAATTACAAAGCGATGCTTGGCATTCCACTGCGCTCGCCATCCTGAGACATAAGATGTTAAGTCTCAATATGTCCAGTAGTTACTCTGGCTACAATGCCCTTCAACCCGAAACACAACAGTGCGTTTACACTGCTGTTTGACGGGAGAAATAGACACTGCGGTGGTACCCACCCAGATGGCCTCTCACATATGAGAGACCTACCACCAGTAAATTACTTATATAAAGTACAATCAAAACAATTGAAATGGAATGTATAACATTAAATTTCAATAAACGAATATAAACCAACCAAAAGTAAATGAATAACTAGTGTGAATATATATGTACTATCGTTGCTAAGTCTAGTTGTAGTTTGGGAGATAAAATTCTTTAGTATTCGGTACGTTTATGGTATTAACTCAAGTGTTTTCCACCAGGTTGGTAAGGATGACGCCGACCCAGCCGCCGTCCACGCACATGGCCCCGGATTGGGAACTGTTAAGACTGGTAAGTTTGAATTAATTATGTTTATAAATTATCTATATTGTATATATTGTATTGCACTGAATGGCACTCTACTGCGCTCGCCATTCTGAGACATGAGGTGTTACGTCTCATTATATCCAGTAGTATAATTGATGTTAAAATAAGATAAAGAAGAATGTCATGTAAGTTTCCAAATACCTCTTAAAGTCATTGAGGAAAGTTCAAGAACTACAACAGTACTCCTACTTTTAACAGCAGTTTTTTAATACTTATTATAATAAATCGGGCCTTCCTAAAGTTTATATATAACGTCACAAACCATATTCCTCGCAGGAGTGAAGACTGACCTGATCATCGACACCTGCAACGCCGGCGCTGGTATCCTGGCCGTCACCATGGACGGACCTTCCAGGGTCTCCATGGACTGCACTGAAGTCGAAGAGGGATACAAGGTAAATATAATATTTATTTTATTTATTTTATTTTATATGTATTTGGGAAACATACATAACAATAAAACCATATGAGCAAGATACAGTTAGTAGTAAATCATCCAGTGAAGTTTCCACAATTAAGTTATACATAAACATAGCAAGTGTACAAAGCAAAATTAAAATTCAAAACAAACAAAACAAGATTCCGCTGTGCTACAGTGAATAATATGTAAAAAACTAAACCAATCTATGAAATCACAAAGAAATGATAGAACTACAATAAAACAAAAAAACAACAAATAATGAAATTTCAATTAAAACAGAAATGAACGAAAGGTTAATGTAGGAGATAACTATAATACACAACAATTTAGATTTAATTATATTCATAAGTGAACGCTTAAGTTTATTACACGATAAAAAGAATATGTCGATATCGGAGAAGTTTTGATTATAGTTTTTGCAAGCTCTTCGTGTGAATGAATTACGAGGGGCGATCAAAAAGTAATGATAATAAGTATAAAAAAACAACGATTGTAATTTAAATTTAATTTATTTTTCTACATAGTCTCCTAACAAGTCGATACATTTAGTCCAACGTTTCTCCAAACCTAAAATACCCTTTAAAAAAAAATCTGTATCTTGACTATCCCAAAATGCCTCTACAGCATCCATCACCTCGCTATCATCCTCAAATTTCTTGCCCCCGAGGTGTTCCTTGAGCCTAGGAAATAAATGAAAATCGCTGGGGGCTAAATCTGGAGAATAGGGCGGGTGTTCGACCAGTTCGAAGCCTGCTTCTCGAATGGCAGCGATCGCAACTTCGGCTCTGTGTGCAGGAGCGTTGTCCTGATGAAACAGGACTTTCGCTCGGAGTTTGCCCCGTCTTTTTTCCTTTATGGCGTCTCGCAGTCGTCTTATTTGATCAGCGTAGTAGGAGCCCGTAATAGTAGCTCCCTTTTCTAGGTAATCAACCATTATGATTCCCTGAGCATCCCAGAAAACGGACGCCATAACCTTGCCCGCCGAGCTCGAGACTTTGAACTTCTTAGGAGTCGGTGAGGATGGCCTTTTCCAAGTCATCGATTGTTGTTTGGTCTCCGGATCAAAATGATGGATCCATGTTTCGTCCATGGTCACAAATCGTGACAAAAATAATTCTTGGTCAGCCTGGAACTTTGCAAGATTGGCTCTTGAAATGTCAACTCGCTTTTTCTTTTGTTCGTCCGTTAACATTCTCGGGACCCAACGCGCGGAGACCTTCTTCATATTCATTTTGCTGGTCAAAATGTTTTGGATGCTGCCATATGAGATCCCTGTGACCTCAGCTAAATGTCTGATGGTTACTCTTCGGTCTGCTAACACGATATCTTCGATTTTTTTCACGTTTTCCTCCGTGAGGGACGAGGTTGGGCGTCCCTCGCGATGTTCATCTTCTGTGGATGTTCTACCCAACTTAAACTCTTTGCACCACCGTGCCACCGTAGAATATGGAGGAGCAGAGTCCCCCAGTGTCTCCACCAAATCGGCGTGTACCTCTTTGGTAGACATTTTTTTCAAACAGAGGTACTTGATGACGCATCTCACTTCGTGTTTCTCCATTTTCGTGTTGTCGCTCCGACTGCTGGTATTCAAATGAATGTAGCTCCTCCAAATGACGTCCTATTTATACAATTTTTTAGCTGGGAAGTGGTGAAGGACTGAAGAAGCGAAATGTTTTTTTTTTTAATTTTTATCTTTATTAGAATTACCCGTTTATCATTACTTTTTGATCACCCCTCGTACATCTATAATTGGTACGAGCTGTAGGTCGAAAAACAGATTTATCTCGTGAATTTATTCGAGGATATTAAAATAAAATTTTACTCACAATATAAGGAGAAGCAATAATATATCTGAGTGTTACGAAATTATGAGCTACACTGGATATCCATCCGTCAGCCAAACGAAGTCCACAGCTGAACATAGGGCTTCCCCAATGATTTCCACTGTGATCTGCTGGAGGCAGCCTGCACCCAGCGACCTTTACCAGGTCTTGACCACCTTATGGGTGGATTGGATGTCCACCTGCAAGATAAACAAGTGATTAAGGTTCCAGAGAGCTTATTAATGCAGATCGTATTACAATAGGTCGCAGTAGATATTTTTGAGGAAAGCCTATATTCAGCTGTAGAGTACCTGTAGCTAAAAGTGGTGATGGCAATATCAATATTTCTTCAACAATACTATGTGAGGTGTGCGTGGTGGTATGTTGGTAAACGGACCAGACGCAGCTGCAAACTATTCCAACTTTTCGGAGACGTGTGTGTATTGATAGTCAATCACCACGCATTATAACGGTGAAGGAAAACATCGTGAGGAAACCTGCATACCATAGCGATTCGGACGAATGTGTATGGTATGTCAAGTCTGCCAACTCGCACTAGGCCAGCGTGGTGGACTATATGGCCAAACCTCTGTCAATTGTACTCTTGATTGTAGAAGTGGCCTGTCCCTGCAGTAGATCGTATATCCGCTGATATAGTACTATTTGAGGACTTATATGTAAGAATCAATATAATCGTATGTGATGTGATTATCAGGTGCGCTACACGCCACTCGCCCCCGGTTTCTACTACATGAGCGTCAAGTACAACGGACACCACATCGTCGGCTCGCCCTTCAAGATCGAGGCTGTTGGTATGTATCCTTCTCGCATGCATGTTTTAATTAACTTATAATAAACTATCTAGAATTCTGGACTAGGGGTACTGTATCGTAAAAAGGCGCCACGGCCGTAAAATCCTTTTCTCGAAGCAGTTCGGGCCATTTTCGAATTCATGAATAACTTCACTTTATTAGTAGATAATCGATTTTGACCAAATATCCTGGACCCACGTTACACATACCATAAGACACACTTTATCAGTAATATAAATAAGTTCATCATTTTACACACCTATCAATTCTTCAGGTGGAAACCTGGCTGAGATCGGCGCCCAGGAGACATCCTCAGTGACGGTGGAGACAGTCCAAAAGGTGTCCAAGGCAGCACAGAAGCAGGGCCCAGTGCTGCCACACTTCAAGTCTGACGCCACCAAGGTGACCAGCAAAGGCATGGGACTCAAGAAGGCCTACCTTAACAAACACAATCAGTTCACCGTCCACGCTGGTGATGCTGGTAAGTAAATGAAAAATAATGTTAATTATTACAATACAATACAATAACTCTTTATTGTAACCAAAACAAGGAAATATAATAAGAAATAATAAAAAAATAACACTAGTGTTACAATACGCTTAAAGCAATATCTGCCAGACAACAATGCCGTATTACCCTAATCAATGTATCTCGAAATCATAATACTCTTTACTCGAATAGTCTTTGACAAGATCTTTTGAATCGTTCATTTCTGCTACCACCGCTTCGGAACGTGTTGTACCTGTGAAGAAGATATGGCGCAAGAAACTCCCTCATACCCACGACACAAGACTTGATCTTAGTGTGGGGTCAGGACTATGTATGTGACTGTTGGGTGTTATTTATTTATTTTATTTATTTATACGTTTCATATGGTTACCTACATGTTCTTGTAACCAATCTGAGTGTCGATACAACACAATCTTGAACCGGTTCCAGTTTTATTCTCTAAATTATAGGTACTCTTGGTAAATTCGTGTCTACAATAAAGTGTTGCTCATGTGGAGTTGAAACAAAACACTGCACCTAAGGTTATATACGTTTTGACCTTCTCTTGCTTTATTCATAATCTGATGTATATATTTCAATATGAGGTCCTTTCGATTAAATAAATCAATTTCATTTCAATGTGTAACATTCGCATAAATCTAAGCAACTCAAAACCAAATTAAAATGATATATATTTTGTTAAAATATCGATTAGTCAGGTCTATATATTCTGCTACATAAAATGGTACACCACACAGAGCAGCATATACAGTAACAAACGATAGATAATAATAATAATTAATTACATATCTATCACTCACCGGAATCTTGCTCCCGAAGCTGGCTCGACGATGCTGACAAAAACGGTGGTCGTAGTAGCACGCAATATCACTTTCACAACACACTATACTTTCCACAAACATATCTGAAATATTCAAGAACTCTAGCGCACCAACGGAGCACGTCTTGCTTCTGGAAGCGTTCACGAGAGACTGAACTATTAGTCCAGCAAGATGACACAAGATAACTCTAACTACCCTCCACAAAATAATATCCTTTTTTAATGTTAACTCAAAAATAATATGGTAGTTGAAACAAAAGCAACTGTTTATTATAAATTGTTTGTTGTATGGAAGGATAGAATGGAACCTGTCGAAACAGGATTATATGTGACTACCGGCCCGCCCCGGGCTCTTTTTGGGTGCAGATATACTATTTTTTGAAAATATTCTAACGTTTACGTTCATAAGGGATAATGTAGGATTCTAAGTATGAAATAATTTTTCAAAGAGGTCAAGTATTTTCGAAGCCTATTCAATCAAACAATCAAATCTTTCCTCTTGTAATATTAGATGGAATGAGAAATAAAATTAGATGGGATGTAACAGAAAGAAATGTAGCCGGGTGAAACGAAGAGGATGAGATGTAAAGGAACGGGACATGAAGGCGAGAGAAGGAAAGCGCACTCTAGGGTGTATCTTTTGTATTCCTAATCTCAAGCTAAGTAGCTTGAGATTAGGAATACAAAAGATTCAACGGGAATAAAATGCGTCTCGTGTGGAGTGGAGTCAAAAAAATCTGCACTCAGGCGAAGTTGAGCTGGGCAACTAGTTTATTCATATTATTTATTAATTTTTACACATGATTTATACAGTAGTATGCGTATTGTTCCCCCAGAATTATTTTTTTGTTGCATTCTTTAATAGATGTAATGAAATACTAACCTCAATCTTTTCTCCTTTTTTCAGGCAACAACATCCTCTACGTCGGCATCTACGGCCCCAAGGGACCTTGCGACGAGGTCCAACTGAAGCACAAGGGCAAGAACAACTACGAGTGCTGGTACGTCGTGAGGGACAGGGGAGACTACATCGTCATCGTTAAGTGGGGCGACGAGCACATCCCCGGCTCCCCCTACAAGGTCGAAGTCTAAAACATACAGGCAGGCAGCGCGTTGTAGTCATTTTTTTAAAAAGACGTTGCAAAAACTTTTTGTTTTCTTTTTTTGTTTTTCTTTTATTCCAAAAATTTTAGGTTAGATTGTGTTGTCGAAATGTAAATTCGTGTTCAAATTCTAGTCTTAGATTTTAGTTAGTTTTGATGAAAAAATATTTTTTGATTTTTTTTTGTATTTTGGATGCGCGCTGCCGTTTAATGATATTTTCTACTCATCATTTTATGTTTTTGTTCTCATGTACAGTCACTATCATAAACGCTTAGATTTTCTGGATATTGTAGGAAAACCTTCCATATGTTTTCATAGTTAAAATATCCAATCAAAAACAATTTCTTTATAGATTTTGCAATTACTTGAGCATAACAGATAATCTGATCTCTCATCTTTGACGTCACATCCTCTCATTTCCCGTGTGTTTCGTACCTTATTTATAAAACTACATCGTTAATACACAAGCATTTTTAATTAACATTTAGGTTGTATCCAAAAATGTTGTACAATCGGCAAAATAAACTGTCGGATATTTTTTCGGATATTTTGAAATCTGAAACTTTTTCTGATCACTTACCACGGCAAAGGATAATTGTCTGCAAGCAAAAATGAGGACCAGGACGTGAAATTGGATGAAGTAAATAGCTACGTGGAATGGGTGATCTCATTCATATTCGTCTTGTTTTGTCGTAGTTTACACGTACTGAGCAGTTTAGGGTCTCACTAATAAAATATTAAGTAATAATTACCTAAGAATAGTAAAAAGTACAGTTCTGACTTTAAATCTTTTTATCCGGGCCCGATTTAATTTTACAACTAGACTGAAATGCAATCAAAATGGCAATTAGAAATAACATCTCGATCTAATGTAAAATCTTAAAGAATCTTGCCTTTTTGGGCTAATGCGAAGAATTTGTAAATAATATTAGTGAGATCCTAGGCCACATGCAGTAAGTCTGCGGATATCCGCGGTAAGTGAGACAATGTTATCCGATTGTACGAGATTTTCCCCATTTATATGGTTCTCGTTTAGTAATTAGGGCGACTAAATGACAATACATATAAAGTATTAACTTGAAATATTCCCTTTATTTATAAGTAAAGTGATCGGCGTAACGCATCGCGAAGTGACAAGTGATTATTTTTCTACAACTTCTGTTCACTTTTCTACATCTTTTTTCGGTAAAAGTTTTAATGTTAGAGGGGTGATGATTGTTCGTCGCTTCGTTCGCTAACCGGTTGCAGAGCTTCCATATGAAGTTCTACGTTCGGTTCGCTGTTGCGTTGCGCCGTTTTATGATAAGTTGCTTTCTAATCATGTATGGTTTGTGAATGTTTTACCTACGTAGGTAGAATGACCCCGTTTATTGTAAATACATATACGTAAGTGTTTATTATTATATTTTGCGACTGTTAACTGAATAAAAAAAGGAAAGTTCTATAATATTGTTTTATTTGAATACGTCCCAATATGCCGCCATAAATGTGTTGTACGATGAGAAATAATTGACATTCGATTATTTGATTGTTGATCCTTATCTGGGCTGTATTATGTTTTCCATCAGGCTATTCACATACTGCAAAAGTAAAATATCAGAAAACTACCTTACGAGAGAATGAGATAACAAAGAACATCAGTAGGATTAAAATAATTTTAATGTTAATTAATTTGACGATATTTTTAGTTTAAATAAATGATATCATATTTTTTGTAATGATACAACATACTGCAGGTAGATAATAAAATTGCGTCTAGATATCAAACTGATTTGATCATTTAATATTCTTAGTGAGGGGTATATAACCGCGGGTAGATATATAATTGCGGCTAGATATCGTTCTGTGGGTAGATTTCTCTTACTACAGTAACCTCCTTCATTCCTTGTCGCCCTGGTACTTTTTGTGCTCTGAGACACATTTCGCATATTGATAACTAACCTAACCTATGTTAGGTTTAACGAAACCTCCTTGATTTTTCTGTTGCCCTGGTACTTTTTGTGCTCTGAGAAATATATCGATGACATAAGTTTGACACAACCTCCTTACTTTTTCTGTCACCCTGGTACTTTTTGTGCTCTGAGAAATATATCGGTGAAATAAGTTTGACACAACCTCTTTATTTTTTCTGTTGCCCTAGTACTTTTTGTGCTATGAGAAATATATCGATGACATAAGTTTGACACAACCTCCTTATTGTTTCTGTTGCCCTAGTACTTTTTGTGCTATGAGAAATATATCGATGACATAAGTTTGACATAACCTCCTTATTGTTTCTGCCACCCTGGTACTTTTTGTGCTCAGAGAAATATATCGACGACATAAGTTTGACATAACCTCCTTACTTTCTCTGTTGCCCTAGTACTTTTTGTGCTCTGAGAAATATATCGACGACATAAGTTTAACATAACCTCCTTACTTTTTCTGTTGCCCTGGTACTTTTTGTGCTCTGAGAAATATATCGATGACATAAGTTTGACATAACCTCCTTACTATTTCTGTTGCCCTAGTACTTTTTGTGTTCTGAGAAATATTAGGCATATTGATGAACACTGGTATAATGAAACCTTTCTTTTCTGTTGCCCTGGTGCTTTTTGTGCTCTGAGAAATATATCGATGATATAGAACCTTATTTTATTCTCTGTCGCCCTGGTACTTTTGTCTCCTGGGGAATAACGCGTATATTGATGATGACAAGATTATCAAAATGTTTTTTTTTTCTCTCAAAATCAAATCAAAATCAAAATATTCTTTATTCAAATAGTCTTTCACAAGATCTTTTGAATCGTCCTTTTCTGCTACCACCGCTTCGGAACGTGTTGTAGCTGTGAAGAAGAAGCGGCGCAAGAAACTCCCTCAGCAACACGAACTGTCTTCTTTTTTTCTTTTGTTTTTTTTTTATATCGCCATTTACAAATAAAATGATTCATGTCACAAGTTACAATAATGTCAGTTTAATGCAAAACATGATGAATTTATTCCCAAGCAGTTTTATCTTCCACATAATCTGAAATTCTATAGTATGCCTTTTTACACAGCTTAGCTTTTATTACTTTTTTAAACTTATTAATTGGAAGTTCTCTTAAACTGTTGGGAAGCTTGTTAAAGAAGCGTACACTTTGACCCATAAAAGAATTATTTATCTTGTGGAGACGAGTAACGTGTGAGGCAAGATTATGTTTGTTCCTAGTGTTCTTACTATGCATGTCACAATTACGCTTAAATTGAGTTATATTCTTACGAACATATAATAAATTTTCATAAATATATTGAGATGCAACAGTAAGAATATCCACTTCTTTAAACTTTTCTCTCAATGAAACTCTTGGACCAAGTTGATAAATGGCCCTAACAGCTCTTTTTTGTAAAATAAAAATACTATTTATATCTGCAGCATTTCCCTCTCTTTTATCTCTGTTGTCCTAGTACTTCTTGTGAATGTTTTTGTTAAATTTTATTTTGATGTGAAACCATAATCATTTCCTATGGTTTGTAATCTCTATGTCGACCGAAGCAGGGAATTTATAAAATAAAATACACAAAATAATAATTCTTGGCATAGTTTTAATTAATTTTTAATCGATTTTAAGTAACAAAAAAGATTTTCGTTTCATTTCTCTATAAATCTAAAACCGAGAACGCTAGATAAGCGAAACTTATTTAAAACGAGACAAAAAAAAATTACTTACAAAAATATTCGTATTCATAAGATTACATTTAACTTAAAACAAAAAAAATTACAATATCACATTTCTACTTACAATAGAGAGATATTGGCGTTTTTCAATTTTTTTCCCTTAAATACCAAAGAGATTAAAAAAATTTGGATATAACTCTTGGCTCATTGTCATGTTATGTATATTATACATTAAAATGTGCATTACTAATCAACAATTCGGAAGAATCAAGTATTGCCGTGATCACTATATTAAAAAAAACATTTATACAAGAAAACATAGATTTGGCTACATTTGTGACAGACAGACGGCATCAACCTACTTAACCACAACCTAACATTTTTTAAATTTAACATCAGCAAATCAAAATCAAGTCAACTTGCCTCCAAAAATATTACTCCCCATTCCATCTCCTATCACATTTTTTTATTTTACCGCTATTTCTAAAAAATATCGAAAAAACACAAAATCAACGATTTTTTGTTCGTATACTTTAAACTATTCTAAATAGGACCGCGCGGATAATGTTCATATGTTGATGCGGTATTTGTACACATTAATTTAAAGGGAAATCATTAAAATAATATTATTATGTGATTATTATGCGATGAGGAAGAATCCGCACGGATGCGGATATCCGCCGCGGTCCCAAATTATCCAATGGTTAAGAGCCAATTAAGTACATTGAAATAAGGAATACTATGATACAACATTTTCATATTCATTCCGATAACCCGAGCCGCGCCTAACTCTAAGTAATTGAGCATAAGCATTTTAGACTTAAGTTAACAAAAAAAAAAAAAAACAATAAATTCCAAGATGTTCTCAAAAATTCGTATTTACAATGATATTTACAAAAAAATGCGCCCTCATTACACCATGAAAGAGATTTTGGCCATTCAATTAGATTTTTACAAAAAAAAAAAAACATAATCAAGAAAACATGTTCGATCTTCAGCTTTTTTTATAGAATAAATATATTGATATTTTTAAAATCTGAAGGAAGACCACATTTTCTATGTGGAAATACAAAAAGTTTTAGTTAAATGTGAAAGAAATGGCAGAGTAAATCCATTAACCGAAAATAAACAAAAAATTCTGCACAATTTAATAATTATTTTGCAAAATAAATTTTATAATTAATATATATTTATATGTCAACTTATGCAACGAATGCTTTCACAACCTCAATACAATATCAGGCTATACCCGTCTTTCCCTATTCTCCTCTTGAGCTACGGTGAATCTTAACCTACACTTTTTTTTAATTTATTCCAAATCAGAGAAGTTACATTCTATATGCCGTCCCACATTGTGGGGTTTATGTAACACAATTTTAATAAATATTACGGATTATGTAGGAGTTAAAATGCCATTAATTTCACACAAATAATTTGTACGATAGATAAAGCTAAATTATAATATATGATCTAATTAGGAACTGAGCGGTCAGTATGTGATGTCTCAGAGATCTGTAGTAGACACTTAAAGTAATTAAAATGCAACAGAATATGATAATATGTGATTTCATTAATCCATTATCTCCCCCGCCTCCCCTCCAAAATAATTGTTGTGTCAGGAACTTTCGAGATTGTATGTGTTGTCCGGAATTACATTCAGATATCTTCAGCGTCATTTAAAGATATTTTGAAATATTAATTTTATATTACAACGGATTTTTTCCTTCCAACACATATAGTTTGAAAACAATAATTGTTTAAAATTCTCAAATCGTGTATACATGACTGGGTAAAGTTTATTTTATATTGATAAAATTTTTAGAATCGAGAAAAACTTACTTTAGGCCAAGTCTTGCAAGAAATATTGCTTTCACGATACCAATGGTTAATTTTTTATAAAACTTTATTCATATAATGAAAATTGCACTCCGTTGTGTGGGTAGCTTGATCGCCGATCGTCTAACACGTAGGTATATAGATTAAGTATAATAAAATAGACGATCCAACTAAACACACAACGCGGTCTAACTTGTTTCAATAAAATCAATCAGTAATCCATTTTAAAAATAATAAAAAGTCTTTGAAATCACATCAAATACCCAGTAAATTTTGTTATCTACTCACAAAATTCAGAGTATTACACGTATTAATACCTAAAAACCTTGGGATTCATTTCGCTAACGGCAAAACCAATTCGCACACTCCGAGTGTCGCGTCTGTGAGTTCTAGACGTTCATTTAATATTTCGTTAAATTTATATACTAGTAATACCATCGTAAGTACTAAATTAGTGTACCTAGGGAAACGGCAAGTTACATTACTGTTTATCTTTGTGCGAGAGGGCGTGGGGCAGGATGTGTTCGGCGGGCAGCAGCGCGGACGGCTGGTGCGCGTAGTTCCTGATCTGGTGCAGCGATATCAACTGGTTGGGGAACGAGTTGGGCTGCTGCTTGCCCTGCTGGAAGTGCAGCGGGTCGTACAGATACGGCCGCGTGGGCAGCGCGCTGTGGTGCGACAGCCCGTTCAGGTGCGGCGCCATCGAGTTGATCGGCGTGAACGCGGAGTTCGCCGCCGAGGACACGGGCGGCTGGATCCTGTCGTCCTGGCTCTCGTGTTGCGCGAACAGCGCCCTCTGTTGCTGTAGCTGCTGTTCGTGATGGTCGTCGCTCTCCCTCTGCTGGTGGTAGCCGCCCTCATCCGACATGTGCGCTGCAGAGTCGGGGCTCACCTTCGGCCAGTAAGGGTGCTCGGCGAAGGGCGCGGCAGCCGGCGCCGCGGCCGCTAGAGACCTATTGAGTCCGCTCAGTCCCAGAGCGGATATCGGCGGCCGCTTATCAGCCCTTTCCGCGTGCTTGTTCATGTGTTTACTTAAATACGTCTCCTGCGTATAGCTCTTGCCGCAGTACTGGCAGATGTGCGTCTTGAGGTGCTTCGACTCCTTGTGTTTGGGGATGTGCTCGAGCAGATCCTTCTCGTGCGTGAAACACTTGTAACAGGAATTGCACTTGAAGGGCTTGTCTGTTTGGTGGCAGCGGCTGTGGCTCTGCAGGTTGGAGAGCTGCGAGAACGCCTTGGTGCAGCCGATCTGCGTGCATCGGTAGGGCTTGTCACCGGTGTGCGTGCGGATATGCTGCTGCAGATGAGATAGCTGGGTGAACTTCCTCTGGCAGATCTCGCAGCGGTACGGCTTGATGCCCAGGTGGATCCTGGAGTGCTGCGCAAGGTATGAGGAGTTGGCGAAGGCCTTGGGACACTGCGTGCAGCGATACGGCTTGGCCTCGCGAAGGTGGATCTGTGTGTGCAGCTGGAGGTCCGCCTTCGATCCGAACACCTGGAAACAAGGAGAATGCGACGTTAGTACTGTATCAGACACTCGAATGCGTTTGCAGAATAATGTAGGCAATACGTGACTTATTTTAAATACTATTTTTTACATGTCTATCGCTTTGAAAGTACATGATATGAATGAAATAGACGCACATTACATCATTTGGAAGGAACTTTAGTTTTAAATAGAGACGTGTATGATAAAAAATACTTTAGAAAAATATCAATTAGATTTGAATGTAGGTACAAATTATCTACGTGCAAGATCGTATCTGCATACCACTCTACTGGTTTTAAAAACAACTTCTTGGTCGTGACTTCACACTTATTAAAATATAATTCTATATCTGATTGTAATAAAATTCCACTGCGTTATCATAGTTGGAGATTCGAATCATCTCTCTGCATATTGATCATTTTGCTTTGATTTTTCTGTAATACTTCATTTCTATAAAGTTATTACGTTCGCAAATTGAACTTAAACATAAACACATCTTCACAATGGTTTAAAAGTGAGTTCTACCCTTGAATGTCATCCTCGGTAAGCGGAACAGATTAGTCTATGCCGGAGCAAAGTTTTTTTGCCCTACACGGCAATAAAGCAGGATGCTCGCTTCACGGCTTTATTGCACCTCCTGATCGCTCTCAAACAACATTATTCCCGATTTTACGACTAACGAGGGATTTATAGGTCTAAGAATGCCAAATTACTGACTGCATTTTAGTTTCTTTTCAATTAAATATATGCTACAATTGTCGACTAGCCTTATTTATGTTGATATAAATTTCCTAGTCTCAAAATGTTAATAATAAATAATGTGAAATATGGCGTCGTTTTTCAGGTTAAGATTTGTGAATCTCACCGAAAATTATTAAGCAATAAAATCTAAAACGAAAGCGCATTGAAAGTCAGCGTTTGTAAAGCAAACACTGACAATGTAGACGCAAATAGAAAAATTAAATTGGAGCTTCCAGACATTATTTTCCTCAACGTTTGCAACAATCAATATAGCCGTCTCTTCATTGTGTTTTATTTAGACGTTGTCAGTTGCAAATTGGTTTCGAATAACGAAACTAAATTCCATGAGTTAGAAATTTTCTTTGATCAAATTGATGGAACCCGTATTGGTAGATACAATTGAGATGAACGCGTGCCGACGCACAGTGATTCGTCTAGAACAAGCTAGATGGACAAAAACATTTGAGTGCGTATGTTGGTTGTTTTGGCTACGGACAGTAATATTTTAAAGGAGAAATGTGTTTTTGAAAGTTTTTTTTAATTTTTTTTTTATTCTGGCCTGTCGTAGTTGCCCCATTGCGCCTGATGGTGAGCGCAAATACCGCCCAGGCAGTGTCTACTGGCATTGGACGGCAGTCCCATGTCAATAGACATAATTATGCCGGCCTGCTAAGATGCCTTTTCGCACTGACCCAGGATTATAGGAAGGAGGGATTGTGTGGACCGTCAAGCCATGGCTTCGCAAGCCATCACGCGTGGTTCTGGTTAGGAATGGAGAGGAGGCTTAGGATAATAGTAATTAAAACACAAATGACAATCGATGAAAAATTTTAATATAATAATGGCAGCTTAGAAAATAAATTAATATATAATAAAAAAACAAAATAAAAGCATATGTACATAATAAGACTTAGTAGTAAAAAAAAATTATTTAATAACATTTTAAATTATATACTAATAGATAAATTAAGTTCACCTATACGTGACTGTTTCCTGGTATGATGTTCCCAAAATCTACGACAGTTTTTATTTTGAGCCTCTTGAGCTTCTTCAGATAGTTGCCCTATTGGGCACAATACAAGATTTAACAACCTCTGTACTATGCACAAGAATTTTATGCACAGTGACAGGCATATAGTACCACGAATACACAATTAGATAGATGGCCCTAGTCTCTGAACAAAAATTTTTAAGTTTATTTATATTTATTTCGTAACCCGAAGATAAAGTCGTAACAAAATATCGAATTTTTAATTAAATCAATATGACCTTGAAGCCTACTCTTCTCTGATGACCTGGATGAGCAAGGTCGACACACAGAAATGGTAAAACTTATGTTGTCTCCTTCTAACCAATCTTTATTATTAATTAAAAACTGATCCAATGACTTATATGATGCCGCCCATTTTTCAGTTAATTTTGACGATATATTAGATACTTTCTGTTCAATAGCCCTTAACGAATCACTGGTTATATAAGTAACACCAAATTTAAGACTTATATTTTCCAATAAACGAACATTCCGCTCTTCATTGGAATGCTTTCGTCATTCTTCAAAAAAATCACTTTTCGAAATGGAGAAGACACATTCTGAAAAATGAAATAAAATTCTTTAGTGCGGGAATGCGGTAAAAAATTATATCTCGTTTTAAAGGTGAGTATCACTACTATATACTGTAAAAAAATTAGACTGGATACATTTGGATACAAAAAGATAAATACGATTAAAATTTCAGAACTTGACAAAAAAATAGTATTTTTCAATAATATATTCCAAGTCGTAATGGACCAAAGTTTCTCATATTAGAATCTTATGGGTGCTAAAATATAAAAGCACTGACCCTCGACAGTAGTATTCATCACAGAAATCACGGTAATATATCACACAAATTGAATGAGATGTTATCTAAAGCACTGCAAAAATGCAACTACTCTAATTAACTTAATGCAAATATTACATTACTTACCTTCGCTAGTCAATGATTCGTCCCTGTGAAATGTTATTCACCATTTCTACTTGTTTTTATGACATTGGGGGTGTCGTTTACAATATGTGACCACTAATTAGTTGATTCTTGGAAGTGACTTTTGTCCAGCTAGCTTGTTCTAGGCGAATCACAGTGCGACGCCCAGTAACAGCCGCCACACTGTTCGCACATTGAAAGGTTGTTTCGGTACAACATTGATACCCATTGTGATATTCCAAATTAGTTTCTAACACGAAATCGTCGCGTCATCTTCCCGATAAGTTTTATTCACATAACAATGAGGCCGTGGGCCACGTTCCTCCGGGCGCAACGTGAAATGGGCATTCAATAAACCAATGTCATTTCAAATTGAACCCAAAAAGTTTGAACACAAAGTTCAAATTGCAATCACGGTGTTCGGTCGGAGTCTGACTTGTGTTCCGTCTCGGAATGCCTTCAAAAGGAGCCGAGTACAGATGATTTTGAACTCAATTCAGATGTAAATAAAGTCGGTATTTTAGGCAATGATGTTGGAGATACAACCTTTTAAGTGAGGAAGACTGTAGGATTCGGTAGCACGTTGCATGACTCGTCAGAAAATGCAAGACATGAACGCAATTGGTCACAGCCCGAACATAATTAAAGTTTGGAGCACTACTTAATGGTATGAGGCTAGAAATTCGTGTTGGTGGTTGACTTTTAATAGGACTTCGTGAAGGATCGATTGGTGTTAAGGAATCTGTGTTAAATTGGTGGAACAGCGGTGGCGGAGATGTTCGGGTGGCGATGACTCCTCCACTCTTAGAAAAGGAGTTGTTAGGCTTCGAGCAATTTTGTATCAAACTTACAACAAAAGAGACGTAGCAAACAATTTTAAATATGATTTTAAATATAGTTACAATAAAGATTCCAATATTTGTTTTCGGTTTCGTTTTAGGTATGTTTCGGAAATGATATTCCTTGCTGGTTGGCTAAGTGATGTCAATCAAACGAAAGACAACGAAATAAAAATGAGAAATAAATATGTTTTCGCAGGATATAAGTAATGTTAAGCAATACCTACATACGGGTGAGCCGAACGCCCGCACACATAACAGATAATTGTCGACGATTGTAGATTGGAGACTATTTTCTGCCAATTCCACGCCTTAATTGGCGTAAATTAAAAAAAGGAACTTGCAACAATATTTTTACGATCAAATAATCGTCTTAAATTCATCACAGAACATTGACTTTAGGTAAATAAGTTTTCGTTTGTGAATAATTTTACTATCGTGATTTAATTATTACCTACCCACGTCAGAATTGACGAGTTTCCTTTTCTTACATAATATTTCTACATTACTTTGACGATGATAAAGGGATCGAAACCTAGACACGTAATGAGTTATGTGAAGCAAATGATAATTTTAGGTATAAAAATCATTATCCTTTTATATTTAATAACAACACTTGAAAAGAAATTGAGTAAAAATTTAATTATTTAATCCCTTTTTTGCACTACATAAAGAATAATTATCACAAACTGTCATATCAAGACAGTTTAAACCGGGTTCCTTAGTAACACATTAAAAATATAGAATAATATGTAAGAATGCACGCACCGCGGCCAAATTTAAGGCTTCCAAGGCCACGGCTCTATTAGGAACCAGTTTTATTTTTAGTATAACAACATCTAATGCAAATTGTTTTCTAGATAATAAACCATGAATTTATGAACAATTTTGTACAACAAAATATTGTTAACTTTTGTTCATTTTGTTTTAGAAGTCACATTAGAGGGAACGGCCAACGGCACTTTTTTTGTAATTTGCTAATTTAAAATTATGTTAAGAGGTACTACATACTTACACTACATAATGAGTTTTATATTGTGAAATCTTTAGCTCAGTGAGTCATTCCGGAAAACATTGTTTTAAGACGGATACAGCATAACTCATAATGTAGGTAAAAACTAGCGCCCAGCAGTGGGATATACACAGGGTAAGAAATAATATCATTATACTTGATACTGCCGACAATAAAGTTAAAACAAAGAGGACCCTGGCAACACCGACAGTAAATAAAAACGATGTATCACGATAAAAATACTAATAACGTACTAAATGAGGAAATAATGAAATTATTAAGCGTGAAATATAGGATTCATTGTCTTTAACAGAATGTACGTTATCGTTGTTTTTTGTTCTTTAACGATTATGTAATATACACGCGCTTGATATTAAAATGCTACAGATTATCAACATATTTTGTTAAATTAAAATTTGAATCTCTTTTTAAATATAGAACATTTTTAAAATAAAGAACAACAACAATCAGGTAAAGGAAACACCATACAGCCATGACATGTCAGATGACATGACAGATAAAATATTCTTAATCACCATAGACAAGTGACAGATGTGAAATGGCTAAGCCCATTAAAATCTGAGGAAAATCCGATACAGAGGCAAGATTAGGGCCAGAGGTTTGACACGGGGGCGGATAAGCCACAATATAAACGTAGGGTCATCTATTACTGGCCTTTGGACAAGGGAAAAATTGCAGGCGGCCTCAGACATTTGTCGTAATTTTTAAGAAGGTTTTTATGGGCGTTGGCTGGGTGTGTTGATTGATTGTCAAATGTTTTTAGGTTAGTACAATTTTCAGATTTGTTTTGGTTTTTATTTTTACAGCATAAAGATTCAGGTACGTTTGTAGAGATATAGGTTTAAGATTTGCATTCTTCGATTATTATTAGATAATTATTTTAAATATTTAACATAAAGAAACTATGTGACATAAACGGTTTCGTATAATTGATGGCCATGAAATAAATGATCAATGGCGAAATATTGGAGTGGTCAAGAAAGTTTTAATCACTTAGATGCACGTGCATCTTCCTATTTATACGCTAAGTCAGTTATCTTTATGAATTATGAATGAAAATATACGTATCAAAACAAAACACGAATTGTTTACAATTACGAACTTAATTTCCTTAAAACGCCACAAGGGGTCGCTGTAAATTTTCTCCCCAACAAAAACCATGGACAGCCCGGTGACCGTCAAGTTTTTGCCACTCGTCTAAAATTGTTATTATTAATTGTGGTCATACGTTTTCACTGTTTATCTAAGGATATTAAGGCTTGTCCTGGGGCGGGATTTTGTCTAATAAGGCGTAGTTTTTGCCGTCGAGATTAATTTTGCGACAGCATTGAGGTTAAAATGGCGGCTTGTTTTTGCGCGGGAAATTTTAATGGTTTGCAATAAAGAAAAATATATGTTGATAATTATATTAAGTGTGTTTATATAAGCCCAATATATGCGACTTACTAAAATGATTTTTTATTAAATTTAATAAATTTAAATAATAATTTCGCCAAGGAGGTTTAACACCTTAGAATAAAAAGCTATTTCTTTCAAATATAATACAAAATAAATTCAAGATAGATCAACTGCAGTCTTTTACAAAGGGTGAGGTTTACACACGATTAAAAGTCCGATTTAAATAAGTTTGCGGCATATTCGTCCCGAGCTTGGCATGTGAGTGACATTAGATTTCGTGTTAAGACCGATGTCAGTTTACTTTGAAATCATTTGTAGATGGACACACCTGACATTGCTTAAGGGGTTATCAAGGGACATTGAATACTTTAAATAGTTCAGTAATTTTGTTTTTTTTTTTTTTTGTTTTTCGAAGTTACAATATGGCACGTATAAAAGTTAATGTGTCTTTTTTTGGTAAGAAATCTACTAATCAAGATCTTGGTTACAATTTCCAGGTTGGCCCAGCACTTTTTTAAGGTTCTCGGGTTTCAGAGTTTTGATAGTATTATATGAAATCTTTGGTGATATAATCAGCGAATTCTGAATGGCAAGGTTGTACCTCTGTCAAAATCTGTCAAGGAAACATCATCGTAATTATTTTGGTATAAGGTCACGCTGGTATAGTTGGTAAATATGTATATTAAAGATTTTGTTATTCAGATGACCTTTATAATAATAAACAATACATCTAACCCAACATTACATTCAATTAAAGAAATGATAACACCAAAAAAACAAAGCATCGCGGAAGCGTTCTCAACCAGGAAGGGAACCTCGGACTGCCGGCTTCCGAATCAATTATTGTTCATTGTGCGTCTAAACTTATTACGATAATCTCTGCGATAACGATTTAAATCCAAGTTTTAATTAAGCCGATAATCGATTATGAATAATTAGACGATTAATCGATTCGTAATTTGATGGCTGCCCATCATTTGATAACGCTGTAGTTTGATTTTAACTGTTGTTGCATTTTTGGAAATGTAAATGTTTACGTGTATATATTTGTTTGTTTATGATTTCTGTTTAGGATTTAGTTCACAGGGCATATGTATTATCCCCTTCTCGCCCCAGAGAGGTGATAATATTTTATTTTACATAGAATTTTAATCAGCCAATTGATACTGACTACTCCAAAAAAATTTGAGGAATTTTAATGTCGGTCAATTGTAAGAAGACCTATCGAACATTGTACGTACGGCCAAGCATAGACGCTTTTTAGGTTTATTTAGTCAACTTTTATGTTATAGAATGCATTCAGTGCAAAAGACAACAATAGACCATGTGAAAATCGTAGAAATCGATTTAATCTTTTTATGAACATGTACAAATTTTACGGTTGTCGCCAATACAATATTCCCCTATAATTCTCTAAATGACGTCACAGCACAAGAAATTCGATCAAGTAACCGTTACGATTCTACAGAATATTCAAAATAAAATTATTTGGATTTTTTCTTTAACCAATTTTGTGTTGAACTCTGAAGTGTACCAAAGATAAATGCAAAAAATATAATTTTATAACACAAAAATGCAATTTAACAACAATGAATCACAACTGTGCAGTTTTTCTGTGTTATATCATTGGGAAACGTTGAAAATTGTTTTTCTCCGCGACCTTACGGCGATTTTGGCGGCAAAAAATCCGATCGAGCCAATGTCAGTTGCGGCCATGCGTTAAGTATTGGCGCAACCGTTGAAAAAAACCGAGTAATCTGGGTAAATAGCGAGAAATCAGCCAATGTTACTAAACCCGATTGGACACTCAAATTTGTACATTTTTGGTAGATGAAAAACAATAATGATGTTACAATATTCTTGTCAAGTGAAAACTGCTCGGTCGTTAAACTAGCAGTATCTATATTTTAACGGTATTATTCATAGACAGTATATTAAACCTGTTTTAATTATCAAAGGTTTTATCTTTACTTAAACTGAATTCATAAGTCGTTAGAAAGCGACCAAACATTCGATACCTAAATAAAAAAAGTTTATACATTTTCCAATAATGTCTATGGACTTTTTATATTGGCGGATAAATTGACTATAATGTAGGAACGAGATGAAATTCACTAAAATCTATGAATCCACAAGTTCACACAAGTCGAAAATATATATTCAGGCAAAATGCGTATTTGCACACTTGCATAATAACACTGCAATGGGTTTTCAACATTATTATATTAGGATAGCTATCTAGTCAGATAATTCTCTCTACGAGCTAGAAAAATATCAAATATAACATGCATAAACTAACACTTTAGTCCCAGTAGGGGTTGGCAAAGGACCAGGACACCTACATTTCGTCTTGTAAGTTCCGTCCCATGGTGTGATTTCTATTACTCCTACCACCAACTTTTATATATTTGTATTTGCTTACTACTTAACCAACTTTAAATATTGTTTCTGCTTATGATTATGCATAACGAAACTTTTCGATATAAACATTAATAAAAAAATATGACACTAGCCTATTGCGGGATAGCTATCCTATCGAATATATTAGACTACCAGTTAACTACATCTACATACATACATAAACTCACGCCTTTTTCCCAGAAGGGGTAGGCAGAGTTGCCAGGACACCCACATTTCGCCTTGTATGTTCCGTCCCATGATGTGATAGGTGACGAGCCTATCGCCATATCGGGCCCAATTCCTGACTCTGGGCTAATAATGAATAGAAACATCCAATATCATTTTGCCCAACCCGGGATTCGAACACGAGACCTCAGCTTTATAACCGTACCCTAGTACAACTACGCCACCGAGGCAGTCAACTCTCTATATTTAAATCAGATGAAATAATTAATTATTCGCTTTGTAAAAGTAACTAATAAAACGATTAACCGGTGCAATGGTTTGTCAATATGGATCACAAATATTATAATTGATTTATTTAAATTTATTTTATTGCGTTGTGATTTATTGCACAAACGGTTTATTACGAGAAATATGTACAAATCTTGTTACTGAATAACAATGGAACGGTTGTGAATGAAATGATATGGTAATAAATAATTGAATACACAAAATACTACAAATTATTTCGATTTTTTTTGTGGGTACCATCCGGTTCGGTAGTAAAAATATTTTTTTTTTGTAATATGTATATTTCTTTAAGCATTCTATGGAAGATAATAAATGAGCATGTGTAGGTAGTACTATTTTTTGTTATTCATACTAAACCTTTTCACGAAGACAATTGGAGACATGAACCAATATAATAATTTTATAACGCGTTTAATTCTTTTCTAGGTGTATTTTTTCATAATTTTGGCATGCTGGTTTTGAGGTAAAAGTTTTACTTTTTAATTATTTCGGGATTGATTTAAAATGATGCGTTATATTTTTAATTCCTAAATACACATTTTAAGGAATGCCATATCAGGTTTGAGCTGGTATCGACGGCTTAACTCAGGTTTGGCCAAAAGGCGTGTCTTTCCAGTTTCCGCATTGCAAACGGATTTATATAACAAAATAAATAATTCAACGCACGTTCATGCGACAGCACACGAATTCATTACGAATTCTCATAGGTTTTCTAGAATTTGGTGCTTTGACATATTCAACTGACATTAACTGTCAGATGCGTTACGTCGATGTCATTCCGGTGATTTTGCAACCTGGCAAAGTATTTCCCAAACTGATAGGTGGTGTATGATTATTTTATATGACTAATTTTGGTCAGGACTCTGGAATTATCTGGTGTCTTAGTGATAACAAGGTTTGAGGTTAAATTGCAAAAAAAAAAAAAAAAACAAATATTTAAGGTTCTTTTGCACACAATAAAACTTTAAAGAAACAATTGCTGACAGTCCAATGAATATATTATTTAACATCTGGAATGTATTTTAAAGCAACGTTTTAATTTTGAAAATATGTAAATTCCACCATTTACATTTTTATTGAAGAACTAAGGCCTAATTTCTCTCAATATAAAACACCCATGCATAGTAAATAGTCATTTAAATAAGTATACAGATCTGTATCAGCCCATATACGTCCCACTGCAGGGCACGGGCCTACTCTACGATCGAAAGTACGATTGAGTGGTTAGGCCATATAGTCCACCACGCTGGCCTAGTGCGGGTTGGCATACAGAAGAATATGTTGTATCAATTTATACCATGCAAGTCCACTAAATTATAGTTTGATCAGGTGCAAGTACTATGCAAATTCAGTATTCCTCCAGCAAAGTCACAATGACAAAACAACCGACAAGAAACGGACAAAAGCGATCAGCGGGGTGCGACAGCGCGTGCCTTCAAAAAACACCTATTTTCTATCTAGTAAAGCTTCGCACGGCCAAGACCCACTTCTCAATTCCTGAACGATTAAAAATGCTCTTTAAACTATCGTAATAAGGTTCTAACGCCGATTTAGTTTTTACCATACAGTTTTTTCGCCTTTGTCACCCAAGCGAAAAGTCGAAATCGTGTTTGTGAAAAAACCCGTTTAATATTGGCATTGACGGACAGATCTGACCGTAGAAATTCGGTTTGGAACGAAAAATCTGTCGCGAGCCACTGTTATCGTCACGCCATCATTGTGCTGGGTTAAATTGATATTTTATACTTACGGTACAAATATAGATTAAGAAATAAGAATAGTTATAATCTCCGCACATTTTAGTTTGATTTTTTCTAAATTTTTCACGGTGGGTGCGGAAAATTTTATTAAATACGGTTTATGTCATTGTGTTTAGCGAAAGCCGTTATTTTAATACTTGACGTGATTTTAAATATACATTTTTCGTTGAAAATAGGTTTATCGATTTAAACATAGATGAGAAAAATTGCTTTTAAATTCTAAGTTATGAGATTTTCAGCTTATTTTTAATGTTTAGCAAAAAGGATTTATATTCCGAACACGTATCGATGACCGAAGTAATCAATGAAGTCATTACTGGCATGCCAAATAACTACACTGTGTCTGATAATCAGTAAAGTGCGGGCACACAGACTAGGTATCAATTGGCGAGACATGATTATCACAATCATTTTGCTAAAAAGTCTCATTTAGTTTCTGAAACCCACGAGACTTTATAAATGTGAGGTCGGTATGCGAATCATGGATTTATTAATTTGTATATTATAAATATTAATAAATACTGCCTCGGCATTGTGGTACGATTGTAAAGCGGTTGTCTCGGGTTTGAATCGTGGGTCGGGCAAAGTGATATTGGATTTTGCTACTCATTATCAGCCTTTAGTCAACAATTTGTGCCCGGTATGCGGAAGGCTTGCCCCACACATCACATCGTAGGACGGAACAAACAAGGCGAAACATGGGTATCCTGGTAGCACCGCTGCTTACCCTATTCACAAAAAGGCGTGAGTTTATGTACGTATGTATGTAAATATCATTAGATCAGACCATCGCGCGAAATTTCATGTTGTGGTGTATTCGTTCACTTGCATGCGCCGGCGCTGTGCAAATATGGCCGCGTAATGACGCATAGACAAACAGACACATAGACACGACCTGCCATAGACTAAACAAATGTCATTTCGGCTTTTTGAAATAATAGCAACGTATTTTGTTAAACGGGTACATAACTGTTAAACGAATAATGGATCATAAAAAAATAGTAGCGAGGGAGGTAAAAATTGTACAATATTACATCTTCGAAGGTGCTTGGAAAACGAATATTATAAGTAGGAATTTATATAGACAAATACAAAGCGTGATAGTTTAATAAGTCATTTTATGTAACCATTTTAAGATCGTTTTTGAAGTACGATAAAAGTAATTTTGTAGTTTAAAAGTATTTCATAGCGAGATTTGAAGCCAATATTAATTTAATAAAAAATATTTTGAAAAACTCAATTTATTATTCCGTTCTGGACTATTGATAGTTCTATGCCCCATTGGATCGATGGATCACATCGTTAGCTCGGGTTCCAGGATCCATTAAGATTTCCGCCCGCTGCCGTGAGATGCGCGGGAGCATCTGTGTTTTTGTGCAATAAAACGTACTATCCACCCATAAACATTCAAGCTGTTTTCATCCGTATTTTTTGAGTTATAAACGTGAATTTCGAATAACGAAAAACATGGAAGTAACTCAACTTTGCCAGAGAAATATAAACTGTATTGTTTTAGCGTAAAGTTCGTTTTATTCTAACTAAATTTTATGTATGCGACGATGTTGTGTGTAATAAAAGTCATTGTATTTTATGTCATAAAGAAGTGAGCTTAAGAACGTTTTTTGTTTGCTTGAATTGTGAAATTATTCGCAGAATGGAGCCCTTCTGTTCGATATAAGTCATTTTTATAGTGGTTTTAAGATAATTGTATTGATTTACCACGATGTGCGGTTATCTTCGCGTATCTATAATAAGTTTTCGATAGCTTTCGGCTTACGTTCGGAATACTTGGAAGATATAATTTAACATTTTATATGCAAAATACTTTCCTTAAACAATTTAGTTTTTATTACTTTGGAATCGGTTTCATTCAGCAGTGTATTTGATACTTAAGGCCTATTCATAGACAGTATATCAATCTATTTTAGGTATTGAATATTTTGTCCCTTTCTAGTGACTTTTGAATTCATTCGAGCGAAGAAGAAAAAAAAAATTAAAGCTAAAATAGATTTATTAACTGCTTATGAATAAGCTTGATAGTATTTGATTTAGTTCTGTTAAGATGTTTCTCATAAAGCATCCTATTGACATAAGAGCTTATTACCTCAAAAACAGACAAAACAAGTTGATGTTTTACATACGAATTATCGATATCAAAACATCAATAGAATTGCAATAAAGGCACGCAAAAAATGATCTACGTGCCGTCTGCAGGAAGTGAATTGCTCCGTCTCTCTCGCACCCATGGGATGGTATATCTACCCTCACACAATACCAGTTTCGGTGTACATAAGTATTATTTTCGATTGTAGAGTGCCACGGCGGTCTGTAGATGTAGAAAAAGTCTAGATTTTACGATTTATTTAATGGTTTAGGTCATAATGGGTTATGTTGATAGAAATACCGGGAAGTCTGTGGGGGTATATTGAGAAAATAATTGATTGTGGTTTATTGACAGCGCCATCTGTTAATGTATAATAATATTATAAAGAGGAAAGATTTGATTGTTTGCATTAAATAGGCTCTGAAATTACTTGGCCGATTTGAATAATTACTTCGTCATTAGAATTCTACATTATACTTTAACAAAAGCTTTATATTTTAAAAAATGTATCTGCACTCGGGTGGAGCCGGGCCGAGTGGCTAGTAGCATATATTAATGTTATATTGTATTATGCTATTTCGTATTATGTGATAAAGAATATACCAGCCCGTATTCGCTGATTACCACAGGATACTATATAAACGGGATTGGTGTTTAGAGGTCTTGAACCCTAGTCTACCTCATTGCACTAGCGGTTGTTGGTAAATGTACTAAGATCAATCCTGTAAGCTATCTTTCGTTTCCTCGAGATTATTGTTATAATAGCTTTTAGGTGTTGCGTCGTTTTGTTTGTCCGTCTGTTCCTAACATTCCCATTTTTGTATCACTACGACAAAATATCCACCATAATATACTATTGCCACCACTTGTTCGAATGCGTATACCCTACCAAAACCGTACATTTTTTATTTAATTGTTTTGCCCTTGTCTGGTACCTTCCAAGCTCTACGCCGTATGAATGGCGTAAAACATGATGCGACGGCGCAGGTGAATACGAATTTCTCTTCAAAAACACAAAACACACGTGTTTCGTACACTGTACAGACCCTTTGAATCCAACGTACAATTTGCGTTGACGGCCCGGTGGTAGTTAATATCTTGTTAAACAACCTCGCGAAATGTCAGTTGGAAATTATCTATGAAACGGTACATAGTACTTGGTTGTACATTGTTGTTTTAACTGTTGAAAGAGAAATAATATTGGGGAATAAAGAAACACAGTTCCGAATAAAAACCTTAAAAAAACGTATTTCCACCTTAAAGGCCGGTAACGCATCTCTATGCCCATGCTAACTAAATCATTTTGTAATTGAAATAAAAATAAATAAATAAAGAAAATTCTGCTCCTAATATATCTGTATAAATAAATAGGTCTAAAGCTTATCAACAACTTAGCTTAACGCTTATATTGTACAAAGCAGTTTAAGATATATTAAATTGTGTTCACTCCCCTGGGATCGGGTCACGCCAGCAAAAATACAACAGGCCGCAATAAAATATTACAAAATTTTTTATAGATACCTCAATTCTTTAAAATGGATATAACTATAAAGAATATGGGGCAGTAAGCTACCCTGTGACATGCATCCCTTTGCGAGGGGTCATCGAGTGACCGTTAGGGGTGGCATTCCTTTATAAATAAAGATTTATTTACATCCTAAGAAATTATTAGTAATTCCAGCCCTTGGATATTGTGTCAATTGAAAATATCAAAGAATTTGCAAAAATATTGAAGTTATTTTATACTTCCAAGTAAATATGTTATTGATGGAGTAATGAAGCAATTATAAAAGTTAATGAATATTTGAGATAAAACATTTTTTTACGGATTTTATCGTGAATTTGGTTAAATGTATACATTATTTAACTTCCCAACGTTTTAGTAAAAAAAATGTTTATCACATTACATTCCCGTAAATCGAGGAAACCAAATAAACTAATTTTGGTTAAATCCTTTTGTAAAAATGAAAAAGAAGATACATCATTTTATAAGCAGTGATGAAGGATCGGATACAGTAAAAATATGTATGCCTCAAAGTAAATATTTTAACGACTGAAAAATGACATATCTAGCCTAAATTTCCGCCCAAAAACATCACTGTATCATTAATTTCTTACAATCACCGTAGAGTACCTTACTAAAAGCTAGTTTCCTTCAATTTAATGTCCTAAGAATTATGGCCGTATTATTACAAACAAAAACAGTTCTTTGGTCAGTGACAAATGGACAGCTGTTGTAAATAATTATCTACTCAAATTCACGGCTACACTCAAATCTAAGCTTTTCTCACATCAATCAGTAAATATGCATTCATGATCACAAAAGATTCAAATACGCAATACAATTGCACAAATCACAATGGGACAAAGAATATATCGAAAATTTCCTTAGAAACGTAAAATTCACGTTCCCACGAGATGCAATGAGCTTCGCCAAGGGAATTTCACCCTTATTAGTATGTAATAGCTTTGGTATTTTTCTGTAGGGTTGTGGACCATATGTGACGTCACCTGGGGTCGTGGGACAGGCTAAAAGCATCCCTCTTGAGCATCTAACATCCTGTTTTTAAAGTCCGCGCATCCTGTATAATGTGACACTTTGTGCTCTGATTTGGTTCTATTTGAAACAGATGGTGCGTGGTTTATTTGGTCAGGTGAATGTTGTGGAATTTGCATGGGCATTTAATTTTTTTCACAGAAAATGACCAACACCAAATTTTAATGAATATAGATCGTTGTTTGTTTTTTAATTTTTTAAGGTATTTGTAGCTGAGCGACTGCATCGTCGAATCTGCAGCTATGTTTATTAAAAAAAAAGAAGTAATATGAAATATATGTCTGCCGAAGTCTTTAGTAAAGTTGAGATTTCTGTAAATGCAACTCGATTTTTCAACCATTTAGGATTAAATATTACATCTAATCTCTTCACTGTTAATGCATTTTAAGTTCTTTCATATAGCATAAAAAATAACATTAATCTTCGCTGAATTGCTAACACAATTATATAACGTTAACCAAATTTGTACGTACTTGCGTCATTACTTAGACAAAATAAATGAATCAAATTAACGTCTCTATTATAATGTTAAATTACAGCTTCGATGTTGACGTGATAAAACACGTTTAGTTCCGGTACAAATAATTTTACTCATACAGTTAATTTTGTTTGGTTAAGAGTCAAATCGATTGTAACTCAGTTCGATTATTATTAAAATAAACAAGGAAAGAATAGTAATCGATTATTTCGCAATAAGTTACTGGCCGCTTTAGAATATTTATTTTATTTTGAATATCGAACGATTTACTGCTAGCCAATTATTAACATTTAAAAAAAACGTCACACCATAGATGTAGAATATTTCCTACCAAGTTGTCAAGTAATTTGGAAAATATTAAGGAGTTAATGTAAATATTATCAGCACATGACGTGTCTATATATCTTAAGTTTAATCAATTATGTAATGCACAATATCTTATTAAAATTAGGTGCGAAAAAGGCCGTTTTTTTTTTAAATTGTAGTGTCATATAAAAGTACACGTTACGCGTTCTTAATATAAATTTGGCGAAATTTGCATTTTATTTTTGTACTGCGTATCGATCACTTTATTTAGTTTCAAAAATAGTTTGTGTGATCAGGTGGAACCAGACGACCCGATTAAACACAGATGAACAATCGACATTGGCATACATTTCAGTTCAAACTTAACTTTCTTCTTAATTATATTTACGTGAGATAAATAGCATCATATTTTCCCATCCTTTTGTGACAATGTGTTCTATTTCCATATCTGTTGTAAGTTTAAAATGTATTGCAAGGTCAATTTAAATTTGGATATCGTTTTAATATAATATATTAAAAATAGAATTCGAAAATGCTAATAGTATGCCATTGCATAAAAAACTAAAACGGTGAAGGAAAACATCGTGAGGAAACCTGCATACCATAGCGATTCATAAGAATTTCTAGGGTATGTAAGTCCGCCAACCCGCACTAGGCCAGCGTGGTGGACTATATGGCCTAACCACTCTCAATCGTACTCTCGATTGTAGAGTAGACCCGTGCCCTGCAGTGGGACGTATATGGGCTGATACAGTACAGTATGCCATTGCATTTATATAACCGATCTATTTATTGTGGAAATGCGCCTTGGAGTCTGTCCACCAAATGATGTTTAATGTTGAGAATTTAAACAAAGAAACTTTAAAATTTTAACTGAAATAAAATATGATAAAAGTATTTAATTATTACATAATATAATGAGCTATGCCTTAAGATGCAATAACATAAGCTTTAACTAAGATATTCCGTTACTAAACTACTAATAAATCTAACCTATCAGATAAAGTCCATCTTAACCCTAAACCGTTTTATCTGAGGACCGTTACTATCTATGCTAATTGAGGGTAGTGTACGGTTAATAAATTTCGCCGGACATTTTGTTTTGAATGTACCTACAAGTGACGTTGTTTTTGGTTTGCATAGAGAATAGCGTCAGCGCCATCTGTTAATCGAAACCGTTACCAATATTTAATTTGTAGGTTGTACAAAAAGGAGTCTTAAGTCTTAAGAGTATGCTTACAGCATTTCCTTAGACTTAGAGAAGCAAGAAGTTATCATTAAAAATATTTTTCTCACGCTAAAACCATAATACGCAGTTAACTGAACAATTTCACAGATTTCGAACGCACCATATGACATCACAATATGGTGCGAGTCTGGTGTTTACTCTCCCATATAATTGGTCACCCGACATGACGCCTTGCCGGGTGGTCTGGGACCATATGACCCATATTGCGCAGGACACACCTGTGTTAGAATCCTTAGGAGTACTTAATTGTTATGATTTTGGCGTTAAGTGGAGTCATTTGGTGTGTAGAGCAATATTTAGCGGTAAGTGTGGCGAGAAAATGTGAAAAATAATAAATATAAATTATTTTTAAGAAAACTATGGTTCGAAATGAATATTAGTAAAGCGTTAAATTTCTTTTTAAAATCGAAAGTTATATTTATAACTTGAAAGGCGTAGAAAGAATTTTGACGACTGCCGAATTTGAAAAAGGGCAGTGGAATCATCAACTAGAAGACATCTTGATATTTATCAATTTCCTTGTAATGTAATACAAATATTTCCAACTGATTAATCGTAAAAATAAAAAGCCTGACCATAGATTTGTAACTCAGTGATTAAACGTATTTCTCCAAAGACCCCTAGGTACAGTGGTTAAACCAACCCTTGAGTGATGACTGGCCAGTTTAGCGATATTAATATTCAAACTAGAGTGTGCACTTGTTAGTTTCAGAGGGTGAAATTAATTATGGCCCCCGGGATAAAATTTGATTTATTTTGTTATAGTTGCGAGGTCATGAGTCCGAAGTTCTGGTATAGTTATAATACATTGGGAACTATTTACCAACTTCTAAAAAGAGGTTCTCTTCGTAAGAAAAAATATCATAATTTATTCAAATAAGCGAATTGTTATTTTGAACAGATGTCCATTAATCAACTAAAAATATTAACGTGACGTTGAAAACTAAAAATTTAAAGAAGACATTACATTGATATTATACGTTCCATAACATTTTATGGCGGCAATTAATTTAATAGTGTTTTAATTTTTTAATCGTATGTGGTCAATTACAGTGTATCAGCTGTTCGTAACCAAGGCTTTAGAGGGTTTCCTTAGAATATAATTTACAATGTATTTTTTGTACTTCCTTTAATTTAATTCTTTTGTAAAACTAAGTAACTTATTTTGGCAATTAAAGCGCTTATATTCCACACATGTCGCGTTTAATTCGGTGAATGAGATTGCCGGATACCCTTGATACCACTATTCTCTTCCTATCCTATTCCTTTCAGCTCCCTTCTCGATTTATGGGCCTGCAACACATCCATGATCCAAGCGTTGTGGATGTTCATGGGCGGCAGTGATCACTTACCATCAGGCGACCTGTTTGCTCTTGCTGGAGCTATGCAATAATAAAAACCAGTCGAAGTATCATATTGACGTAATTTGTTAACTATACACTTCAGCACTTAAAGCGCTTACTTCAATTTCAAATGATTTTTGTATTGCAAATGTTATGTTGCATACAACACTTAAGAATTGTCGTTACATAAATTGGGTAGTAAAGCGCTTGGTGGGTTTTATTTTATCATTGTATAAGGTGCTTTGAAGCTTACCCAGACACTTTGGGTTACGTTTTTTGTCAGTCTAACCGACATGGAAAACATACTACACTATTTACCCAAAGACCATAGAGACAGAGGGAGATTTACTGCGACCGTACAAAATGTGAGAGCGCTTGCATCAAGCACCCAATATTGAATCGCACCCAAAGTTAATCATCCCTCTGGGTATTAAATTAATTGTCCGTCTACAGCGACGGTGCAAAATACAAGTTAGAGCGCTTGCATCAAGCGGTGCACGCTATTGACGTACATCGCGCGTACGCGGCACACCTGACGTTTGCTGCCTAATTCTGTTGGCATTGAACAGCGCCAAGGTCGGCTAAATACGCGCAGTGACGCTATAGCTGTTACTGACGCGCTCTATCGCGTGTGCGGCGATATTTTGTCTACTGGTTTTAGAGCCTGGTAATGTCGAACAAAGGGTAGTAAATTGTGCGAGATGGTTTGATATAAAAATGGATGAAAATTGTGAAATTGCTGTGGTGAAAAAATCATGATTATATATCTATAATATTATTAATCGTCAATCTGCGTAAAGCGGGTCTTTTCTACAACTGAGAGGAGTTTGCGAAACAGCTGATTTAATATAAGAAAAATATTTGAAATTTGAGATCAGTCTAATATGGGAAGTTTCCATGCTATATGTTTTCCTCATTAAATAAAATATTATTATGAATACACGTGTAAGTAATAAAAAACCTGTCATTTTATTTTCATTGATAACAGATGTTGTGAATTATTATGCTTACTTTAAGTTAACTTCACACTTTAATGCTAATTGCATGACGCACGCGACAACAAAATATTTTTCAATTAATCCGAGTCGCTACTGTTTGTTTTCTATATTTAGGAAATTTCTTATTCTGTTTACCCCCAGTTTAGTCTATAAGAAGGCTGTATATACCACTTAGGTCATGGGCCACGGTAAAGTATCATAAAAGATGCAAAAATAACACCAGTCGGGATAACGTTATATAAAATAAATGAACTAATATATAGCTTGGTACTATACATGAAGCTAAATCACATCCTTCACTAATGCACGTGTTTTTTGCTACGACGTAAGCCACACATTGCCAGAATGCGGCACATCCTGTTACTTAATGAATCGAGAAGCGTAACGATAGTTTAGTTAGCCGGCAATTATTTAATCTCCACATCTAATAAAAATATTCACAATGAGAAAAATACAATCAATGTTATCGTCGTATCTAGGTATCCAGATGAAGAAACATTATTACCCATTTAATAAAATTTCTATTTAAAGTTACCGTTAAAATTCAAAAAAGGAAGAGCGTGTTCTTTTTTTCTAAATTTGAAATTAGAAATAGGCGTTCATCTAATAACGATGATGTGTCAAATCCGTTGAAAATGTTCAAAAATCGAACGCACGAGAATAACCGCCGCCAACGACACTGGCAGTGAATTTATGTTTTTTAACTTTCACACAGTATTACATGAAACTGCGTAATGCCTGTTGAATGAATGACTTTGATGTATTGTTTTTAATGTTTAACATTGGGACGAATAGAACTTTTTGGGGATTTCAAACCTATTTAAATTATAATATAGGACCTACATACTATATCAGAATTGGGAAAAAAAATCTACCCACATTTTAAATCAACAGTACGGTGTTCAAATTGTCAAATTCAATAAAAAATGCAAATCTAAAAATAATATGAAATTTTGATTTTGGTTATCATACAAAAAATATTAATTAGTACGCTATCACTACAACCGGATTTCAAATAATTATTTTGTTTTATATATGCGTATTTGAAATGGCAACAAAAAAAATGAAAACATACTTGATTCCTCTCCATATCTGCGCTATCTATATTTTTTGTCACTTCGTATTTTACTAAATTACTCCAGATTTGAATGTTTTTGTTTGTATAACGCCTCAATCCTCATTATATTAAGCAATAAATGTCTTACTATGGTTTGTACGGGTTTAAAAGTTTTTGATGAAATTACGAAGAATGAAAAAACAATAAAAAAAATCTCTTAAGACATTTTTTTTTTATTGCAATGAATAGCGAGACGAGCATGTCGATCGCCTGATGGTAAGCGATACGACCGCTCATGAACAGTAGCAAAACCAAACAGCACCTTGAATAACAAAGCAATGCTTGACATTCCACTGCGCTCGCCATCCTGAGACATAAGATGTTAAGTCTCAATATGACCAGTAGTTACTCTGGCTACAATGCCCTTCAATCCGAAACACAACAGTGCATTTACACAGCTGTTTGACTGGAGAAATAGACATTGCGGTGGTAACCACCCAGATGGCCTCTCACATATGAGAGACCTACCACCAGTAAATTAATCATTAAATTGTCTCATCAAATATCCCGTTTTAATAATGCAGTGTCAAATCATTTCGGAATATCCTTATCAACTGACTTCCGCGTCTAAGCTTTCTAATATAAGTACATATTACACCAAATTACAGGAAGTGGAAACTATATATCTAAGTGCTAATTAATTTAGAATAAATTGTAGGTCTTGTATTTTGGGACCTGTTGTCACGTGCAAGACATTAACATTGATAATAGTGTAATGATATATATGTAAATGGAAGGAAATTCTGAATTCGATTCCTAGGTTTGGAAAATTTTATACAAACTTAATAGATAAGTTTTAATTTTTCTTAATGTAATTTGTTTTTTTTAAAACGCGAAACTGTTTAATGATCGTATCTGTTCATTAAATCTCACCAAAACTGTAATTAATATAAGCTAATAATATGTGGAAACGCTGTGTATTGTAGATTTACCATAGCATACTGTATATACCTATATAGATATAATATACAATGTACAATTGTTTGTTTTCCCAAATAAAATATAAAAGAGGCTGTAACCTAACATTTCCAGCTCTAAGCGAACTTCACCTGCTCATATTGGATACTGTTAGTCAATGGACGAATCTCTGGCAATTGTCATATGGTGGGACAACCAGACATGGCGTAGCCAAATGATATGATGACGGGCAGCGTCATCAGCGCAAGGAACAAGGAATAACCTTCGGTTGCCAACCAACCAAGCGTGGCGAGTATTGGCAATACCTCAATATAATATGAAACATAGTTACAGGAGTTATTGTTTGTGAACATTGGACAAAGAAAAAACTAAACTGCCTGTATAAGATCTCAGAATATTTTTTTTACTAACCTATTCTGTCCCACTGTTGGGCAAAGGTCTCCCTCAACTCCTTTCACTTATCCCTATCACATATATTAATTATATTCTATACAATTTTGTTCTTCTATTTATTTAAATCTTTATTGAACACACAAAAAATAACAAAATACCAAATGGCGGTCTTATCGCTTGAAGCAATGTCAAATATTCAATATATTATGATGCACATGCAATCCTCTACAGGAAGCTATAAGTTAGCTATCAATCGGATGTAATAAGACGTCATACAATTTTTGGTGAAAACAAGCATTAATCTACCCAGATCGTTACCGTCAATATTTCACAAACCGCGGTAGTGTGAAAAAATCACCGACGCACATCGGAAGCGATCTATCAAAATGTACTGAAAGTATATTAATTTTCACTATAAATATTTGAGTTTAATAAATGAAAAAATAATTTATGATTTTGGAAATTAATTTTGGTAAGAATACAGTAATAACATCCATTATTATAAATTATTCTTATCTGCGTTCAGGTGTGGACTTCCTGTGGTATTAAAGTATGGAATAGGTACATAGTATATATAAAAGGTACATAGTATTGCATAGGCATCCAAAAAACTAGATATACTATTTCTTAGGCATTTTGATATGCTTAATCCAAATCCGCGAGAAAGGTTAATATATTCCACCACGCATTTTTTTACATTACTCAAATGGGTTTTAGCTAATATTTATTTAATCAAGTACTTAATTACTAATCTAAGGCTTGAAAGGGTATTTTTTGTTCACGAAAATTAAATATGTTATATTTGGAATACATTCATGGGTTTTGCAGTCTACAAATAGAATTAGGCCGGCATTGGACTACAAACTAACTCTCAAAGTAGATGAGACCCAAACCCAGCAGTGGGTATATAAGCTGTATTATAGATATTAATACATATAATAGTTATAATTGTGACCTTATACGAACACGCCAGAGGTCCGTAAGAAACAATGTAAGGCGACCACAATAACGTAATTCAATACAACCTACTCTTATGGAATTTATTTTGTATATGTTCGGAACTGGTTCGTGAGTTGTTGGTGTATATGTTCACGCTTTTATAATGGGTGGACAGGGTTCAATTATTTTCGTCATTTTTTTTCTAGTTCGACCTATTATCACCCCGTTATCCACCAAAATTTTCTCGCCCTCTGTCACATCGTGGGATGGAACACGCAAAGCGAAATATGGATGTCCAGATATACCTCTGCCTACCCTCTGGGAAAAACACGTGGGTTTATGTACGTATTAAATGACTTCAACTAAATAATTAACACCACATTTATTCTTAAACAATTTATCGACACATCAAATCTAATAAGTTTGACAAGTCGTATGCAAAATCAAGTTTGTAAACCTGATATCGGTTGAAACGAACCTTAGCTGCGAGAGGAAGTAGTAAAATATATTATTAAAAATATATTAAAGATATAAACGCGTTTTGATATGCGTTCGCCATGTTAGATGTTCGTATGTGGACATTTCTATGGTCTTATAGTAAGTAGGAGACTGTCCCGCCCTAACACCCACCACTGCAACTCCTGTAAGCCAGGATCAACAGTGGCACGCAATGTAATGACACCGAGCATTGAAGCTCGGCGAGTCTCCGGGAATGTCTAACTTGTCTTATAGTAAGTACTTGGAACAGTACAAAACCATTTACTTAAAGATTTTGATGACAGTCAACAGCTTATGTAGAATAATCCCAGATAATTTTACATAAGTAAATATTTCACATAAGTGGACCGAGTGGATCGAAGCTGTTTCGCAATATCCCAAGTACTAATGACCATATTCATAGACAGTTCAAAAACCTATTTTAGTTATCGAATGTTTTGTCCCTTTCCAACGACATTTGAATTCAGTTTGAGCGAAGAAGAGAAAATTTATTTATTTATTTGTCTATGAATAAGGTGGTAAGTAGATTTGTACCTTAAAGCTTCCTCAATATGTACTATTTTGCTTCGTAATTGCAAATTCATTACCATATAAAATGTTGTAAGCGTATGTGTTTTTGTAACACCATGTATATCCATCAAAATGAAACATTATACACACCATAAAGAATGTACGCAGCCTCCGGGCGTCAAATTATATCAAACAGATAGACGAATCGCGTGTCTGACCAACGATTAGAGTAATTTTGTAACCGCGGCTTTACTAGCGTGTCTGTTTGTCTGTTTGGTTGTCGTGGGATATTTTAGTAATTTAGATCGGTAATGGACACTGGTGGTAGGTCTCAAATGTGAGAGGCCGCCTGGGTAGGTACCACCGCAATGTCTATTTCTCGCGCCAAACTGCAGTTAATTTACACAATATTTTTATAATTAATTGCAAAAGTAGGTATTCATCTTATGTATTTCATATTGTAAATTCCGTTCAGGTTTAATTATGGTGAATAAGTAACAAAGTCATTAGGATATTTCTTAATTTTATGTTTGTACTTTGAAATCCGTCGGTAAAAAACGATCACACACTCGTTCCTACACGTGACTTTATTTGCAAAATAATATAAATTAGGTCTCAAAAACCAAGACACGAATTACGTTTGTATAAACTGATATATCTAGATAGAACAACTGACAAAAGATGGTCTTGCTAATCGGCACAATTATGACGGCTTTCTTAAAGTCTGATTCATGAGCTAAACCCATGGACATACTTGCACGGGACATTTTACACCTCGTATAGACAGTAATGCGGGCGGATGCGAATATCTTCCAAGTTACAACATGGATGACAAACAGACAGACTGCCACATTTATATTAGCGAGTATATATTAATAAATAATATTAGAATATTCGTTGAATGTTGATAAATTAGCGGACGACTGACATCTGTCAAAAGTCTTAATTTATTTTGCTGTGAGCGTACATTTTTTATTTGGCAAACAATTAGGCAGGACTTTCGGAGGTCGGCAAGGACAAACTTCAAGACAAACTCGGATGGATTCTCTTGTTTGTGAATAAATATGATATTTTAGTGGTAGCAACTGAAAATGACTGTATCGCGACATAAAACAGTCTACTAAGTCCTTCGTACCGCTTTGTCTGTTTCTGCCAAGAAGCAGTGTGTCAATTGTGTTCCGATGTCTTTTTTATTGCAATGAATGGCGAAACTAGCATGCCATTTGCCTGATAGTAAGCAATACGACCACTCATGGACGGAAGCAAAACCAAACAACACCCTAAATTACAAATGCTTGGCATTTCACTGCACTCGCTTTTTACTCGCTTTTCAAACCGGAACACATCAGTGAATATACGCTGATGTATGGCGGGAAAAATAGACATTCCGGTGGTTCCTACCCAGATGGCCTCTCACATATACACAGATTTGAAGGACATGGTAGGCTGTCATTACTGGGCACTGAGATTTTTAACTTAACACCGAATGTCTTGGCATGACAAGCGCAATACCATCCCTTGCAGTGCTTAGTAAGTTCTGAGCAGTGTTGCAGATATGAGCGAACTAGGTGTTTTAAAAAAAATGGAACTGGAATTTTGCTGTTTGCTACAACGATTAATAATTATCAAACATACAGCATCATTGAAGGTTATAAAGATTTTCCAGTACCAATTCATCGTATTAAATTTGAAAACTAATAGTTTGGTTACACTATTATTTTTGTGAGCGCGATGACGCAACTCCCACCGCGGTAATGGTCGGTGTCAATCAAAATTACACAAAAACAAACCACGATTTACATCTGGCGACCAATCTGTTGCAGCAACTTGATCTTTATTGCTTTGGTAATAAGAGTTATGAACGATTGGATAAGGTTTAGGCAATAGCATATGGTTTTAGAAAAACGTTCCAAGAATCGTTCCCGATGTAGATGTGTTGTTATGTACGAAAATTCGTTAAATTAAAAGTGTTTGCCTTCACGGTATTTAGCCGGAGGATCGGCTGAGGGCATGCGGAAAACGGAGGAAAATAATATAAATATGGCGTGATGAAAAAAATGGTTTGAAGGACAATTTTTAGGAAGCACGAAGAGCACGCTTAGAAAAGTAAATTGTTTAAAATTATTTTGCATAAATTATAAACTGAAGAAGAAGTGCGTGGTGGCCTGTTGGTAAACGGACCAGACGCGGCTGCCAACGTGTTCTCGGTGGTCGCAGGTTCAAATCCCAGGGCACACCTCTGACTTTTCGGAGTCATGTGTGTATTGATAGTCAATCACCACGCACTAAAACGGTGAAGGAAAACATCGTGAGGAAACCTGCATACCATAGCGGTTTATAAGAATTTCTATGGTATGTAAGTCCACCAACCCGCACTAGGCCAGCGTGGTGGACTATATGGCCTAACCACTCTCAATCGTACTGTCGATTGTAGAGTAGGCCCGTGCCCAGCAGTGGGATGTATATGGGCTGATACAGAAATTATAAACTATGCAACTAAAATATTTAAAAATGGCAGAAGCTCTACGTGAAAATTCAAGTCTTGGAGTTTGAAAAAGTGGTCCTCGTATGTGATCGCTGAAATACGGTGCTTGACACAAGTCGCTAAGAAAATCTTTGACGTAGTCTTATGTTTAGCAGTTCACATATTAATACTAGCGATGCCTGATCGCTAATATTTTGCGTTTTGAGGGATCTATAGAAAAAAGTGTTTTAGTGCACATTTTTTTTATCTTATTTTTGTATGATAATGTATGTTTTGAAAGTGTGTGGGTCGTATTATGTGGTCAATAAATGTGTTTTTTTTTTCTTTCTTTTTCTTAGTGTTAAGAGTTGATTGAACATTATTCAACATATATAATTTTAAATCCTTTATCGATGCGTTCTATTAATTATTTTATTTTATACAACAAAGTCAATAAATGTTATTTATTTGAACTTCAAAACATATTTAATTTACTAAATAGTTATAAAAAACTAATTATAAAACGTAATTTTGTATTATTAATGTAACAATTTATCAACTGTCATTTTTGACATTAGCTACTACATGTCTATTGACGGGGAAATATTAATAAGCCGCTCAAAAACACTGCTAATTTATGATTAAATCTTGATTAAAACGTTAAGCGGACATTAAAATTAAATATTGACGTCAGTGCCCTCTACAATGTCAAATATGAGCGGCATTTCATAATGAAATCTTTTGAATTTAAACATAGAAGGAATTAGAATTCTAATTTTAAATTTTTGAATTACGAACCGTTAATTCAGGAGTTTACTAACACAATTTTAGTTGAAATACTATCCACAAATGTAACAAATGTTGGATATAACGTGCATCTCTAGCATGTAAGTTTTGTCTCGCTCTATCGAAAACGCATGTATAATTTATATTTAAAGTCAATGACCAATATAAAAAAGTTGTTTGTTACTGATTATTTTTTTCTTATTGCAACTCGCAAAAAATGTGTCACTCGTCACGACAGACCCTCTACGATGGCAGTGACGTAATGGGCTATTTATTAGTTTTTTAACGTACTGAATAGATTTGTTACGTTTCTTTGTACTTAATATGCATTATTGTGGAACATACAATCGTTTGTTAAGGATTTTAACCTGAGATATTAACAAACGAAACCATGCAGTTTTCGCTTTTTTTATATATGTTTTAACAGCAAAGGAATCATTAACATACAGCCATACACTTCTATTTACTGAAATATTACCGAAGAGAATAATAAATAAGATAACAACAGCAATTAAAAGCATTTGATAGGGCGTTAGATAGATTAATGCGGTATTTACAATAGGTTTCTAAAAAATGCGCCCCACATACATTTTATATAAATAAACATATTTGCACGGATCGCTTAAAACACGATTAATCTTGATACATTACGCGATAATTCTCTTAACAACTATAAATGTCTGTTTTATTTATAAAGAAGTCATTTTCTGATATATTACATAGCTTTTATTGCTCCTTGAGATCGCTGACGGCAGTCTTAGTTTAAATATATCGCTTCAAGACATTTTTTATTTAGATTTGTGTTTCAATTACAATTACTGCTTAGAAAAACAAATGGCGTGCAGATTGAATAATACCGTCACAAAATTAGCATTTATAGTGTCAACACAATGCAACATAATATGCGTTTGTTACGTCTCTCACTATTTCGCTCCAATTTTTACTTGACAGCAGCAGCTGTGAGCTGAATTTATCCGAAATTCGTGCTTTATTTTCCATGTTTCAAATTCCATTTTCAAAAAAATATTTTTAATTCAAACTTAACGCTAGATCGACGTCATTCCAAATTTAAAAAGATTCTGATTATTTCGTGCGATCATGCCATCTCGAAAAAATCGTAAATTACACGCGCGGCCAAAGAAAACACATCCGTCATGCGCGCCGGCCGGTGACATTGACAATGGTTTGAAAATGGAATGCGGCCTTGGGGCGAATTCGGCGGTCGGGCGACGGCGGGGGCTACAGGGCGCGCGGGCGGCGGGGGGACGGCGATTCGCGCGGGAACAGTCTTTACCAATAGATTAGATAGATAACCGATTCTTTATCTTGTGTCTATTTGATGGAGGCTGTTGGTGTTAGTACTTGGTACTGGTTTTAAGTTATGTTTACCCTCAAAGCTAGTAAAATCTTTAAGGTTGTTTTAAGGTGCGTTACTAATAAATTGATATCAGGAAAGGATGATGAATGTGGATGAATGTTTTTTTTTGGTAAATAAGTATCTAGACTTGCAGTAGACAAACATTTAAATAAATAAATATGAGTTTGGCATTTGTTTTTGACCATCAGATTGTCACAATATGGGCTAATCTGGATCATAATTTTATATATTTAGGAGTGTAATGAGAGTTTTTTTAACGAATACACCCAAGACATAATACAAGAATTTCGAGCAAAACTTCAAAAAAATCCAAAAATCTTTTTTTTGGTTTTAAATAAAAAAAAAAATCTTTTTTTTTCAGAATCCAACCTAACCTCTTTGAAGGATTGTTAAAGTTGTAACCACGAAACCGTGTGTTAGTAACACTGGTTCCCTTATCACTGGCACGTGTAAGCTGTATCTTGCGCGTATCGCGTGTCCTTGGCTGGGTTTCTGTGTAGACATGAACTACTACCATACTTCTATTTATAGCCCACTGCTGGGCACTTAGACTTTCGTCCATAAATCATGGCGATTTGTTCACCCTTGCATTGTTTTGGGACAGGAGTAACCCAAATATTTGTGGGTGGCGTAATTAGGAGCTCTAACTATACTGGTTGTTATATTTGGTGTTACTAACCTAAAGGATGCCTGCGTAAGGTTACGATTTTGATAATAACTTTGCCATAAATAAAAGGTTTTAAAATACTAGAAACCTAGGTTGATACTAGTTTGATTCTAATAAACTACAAATCCGCCTCTTATCTCCAATATGACGTTGTAGACTATACGTAACATATTACAAAAGTTATAAAATAGATAAATGAAGAAAATAAGTCTCTATAAATAAATAATGACCGTAAATAAAAACATTCAGCGGTTTTTTTACAATGAACTTGACGTGATTTTTGTGAATAAATGTGCATTTAATTATGTATGCACTTATAAAAATTCCGCAGATTACAATTAATGTCATGTTTATTGCATTTTATAAATAAATTCTGTTTTTATACATTTTTACGATCATCAGATTGACATAATATGAATTATGAATATTTACGACCTATTATAATCTTGTAAATCTAAGTTAGAGTTAAGTTAATGGAACTTCTTGGATTCATATGCCATATTTTGCGATATAACAAAGTAAATTGAATATTTTTTTGCAAAATATTGATACATGGAAGATATTTGAACAAACTATACAGTTCCCGAAAATCATAGAAATCTTTGTTTTTATTTTTTATGAATAGAAAGTTATTTTTTTCATTTTTAAAACAATGAACATTACTGTAAAACGATGACCAAAAACTTGGTTAAATAATGAATAGAGTTTATGAATGGCGATAGTTTGGGCTTTTTTTTACTTGATGATAAGTGTTAATGCCGTTCAGACAAAATATCGAGTGGCATCATAAATTTAATAGGCCATCTTAGCAGGCCGGCATAATTGTATCGAATGGCATGGGATTGCCATCTGATGCCATTCGATACTCTGCCAGGACGGCATTTGCGCTTACCATCAGGCGCAGTGTGGTCACTATGCCGGGCTAGTTTAAAAAATAGAATAAAAAAAATCTCTCTCTTTTCAGCCACAAGAGGTCCAGTGCTCAACAAAATCTCCACTGATCTCCAAGGTTGACGGACCTGGTTAAGGCTGCAGGAAGTGACTGGATGCAGGCCACTTCCAACTACAATATTACTCGTATTAAGGTGTGAATTGATTCTGAAGATCTATAACCAAAATCACCATAACATTAATTCAAATATGTGATAATGGAAGCAAATGTGATGTGGAAGGTTGCTTCTCTGGGTTAATGCGAGGCAGATTTTGGTATATCAAAGAGTTCCCGAGGTCGGGCGAGAAAAACAACGTTAAACACTGGGAAATGAATCGCGATGAGATCGGGTTATGGCATTGGCGGTGGATTTGTGAGGCAAATTGGAATTTATTTGTCATACGCCTTGGTTCTGGATGGGTGTGATGTACATTTGTTTTGGGAATAATACTTATTTATGTCTTGTTTTAATACCACTGCCTCAGTGTCCGTACGGTATGATTGCAGATCTGACTTCCCGGGTTCGAATCCCGGGTCGAGCAGTGATATTGGATTTTTTTATTAATTATCAGCTCGGAGTTAGAAATATGCTCCCGACGTGGCGATAATCACATCGTGGGAGGTATTCCTCCATACAAGGCGAAATTTGAGTGTCCTGGTTGTACCTCTTGCTTATTATAGAAAAGGGTATGAGTTGATATACGTAATGGTTTATATGAAAATAATTAGTAAAACTGAATCTGTAAGACTTCCCAATTACTCGAGAGCGCAAAGTCAATTAACTAAAAAAGTAGCATGACCTGATAAAATGATACTAATTCTGTACTTAATACATTGTTGGAACTTATCAGTCCAACCATGTAGATAATTTGGGCATTCCTCTTAGGCCTATTTAGTTTTACATAGGCCAAAACTTTAACTCTTTCAGACCGTATCATATTCCCAGACCTCTAGTTAGCACACACACTCCCAGATGTCCCACCAAAGCTGACACACATTCGTACACGCGAAATAGTTATGTAACACGGGTTATCTCCGGCCTTGTGCTGGAGTCTATAGGGTCAGCCTGTGGTTATCGTTGTTTTTTGTATCGCGGAACCAGTGATATCGAGTTTTTTTCCGTACCACCCATAACATGCGAACGTGGCTTCCTATCTCTGGAATTAGAGATGTTGTGCAAGGGATAGCTCAGAATGACGGGTTCAAATCTAAGGGAGACAATTTTTTGAAGTTAGGTGATCAAACTTTAGGGTATCAGTAGAGTTTGCGCAAGCAAGCTTCGATCAAATATATACTAGATCAGGGTCCGGAACTAAATCGCACGCCAAGTGGCCGAGGTTGGTAATACTTATACATTTGAATTTCGAACTACAAGATGTAGAAAAAAAAACTTAAATTATAATCAACTTCAGGTAACAATAAACCTTATTCCTTTAAATCAAGATTTGTTATGTTTTGGACCATACTAAAATTAAATAAGACCACAAGCTTACTTATGTAAAAATGAAAATTATAAGCATATCGCGTTATTTACTTTGGACGGCCATTGATTACTACAAATCCATCGTATTTACGTTAGTTACTATTGTTTTTATCACAACTTATCGTGTCAGTATATATTGTGAAATTAAATTAAATGTATATATGTATTTACTATTTACGTAGTATAATAAAGATAACATTTATAAAAATCGTGAAATAGGCATCTATGTTTATACCTTAGCGGTTTGACTATCAATGATTTGTCTTCTTCACTCAAACAGCATTCAAATTCGCTCGAAAGGGATAAAATATTAGATCTAACTAAAATAGATTTTAAAATTGTTTATGAATGAGGTCATGAACACATTTCTTATTAAATAGACTGTATTAGCCCAAAGTGGACAGTATGGCGCACTTGACTTCTACAACCGAAAGTTTGTTTGAGGGAGTGACAAAAAAAAAATACCTAAAATGTTGAAAGCCTCAACCGCGCAGTTGGTTAAGCACCGGCTGTTAAACGTGAGGCTGCGGATTCGATCCTCGCACCCCACAAATAATTGTGTGATCCACAAATATTTATTTCGGGTCTGGGTGTTTGAGAGCGAAAAGTCTCTAATAGTTCCTAATACCCATGACAGAAGACTCGATTACTTAGTGTGTCCGGACTATGTCTGTTACTGTTGGGAGTATTTATTTATTTCAAATAAAATGTAATCCTTTAAAAAATAATTTATTTCCTAAAATAAAGTCCCTAAAATGAACGAGTAATTGTATAGTGAGACAATAGGCATGAGGCGTCCCGAGCAACCTCTGCGCGCCCGACCGACCTTGGCGCTCAAGGCACATCCGCGCATCAAACGTGCCGACTGACAATAGTCACTAGTCGCCACGCTAGTCGCTAGTCGTGTTACTAGTCGGCGAGTTTAGTCTGGTAGACTAGTACATAGTTTGTTAAAATATCGTAAGGGTTATCGTATGAGCACGTGACTATTTGGCTAGAGAATTGTGTGAATTTTAACTGGAGGTATGTTGGCATAATATGCCAAGAGTGGAGAATGACTATCGTAAATAGTGGCATGTATAAAAATACTGACTAGTACTTGTCATTTAATTAAGACTGCAAATATTGTAGAAATAATTTGTATTTATCAACTACATGATAATATAGACATTATTAAATTAATAGTAAAGCCAAAAATTAGTCAATTTGCTATGTCCCCTCATACTTTAATAGCATCTAAGGAAGTCTTGAACGAATGACACTAAAAATAAAGTAATTTCGGCACAATGATGGCAATTTTGTGTGTTTGATTGTCGTGTTGCATGCTATTAACATTGACTTGAAGGGTAAGTTCAAACGAAGGTAAACCATTTGTTAGTTTTTTATAACTATCATCAATAATGTATGTAGTTTTGCTGGTTTAAAAATAATTAAAATAAGATATCTTTTTGGCTGTTTTGTCATTTCTTTCAATAACTAAAAACAAAAATTAAAAAAAAAAACCCTTTCTGTCTGAATAGCAACCGCCGTAATCCTCTCATATTTTTGATCTACGTATGTACATAAATGTCCTATTTAAGGTTTAGTCTATGTATTCGATTTTGGAGTTATAATAGTGTCGACAAGAAAGTTCATTAATTTCAATGCAAAAAATCAAACAGGACAAATTTGCCCAGTTTCCGCGTATAAAAAACAACAAAAAACTTTCGCATTTTGCCATCCATTTAATGATGATATGCCTAATTCAAGATGTTCTCTGCAAAGAATATTAATCTAAATGATAGTTATTTAAGTTAATTCGCTAATGAAATATGATTGTAATACATTAGAGTTACAAAGTATTCTTATATGAAAAAATTAGGTCTTATAAGACCAATTATTAGAGGTCTTAGTTCATTTGTATTTTTTTATGACTCTCACTAAAGTGAGCGTAATTTACCTGATAGTAAAGGGATTGTTATCCAAATGTATCCACCAGATCTGTCATTATAAAATGAAATGAAATTGGTTTATTGATCATTTAGGTAGTTAAATAGCTCTTATGACAAGTCAATACATAGAACTTATTCTATATTTACGAAATAATTCAGTAAATTATTATATGCATTAAATTCGACACAATAATGTCGGCTTGAACGAAACTTGAATAATAGACTAAACTCGAAAGAGGAAATTTACGTAGGTCTGTATGACGGGTTTTCTACCCTTATGTGAGGGGTTGCCTCAGTGGCGCATTTCTACCACGTTGAGGTCTGGGGTTCGAATGCCGTGTCGGGCAGTAATATTGGAACTTTCTATTCATTATCAACCCGAGGTCAGGAATTTATCCCATATGGCGATAGGCTCGCCCCCTACCACATCGTGGGTTGAAACACCAGGCGAAACGTGGGTGTACTTGTTGCTCCCAGTACCCGTCTAGCAAAAATGACGTGACTTTAAGTATGTGTAAGTAAGGAAGTTATACAGACAGATAGGAATACCATACCAAAAAATCTTATAAGTATGTAAAATCAGAGATTGGAACCTACACCTCATCATATATTTTTCAAACAAATTTGTATTACCCGAACCATGATTTACGAGGCAATATAAATACCGATATAATTACCATAAATCCGAACGCTCATAAATTATTTATTATAATAAATATTTATAAATATCCTACCGAAAATTCTGCAACTTGTCTTGTTGGAAAACTTGACCTTGAATTGTTATTTGCATTTAACTAATAGTTAACAGAAGCTGAAATCCTGACCCGTTTCGTTAACAGAAGGTCTTGGGTTCAAAGTCGGGCGCTAAACCTACTTTTGACAAATTAACATTTTGGTTTGAAGTTAAGATGGAGCAGTTTTGAAAAACATTAAAAAGACTAAGATAAAGAATAAATTACTTAAATATCTTATGCTTGATTGGAGAAGGAAAATGTAAGGCATCGAAGTCAACCGGCCAAAAGTCTGGGCTGATAGTTGATGAAATAATGAAGGTTAAGGGAACAATTACACCATTTCTGGATTAGATAAGAGCCCATGTGAAGGTCCATAGGGCAAATATAAGTAGGAAATGAATTACACGACGTATGAAATAGATATTCGATTTTATTGGACTTAAGAGTTTCATCAATATAATAAATTATTCTGAAATAGATATGAGATAATATTGATGGTGTTCGTTAAATCGCTTCATAAATAATTAAGGTGGATAATTCAGATGAGGCCACTAATTAAATTAATTCGCCTATCGAAGAAAGATGATCTGTGTAATAGATAGCCGCTGTTTAAAGATCGGGTCTAATGTGTTATGGGTGACCTGAATGTTTTGCCACTAATTCCATAGAAGATTTTGAATAATAATCTTCTGTGATTGTGCTATAGCATTTAAGGAAGTTCTGTGCGTAGAAAATAAACCTAAATTTTAAACCCCATATTTCCCAATACACTAGAATTTTTGGCGTCACAATATTTAAATTACTAATTAGAAAAATTATGAACTCTAATAAGACTAATAAGACTCGTAGCCATAAATTCCCTGATCTAACAATATCAAAGATTATCAAATGATAAAACACACATGCCAAAGCCGAAACACAAGTTAAACTTGAAATCAAAATAGAGTTACGTAAGGATCATCAAGAGATTAATGTGATACACGCGGAACCGCGCCGCGTCGTGATTCTAATGATCTGCACGAACAATGAACTGCCAAATTGTGATGACGTCAAGCGTCTACACTTCCGAAGTGCCAAGGATGAACGCTAATAGTTCTACTGGCTTCACTAGCTGTTGTAAGCAGAAGGATTGGTTGTGAGAAATGTGATAACTAACGATCTAAATCAAAAAGTGTTTTCTCAAAAAACCAAGTACCACAAATTGTTTCGATGGCTTTTACATCTGAAGGTGTTAGATGAAGACAATTATTTTTTGTAATCCAGCGCAGTGAATAGATTTTTATATTTTAATAGATGGACAAAAATTAAAAATGACAAATTAAATGAAAAAGGTTTTAAGTCCTAAAATTCTTTCATAAAAATCATCAGTTCGCACACATCAGTTTATTCAATATTATATCTAAATAAAATATTTCCTCACCTTCTCCTCTTGGATGATCTGCCCTCCATTCTCCGACAGGGGCGTGGACGGTGCGCTGTAACCCTTCGGCCCTTCATCTTGAGGCGTCAGCTGCCTATGTCCTTCGTTCTCCTGTTCATGCCTCATGTCGTGTAGACCTGACTTAAACTCACTTAGCCTCAAAACTGAGGGCTTTATCTCAGGCATCTCATCCGGGTGTTCGTATCTTCTTAAATCAGCTAAATTCGTCGCCAAATGCCTGTGGTGGTCTATAGGTGGCGGCACTATCGATCTTAAATGCTCTATACTTCTGTGTATATGTGAATAATTGTCGACCGGTATCTCGGCCATTAGGGGGGAATTGTGGTAGTCCAAGCCACCCCCATCCGTCCTGTAGTCGATAGTCCTTCCTTCCATCATTTTGAATTATTAAAAATATTCTCTATCTATACAAAAAATTCGCTTATAAATGTTTCTTTTGGCACTATCCTTATAAAAATACGTCTTTGTTGCTTTTCTCTCTATGTCATGGAATTGTTCCGAGATCCACCGTTTTCATTGGGCTGCAAGAGACGGAATTTTGGATCCATAAATAAAATATGATTTCGGACTTTGGAAGTCCAAAATGTTGTCTTTCGGCAAAACGGTACAATCGGATGTAAAAACTTTTTCGAGAATTCGAATGCGGTTGTTAATGAAGACATTAAAAGGAAATATGAAGCAAATATTTCCGTTGGTTTCAATTTATCTTATCGACTCTTAAATTGATTTATTTTTTTAATTATAATCCCATTACACCGGCCGTCACCAGCCAGGATTTAAAACATACATTCGGTATTTTTTTATCTGTGCACAATTGACGTTCTATTTTTAAACTAGATTTGACGTGTAAAAAACTTGTCGTTTTTTTACAGTGGTGAGCAGGTGACGAGTTGCCCGCGAGGTGGCGTAGGTTGTGTCAATGATCTAGCTCCTAGCCCACATGCCGCATCGAATGAGGCCTCGATAATCACATTTATGTACAGACGGGCTGCCAACACGTGCTTGTTTATAGCGATTTTTATCTTTTAACATGTCACGTATAATAATAGTTTACATAAACGTTGGATAATGGTTGTATTAATGTAAGCGAAACTGACATTTTAGTTTAAAATGTATTTTTGTGATTTTTGTTTGCGTGTTAATTTTTTATAAATCAAATCAGGTAACATCTAACTAACGAATTACATGTTTCTTTGAAATCAATAAATTAAACAATAATTAAGCTTTTTTTGACATTTAAAATGTCATTATTACAGTTTAGTAGTACAACAAAATGGAAAAATGTCAAACAAAAAAATTCAATAAAAAAATCAAACCGCATGTAGCATTTGCGCTCACCTGTACCTGTAGATACACACGGCTGTCAAACACATAATTGCGCGTACAGAAAAGAAAACAAACTAATTTTGCGGTCTCCACGCTTGGAAGCCATACGATTATCGTCTTTATAGTAATAGTGATAAGGATTAAGTTGAAGCTTTGATACAGCCAGGTGTCAGATATATTTGGGCGATGTGTACAGTCGATCGACGAGATTTCTAACGATACCTGCGCAGGGAAGTGCCTTCGAGGCGAATAATTACATTTTTGTTATCTATTTATTGCGTAATTAGCGTTCTCGGATTCTTATTTTAAAAATAATTTATATTTTAATTTAACGCACTTGGCTGCTCTCGAGATCGTAAATTAATTTCTGTAAAATTATAATTGAATTTTAAATCATTAATTTATGTTTTATTTCCATGGTTTGGTAAGAAGATTAGTACAATGCATAGTTTTAATTATATTTTGACTAATTAATAAACTTGTTTTAAACAAGCACAACTATTTAATTAAAGTTTGAATCCTTGTTTCGTAGATAGTTCAAGTTTCATTTCAATTCAACTAACTATTTACTGACAAAATGTGATCTTGTCAAAAATTGCATAATGTTTTTTTTATCTTGTTGACCAATAGTAAAAACATTTCAAGTAAAATCATCACAATCATTATTGTAATATTTACCAACTAATTCAATAAAAAAATACTCAAATATATTTAAATAATTAATAATGAGTTGACATCGATAAGTCACGTGATCTGTTAAGTTTTTTTTTGTCGACCACTTTTTGTCGTATGATTACCAGCTATCGGAGATTTCGCGTCTACTGAACCATGGCACAAGGTCACCGTCAGTCCGATCTATCATTGGATAACCGTTTCTAACTATTTTATGTTGTGTAAAAATAATTCAGAGCAACTGTGATTAATTTCCATATTAAAATTTCACAGTTCAATATTTGCGAAATTTTGTGGTAATATTTATTATACGCCAATGTATCAATAAGCGTTGATATTTAAATTCTCAGGAAACTGTATTAAAACATTTATTAAATTTCCTATCTAGAGTAATTAATTTTGTTTTGTGTATCAATAAAATTAAATAATTATTTTATATGGAGTTATGAGGCTTTAAAACCATAATTAAGCTTAATCTAAAGTAACTGAATAATAAGCGATCAAGTTATCATTATAGTTGATAAGTAAGCTCCGGTTTGGTTTAACTCGAACGTATGTTTTTCTATGGTAATTTGGTTTGACGGCAGGTGTATGGGCAGAAACATTAACATCCTTTAAATATACTGCATTTATTGATAAATGCACTTCAATAAACATGCACCGTGGATAAAACTAGATTTGATAAGGCCCAGTCATTATAAGACAACATTTTGGACTTATTAATTAAGGAATGGCAGGTCACCGGCGAGAACGAGACTGTTTGATAACAATGTCGATCGCAAATCAAACCGATTTGAACGAAACGTCACGGCGCGCAGCCGAAAATATTTCCGTATTTATAGTGCGGCCACATTCAAGGTCGCGTTTGACAGACGCCCGCCGCCAATTACAACAGGACGGGGTGTTACGTAAAGTCCTCTCCCCTCAGTGGCCGCGGAGGGAGCGGCACTCCCGCGCGCACCGGCGACCTGCCGCACCGCACAAACAACAACATACCTGTCACTATCCAAAAATCTTCCCGATTCCAACTATATCACCATAATAAATCACAGTTTGTTCCTTGTAATGTCACTAAATATCACATAATAAGGGTAACACTAACGTCACAACACGTAAAGGCAACAGTCCGCGGCCGTACAGCCAAAATTATTACAAAAATCCACGTGCTCCGCGCAAATAAACATTTAAAAAAACGCCGGTCGGGACGCGGCCGTGCGAGCCGTCTTGCTCACCCCGCGGTAAAATTATAAATGCCGAACGTCGTTACTAGGATCCAAATTACGAGATTTTTTTCTGCTCAATATTTGAGTGTGCTATACAAACGGTGGGTCCACACGTGATGGCCCGCTCCGTCCCTCTCGCACGGGCGTTTCGCGCGTGCAGCGGCTTGCAGTGCCGAGCCCGCTCCTCAACACATGTGCTGTGCCCACACCGGCTGCGTCCGTCAACTGTGCTCGGCCCGAGCCGCTAACATCACAGCACGCTGCGCCGCAGTACCCGCTCGCCCGCCTTTAGACCGACGCGGCAAAAACGAGACTGAAATTCAGATCTATAGTAGAAAAAGTGAACTACACCGCGCGAGGGGTACACTAACACATAAAAATGAAAAAAATCACACGGACTCCGACATAGACAGCGGAGCTTAAAAAATCGGAGTGGGGAGCAGTCGGCGCCGCTCGCTCGGCTAGCGGGCTCTCGCTCGGCGGCGCGAGGCGCACGCACACTCGCAAGCCGCGCTTCAGCGAAAAAAATGTGTACACATTTTTTTATTATTCACGATTTTTATGTGTGTAAGTGGGCTCGAGCGAGCAGGACGGCGGCGGCGGGCGCACGCGGCGCCGCGGGAGCGACAGGGACGGCGCGCGTCGCCACGTGCTCGTCCCTCGGTATTAAATAATAATTAAAATGGCTACAACACCGCCGGCACGGAATACTCTTCGGTAGACTATTTTTTGGCCAAGCTTTTGTCTTTTTTACTGAGCTTTTTGCGGAATCGACGAAAACGCGGTAAGGCGCGATAGGACAGCGCCGCTTATTGAAAAAACTACCGCCGATTGACACATAATAAGTGAAATACGCGCAGAAATCGTCGCGCCGGGGAAAAAAACCAAGGACGCGGCGCGCTAAAAAGAAGTTATTGATTAAAACAGGGCTGTCATTGACCAGACGTAAATGAGGGTGGTTAATTGTATGCAGCGAAGGAAACGGCAGCGATCGATGCGCTCCCTGCTCGACGAAAAAAAATGTAAATAGTGTTGTACTCACACCGGCTTCTTGCGAATAATGAGATGTTGAGGAAAACGCTGGCGATGAACGTCTCTACGGATGGTTTAGGAAAAGTCCGAGATAAAACTTATGATACCGTTTGGCGAAGTCTAAAGTTTTGTCACGTTGTATTAAACTTTGCAAGTGGCACAAGCGATAGCGGAGCGGAAGGAACTCGAGATAAAAGTTAGGAAGAATTATAAAATTGTCCAGCTGTATGGTACTTCAGCTTTCACTCAGTGTGAGCCCACGCTTATGTGTGATTGGGGTATCTTTAAATACAAATTGCAGGACTTAAATATTTACGACGGATACCTGCTTAATATCTACTTCAGCGCAAAGTAATAATATAAGTACTATATGCAACCTAGTATAATATTTCATACATACTTATATCTATAAACTCATGCTTTCCTGCCAGAAGGGGTAGGCAGAGGTGCTACCAGGACACCCACATTTCACCTCGTGTGTTTCGTCTCGATAGGGGGTAGACAATGGGGGCGAGCCTATCATCATATCGGGTATTTATTCCTAATTAGCAATGAATAGAAAAATCCAATATCACATTGCCCGAACCGGGATTCGAACATATTACAACTGAGCCACCGAGACAGCTACTATTTTATAACAACCTTATTTATCATATCTTGGGCATATTCCGCCATTACGAGAAGGCTTAACTTTCGTCCGCGCTACTTATCAAATTCATTTCGGTGGACGTGATTTTAACATAGGAATTCTGAAGATTCCGACTTTATGGTTTTTTGAAATAACGATGCCACCCCATTGTTATTTGGCAACAAGTAACATTACTTGAAACATGAAAATATGAACTTTTGCATCTTTATGATTTTAAAAATAATAAAATAAATTTTGAAAAAATATTTACTCGACTATGAATTTGATACTTACAGGATAAGTTTTTAGGATTAGCGTTTTGTAGTTTCGGTGATTTTTAATAAAACGTGTTAATTGATTATTTAATCACCGTGCCTGGTCCTCAAAATTATCTTAACAAGACCCTCTGTTTGACATATTTGAGTTAAAGTTACGGCCAAAGTTTTTGATGCAACTGGGCTTAAGCTTTACCAAATCATATTCAATACTTAGATATTTAAAAAAATACTCATCACAAATATCCAAAAATTCGTCAATACCATGCACAATGGTTATTACCCCAGTTGTGGGGTCACTTGCAATCTGCATATGGCGATACAATGGTGTGAGCAGATGCTGTGTTGGTCAGCTGAACAGGGCTGGAGTGAGGGAGCGGCGCGGGGGTAGTGACCCCTGGTCGAAAAATAATATTAGTCATTTTTCTAAGGTTTGTGATTAATACATTTTTTGCTTTTTTTATTAGCGATATGTAAAGAAAGTTTGGGAATCTAGAGTTTTATTACATATGCACTAATTATTAAAAAAAAACACTAGTTTGTTTGTGTTATTTATATTTATGCATTTGTTAACTAGTAATTAAATAAAAAATAGTATATATTTTTCAAAAGTATTTATTGGGTTTGTTTATAACGGTTAAGATTTGCCTTAAAAAACATAAAACTGGATCCAAATAGGTCATGTCAATAAAAGTGTTCAATTCAATATAAGTGATTATAGTTAGCTTTAGAATTAATTCACAATTTAGTTTTTATTTTATTTTACTGTTTTTAGGACCATAAATTACTTGACTCCGATACTGTCATGTAATTTGAATCTTTATAAACATAATAAAGTAATAAAGAGGGAGATAAACAATATTATTATTTACAGCTGTGTGCAAGGGTGTCATGGAATGATTTTTTATATATTAATTACTATAGGCATTGGATAAATGACCTAGTGAATTAGACCTAGAAAAAGGAAGCTTTCGCATGTAATGGGAATGAGAGGAAAGATATTTTATGACTATGAATTTATGTTTTAAACAATATATGGACTATAATGGCCTAAGCCGTCTCAAACAAACTCTTTATTGTAGAGGAGGCATGTGCCCTGCAATGGGACGTATATGGGCTGATGCAGATACTGATGAGGTTTTATTTTATTAAGCCTTAGTGTATTGGTGATTATACATATATTTATGCTTGGCCTTATTCTAAAATTACACTAAATAGATGAATCTTAATCCATGTGTCAAAAAAGGTTCTGGTTTACTTACTAATTTTATGATTATACTCTAAAGCTGGCGTTACTGAAAATAAGAACTCAGAACTAAGGATTTCACAGTTAATACCTTGATTACGAATGATGTCAGAAGACTCTTATGGTCAACTATTTTGGAATAATTAATTTCGGTGGAAATCGTGTTATTGAATTACTGTCTGTTGAAAATTAAATGCTGGACTTGCCAATTATGCCGGAGACTTCACAATTTACACCCAAGATGCTATTATACCATCAAAGCAATCTGTATCAGCCCATATACGTCCCACTGCAAGGCACGGGCCTACTCTACAATGGAAAATGTGATTGAGAATGGTTAGGCTATATAGTCCACCACGCTGGCCTAGTGCGAGTTGACGGACTTTACATACCATAGAAATCGCTATGCAAAGCAATAAACAGCTTAAAAACTAAACAGATGCCAGAATTTAACCCTCATAAAATGTTTCAAAATTTCGGCAGCATCTAATAATCTGACTTGACGATGAGACAATGGTTGACAATACATTATTTTAGTTTTTACGATCTTTTTGTCGTTAAAAACTTTCAATTTTCAGACCAAGGTCGCTTTATAGCGCTCAGCCTTGATGTTTTGGACAATAAAAAAAGTGTTTAATGGCCTAGTGTAAATGCGCCATTTTGAAGGTTAAGTCAACAAGATTTGAAGTTTTATGTCAAAAAATGGCGGTAAAAAATAGGACCATTAAAAAGTGAAAACAAATGTCGTTGGTTTATAGTGCTGTCTTTGAGGACCGCTTACTTATAACCAGATTTTGGGCCAAAAAAGGTAAACTAAAAGGACCTAGTAACAATTAGAATCCTCATGAATTGTTTTAGAGGCAAATATGAACTACTTCTTCAGGTAAAATGGGCTTTCCTCAAGTATATTTTTCTTGCTTCTAGTAGCTTCTCGCAGTGATGACGCTAATGATCCAATACTTAACAATAAGCTAATTTTTCCTTTTTTACTTTTACATAATCTCCATGTTCATTTAGACCTCTAGTAAGTTTCATAAATGCATTCAAAATATTATACTTTAGAACCTTATTAAATATTAAAACTAAGGTTACGTTCCTAAGAAATCAAATTGACAACTAGAAGACAAATGCAAAAAGCTATAAATGTTATTGCATTGTTTAAAAAAACATAACACTTATAGGCAAGTAATGTCTTGCTATTCTTTATTCAAAGTAAACTTATTTTAATTGCAATGTTTGACTAATAAACTTTTTATAACTCTCAATCCCTTCTGATTGTCCTTAGCTTTAGAACAAAAGTTAAATTACTGGCTGTTTCTTTTTTCAAATTACCCATTTACGTCAAACCCAACTTTTTAAAACCATCTTTTTAAATTTCGATTTCATTCGTCCTTGATTTTTTGTGCCAGTGTTATGACGTTACTACTGATTCGTATGCATTGGTTTTTTTTCCTCAAGTACCGACGCAAGGGTTTGACAATTGTTGAATAGGTTTTTTTCGAATCACCTGTTTTGGGCCACGGAAGCAGGATGTGGATCTGTTTTGAGATATTTTTTTATTTATTTATATTCAAATCGGCTTTCAGGTGGTTTCCCATCAGGTCCCCGTGTGCTTCTGTTGTGGGAGTCACAAAGGAATTTATTTTGTGTTTTTGTGATTAAATTTTAGAATACGTGATAGATTTACATTATAAATAAAATTAATGAAAAGCGAAAATAATATAACCAGGTTGTCGATAGGTAGGGGGAGGGGCAAATGTGGCCATTATTGCGGTGGGTAGCAACCACTGAGAATTTGAAATAACCTACTAAGCTACTGTAGGTATATAGTATCGAGGCATAGTAGCTTGGATTGCTTAAACCTGGTATTTGGGGTTTTAAAGTATTTTAATAAACAATAAATCTTCTTGCACCAGCCTAAAAAATCTTAATATAAATCTTATAATACTTAATAGTCCTGATTTTTTGTAAGCTTATGACTATCGTAAAATTAAAGTATTGTATGATTCTAAAGATTAAGTTTAGAATGGTTCGTACCTTAAGATTAAATAACACACGATAAAGAACTTCACTTGACTATTAATAGCCAACCTCGAGTTACTTACGTAAGTTACAAAACAAAAAAACATAAACATCACTCGTTCAAGTTAACATTGGTAACGCTTAATTTCTTACATATTCCATCATAATCACGGAACCAGTATTTTTGGAGTCCGCCATTTTGATCTACTCAGTCTATAAGCTCATCTCGGTAACGACTTTTTGAATCCAACTGTAAAGAAACTTCGACATCCATTGACGGTTTTGACCGTAAGGCTTATAACTTAATTAATATACACGCAGCAATGGATGATAAACTTGAAATTGAGTAGAAGGAAGTGCGAGATGAAACGAGAGCGGTGGTAGAGGGGGCCCCGCGTGCTTGCGCCCAGTCATCCATCACGCAAATGTTCAAAACCGGATTCAAGACAAGACGGGTTCCGAGACTTAGACCAATTATTTGAATTGTATCTGCATTACGTGCGATAATGGCGTGTACTGTTTATTATATTCGAAATGGTCTGTGGCGACCGTTTCGATGGAACTCGGTTAGGTGAGATCTCGAACATGCATTGGAGTAATGTGGGAGGACGTTCGGATTATATTACTGACGGAGTTTATTGATACGAATTTTGAAGATAATTCAAGTTCTGTTGCAGGTGGAGTGATAGATTAATCACCTCTAAGCCCGAATACTCAAACGCAATTCAAATATTGAGTTGTTTGCTGATTGAAGGCATGATCTCTCTCAATCATAAAGATTCTCGCATATCAGTAAAACGAATAAAGAGTAGAAATCGATGAGTAATATCGATATCTTTCAATCGATTCTTAACATTGTTATACGTAAATTACTGTTTCCATTTTTAAATGTTCTGCGGGTATTTTACCATGTACAGTATTTATTAGTCATAGGTCTCTCGTATGTAAGAGACCGCCTGGGTAGGTCGTCTAGTTCTCCCACCAAACAGCAGTGTGAATGCATTGTTTTGTTTCGGTTTGAAGGATATCCTAGCCAGAATAACTATTGGACATAATGTGACTTAACATCTTATGTCTCAGGATGGCGAGCGCAGTGGAATGCCAAGCATTGCTGCATAATTCATGGTGTTTGGTTTTGCTACTGTACATGATCAATCGTATCGCTTACCATCAGGAGAAAGGCATGCTCGTCTTGCCAAAAAATAAACTAAAACATGATCGCTACGTGATGATCTAGTTTAAAATTAATCAATTAGTATTCAGATAAAAAATCAAAAATCAATTTTTTTGAAACTTAATTCGAATATATTTAATCTAGTAGAAATATCCAGACGTTGTACCGTTGATTTCTAATAAATTTTGCTGTACATAATGCTGTGGCGATATCCTGTATGTGGTTTTAATTAATGTCATGACTAAACCGCTCATTATATTTTGATATAGATACGTCTTACCAATTTATGATGATGCAATGTCCTGTGAAGCAGTAAAATCATTGTGGTGGAAGATTTTTTTAATAAAAATGATTATTCTATTAGAACATCTCAATTATTTATAATAAATAAGACATAGGCAATACCCAATAATGAAGAATCACGCCTATTTATTATATTTATTCACATCCTCCGTGGCATAGTCGGTTAGACGTCGGCTGTGAAGCGAGAGGCCAAGGGTTCGATCCCCGCACCGAAACAAATATTTGTGTGAATAGGTATTTGTTTTGGGTCTGGGTGTTTGAGAAACCGAAAAGTCTTTCGTAGTTTCCGATACCCACGAGACAAGACTCGGTCTTAGCAAATGGCAATATCAGAAATATAGAGCATGCTAAGGTTTCGAAATAACAAGGTGGTGATGTTAATTTGAAATAGCAATAATTCCCATTACTAGGTGCAAAAATCAAATCTCTTATTTTGAAATTGGTAATTTAATACATAAATTAAATACATGTGACAATATTGTCTGGCTAATTTATATTCCATTACGGTTCTATTAGAATTTATCTCACGTAGATATGTTAATGTATATTTAAACGAGACTTTTAATCCACGTGCTATGACGATTTATTCATAATCTTATTAGAGTCAATATTATTTTAATAGGAACTTACATACATATAAAGCCTGCCAAAGGGTCAAAACAACTGATCCTTGTTCTATGAAACTGAACAAGGATAAACGATACCTTTAGTGGCGAACTAAAAAAAAGTTCCACGATTAGTCATACCATTTTTGGCCATTCTATAAGAGGCAAGAGAATAATCCTGAGTTAAAATCGGGCTTCGTAGTCGATATTCCACTAATTGGATTAACTTGAATATAGTGTTAGACAGTACTGTTCTGAACATATTTTTTTTATTGCATTGAATGGCTAGACGAGCATGCCATTCGCCTGATGGTGAGCGATACGACCGCTCATGAACAGTAGTAAAACCAAACAACACCTTGAATTACAAAGCGATGCTTGGCATTCCACTGCGCTCCTCATTCTGAGACATACGATGCTGAGTCTCAATTTGTATAGTAGTTACTATGACTTCAATGTTCTTAAAACCGGAACACAACAGTGCATTTACACTGCTGTTTAGCGGGAGAAATAGACATTGCGGTGGTACTTACCCAGGCAGCCTCTCACATATGAGACTCCAGTATGTATTTTGTGTACGAAATCTAATACGAACGTAATTTTTATAACAGCCAATTATAATTACCCTACGCAAAGGTCTTTCGAGACTTGTTTAAATACATTTATACACTTATTATTTACCGCGGTTTGGTTCGTATCCTATTATTATATAGATATGTGCATTTGACAACTAAATTTAACTTGAAGAAACGATAAAGTAAACTGCAAATTATGATATCTTAAACAATGCTGGGTCGTCTTTAAACAGTTGGTAAAAACTCAATTGAAGTGATTTTAGACGAAAAAATCAGCAAAATGTACTAGTTTTAGCTGTTGTAAGACTCATTTATTATTTAATATTTATTGTACACATAAAAATATAATATACAAAAATAAAAAGTACAAATGGCAGTCTTATCGCTTAAAGCCATGTCTTACAGATGACAGACAACCATGCGATGGATTTTAAAAGAAGGTGAAAGAGAGGGCTGTTTAAAATAAATAAATAAATAAAGTAATGCAGTTTAGAACAAGGATAGTACTAGGTCTTTGTATGTAAGGTTTCAGTTGAAATCCAATGCCACACTTACTTTTGGCAACGAAAATTGTATTTATAACTTTGCCTTTGCCTCGTTTGCAAGGTTAGGCATTGATGGTAAATTCATCATACACAGGAATTATTTGCTGAACATAGACCTTTTCAAATATCATCATCATCATCATCATCATCATATCAGCCACAGGAAGTCCACTGCTGAACATAGGCCTCCCCCAAGGATCTCCACAATGACCTGTTGGAAGCGGTCTATTACAAATATGTCCACCACAAATTGTTTGAGTGCATTTAACCTGTTGCATAAAGTGTGGCCATTTCGGTGATTGTGATGCTAATATAACAAAAAAAAAAAAACAAACATAAACAAACAAATTAACATTACAACATTGAGTACCGATAAAATTGTCCATAAATATAATTTTAATGATATACGATCGGTTGTAAATCATAATGTCAGTACAGTGTTTTCATTTTAGAGGTGCCTTTGAATTGAGATATTCTGATTGCTTGATTACGGATCATTTGTTAATTACAGGTTTGAGCGCAAATACCAAAATAAACACAAAGTTAACGAGAAGTTTTTTAGAATTATTTTACTTATAACTCATTTATTTTTGGAAAACAATTCGATACCTTTATAATAGAAATGGGATATTATATCTGAAATGAATTGTATTACCTAATTCAATTATTATTTATTTACGCCCTAGACTGCCCTTTCTCTCTCTTTTTTATACATCCATCCCATTGTTGCCTGTAAGGAATTACCTAGTGTGATAAAGCCGCCACTTGTAGGTTCTATTATATAATTTATTTATTGTTTCTCTGTACAGTGCAAAAAAGAATAATAAAATAAATTCAGAATTAAACGCAGAACATTACAATACATTAATATACATAGCTAACTAGCTATCATTATAAAATGTGGTGACAATTTATCAGATAAACGAATACGTTCGAAATTGTGCCACAATGCGAAGTGGTAAAGTCTAATTTACTGTCTCGACACAGAGACTGTAATTAAATTTAAACATACGGGTATTTAATACATCACAACTGTTAAGCTACTAATCTCTAAAAGAAGATTGGATTTAGTCAACCACGACTTATGTGAAAGGATTGCCAAAGATAAGGTTTGGTGCAAAGAACAAAAGACTGCAAAGCCTCTTAAAAAATGGAGATTAACAACCCTAATATAAGAGTACAATACTATACACCATTGTAGGACAACCCTTAACTTATATCAGTCATAAAAAAATAAAAGTAACTTCAAATAGAAAGCCAACTATTAAAGTCATATACTAATAAACCAAAAAACTAAAAGTCAGGAAGCAGAATTTGAAACTTTCACTTTTTAAATTGTCTATGATAAATAAAAACTCTCAAAGCTACCGACCATAGACATTTTTTACGCAATATGTAAAGGGTGGTAGTTTTTCATAATGCCAACATAAAACAAACAATGCAAGATTTTGTCTAAAAAACAAAGGATCTTATGCACCTGGTCTAATTTTTTTCTTAATCAAATATGTTTCTCTTCCTGTCGGAAGGTATTTTTTGGAATTACAATCTATCGATTACACCTTATGGTCATAAAAATAAAGACTATGTTTTAAAAGGCAATGTGGACATAAAGTTTTTTCTAGTTTATTCAAAATGGATTGGTTTATGCAGATGTTATAAAATTTAAAAAAGTTAGATTGATTGAGGACTTTTAGTCAGGGAATAATGAATTATCGTTTTTAAGAGAAGATAGGCCTACCGGGACAGAAGTTGCAGGTTTGAGTTTTGGGCACACACCTTGGAACTACAAAGCTACGTGTGGTTACTTGGTTATCTCACTAATCGCACTGATATTATAAAAGCGAAAAGTTGTGTTTCAAGCTCAAACAGTTGGACCAACAGTAATGTTTAGTATGGAGGTAGCTTCCCTAGTTGCCTGTAACAAATTGCCCAGTACGATAAGGCCGCCTTTTGTACTTTTTTCTTAAGTTATATCTTTATTGTAACTGGTTCTATGTATGGTACATTAAAGTATAAATAAATTAACCCTGGTTTAATTTCAGTTTAACCGACACTTACAATACAGGAATTATAAAAAATGCATTAATTTTATTTGCATTAATTTGACAGCCTCCGTGGCGCAGTTGGTTAGACGCCGCCTGTGAAACAAGAGGCCGCGGGTTCGATCCCCGCACCGAGAGAAATGTTTGTGTGGCCCACAAATATTTCTTCCGGGTCTGGGTGTTTGTGAGACCGAAAAGTCTCTCGTAGTTCCTGATACCCACGACACAAGACTCGATCTTAGTGTGGGGTCAGGACTATGTATGTGACTGTTGGGTGTTATTTATTTATTTATTTATTTATTAATTATTTTTATCTAAAAAAATTGTGATCCCATGAGATGAGATAAGAATACAAATATAGAGTTTGAATGTAAAACAGTACGCGAAATAATAGGTATGATGTGTCTGATTTGGACTGGACTCAAAAAAAAATATGCACGCGTGCATAGCCGAGTTGAACCGCTAATAGGAAAATATTATTAGGTGACTTGTGAGCCTGAGAGTTATTATAAATAATGGGAAGGTCTCTAATTCAGTAGTAAGGGAGATGCTGGGTCCACTAACTGGCGTTAGGTCGCGTGGTGGTCTGATTCAATAGTAAAATGTATAAGTGTCGTGTTTACGCCTAAAGATATGAAAAATATCTTTTTGCGTATATGTTTATTACAATAAAAGAAGGAAAATGTTTCAATATTTTACTGTTTCTAAATTATCAATGTTTTATATGTTCGTTTTAAACAACAATACCCACACTATAAAACTAAAATAATATTTTCCAATATGTTCATTTGAATTTAAACGAGAGCATTTTGGGTTGTGTCTATTTCATGAACCAACTGAGCAACAGGTCGACATTATTCTTGCATTTAATATTATGCAGTTACTGTCGCGCCGAAGTCTGACAGCAATATTTTGCGGAGGACTACTTGGTCCATAATATTATGTTCATTTTCACTTCCCAAAATTGCCCTATCACTCCAAGATGTCAGTCATAAACCCAAAAAATCCACAAGTGGTCATATTCAATTAACCAAAATGGTATTTCGAAATCAACACGAAACATCCAAAACTGCATCCGCACGCCATCCATCGCGCCGCGTGACGCCGACACCATCCTTTGTATCTTAAATACGACCCTTATTTTTTCTATCATCCCTTCGAAACGTTCGAATTTCTCTACCTGCAACCATCCTTTGTTAGAATCTACACTTATGTATCCAATTTTTGCTATTCGAATTTGGACTTTCACAGTTCTATTTAAGATTACATCTTCTTTGTTGATATTGCCACTTACGACGTTTATAGGTTTAACATCATCTGCAACATCTTGAATAACATCCCTTAAGTCTAAATGACTTACTAAGATGTAACTTTCTAATGAATTTACGTTTTTATCTCCAGCTAACAGAGCATAATTTTGGTTGATATTTTCAGCAAGCATGTCATTAGACGCCCAGCTTTAAAAGGAACGTAATTCGGATAAAATTTTGCTATGTTTCAGATGGTTTCCGTAGATTTAAAATTTATTAGTATGAGTGCGCGCATCCTGTGGCGAAGTGAAGATTTAAGTAGTTTTAAATTCAACAAAAGAGGTTTTGTATCACGTGTTTAAACAATTCTGAGTTAATTAATGTCTAGGGACATTTACCGTTAATATTAGACATAAGTATTGCTAATATTAACATCAAAAGTCTAGGAAGTATCTCTTATAACAGAAAACAGTTGCAGCAGATCATTATCGAAATACTTGGCGGAGGTTTTTGTTGAATAGTCGACTTTCTATTGCTGAAAATAATAACGAAGGTTCTTGTATTTCTCAGACCAACTACTTAGAATGCCCAGCGTGTAAAGGAATACGCAATTATTACTTTATTAACGGTCAATAGCCTTATATAGAAAAAGGCTTCGGTCTACAGTTGACAATTAGAGAGTTATGGACTTAATTAATTACAAGAGTTAATTGCACTAGCTTGAAATAAATAAAAAAAAACACCAAACATTATTTCGATCTTTTTATAGAGCTCAAAGTACGAAGACTCACAAATGACCGATTGGAAACTACAATAAATCTATTTGAAGCCCGATCACAATACACATGATTTGGACAATAATTCACAATCACCGATAAAAATTCGTACAAACGCGCAAACGGACAAAAACTGCATCGTGGGAGATTTTTTCATCAAAAACATCTTTTTAGTGACGGAGGGACGTTCGCTTTGTCAAGACTCAGGTGGCTGGTGTTGGTTCAATGCATTCGTTATTTACTGTTTTGGATTCATTCCTTTTGCTACTTGAGATTGTCAATGTAATTTTATATTGTATTGTGTTTCAGAATCTTTCTAGACCTCTAGAACTCATTATGCTCAGAAGCATCATGCAAATCTTCTCGAATATCTTATTGTAAAACATTATTACAAAGTTTTCTTTGCAAAACTTTGGATAAATATTCCTGTATATTTCCAAAGAGGTGAGCAGGAGCGTAACTAGCCCTTTTGACGATCACCAAGCTTAGTACCATCTAGATGTGACAGAGGATGAGCCCATTGACAATACAAATATGAATTGGCCTGAATAATATTACAAGCAAGATCCTGCACTAGGACTGCTCTGGTCGATTTATGAGTTTAGAAATACAAAAATATGTAAAAACACAGACCTGAAACAAATAATTATACTTCAAATTAACAAACTATTATTATTATGTGTAAGTAAACTTTTTAGTCCGTGCGCCAGTATGTAGTCCAATTTCGTTACAGAACATTATCTTTGCTACCGTCAATTCGGATTATTAGATTTAAAAAAGTCTCTTAATTACCCGTTTGAAAATTCTACGAAAGATTTAATTAAATTGAATTTATTTCATTTATCATACACGCCTAAACATTTTATAGTTTTTATGCCGGCAATATTTCAGTCGAAACCTGTTTGCTTTTATCACTTCGTATTTAATTGTAATTATATTTATTACAGAATAGAAAAGTGTAGTATGAAAATTAAGTCCACCAAGTCCCAGAATTTACCATTTCATTGTATGTTGTACTACTACATATAAATATTAAGCAATTGTTTAATAATTAAATTGGTTAAAAATTTTCAACAGTTCCTGTCAAGTAGAACATTTAATACAATACAAAATGCAGTTTCATTAACATTATTATTGGAAACCGTACTCATTATGAGGTATTATCTTTTTAGCAAGCCTTTTTGATGATTCAAATTCTACACCATCATAGCTTCTTCACTATGCAGATTATAAATTTTTACATTTAATACGAATACTCGTATTTAATATAAAACTATTTAATGGTACAAAGAATCAATAAATAAAACAGTTAGAAATATTTGAGATTCAACAAAACAACACTTCGTAAAGGGATTAAGCTAATGAATGATAAATGATTTTATAGTTTACTTATTTAAAAACAATATTGTAAATCATAATTCAGTATATAAACGTCTGCCTTGCCGGAAGGTAAGAACAAGCTTAATCTGACCATGGTGTGTCAATAGTTATCACACAGCAAATCTTACTACAAAACTTGAAGTCAAAATCAACATTTCATACGATGTATTTAAACATAGCAGAATATAAATATGATATAATCGCAAAAACGAACTACCAAAATAATGCAAAGATATTTTTACCATCGGAAAAGCTATCTTCGAATCATTAAAGAGTCAAGTGCGTGTAGACAAGCAACTTTATAGTTTTAGTAAGCGCAAAAACAATGTTGTAATGTTGGTAAGTATGAGATTCAATGCTTCAAGACACTTCAAGGCTATTGAGATTTGGCGTCAGTACCTACCGTTGGTGTTGCAACGAAATTTCCAGAAACATTTGAAAAAATACCATGCGAATATTAATTTCAAATAGTGACGTCAGAGTACCGATATTATACATTTTAATTCATAATCCTAATGTGATAATATTGACGATGGTGCCCCCGCAAAACTAAAATCCCTTATTATATCGAAGATTATTATCAAGCTCAGGTATAAATAATAATAATGGATCTAAACTAGATTTTTAGCTTTAAAGGACATTGTTCCGGCTCCATACATGTTCGCCTAAGAACCGTTCGAATCGAAAGTGACTAATATAAACTCTTAAATTTATATGGAATCCTATGAAATAAGTTTTCACGAACGGACACTTCAGGAAACTAAAATAATTACGAAAAAAGTTAATATTTTGAGGTTATAAATAAAAAATAACCAAGCTTGCGTGAAATATTAGAGTAGTAATAGACAATGTAATGACAATAGTAGACAATGGAATATTACAAAGAATCTATGGAGTAAGTTGAACAGTTTTAATGCTTCTGAAGCTGAAGCTGAATCTGTATTGAGAGCTAAACATATGAAAGGCTATCTAATAGCATTGTTTTAAATTCTGGAAATTTAGGCGTTCTACCCAGTCAGTATAGTCGCCTAGAGTCTAGACCAACAATTAGTCTCACACTTATGCAACACAGGTACTAACTTCGAGTAGTCATAACGCAACTTAGTTTTAAAAAAAGCCATCAAAATAAAGAGCCTTGAACCAACCAATTATTCCAAAAAACCGTATTCATAGAAATAAGAAACGTGTTAACTTGTTCAACTACAATATTCTACAAACCAAATCTCACTGTGGTAAGGTTTTATTTAAAGGAACATTTAATTTGATACACAATGAGAGACTAATTGCGCTATCAAAACGATATCAAGATCTTCATAAAGAGATAATGCTGAAAAAATACGTATTGTTCAGGGAGGAACAGATATTAACATTTGAATAACATCATAATTAGGTCTTGAGGTAAAATCAATTGTAGGACAATTGTCCAGGGAATGTTTTGGAATATCGGCTTGTTTAAGCAAACTGTGAAGAAGTATTTAATCAGGTCGACATAATAGATTTTGAAAGGTAAATTAAATATTCATCGATCGGTACACTATTTGGACAAAATCAAATTGTTCTCAGCTTCTGATTTCTGTGAAATTTTGTAAAAATTGTATGAAATTCCTATCTCAAAATTGCCTTATTGGTTTATCTATAGATCATCAATTATTTCCTCAATCACAAGAACTTACTGTTGGAATAAATACAACTGAGAATGAACTCAGTGCAAACACTGCTGGAGTTTTAGTTACATGTTTATTCTTATTAATTATCGTTTTTTTTGACGACGAAAGAAAACTTTATAATGATACCGAGATACCTGAACCTTATGTAGACAGAATTTCGAAGGTGTGTAAATTCTATCAACGCATTAGATGATCATAAATGTATCTAAAAAGTTTAATTCCCAAAAGGTTGATCAAACAATTAGTAAAGAATACCAAATTATTTTGCAACATGGACAAAGTTGAATCAACCATAAGTAAGTAATGGAATAAGGGTAGTCAGAAGAATACTTAGATAATTCTCAACAGCCCAAACATTATTTTTTACAGCAATGAATGGCGAGACGAGCTTGTATTTCGCCTGATGTTAAGCGTTACGACTGCTCATGAACAGTAGCAAAACCAATCAACACTTTAAATTACAAAGCAATTGGTTGGCATTACACTGCGCTCACCAACCTGAGACATAAGATGTTAAGTCTCAATATGTCCAGTAGTTACTCTGGCTACAATATCCTTCAATCCGAAACCCAACAGTGCATTTACACAGCTGTTTGGCGGGAAAAATAGACATTGCGGTGATACCTACCCAGGCGGCCTCTCACATATGAGGGACCTACCAGTACTTAAATTTAGTAGGAAATTACGTCTCCGCAAATGTATTATGTCGGCGTGTATGTAGCAACTAGCGAGCATTAGGCAATGACCGTGACTCTAGCTTGAACCACAAAAACGAGTTCTTGTTTGTGTGTGTGCAAGTTTTGATTAATAGCACGCGGCTTAGAAGTAAAGGCTTCTGAATTTTAAATATTATTGTTGTGTACCATTGAATGTGATTTTAATGCTGGATTTTTATTTATTTCGTGTCATCACTGAGATGTTCTGATGGTGTTATCGAAAGTAGGATTTTTTTTAATTACAAAGAGTTATTATGGAATATAGTTCAAAATCTGTACTATGGCTGATTAAATATTGAGCAGTTATCTCTGTTATATCCATTTGACATTTTTTTTTTCTATTCATATTGCTGAGATAGGTTCTCATTTACAATAGCAACAAGCTTAGTTCACAATGCTGATTTATTTTTGATATATTAACCCAGGAATCAAACCAGAAAGCCAAAGAGAAAGAACATGATAAGAAGCTTCAAAAGTAAAGTCATTTATATAAATTTTACCACTAGCACCAAAATTCGTGTACCCCGTGGCCCAAAGTGATCAGGCGTGAGTAATTACTCGTACCTACACTTGACTCCATACAATATTGACAACAAACGTTTTTGTACGCCACCGCACACTTGAGTTTGGAGAAGTGTCGGTATTAGTACAACACTTGATTATCCAGTATGGAAAGATGGTACAAGAGTGTGGGATATCACAGTTGTAAAGCATTTTATACTGTAATATTATTAGGTAAAATGTGTCAGATTGTCAGTGCTGTGTTATTTGAACTGTGTCCATCTTTATCTTTAGCTTTATCGGTTTGGGAAGGCGGTCGAAAGAACAAAGCACATGCAGAACCCTAAAAGCAACAAGTTGTTGGCGTTTGTGACGTTTTCTCCATGATATAGGTGAAGTTATAAAAATATGAATATCCAGCCCCCTTAGTCAAGTTGCAAGGGCTTCAAATCTATTCTCTTTCTACAATCGTAAACGCCTTGACGTAAGCGATAACGTTTAGTTTGAGCTAATCAAATTGCATATTGGATTGCATTTGTATGGGAGTTAGCCAATGGCGTTGTTCAACGTACAAATGTCATCGCTTACGTCAAGGCGTTAATGATTGTAAAAAGAGAATAGATTGAAAGCGCTTATAACTCGGCTAAGGAGACAGGGGAATATTATTCACCGACCGAAATAGCAAATATTCACTAGTGTGTTCTTTAAAACAGTGGATTCCCCATCCGACCCCCAGTATTATTTAAAAGTTTACAGCAAGGATCAAGATTATGCTTAGATCCCTTTTTCCCATAATACTGAACTAAAATGCAAGTGTTTTACATGTTCAAAAATCTAAATCAGGTTTTAGCGAAAAGGAAATGGCGTGATATAACAAGCTATTTAAATTTTCATTGACCTGTTTATGGCCAAACGTGAACATTTAAATATCTTGTTTATTGCCTTTTGATTAATGAAGTTAAATCTTTATATTCATAGTTGATAATCGCTTGTTTTAATGGCGAATAAAAATATCCTGAGAAATATACTTGCGTATGGGAGTTCTTTACAAAAATTTCAAAATTATGTGAATTGTAACCACTTGAAATAGACCAAGCTGACGGACTAAAAGGTCTCAAGCTTAAAGCGTCTACTTTTTACGACCTTGCCTCAAATTGCTTTACTGGATTCGCGAGGGCAAAACATAAGTTATATTTTAGAATTATACGTGGCCATTATCATCATAATTTCAGCCACAAGAATTCCACTGCTGAACATAGACCTCCCTCAGGGATCTCGACATTGACCTGTAGAAAGCGGCCTGCATCCAGCGACTTTCTGCATTCTTAGCCAAATCGTCCTTGTAGGAGGGCGTCCGATACTTCGCTTGCCTGTACGTGGCCTCCACTCTAGAACATTTCGGCCCCAACGGCCACCAGTTCTACGCGCTATGTGCCCGTGTGCTATACATGTAGTAAATTTAAAATATTTTGGTTCTTTTAATTTCATCCGTAAATGTACCCTAAATGAGCAAACTGTGATAAAGAAAAGGGAGAGGAACGCCAAGCCAAAACCTTCACTTAATGTCGGTCGCACTTTGATCAAGCTGGCCCATTCCACATTGAAAGAGGAACTATAGCCAACGAGAGCTGATAACCAAACACAAGGCAAGTCAGCTTTAACTATTAGTCGTTAAAATATAATACGTTTAAAGCATGACTGTGTAATAATTTCTGTGCTTTGATGTGTTCGACGTTGTTGCGTACAAAAAGTTACGAACAAGGCGAAACCAGGAACTTACATACACGTGATCTGTAGACTACGAAAATGTGACTAATGATTCATAGTGTTGTGTTAGTCTTTCTGCCTCGTGTTATATCTAACTTCGGCATTTTTGAACTGTACCTTACTGTCTTTCGCCTTAGCTTAGTGAAAGTATACGGGCTATGAATCGGGGGGTTCTGCGTTAAATTCCTAGATAAAATAATCAATTTTGTATGAATTTTCAGCTTGAAGATCATCAAAAATGTTTTATTAAAATTGTTCATTATATTATTCAACTCAAACACAAATTAAATTACCATATAATTTCGATTTTAAAATCTCATCTCTACCTCTCTACACTTATATACTTTTTTGAAGTTAATAAAACCCTACTGCAATAGTAGTTAGGTACTAAATGAGTAGTTTGGTGTAGTGACTAGTACGCACAACATCTGTTCCGTCTAGACGCAGAGACAATGGTAAGGTGAGTGATCTCGATCAAGGTTCTAGGATGTTAACCACTACGGGGCTAAAGGTCTTAAATATTTGGATGTTTTTTTCTTTTTATATTATTGTATGCCAATTTGACGGGCCATAGTTTTGATGAACAAATTGTAACAACTTATCTAAACTTTTGTCCACAATAAGAATATTTGATTTGATTTTAGAACTTAAGTATAGATGGTTTCTTAGATTTACGCGAATGTTACACATTGGAATAAAAATATTTTTTACGGATTTTATCGCGAATTTGGTTTAAATTTCATAATTTTTTACCTTCCCGACGTTTCAATTACTTTACAGCTTTCGTGTTCGGTCTAAGTATAGATTTATATTTAAGTTAAGTTTTATTGCAGTCTATTAATTTGTTTTTTAATTTAAGAACTGAAATTCGATTTTACTCGTACTTTTATAAATTAATGTTTAGATCTACTGAGAGTAAGATGGAGCTTGTATAATTTGGAGCTATGTAAAATGATTATTAAGTTGTAGTGAAATAAATTATGGTTTACTTCAAAATCGATAATGGGCGAAAATATTTTGAGAAACTTCTATACAAGAATTTCATTTGAGTATCAGATATCAATCACTTTGCAATAGGATTGAATACTGAAGAAATGTCTAACTATGTATTATTTATCGTAGAGTAGGCCTATGCTTGAATAATCGCCAATTTTTCAAGATATTAGCCAACTCTTCGTTTTTATTTAGTTCTCTTTGATGAGCAGCTTCTAAAAGTAGTTAAAAATAGTAAAATATCGCACAAAGTCAAGTTGTGGCAAGTTAAATCTCGCAAGTTGCCACGTTGCGCCGGCTATAAATCAGCGTTTGTGTGTGTGCGTGTGTGTCGTTGTGTTGCGTCTGTCTGTGTGTGCGCGGGCGCAGCGCATTGTTAGTGCACGTTCCCACCCCCGCTGCAGTGTTGCACTTGAACAACTAATTTTGATACTTTACGCATAATTTTTATTATTTACTGGTGGTAGATCTCTCATATTATGTGAGAGGCCGCCTGGGTAGGCCCCCGCAATGTCTATTTCCACCAAACAGCAGTGTAAATGCACTGTTGTATTTCGGTCTGAAGGACATTGTAGCCTGAGTAACTACTGGACATATTAAATAAAAATTAAAAAAATAATTAAATAGAAAATTCTAGCGATCTTAAGACGTCCAGGCTTATGACTTGTGTTGCTTATACCTATAGACGGTTGGTTTCATCTGCATGTGCTGACTACAAGGTGCAGTTACTTTGTAAAAAATGATTATACAAAATGTTTTGCCCGCTCCATAAGGCTACCTATTAATTATGTAACATTAAGTGTGACCGAAAACATAAATGTCAGCATTTAAATTACCATATTATTTATTAGCTTATTTTTAGATTTGAATATACTCACATAGACTATGTAATTTTCAGTTGTTATGTTAGTAATGCTGTATAATACATTACTGTAAAAAAAAAAAAATGACTGGCGATACATTTACATACGTGTCACTGAGTTAGCTGTTTGTGGTCCCATTTGGTGCTTGAATGATGATGGAATACCTATGTATAAAGTACAAATTGATATTGAAATTACTCGGAAAATTCATTTAGCATTCAAATTGATATGAGTTTATTGTGTTTTTACTCCCACAAAACCAAAGGATTATTGAAAAGTATCAAAACCTTGTAATCCGACATCATAGCCGCACATCGTAGGCGCACATTCAGGGGGTGGGTCGCATAATGCCGACCATTTTTTCTATCATCCACCAAAGATTTTTTCTACCTGCAAACTGTCTACCTGCGCAACCGTGCGCAGATTCCAACATTTAAAACTTTGTGCTTTGAAAAACTCCCCCATATTGTAACAGGGGGTTTTTGCCATATTTTTTATTTACTACAAAAATTCACTTGTTGCTGTTTTTGTCTGTTTACATTTTTTCATATTTTCACTGGTCACAAAAACTGCGCTAAATGTGTCATTAAGTTTATTTGACGCCTTTTTGCTGGATTTTTTTACTGAATTAAACTGTTTTTGTTGTATTACGGTATAAGTTTTTGTTTTGTTTTATTATTTTTTGTATTTTTATTATAATCAATTAAAAAACAATAAACAGATCATTTCAACTACCCCGAAAAACTTTAATTCGTTTATTATATACGCTAAAGCAGCTATGTAAATTGAATTTACTTACAATTTTTATGTATTATTGCTTGCTATTGATTTAGGAATAATCAACATATTTTAATAAATATTTTTAAATTGATATGCGCGAAATATATAACTATATCTACACTTTAATTTCTTATTCAAAAATATACAAACAATTTACATATATAATTATAGCGTAAAATTAATAATTGATTTTAAAAGTCTTGTTTAAAATCAGCATGTGCATTTAACCACGCCACGCGGTCATTCCCAAAATCCCATCGTATCCAGGTAGTTAACATTTAAAATTATTCTTAAATGTGCGTCCCGGTCTGACAAACACAGCTGCAGTTAAAATTAAGAGCTTTAAAAGCTTATGGTGAATTAAAACTTTGAACTAAATATTTTAAATGAACAATTTTAACTACAGATTAGTTCATTACCTACTAAAGAGCTGGTGAACTAATATCACCTGATATACTTTTATTTATTTCAATACTTTTATTTATTAATTCCATAATTTATTGGCATTTATGACAACAAAAAAACACTTAAACATTACGAGTTACTGGATGAACTATTGAAAAAAATAAATAAACAAAAATCACGAAAGCCCTTTTTTAGAAGTAGCCTGGTAAATAAGTTACTTTAAGAATATTATATAAGTGCTCAATTGTTTTTTCAGATTGTCCAATATTCTGAGTCATCAGCCAATATAAGTCAATCACATTTGAACATCTAATTCATAGAATATCGTATCGATTTCCACAAATGACACAATACTCGATCAAATGATTTGTATGTTACGTTTTTAACGCTAACAAGTTAATTTGCATTTTTACGACAAGACGACACAGCGTACAAACCGACCTAACCCAACTTTGACAAAAACAAAACTAATAAAAACACAGTTTAAAATTCAAACGCGTGGTAAGAAAAAGTCTATTCTCGTATTTGCAAAAACATTATTCATTGTGGTCATATTTTTTGTATATTCTTTTTGCTCCCGTTTCTTTATAAAAAATGATGTTTTCTTTCCTTTTTTTCGGGTGTATCCCGTATAACCCGTTATGTGTTTTTGCCCTTGGTGTTTCTTTGTTTTTTGTTAGTATTTGCTCTCGATTGCATAACTCCGGGTCAGTTTGGTCATTTTTTTGGGGTTTAGGGGTTAAACCAGTGCGTTGGCTTTCAGTTTTTTGGACTGTACGTTTCGTCACAGCTATTGTTGTGTTGATAAAGTTATGGGGTCATAAAATTACCCCAAATTTGTTGGGCATAAAGGATCAATGAGTGTGTAGAGTTAGGAGTTTTTATTTGTTTTATAAGTTAAGGGGCAATCTCTTTTTTACCCATATAGTTTTTCGATATGTCTATTTCCGAAAATAATGAAACAGTTTAACACACGTCTTCATTGATATATTTCAGATAAAAAGACTGTATTTTAGGTCTATTTCAAAATGTAAGCATTTTAACTCCAACAAAGCAATTAATTTTTCTTAAAAGCTTCTTGATAATTGCAAGTACGTATACGTGTACGTTTTTTATTTTTTAGGCATCACTAAGTATTTGCCGAGTAGAATCCAAAATGATTACACCCAAAAAAAATAACATCGAAATAAAAAATCACACGAAAAATCGTGAAGTGATTCTCAGATCATGAATGTGTTGATAATTACGAAGATAGATTAACGAACACTTCCTTGAGTACATAATACGAAATTAAATTCAGAAAATTCTTAGAATATTGTAATTGCGATTTTTATGTACGCCAACATTCTTGACGAACACGTGAATATTTTTTTATCGCCGTAATTAATTTCGAATTTTAATTTTGACAGATGTCCGTCCGCCATATTGCGAGCAAGATGGCGCGGTTGCCTGGCAACGGATGCGTGGGCGCAACAGGTGTTACCCGATTTTTTTTCTCGAACGCATTTTTCGTAAATCCGTGGGGAGATGGCGGCGATACGCTTTTAGAGGGACGATGGGAACGTTTTTTTTTCTGATTTTTCTATGTAGGTTAGGAAATTACCCATGTGTGTTTAATCTTTAATGCTCGCATTTTAATGTATTTTTTATCCTCTTTATACGGTCCTATGTTATAACAAAATATAGCGATTATTTTGTTGAATGAGCTGATCATGTATTAGTATTTTATTTACAGCTAAATTAAGAATGATTTAATCCTTAAATGACACATTCAGCAATTAAGTATTCTAATAAAAATCAGATTACAAAATACAAATAGATTATTGTGGTTGAAAATTAATTTTAATTTCATATGCTGATTTATACGAAATCTTAAAAATATTTAACTTAGTTATTACGCTCTTTACGGTTTGTATACTTTTTTTTTCATTTTAGACTATACATAAAAGCTACATAAATCATAATTAACAGCCTTTTATACTTTACATCTAAAGACGAATCAAACATTTAAAGATCAGTTGAAGATTAGACTAAACAATATAATGACGAAATCAGCACCTGTACTTTGCACTTAGAATCAAATTGAAGGTCATACAAACATTGTCCCAAACAACAAGCCACATTCAGTTAATACTTTGCAATTAGAGATGAGTCAATTGAAGGTCAAACATTGGCCCAAACTTAACACAGTTAATACAGCCTGTATTACCGAACATTGGGCCCAACATCATAATGACTTCAAGTCAGTTGATACTTTGCATTTAAAGATGATTCACAAGGTGAAACATTGGCCCAAAGTATTAGGCTGTAAGTTCCTCTTCACCTTCGTCACGAGACGTCCGGTGCATCGTGACCTCGACCTTGAGGCTACCAGTGCCGGAACACATCGCGTCACGGGCCGCCAGTTTGACAGCAACCAGCAATTAATTAGCTCGGAACTATGTTTTTACCAAGGTTGCTGGAAGAGTGTTAACATATTGTGCAGGGTATCCTAATGTTGGGATTTTTTAATGGAAAAGATGGACAAATAGGTAGGTAAAAGTTTTCAATTTTTACTTAAAATTTGTTTCATAACTAATTCCTACGTTTAAATTATTAGAAGACATTTAAACAGACATTTTTTGACATCTGATAATGACTATAGATAATTTCGAAACGAACAATGAAGGCAATCCCATTTTAAACAATAATGTTGTCATGGAATTCACTATATCGGGATTTCATTAAATCTAAACCACGATTGTCAAAAAATACTCTCAATAGACTCAAAAGCACTTATACCCTGTTCCCGTCGCACTTCCTCCAAAACAACTTGTCGTTTTCCGTTCCTATTAATTGTTTAGTTCGCTCAAATTTTAGAAAGGTTTTTTTCCTCGTTCCCAAACGCGAGACCTTTCGACCGTAAAGGAATGCTTGCATCGATTTCGTGTGTTGAGTTACTACCGCCATGCTTTGAGGCAATGGGAAAATATGGACATGACTTCATTTGTTTATCAACGCTGTGGAGTAAATGCATTGCACATTTATGAAGTGTTTATGAACAGGGGTAATCCCCATTAGTTAACACAATGATGTCTGCTTGAAACAAAATACATGTAAAAAGGTTTGCCATGATTAGACTCTGATTGCTTTAATCCAGAGTTATTCGTCATTTGATATGTAAAATATTGTAAACTATTTTTTTTTAATGCAATGAATGAAAGCGATACGACTGCTCATGGACAGCAGGAAATGTTTGGCATTTCACTGCGCTGGCCATCCTGAGATACAAGATGTTAATTCTCAATATGTCCAGTTATTACTCTGGCTACAATGTTCTTCAAAATGAAACACAACAGTGCACTTACACTGCCGTTTGGCGGGACAAATACATAGACCATACAGGTATTTATTATTCCTGATCCAAGGATGCTCTCCTTGCAATGCCCTTGCTAGATGCTTTACAATATAATAAATCTATAAAAACCCATAGGAAAAGAAATCTGCCTTGACCGAGTACGAACCAGTGGTCTCCACCGGCCCGTGACTCGGGGCACGACTGAAGGTCTCGGAAGAACCATTAAATGAATCAATTGACAATATTGCGACAATTTACATCCATCATTGGCTTTGAGGTTGATTGGGATTTGTAAAAACTGTTTAGAGTTTACTTTTTTATGTTGTAAGGTTTATTACAATGCTTTTGATGGTGACTGAAGTGTTGTTCACTATAACGGTGAAGGAAAACATCGTGAGGAAACCTGCATACTATAGCGATTTGTAAGAATTTCTATAATGTGTGAATATGTATGTAGCGTGGTGGACTATATGGCCTAACCTCTCTTAATCGTACTCTCGATTGTAGAGGAGGCCCGTACACTGCAATGGGACGTATATGGGTTGATACAGAAATGCTGCTTGCATTAATTGTCGACAAAGACGGACATCTGACAAACTTGATGAGATTCATTGCCCAGTATATGCATGTGTGTGCGGTCACCTTTGGGGATAACCGTTGATTTCGGTTTACAGAAGGTGTAATGATTTAGTGAGTGGCATAATTTAATAATTACGATAAAACAGATTTATTGTTTCTTCACGCCTTCTTTGATGAATCCGGCTAGAAAACTATTTTTTTCTTGAATTTGGAGCTTAAATATTATAGAGCAAGTAACCCAAAACATCATAGCCCTAAGGTATATTACTATGGACCTAGCATCTGCTGCTTTTTTTAAATAAAGGCATGTCCACACAACTCCCCGCTAACACATCGATAAATGAAATATAAGTGACAGAGCTGTCGGCTAGACAAGTGTTGTGCACATGTGGTTGAATACCATGCTTTAGTTCGCTATATAAATTGCACACGTGTTTGTTTAGTATATATACTGGCATGTGATTAATGACAATTGAAGGGGCGATGTAGTTTGGACTACAGGAAATAATGATAGACTTACAAAGCAATGCATTCCTAATAAATAATTCTTAGGCGTAAGAAATGCATCTAACGCAACAGATTTTTGTATTACTATTACTTTTCACAATGTCATTTGTTCGCTATTCGGGCAGATATTCCGAATTTTCTATGACCAGTGGATGATGCTAATTACTTTGAAAAATTAATATAAAAATCAATTTACAAAAATTTGGTTGACAACGGTAAAATCTTCTTTATAACCAAAAAAGTTTAAGTACAACAGTGATATAAGTGACCTATCAAGATATTTAAGTAATGATTCTAATACCTCAGTTGTTCCTACCCAAAATTCGATCCTTGACCTCGAAGCTCTATCAAAATCACAAGCACATAATCAATTTATAATGATTTTAATGTGTGAATTAACTCTGGTAACGTGTAATTTGGCGAGTATACAAAAAAATCCCAAGGTCCCGCTAAATATTAGTTGAAAGGTAGTAAATACATAGCTACTAAATATTTTAATTATTATGTATGTATTTATGTTAATAGCACGCGGAAACTCTGAGCATTATGATCTATTGTTTAGAGACCATGAAAAATGAAAATCTAGAGAAAAATATGGTTGAACTTGTTTTTTTAGTCATTCAACGAAAATTGCAATACAATTGATGGTTGCATTGGACTTCATACACAGTAGGTATGCATCTGATAACAATGGCTTTCTATTTCTAGTCGACATAATTATGCTGGTCTGCTGGAATAGTGATGCCGGCTTGTCCAAACCTGGATAGACACAGGCAGGACCAGAATTTTGACACATGGGATGTTGACTTATTTTTTATATTTATTATTTCGAAAGACTTCCCCGGTGCCGCATTAGTATGGTATGATTGCAAAGCCAATATACCAAGGGTATTGGGTTCGAATCCTAAAGTGATATTGGATTTTTCTATTTATTATCAGCTCGGATCAAGATTATATACCCCATATAAAGATATATAGTCCACCACGCTGGCCCAGTGCGGATTGGCGGACTTACATACCATAGAAATTATTATAAGCCGCCATGGTATGCAGGTTTCCTCACGATGTTTTCCTTCACCGTTTTAGTGCGTGATGATTGACTATCAATACACACATGACTCCGAAAAGTCAGAGGTGTGCCCTGGGATTTGAACCCGCGACCACCATGAACATGTGGGCAGTCGCGTCTGGTCCGTTTACCAACAGGCCACCACGCCTAACCACTCTCAATCGTACTGTCGACTGTAGAGTAGGCCCGTGCCCTGCAGTGGGACGTATATGGGCTGATACAGACAGACATATAAAGATATATAAGCTATCATCACGTTGTGGAACCGAACGCACAAAGCAAAACGTGGGTGTTCTGGTAGCACCTCTGCCCGCCGCATTTGAGGTGTGAGTTTATGTATTGTATCGAAAGGTAACGTTATGCAAATTTGTCAACAGAACAATTTTTGTTATTTTGTTTGTTATTGCAGCTTTTGTCCATCAGTGGACTGCATCGGGCTGATGACGATGATAAAGAATATTTTCCAGTGAGCATTAAGGACTATTCAAAATTAAACCTTAGAAACATCCCTATTGCGAATGTAACTAAAATGACTATTCCACCATTGTATGCGCCATTGTATGCGCCATAATCGTATGGTTTTTTTTTTATCAATGTATAGACTAGCATTCCATTCACCTGATGGTAAGCGAAACGACCGCTTATGGACAGTAGCAATACCACAATGAATTATAAAGCAATGCTTGGCATTTCACTGCGCTCGCCATTGCCATAAAATGTTAAGTATTAATATGTCCAGTAGATACTCTGGCTACAATGTCCTTCAACCCGGTACAGAACAGTGCATTTTACTGTTTGTCGGGAGAAATAGACACTGCGGTGGAACCTACCCAGGTGGCCCCTCACATATGAGAGACCTACCACTAGTATGATTGACCATATCATGATTGACATAAGGGGACTGTACTGTATCAGCCCATATACGTCCCACTGCAGAGCACGGGCCTACTCTACAATCGAGCGTACGATTGAGAGTGGTTAGGCCATATAGTCCACCACGTTGGCCTAGTGCGGGTTGGCGGACTTGCATACCATAGAAATTGTTATAAATCGCTATGGTATGCAGGTTTCGTCACGATGTTTTCCTTCATCGTTTTAGGGGTATCAGCTATAAAGATTATCAATTATCCAAAACCAATAACTTTTGCGTAGTACAACGATTAAAAATCATTTACCTCAACGATGACGTGGAAAAATCACGAATATTATAAATAACACTATTCATATTATATAATGGTTTATTTGTGGAGGTGATGTCATATTGAGAAGACGGAACTGAGAAGTGGTGGGCAGGACCTATAAGTGGTAGGTAAGTTTTAAGATTTATAGTTGTTAGAGTGGTTAGTGTAAGTTGTTAGTCACTCTCAATTGTATTGTCGATTGTAGAGGAGGCCCGTGCCCTGCAGTAGGAGGTATATGGGCTGATAGAGATAGTTTTTAGAGGGCTAATAGCCAAATCTTCGACAAAATTAATAAATGAAATATTGTTTGATGATGAAATAAATTGAACGAAAACACAAAGTATAACACTTAATATAAGCAATCTTATTCATAGGATTTAAAGGCTATTTTAGCAATCCAATGTGTTGTCCCTTTCCAACGAGTTTCGACACAAAATATTCGATAAAGAAAATAGATTTTAAAAGTATTTATGAATAAGACCGTTAATAAGTAAATGTTACAATATGGGATAGGTTTATCTAACTGGATATGTGATAAAATATCAACCATTTAGAGTAAAAGAAAGTACCTATTCAAATCAAAATCTAGTTACGCATATTATTATTTTAGTATCATCATCATATCAGCCACAGGAAGTCCACTGCTGAATACAGGCCTCTCCAAGGATCTCCACAATGACCTGTTGCAAGCAGCCTGCTTGCCTATTTTAGTATGCTATTTAGTAATTTTCGTAGCCTTTGAATTTCCAGAGTAATTTGAGATGAAGTACTTTAAGGTCTGGATAATTCTAAGTTCTTCTACCTTAAAGGCTGATGAGATAGACAAGCCAGTGTCGGACGCCCTTACAAGGTTGCAGGAAGTCACTGAATGCTGGCTTCTTCCAACACGTTATTGTGAGGATCTTGGGGAGGCGTATTTTGGGGAGTGAACTTCCTGTGGCTTTGCTTTGTCCCGCCCTCTCTCCCACCACTGTAACTCCTGTAAGCCAGGATCAACAGTAGCACGCACTGTAATGACACTGAGCATTGAAGCTCGGCGAGTCTCCGGGAAAGTCCAATTTGTCTTTAACCCGCAACGAAATCAATCAGAAAGTTAAATTAATAGGAGGAGTTAGAAATTAATTATTGTCCATTTCCCACCGCGCAAAGCGGGTGACAAAACACGGAACTAAAGAGGTAAATAACCTCGCAAAAAGACTTTTACTTCCTGTGGCTGAAGAAAGACAGAGAGTACAGTTGATTTTTCTTTGATAGTAATAAAATACTCGGGGCTTACCCACCCCGGAACATATTTCTAAATGCGGCTACGTTGGGAATTAAACGCTTCAAATTAACGCGTGGAAATGTTTAGTACACAATTAGACAGGCTACTTTTACACAGTACTGTTATAAATACATACATACATAAACGCACGCCTTTTTCCCAGAAATGGTAGGCAGAGGTGCCAGGACACCCACATTTCGCCTTGTATGTTCCGTCCCTTTTATGTGATAGGGAGCGAGCTTCTTGGCTCCGGACTGATAATAATTAATAAAAAAGTCCAATAACACTTTGCACCACCTGGAATTCGAACCCGAGACCTCAGCTTTGTAGGGGTACCGTAGTACAACTACGCCACCGAGGCAGTCTTCACTAGCACTACTACACGAGCACTGTTATAAATAAGAGCTGTTTAGTTACCTACATGAGCTTAAATCTGGTATGAATCAATAGCTTACTTATAGGTGTAATATTTTGTCTGGATTATGCCGCTTGGGTATCTTCTTTTTATCCTAAGGAGTATGGCGCTGTGTACGTTTTAGACCAAGAGGTCTTAGGTGATTTGTATTGGCCCTATAGCCAGCGGACAAATAAGAAAATCGTAGGGGTATGAAGAAATAAATCTTAGTGAAGAAACCATATGTACATACTCATACAGGGTATATCAAGACTGCTACCGAAAACGAAGCTGGGTAGTAGTTTAAGCGACTTCAGACACAATGCAACAGAAAATGTTGGAAAAAAAGCGAATTCTTTTTTTGTATTTGAGTCGTAAATACATTTTTTCGTAAAATAATAGTGTATACCCTTTTATTTATAAAGATTCTAAGGTATAAGAGAGTTTAAATTATTATTTTAGCAGAAACTATGTATTTACCACCCAAAAATGACGATATTTAAAAACTGATAAAAAAAATTGTTACGTTTCTTTGCGAAGTTTTTAGTTGCATTGTGTCTGTAGTCACTAAAACTACCACTAGGCTTCGTTTTCGGTAGCAGTCTTGAGATATCCGGTATATATTTTTACATCATAATCATAACTGCTGAACCATAAACGTCCTCTAAAACTTTACACAACAAAGTGTATGTAGAGTAATAAGAAAATAATATTCTAATTTAATTAACTACCAGACGTCTATTGTTAGGAAACATCTTAAAAGGAAAATAAACATTTAATCTAGTCAACAATACAATTATGTGAAAATTTCTGTATAAATTAGAAATTTTCCGTTGAATTTAATATGTTTTATTATTCGCAAGGACAACAACTAATTATTGTATCATTATAATATTTTTGCCATTAATTTCTGATAAATTTAATTGTAAGAATACACAGTGTATCATGCAGGATTTTAAAATGACGGTAGCAATGAATGCGCCTCATAGAAATTAAAAGTCTTTCTTATATCGGAGGTCATTTTGAGCCGTTTTTCTGGTTATTAACATTTGTCAATGATGTCATATCTCAAAAATCTTAAGTAGCTTGGGAATTTTGTAATCAAATCGAATCTATTATTCCAATGATAAGAAGCTGACGGCCAGCCCGCAAAACCGAAGAAGCGCTGAAAGAAGAAGAAGATTAGTCCAATAACATCTTCTAATTCATTAACATATATTTCAATTTGTTTAATTTTAATTTTATGATTGTAGATTTCCTTATGTTTATTTTAATTTGATTCCAGTATTACTTATCAGTTATTTGTTATTCAATGCATGTTGTGACGCCTGCAGGTAGTGCATTTAACGTGTTACCAAATTGTAAGTGTATTAGATATAAGAAACAATGTAATTACAGTTGGATGTCCTTAAATAAATAAAATAAGGCTTTGGCTCAACGTGTCGGAAATCTTGATTTGGTGAGAAACGGCCTGTTCGATATCAAATATTTTTGAATATTCGTGTTCGCCCCATAGATGGTTACGCGTCGGTGTGAGAGCCACTCATAAGTTGATGATGACAGATGTTTGATGCCCAAGAATATTATGTAGAATTATTTTGTAAGGATCGTGAGGTCAGAGCCGGCCGCGCTTTAGCCAAAAACCTGTTGATAGTGTTACCATGGCGCGTGAATTGATCGGGAGATGATTCTATTAATTATAAATTTAAACGATGAATATGTTATATTTTATTAGATACAGGATGGCAGCGAAGATATCGTAATAGAAAACCAACCATCCGGAGAATACAAAAATATACCGAACGCTATTTAATATTACTCTTTTAAATGAGTCGCCATAGATAAAGATTTTTGATCATCTCTAACCTACAGAGTGAGAGAACTAGGATATAAATAAATATGCAAATTTAACATAATTAAATTCATTCATTTACTGGTGGCAGGTCTCTCATATGTGAGTGGCCATCTGGGTGGGTACCACCGCAGTGTCTATTTCTCCCGTCAAACAGCAGTGTAAACGCACTGTTGTGTTTTGGGTTGAAGGGCATTGTAGCCAGAGTAACTTCTGGACATATTGAGACTTAACATCTTATGTCTCAGGATGGTGAGCGCAGTGGAATGCCAAGCACTGCTTTGTAATTAAGGTGTTGTTTGGTTTTGCTACTGTTCATGAGTGATCGTATCGCTTATCATCAGGCGAACGGCATGCTCGTCTCGCCATTCATAGCAATAAAAAAAAATCATTTTACACATTTATGCTCGTCCGCTAGTCATCAGACCAGCCTTCCTTAACCTTCGTCGGTGAACTATATATCCAGAAACTATTCCAGGACTTGTTTTTACATGTCCGTCTTTACATGCATCACAAAACGACTGGCATTCAATATTATTCAAAGCAATGAAAGCTACTGATACAAGTATATAGTAAAAATATATCCTAAGAACTCCACACAGCATATTCACCCTACTCCTCTAGCATAGAAGCACGTATTACACCTAATGCTCACGCGTCAATCACTCGGATTGGCCAGCAAAAACATTGATTCATATTCATAGATTTAGTGTGGTCGTTAAAACACAATACGGCTAATTGGTAACACTGATGTTGGTCCTCTTATGTAAGAGATAAGACAGAAAGATTACGGCTGGTTTCTATATCCTATCTATCGTTAACAAGAGTTTAAAATAGCTACCATTACTATGTCGATACAATTCTTTGCTTCTAGAAACAAAGATTGAAATATCTTGCCTAGCTATCTATATATATAGTGTATGCACCATATCTCTATGTTTGTTAACTGAAACATAAAATGCGTCAAAATATCTAATGTTATCTATAGTTAAAGATGGATAGAATATAGAAACCGGCAATGTGAGGAAGATAAGTATTTGCTACATTGATTGAGAAGTACGCCAACTCGCACAATGTCAGCGTGGTGGACTATATGGCCTACTCCCTCTCAATCGTACTCTCGATTATAGAGGAGGTCCGTGGACTGAAGTTGGGGGTTTATGGGCTGATACAGTACAGGGGGGTTACTCTTTAATCCGACAAGACGTCCGAATGTTCGGATGTTCGATATACGAAGTAAGAATTACGTTAACAACATCAACACCTTCGAAATTCGTAAAAGATTAAGGAGTAACCCCATAGTATAGATTGATGATGTAGACTGTAAGCTTCAGTGCAAAATAAATGAGATTGGCGGAAGACCAGAGACCAGAGGTACATATTTTGACAACCAACGGAATGCAGTAACCATGATCGCAAACACCCAGTAGACTGAGACCGAAGATAAGGTGATTGCGTAGGAGTGATAGGGACAGTAAATATTTTTTGATAGGTACATTTTTTACGGTGTTTCCTGGAGTGTAAAAAATCTTAATGCATAAATAAAGAGTTCTATGAGCAATGAATAAATGTTGACTGAAATGATGGTGATGATGCAATAGTTTGTTAAAGAATATTCATTAAAATACCTATTTACTAAATTGGATATACTGCTACAGGCAAAAAGGTGCCTACATAATTTCCGTCATCGTTACAAAAGAGTTTTTATTCAAAATGTTAATATTCATAGATTGTGATTGAACCTCAGTGTCTATTTGAGATTGGGTTGTCTATTATTTATCATCTAAAGAAGAAATAACTTAATGTTAAGATGACTAGATGTTCAAATATTTATGTCTGTAGTTGGTGACTGAGGAATCCGTAAAGGTGAATTTAACACCATCCCAAATTACAAGATACCTACAGCATTAAAATAACTCAAGAGTCATTAAGACCTACTTATAGCACGTCTAAGAAGCTGTAGGTCAAGAAACATTGACCTCAAACACTGCCCTTGGAAATCAAATCATTAAGTGTCCAAATTACTAAAACTGATCATCTACAAGAATGTTTAATTTATTTATACATTCTGCTTCGAGAATCGACAAGCAATAAATGTCTATATTTAACCTCACTTCGAAAACACACAAAAAAAGAAAACAGGCCCTAATTGTGAAGACATTTTCATACATTAGAATACATTAAACGATCGTTTCCACAGATAATAAATATTGCAGTTAACGGTTTAAATGAGTCAGAAATTTAAATAATAAGTCACAAACCTGTTAAAGGACAGAAACACAGTGACCCAGTATTGTTCGAAAATATAGTATAAAAACAGAATAACATATTCACAAGAAAAAAAGTGTTGAAAAAACCCGCCATTTTTTTCGCGCCGTTTTTATTGAAACAAAAAACAAGATGGCGGCGCGCATGCGTTCAAAAAACGTGTAGTTGTCGAAATGAATGATGGTTTTTATGTAATTTTAATGGTGATAACGAAAGTTTTGCTTTTTATTGCATTGTTTTGATGTAAACTAGCAAAAAGTTTCCAATCGCGTAATATGGTGGCTGTGGTTACTGTTTTATCGTGTTAAATTAATTAAAAATGTACGTGGGCCGAAAAAAATAATTTATATGCTTGTTAATAGGTTTCTAGTCTGCGGAAATGAATATGCGCGTTTTAATTTATAGAAAAGAGAGGAGGTATGGCCTTGAGCGACCCGTTTCGGTTGGATACTCTTTCACTATTAAAATTTATAAGTAACATTTTAGTGCGAATTTTTAAACTAATCTTGGCCTTGACTTTTGCTCGTTCGTTACTATGTATGTTTGGCTATTTTATATGAGATTTTCTTCGTATACTTATTTAAAAAGTTACGTTAGTAAGTAAGTGTAGAGTGTGCAGGCTGTATTAGAGGACTTATTTCTAATCTTAGATATTTTATATTATAGAGGGAGAGCTGGTACTTCAAAAAAGCAGATAATAAAAATTAAAAATAAATTTCAAAATAAATAGTTTAGGGCTATTTAATTTCACTCAAAATCATTTCAAAAGGATAAATATACTTTCAGCCAATCAAAGTAATTTATTGCTAAATTATAAACTCAGTTTTCACTAAAATAGGAGCGCTACCAACATTATGAACAAATCTCTACGTTTTTCAAGACGCTTATGTATATCACTTCTCTATATTATAAATACTCAACGTTTCTACTCTATGTTGTGTATTACATAGGTTCTGGAAATTAAACATATATGCTCATTTAATTATGAGGGAATCGCCGTTCGTAAATATTCATACTTGGACCACAAATGCGTTTCCAGATTCTCAAAACGGGAAGGGAAAAGGACGCGAGAGGAAAGGGGATAATCTCTATTATCTGGAAATTTTCCATATGGAACGAAACATGACAACAAAACCTTAGCTTCACGTTTACTTACTCTGAGACAGTGGTACCATGGGTCTAACACTACATTTTTTATTGCAATGAATGGCGAGACGAGCATGCCGTTCCCCTGATGGTAAGAGTACGATTGCTTAAGAACAGTAGCAAAACCAAAAAATACCATGAATTACAAGCAATTCTTGGCTATCTTCTGCGCTGGCGATGCTGAGACATAAGATTTTAAGTCGAAATGTCCAGTATTTACTCTGGCTACAATGTCCTTTAAATAGTGCACTTACACTGCTGTTTGGCGGGAGAAAATGTGAAGTAAACAAACAATTACTAAAATGGCGGCATTGATTTACCCATGGATTACCTAACTTAGCCTTAAAAGGATTAGTGTCTAAAATCTAGATAAAGGTGACATTTTCAGGTATAAACGGACGCAAAATCTTCGAAATGTCGATGATCTCGAGTTGACCTCTGAATTAAATATAATTATGAATAATAAAAATGATATTTTTTTATTAGTTTCGTCTTTTTGCATTCCGATGGAAATGTCATAGATATATTTGAATGCATGAGAAAATACTAGACAGTGATTGATAACTTTTTTTGCATGTGTTTGGCAAATTATAAATCAGCTCACAATATTAAGTGATTACGACACATGAAATTTTTAAGCACTTAAATTAGGGGTGTGATGTGTGTTGTTGACAGCCCCTGTGGCGCAGTTGATTATACACCGGCTGAGAAACGAGAGGCCGCGAATTCGATCCCTGCACCGAGACTAAAGTTTTTACCACAAGTATTTAGTTTTATTTCCAACTCCTCCTATTAATTACACTTTCTGATTAATTTCGTTTCGTTGCGGGTTAAAGACAAGTTAGACATTCCCGGAGACTCGCCGAGCTTCAATGCTCGGTGTCATTACATTGCGTGCCACTGTTGATCCTGCGACACAGGAGTTACAGTGGTGGGTGTGAGGGCGAGACAGTCCCCAAAAAAAGTATTTGTTTCAGGTCTGGGTGTTTGAGAGACTGAAAAGTCTCGCAGTTACTGGTATCCACGACACAAGACTCGTTCTTAGTGTGGGGTCAGGACTATGAATTTTCGAGCGATAAAGACAAAACAAACGATAGCTTAAGTAGTTTTATAATCTGTCGATGAATATGTTTTTTTTTATCAGCCCATATCAACAAGTTAATTTGTGTATTATCTTTTTCGCACAAACTTGGCCGTAAATCTTCCATAACACCAGGTTTAATATTTATTGCATATATATATGCATCTTTAATTGCATTTAGCGAGTAATTTGTACGTAATCCCCTTAAACGGTCACTGTAATTAAAAGCGGTTAAAAATTATAAGATACTAGCGGCCCGGCCCCGCTTCGCCCGGGAGCAAATATATTTCTGTACAATAATATGCACGTATTATACACATTAATCTTCCTCTTGAATTACTCTATCTATTAAAAAAACCGCATCAAAATCGGTTGGGTAGTTTTATAGATTTAAGCATACAAATGGACATAGGGACAGAGAAAGCGACTTTGTTTTATTCTATGTAGTGATTAAAATGTTACTATGTTTCCGTGGTTATATTATGAATCAAGTTTTAAATGCTTAAGTATATCCCTTTGTAATGTAAGTTGCAAGTTAAAATAAGTAATTTATTTTAGTTACTTAAAATAGTATAAAAGGCTACTTAAAAATCAAAATATATGTGAGTACATAGGTTATAGTTTTGGTGTCCAGGATTTGAAACTATGTACCATCTGTATCTGTATCTGTATCAGCCCATATACGTCCCACTGCAGGGCACGGGCGTACTCTACAATCGACAATACGATTGAGAGTGGTTAGGCCATATAGTCCACCACGCTGGCCTAGTGCGGGTTGGCGGACTTACATACCATAGAAATTCTTATGAACCGCTATGGTATGCAGGTTTCCTCACGATGTTTTCCTTCACCGTTTTAGTGCGTGGTGATTGACTATCAATACACACATGACTCCGAAAAGTCAGAGGTGTGCCCTGGGATTTGAACCCGCGACCACCGTGAACATGTTGGCAGTCGCGTCTGGTCCGTTTACCAACAGGCCACCACGCACTGTACGTACCATAAATGTAATAAATTTGAAATCTATCAAAAGAGATTTGAACAGCCCTCCATATGATGATGTTATAGATACGTATTTTTCAGATAGCCTAGCTTATCTGAAAAAATTCAATTTCAAAATATTACGAAATTAGTATTACTGTCCTTGAAATTGAACCTGCGGCCTTCCGTACGCACCAACCGACGGTACTACCAAACACCGAGAAAACACTCCACCTAAAACTAAGATTTGAAGAGCAGTGTTTACGCAACCGAGGCTTGTAAAATCAAAACAAATCAAATCTGAGTGCTAAACAAACGCGGAAAGCTTTGCCGGAAAAACCTAGCGTAGGTAGCCGTGTTAGACGAGTATCTATCAGTACGCGAAATTACACGCAATGTCGTAAACACCATTGTTAGTGTACACTCAAAATTATACCTTATGTTATGTATACAGAGTAGAAAATCGAATGGCGGTGGTAACGAAATAATGCATTATAAAATATTATGATGTAATACGTGCCCGCTACAAGGTCAGCATAGACCGAAAATCAGGTTTGGGCCGCCCCGCCCCCCGCTCCCCGTCGTAGCGTCACTAAGGCGACGAGTGCGTTGTCTAGGCTGAGCGTTCGCGGTTTTTATTTAATTTGAATTTAGAATTTTTATCTCAACAGTTATGTCACATTTTTATTTTAAAATAGTAATTAATTGATTTGGGTGATTTAAGTGAGCTATGCAAAATAAAATTAACACCTTTACAGGATTATTTTAATAAATGTTCTTTAATTTAGCTGAATAAAAAAAATCAATTAACGGTAATCATACAAAAACATAGTGAATTAAGTACTTCGGATTATTTTCAATGCCGTTTTTTTTTGAGAAAAACTAATATTAATTTTCAATTAATTAAATATCTTACTGGAAATCATCTAGCATGAATAGTCCATTGAAATGCTACATGAGCTTTGCATTTTTTAGAGGACGCAATTTTATTTTTGGGATATGTGAGGGCGGTCAATAGAAGCTTAACCTCAAGTTTGTGGGGTCGCCACCCTTGTCCCCTGACCGCCATCTTGGAAAAAGGGGTAAAACACTTTTTTCGCGTTATCTCGGAAACTATACGTCTTACGAAAAATTTGTAAAAAACGTAATTTGTAGCTAATTGTATTGCCTACAAATATGTTTATATAACTTTTTGCCCTAAATTAAAAATTAAAGAAGTTATGAGCAAAAAAGTGAGTAAATATTTATAAAAAAAATCTTATTTTCTCTATAACTTTTTATGAAAAAAACTCACTTTTTTGCTATTTTTTTTTTATTTATATTAACCTATTCTGTGCCACTGATGGGCAAAAATCTCCCTCAAATTCTTCTACTTATCCCTATCAGCTGCTGATGCCATCCAAGTGCTGCTAAATTGGTCGAGATCGTCGCGCCACCTTTTCCGAAGCCTGCCGCGTGGCCTCTTGCCATCCTTAGGCATCCATTGATTGGCAATCTTTGCCCACCTCTTCGGGTGCATTCGGGTGACGTGGCCCGCCCAATCCCAGTTTAGTTTATCTGATTTCTGTGCAACATTCTTGACTCTGGTTATGAAGCGCAAGGTGTTAGTGGGTACTCTGTCCATGCGTGTTACGCCTAGCATCCTGTGCTCCACAGCTTTTTGACAAACCTGGACCTGGACCTCTGAAGTTCGGTCAAAGATCAGGATTGAGCACTGTATATGAGAATTGGTAAGATACAAGCCGAAAAGTCTACTTTTTAAAGAAACGGGAAGATTCCCTTAAGATATTTCTTCTTCACTTTTTTGCTTATAACTTCTTTAATTTTTAATTTAGGGAAAAAAGTTATATAAACATATTTGTAGGCAAAACAATTTGCTACAAATTATTTCCTTACAATTTTTTTGTAAGACGCATAGTTTCCGAATAATCACGAAAAAAGTGTGTTCACCCCTTTTTCCAAGATGGCGGCCTGGGGACAAGGGTGGCGACCCCACAAACTTGAGGTTAAGCTTCTATTGACCTACCAAACATATCCCAAAAATAAAATTGCGTCCTCCAAGAAATGCAATATTCGGTCTTTAAATTGTAACATTTCAATGGACTAGAATAGAAATAAAGTTTTTGTCTTCAAAATATAACTTTTTCTTTTAACAAACTTCGATATACCTTTTAAGAAACATACAGTCTCTTAAATAAAATGTTATTAAGCCTTTACAATATTTTAATTAGTTCATACAATTATACTGATACAAAAAGTGCAAACTGACGAAAAATGTAAATCAAATTATCTGAGTTTCCATTTTCAAGTCAATTTAAAACGAATTTGATGAATATTTTTATCTAAGGATTAAAAAGTGAGCCCTTAGCATTATGATAATCATTTAAAAAATATACAAAGTTCCCAACATCCCGGATGGTACAACGCACACCACTCTATTCGGAATTCGTCAAAATACTCGACACAACAAACTACCACATGGCTCGCAACTAATATTTCATGGCGTTTGTGTGTGTGCAAGTAATTGTGTGTTTGTGTGTGCGTGTTGGGGCTTTGTGTGTGTGCAAGCGCTTGCGCCGGCAGTTCGGCACTTTCGTACTTACGCGTAAAGATTAACAAGATCTTTATAAAATGAATTTCGTTTTAATTTTCGTTTTTATTTGTGTTTTTTTTTTAATGATATTAAATAATTTATTATTCTTGTTCTTTTTTTGTTTATTATTAAAATAAATAGGTCCCGTTATATTAGACATCAGTGGCATGTTCGAATTAATGTTATTTTAAAATTATTTTTGATAAATATATTAGTATACAAAATTCTTGTTCTATTTAATCCAGATTGTTCCAACGTGATAAAAATAGGTACTTTTATTTCAGTGTAATGTAATTAATGTTCTTTTTAAAATTAAATATTATTTTCACGTGTTAATTAAGACTATTGTAGTTAATTACTAAGTAATTAACATATGTGTTTACGTCATTCAAACACATAGACTTTAGGGCCTCTGTCCACTAAAAAGTAGCACAACCGTGCTATGATCGCTTTGTTTTATAATGTGCCGGCATAATTATGTCGATTGTTAACGAATAGCAATCTCACCAGTGGATATTTTTTGAATTTCCTTGCATTTAACAAAAAGCGACCAATGCGCTTTTAAATATAAAAAAAATGAAATTTATGACACATAGGGCAGGTCATAAGTCTATATAGGGTAGGCAGAGTCTATTAGTTGACAGGCGTGGCGCGGATGATTCAGAGCCGGCTGTAACATGAAAGGTAGCAGGTTCCATTCCCGCACCAAGAATATGTGGCCTAATAATTGTTGAGGATTTGGGTGCTGAGAGACCAAAAGCTTTCTTTTTTTTCACTTTCTTTTTTCGTTTCTGACAACCAAGATGCAAGACTTAATATCTTAGGAGTCAGAACTATGCGTAGATATTATAATTATTTATTTCTTATTTACTTTCTTGTTCAGAATCATATGCGCTTTTTTCCCAAAGAGATCGCGGGTTCGATTCCCACACCAAGAAATATGTGGCCTCCTATATTTGTCCAGGATCTGAGTGTTTTTAGACCAAAAACTCTCTCTTAGTTTGCTACCCAAGAAACAAGGTTTATCTGCTGAGGAGTCAGGACTATGCGTGGATATTTTTAACCGACTTCAAAACAGGTGTTTGTCAATTCGACTGTATTTTTTTTTATTTATCTCAGTGGTACCAAGCAATAAACTAGCGTTTGATCGATTATCATCTCGCGTTTGGCTTTGGCAAGGTCACTGGAACTGGTTTGAACGTTACAAGAAACAATTGGATTAAAATATTCATCTAACATCGTGACTACCGAATTGGCGGGAGTTTGTAATGTTATAAAATGTGTTAATATGCGTAATAAAGCTGTGACTGGTATCTACTGATTTTTTTAAGTTATACTTCTGTTGGGACAGTTGGAAAGAACAATGGCGATTATTTGATTGATCTTAATTTGAGCGTCTTTAAGTGGCATATATACAAAACGATTTCCAATATTATTGTACAATTTATCAAATAATGATATGAATTATACAAAGCGGGTGAAAAAAAAAACCTTTAAAATGGAAAGTCATTTGAGTAATTCCGGATTTATAAACTATTATTGGCTTAGTGCTGTGACTGCTGTCATTTTATATTTATTCGACTAAAATAGTTTGCCATCTAGCAAAGTAATTATATTTGAGATAACTTTTTTCTTCAATATAATATTCGCAAACTCGTGCAATTCGTCAGTTATTTTAATTTTGTAAATAATTATGCTGAATTGATATTTTATTTGTTTTAATAGTTACTAAACATAATATTGTATCTGTCCTAAAAAAAGAAGTAAATTCAGAATATGAAATGAGTCTGGTTAGAAGATTCATAATCAAAGCAAATAGTCGATTGACATTGTAGACAGGGTATTCTCTGCCTACTATTGACAAAGATAATTTTGTAAAAAAAAAGATAGACTTTTGACGTTGCTGTTCCATGAATTGTTGATAAATATTTAAACCGGACGAAGTCAAAAATAATTGAGAAATAAGGAACCTGATATTGCGTTGTATGATCCATGCATTCTTACGGACTTTTATATTTTCTGTGTGTGATATGCTATGTTTGTTATGATCACCGATCTTGTTTTAATGGTTAGATTTATTCATAATAAATATGTTGAGACTTGAAGGTAACTGTCAACTGAGACTGCGGCAGATCAACTCTAATTAATGATAAATGTAAATATATTGTTAAGCCAATATAAATAATAACACAAGCCACTAACAGAACAGGTGTATTATTACGTTTTTAATTTACTAGAAAATGATATTCCTCACAATACAATACTTCATAGTACGGTCAGCCATTTTACTCGTAGTTTGACGTAGGTATATAAACACAAAAATTCTGATGTGAATATCAATTTTTCCCCTGTTTCTTTAACAACAATTATTACACTAGTTGAATTAGAAATTAATCCTCAGGCTAACGAGATTTTTTTCATCTTAAGACGTTTAATTTTAATTTCAATAAAAATAATGTATGGACAGTTGCCATTGTTCTTTATGAAAGTATTTTTTATTTGTGCGCGCACCGACATCGAGAAAGCGAAATGTAAAGATTTGGGTACCAGGAACACATGAAGCTAGCGGAGATATACTTGTATTTTATTCCTCCATGATTCATCATACCATAAGTTTGTCATCTGTTTAAGTTCTAACTGGCCAGTGTCGGGAATTTGGATATACGAGCGGCCTCACAAGTCACACATCCGTAATAGCTATCTAAATTCATAATTTGAATTTATTCCGATCCGAAATTCAGAACGCTCTTCAGTCTCATTTTTACTGGTGGTAGGTCTCTCAATTGTGAAAGGACGCCTGATTAGGTACCACCGAAATGTCTATTTCTCCCGTCAAAGAACAGAGTAAATGCACTGTTGTGTTTCGGATTGAAGGATTGTAGTAATAAAGGATATTGTAGCAATAAAAAAAACATAATCTGAAAAAATCAGAATGTGTGTGGTTTATTGATATTGTATGTTATTCTAGGCTTTTTGAGTGATTAATATGAATTCAGATAGTTAATCCGTATGTGTGAGGCCTTATTGGTTCTTTCATAATTTAATTTATGGAATCATTACTTATTTTGGTACGTTTCGAAATTAGAATTAGTTTTGTATTATTTTAACAGAGGAGACGAAAACATATTCATTCATAAATATACAGGTGTGTGTACAATATATAATATAGGAAGGCATACACTTTATTTAAGCAAAAACACACTTACACTCCTCCTTGCAATGAATGGTCATTGCTCATGCAAACAGATTCAAACATGTCGCGTGATATTTGATAGATACTAAGGACTAATTACAGGCTATTCAGCTGTATGACCTTAGTGTTTGACCACAAGTTCGCAAAACTCTTCCTCATCACACAAACCTTGAGATACCTTCAATAACATTATTAAGTTCTGTATTCGAACCCGGAACTTCCACTTAACACTTCATTAACTCAACCGGCGACGCTGTCAATATTCTAAATTGTACAGTTTTGATTTATAACTACTAGTTTATTATTTATTAGTTATTTCCGTTTAATTTCCTTTAGGCCTACAAGCAATGTATATGAAGAAAAACTTGATAAGTTTATTAAAAACATATTTTAACAATTTAAGGTCGCTATATATTATTTACATTCGTTTTTTGGAATGAAAACATCTCATTTTTTAAATAAATAAATACACCCAACAGTCACATACATAGTCCTGACCCCACACTAAGATCGAGTCTTGTGTCGTGGGTAACAGAAACTACGAGAGACTTTTCGGTCTCATAAACACCTAGACCCGAAACAAATACCTGTGGATCACACAAACATTTTTCTCATTGCGGGGTTCGAACCCGCGACCTAACGTTTCACAGCCGACGTTCAACCAACTGCGCCACGGAGGCTGTAAATTATTATAAAAGTTCGGCAATAGAGAAAACTTACTTAATACACATACACACATCATACACATCTAAAAGATTTGGATGACATGTGCAGTGTTGACCAATCAAAATGAGAGGAAAAAGCATAGAAATGTATCGGAGGAAGAAAAAGTATGGACCTTCAGCAATCACTCTCACCAAATGGAAAACGACACTAAAGCTGTCGCTTCACTTTGGATTTCACTGGGACAGTGTTACTCCAGTCTAGCAGGCCCATTCCTATAATCCTAGGTCTACAGTAACTTAATTAACATAACATTTTATAATTATTTTCTAGTTTTCCCTTAATTACTATTTTATATCATATTTTATTTTATGTATATTTAATGTAGCTATTACATATGTTTGCATTTCTCATATTTTGTAAGTACATATTACTTTCTTTTTTGAGTACTTACTACTTCTATCAAATATACACTATATTTGATCGAAGACTTACTTATTATTCATTTTTTTGCCTTTGTTGCGACCACTCTTTTCTTCCAAGTTTTTCAATCCAGTCTATCTAAGGGTGGTCTGGAAGAAATCGTGATAAGCGATAAGACCGCCAATTGTCACCTGTATTTAAACGAGTCTTATTATTATTTTTGTGTTATTATTGTATGTGTTCAATAAAGAATTTATAAATAAATAAAATCTCAATAGTTTCATTAATCTCTTGTTTAGAAAAATACATCCTTATTCACGAAAAAACACAAGTATGACTATTATAAAGTTTGAATGTTGGGTTTTCCGTCAAATTAACTTAGTACGGAGTTAATCTCACAGCAAGCGTATGACTTGACAGATTGTTTTCAACGTCTGACGCAAAAACATCTATTATATAAAAATACGAAATACCATCTATTCATTGAAAATCATAGTTTAATAATCTTATTTAATACATTTGGCAGGTCGATCGTAAATTGAAGGTACCTATCGGTTGTGTGGCCAATTAATTCGTTTTTCAAAAAAGGTCGTTATTAAAAATGACAGTGTTTTTTTTGGATTTATCATTTTTTAATTACTACAAAATATAAATAGTGGTAAAAGTCGAAATATTTTGAAATGACGAAATATTTATTTAAGTCAGTGTTTCGAGATGTCTATAATCGCTTTCTATTATTTGATTATTATGGTAATATTATAAAAGATAAACGTTCCAGGAAAAGTATGTAATATAGGTATAAGAATAATACTTTCACGTCATCAAACACTTCTAGGGCCTACTTTTTAGGATCACGTTAAGGATTTGTCTGGATGACTTGCTTTTGAAACCTAAAAATAAGGTTTTTACTTTTTTCAAATCAAGACCATAAAAGATACACTTCAATTTTTTGCTGAGACTATTAATTAAATTTACACAATATTTTCCATTCAATAAAAATGTATGAATAGAGTTACCCTCTGCGTATCGAATGCGCGTGAGTTGCGTGAGCGTTACCAACGCCATCTAGTTTCATGCGTTGGAACTAGAGCCAAGTTCTTTAACTGATTAATAGATGTCGCTAGTGTGAACACGATCGATTTATGCAAATTTTATTATAGGGAAAAAATTATTATGCAAATAAATCATCAATTATTTTTTGTTAAATTTGTTTGAGAAATGTTACTTACGGCTGTTTTATCGATGTTTTACCTACCTGTAACAAAAATTATTCGGTTAGTGTACAATATCATAGATATTTATTTAAATAAATAATTGATCATAAGTAAAAGGTGATAATAATCATTAATTTAAATTATAAAAGTATACAGGGGTTTTGTTTTAACTTTTAATTAATTATTAGATACATTTCAGTAATTGCTACTGAAGTAAAATCATACATTAAATTGTAATACCTAATATTATTAAAATTGGAGTTTAGAATTTATAATTATAATAGTTGAATAAAAAGTTAATTTTTAATAGCACAAAAATTAATATTATTTTAAATAATACACAAAATTTCACAAATTAAATGTGAATAACAAAAGTTAATGCAATCTTTCTAATAATATTTATCATAAGACACTTCATTTACTTAATAACTCATTACTTATGTACAATCCTTTTTCTAACCCTGTTTTATCTCCGTACCCACAGATTTCTTTGCAACGACGATCCCACCCTCAGAAAACACAAAAACCCATTCCCACACTTTCTTACAATTTGCATAGACCAAATCATTAATATCACAGCCCTTATGAACCGAACGATCAACAAAAAGATGGCATTAAAATAAAAGATTAACTATCAAATCATTTGCATATTCCTTGTGAGAATTCGGGGGTATAATGTATGCAAAAGTATATTTTTTATTTATACCAAAGCTATACACGGCGGTTTTTTCATCTATTTGTTTTTCAGACATCTTCGCACGATATTTGCATATCTGGTTCCGATCCCTCCCTTATTTTTGCATATAAAAGTCTTTGAAGTATGTTTACTCGCGAATTATCTAAAGGACAGTAGATTTTTTTAATTAATTCATAAATTCTATTGTGGGGTCACGTTTTTTCTTTGCTCATTCCGTGTATTGTCATAGTCTTGGTATCGTGTGAGCTTCTATCTTTGTTGAATAATTAGGGCCGAGGCAGTTGTCCCCGCGTAATTTCTTTACGCTTAATTGTATACCGGTTTCGATGTTTTTTTTTTTGTGAATAATTTATTTTTGTTCCGGGTGCATTATTTTTTAACGTCGAACAAAACATCTGCTGGGTCGTAATTAAAAAAATCGTGAGAATCGGGGACGAGTTTGCTATTAATTGCGATATTGTTTGTCAGGGACTTTGGTACGGTAGCGTCTTTTGCATTTCTGGTTATTTAACGTATTTGTATTGTCTGTTCTTTTGATAAAAATTTAGTTCATTTTAACTACTTCCTTTTGTGTTAGGCTGCTTTTGATTGTTAACATTATTATTTTATAAATGAATATTTTTTAAAAAGAATTAACAGTTCATGTGTAATGTATGAGTATTTTAATATACAAGTATAGACAAACATCTTAAATAGTTGTAGCCTGTAGGTAGATATTTCGTCTTCAGGCATATTTATTGGATTTAGTTTTTGACTAGAAATCAATTTCAAAATCAGCCATAAATTTTTTATGCAAAAATGTATTTCCAGGATAATCTGCTCCACTCAAATCATTAGAACAGTATCAATTGTCATTATGAAATTGCCATAAAAATATACTCCTTTATTGAAATATAGACTCCACAATGGTCGCAAAATATTTTTTGCTATTATGGTCAGTGCAAAAACTATCAAATTACACTACAATTGATTTATTGTAGATAAAATCGCGCACGTGTTGTCGCTAGGAAAAAAATCAATACGATTTTTTTACCCTTTTCGATTGATGAAATATAATATTAGGGTTGTTATTGTATTATTGTTACTTTTAATGGTAGGTGGTAGTCAATAGCAGCGCGTGTTATTTTTTTCATTGAATTGGAGATGGAAAATATACTTAGGTAGATTTAGGCATGTATATTCTATATGGTAACTATGGTACGCAGGTTTCCTCACGATGTTTTCCTTCACTGTTTTAGTCCGTGGTGATTGACTATCGATACACACATAACTCCGAAAAATCAGAGGTGAGCCCTGGGATTGTAATCCACGCAACCGCGAACATGTTGGCCGTCGCATCAGGTCCGTTTACGAACAGGCCATCACGAACAGTTTCTTCCGTATTTATAGCATAGTATTAAAAATATTATGTCCGTTGATAGTCATTTATAAGGACAGTTTTATTGAATATCACTGTAAAAGATAAATACAAATAATCCCATTGTTTCACTTTTAAATATCTCAAACAAAATCGGATTGCGTCGAAAACATTCAATAAAACCAATGGGGTCGTTCCGACCCATCGAGAGGGTTCGGCTATTATAAGATTATTGGCTATTGATCTATTGTGGTGGGCGCGAAGGGTTAAGTACATCCTTGTTACCGTTTCTTAACCCTTTATTATTATCAGCGCGTATTGTGCGGTGAGGTTTTAAGAAAAGTGTTGATCGGTACAAAATACCGGTGGTCGAAAGAATTTGCAATAGCTATTGTTGGTAATATTAAAGGAAATTATTGATTGTGGTTTTGTATATTGAAGATATTTAGATTTGTTGTGACCAATTGGTATAATTTAAGCGTATATATTAAGCAGATCATTTATGTTCATTTAAAATAAGTTTTTTTGTTCTACAAGGGGCGTGATTTGGAAAAAGATAATCTTTATAATTGGATGTTTTATTTTTACCATTTCGCGGGTTCAACTCCTACTTGCGATACAAGATTATAGGTTTTAAGGACATTTTATGTTCTGAAAACCGCATACACTAGTGCATTCACACTGCTATTTGGTGGTAGAAGTAGACATAGCGGTGGTACCTACCCAGGCGGCCTCTCACATAAGAGAAACCTATCACCAGCTCATCCATTTTTTACTTCCTGCCTTCATAGGTTAATACCGCTAAAATGGTTGATGAAATTAAAACAACTATCAGGGCATCAAACAAAGCAAGTTATATTTAATCGTATAGCTATTAGACATTTCCCACCGATTCACATTTAATTTGTTTCATTTTAAATTATTTAAATTAACTCATTGCGACCGTGTGCTAGTTTAATGTTTTCATGTTTCTACCTTTTTAAATCATATACCTAACAATTTTACAGAAAATAAACTTTAAAAATTAATATTTTCTCGTTAAGTATTTTATTCATTTATGTACAGCTCAAATTACATAGTCATTAAATATAGCAAATAAAATTAAACAGAACAGGAATTCCTGGATTGATAAACTGGGCTTTACCTGCAATAAGAGTATATTAATAAAAGGATACAAAATAAAATATATATGCTACATAAATGTAACACATAGACAAAAAAAATTAGCTATATAAACATATAATTAATAAGATTATATCCGTAATATATAAAAAGAAACATAATTCTAAAAGTAAATAGGTATCATTATTGATAAGCAATCCTATTTTGTTACTTCGCTGGCCATTACATTATATTTCAATACTTTATTCGCACCTTTACCTAATAAAATTACTACTACTTTGTACAATCTCTGCACCACCCAAAGGTTGACTGGTAGAGAATGCCTTAGGCATTAATTCCGCCTTTATATAACATTATGTATAAAAAGATTAATAAATAAAATCCCTAATAACTATTTTTTTTATCAAACCGTTTTCTTTTTTTTCCACCACCATTCAGCCTTAAATAGCTTCCTCCTAACCATCGATATACCAATACATCACCATAAATTACTTAACCACGTACATAGTTCCCAAGACTATGCAAATTCTATAATCCTGATTTTGGCAATGACAAATTGAGTTCAACTGGAGAGCGTTTCTCACACGCTGCCCTTATTAGGTGTTTCGCCATCATTTAGATTATCATGCAAAGTTTCGATTGTACGGATGACATAATAGCTCGCTGTTTGATTTGTCGTGGTAAGGATGGCTTTGATATTATCGATATGTTTGGTATCGATAACGATTTGGGAGAGCAGACAGATTTGTTTTTATTTCGATGTTTTTATAAAGTGCGCGGATCAATAAGGATTTAATGGGGTTTTTATCGAATGAGATCTAGGTATTCTGGAAATAGTAATCTGTACTTTTTGTTATGAATACGATGGATCGGATGGTAACTTAACAGTTTAGATTTTGCCATGAGAGTGGCAAAAGATGAGCATAGTTTTTAAGTGATCTGGCAGCATGGCTGGTTTATCAATCTCCTCATATCAAATTATTCTGGAATAGGTTCTTTAGTTTACTATGCTTAATACCGTTGACGGTTATCACATACCTTTTTGCTTGTTATAAAAACAAGAACAAAAAATATTTTTGTCATACATTTAGTAATTTTCTTCCTTGCTATAAATGGTATTAAATACATATTTGCTTTCTAATTTTCTACTTACTTATTAACCCTAAACTTTTGCGTAAACCAAAAATATCACCATAATTTTTTGTCGACAAACCCTTTTACTTATCGACCCCCATCCCTACGCATGATGGATTATCTCCCTCAAGGCGTCCACAATGCGTTTCGCACCGCAACGTCTATTAGCGAACAATGCATTGTAATGCAGATGCACTGTTTAACTTGCATTGCATTACGCGCAGTAAGGATGACGTGCTCTGAATTGTATCTGCGGTATTAGCAACCTTTGAGTTTAGACGGAAGTTGATTGTAGGTGTTGCAACTGGCTGCTTTTTTAAGATTGTTAATGTATGATATTTGATTAAAAAACCTTTCATGGCATTATATCTGTTTGTTGGAGTTACAAACGTATTTTAAAGTTGCGAAAGTATAGTCTGCATTTTTTAAGATTGTATAATCCAAATGTATGAAGTTTGATTAAAAAACATAATATCATGGCATTATATCCATTTGTGGGAGTTACAAAAGTATTTTAATGTCGCGAATGTATAATCTGTCTAAAGACGCATGAATTCGTAGCAAATTGTAATTAATATGTGGTGAAGAGGACACATAATAATATTATAACTATACTTTTTTATCCCAACAAAATATAGCGTCCCCGTGGAATGTACACGGAATTGAAATATATTCGATACCCTTTCAAACTCAAAGCAATGGGACGGGAAGTTTGAAGTACAGCAGTAACATTGAGTTTAAATATTTATAACAGTTGTCATAGGAAATAGTTCCTGCGTTTTTAAAGCGTACTGGAATTAAAATGTATCTATTTGCACCCAGGCAAAGCTGGTCCGGACCGCTTGTTATAAAATAATTCCTCCCAAACCCAGCTTACTCTAGTATACAAGAATGACATCAAAATAATACCGTTTCTAAGCATTACCACAATTCAGTCCCTTGCGGTGAGGGCGGTTCAGTAACCATCTTAAAGATGTTTGCTCCTTTTCTTAGAGCATTTGTGTGGATTATAAAGCTGAATGTTCTGGGACGTGTTGTTTCATGTTTTGTTTTTGTTTTGCGGTGTTGAAAGCAGAATATGTATCGTGTGTTTTGATGTTTTAATTAGACAATGAGAACGTGTGTTTATACATACGAGAAATTATAACATTAGTTAACCAGTAAATGTCATTTAAATTGATATTTATACGTTTAAAGTCTTAAGAAAATTATCAGTGGTATATTATATAAGTATATTATTATGATCAGTTGTATTCATGCCTGTTTTCTGATATATTGGTTGGTTATTATACCTTGTGTGTTGGTTAGGCTTTGGCCTTGGTAATACATTTATTTATTTTGTTATATACCTTGTGTGTTGGTTGGGCTTTGGCCTTGGTATAATACATTGGTGTAACTAGCCCATTCCTACACTAGACTAAGGTACTTATAGTACAATGGCTCTCCTACTTTTAGTAAACTGCCAGAAACTATGGTGGAATTCTTCTCCAGAAATCTGAGTGTTCAAAAATCTATCGGGAATCGAAGATGCAACCTCTCAAAAATCTGTAGCCCAATTAAACCATACTTTGCAATTTTGGGGAATGAAATATTGTTTCTTTTGGCCACAGTTATGTATTTGACATGAGTAATAGCAGTGGAAAGTTTAAGGGTCGCGAATTCTATAGGAAACCTTTTAACTATCGGATTTAAAAGTAACTTTTAAGTTTGTTTTCGTGTGTTGTTTATTTGGATACAAACAACTTTTCAAGGAGTTATATTTATTTTTATTTATTTAGAAGTCTCACGTAGTTTCTGCTACACACAACACAAAACTTAATATTAGTGTGGGATCAGGATTATGTATGTGACTGGTGGGTGTAGCTGTATCTGTATCTGTATCAGCCTATATACGTCCCACTGCCGGGCACGGGCCTACTCTACAATCGAGAGTACGATTGAGAGTGGTTAGGCCGTATAGTCCACCACGCGGGCTGCTGCGGGTTGGCGGATTTACATACCATAGAAATTCTTATAAATCGCTATGGTATGCAGGTTTCCTTACGCTGTTTTCCTTCACCGTTTTTAGTGCGTGGTGATTAACTATCAATATACATAATGGGTATTTATTTAAAAATATGCCTTTAACTGCAATAAACCTATGTTGGAGTACTGGAAATAAATATTTTGTGGAAGCATTTTATTTATATGAATTTTACGATAAATATACCCTGTTTATTTAGACGATTGGTATTTATTATTTTTAATTAAACTACGGCGCTGTATATTGCCTTCGCTCAAAATAAATGTAATTCATTTATGAATATAACGATAAAATTCTTTTGCAACAAGTAATTCAAATTACGAAAAAAAAAACTGTAAATACATCCAAAAAATGTTTTCGATGTTTTAAAAATCCTCTTGCACATCCATCCAATCAGTTTTCGTTAAAATAACAACTTTAACTCTTGCCTACCATAGCGGCTTTTGAAATAAAGGGAGTAAATTATTATTTTATGAAAAACAATGTATTTACCACCCGAATAGGACGATAGGAAAAAATACAGAAAAAAATGTACGCTTTTTTGCAACATATTTCGTTGGCATCGTTTTCGGTCGGAGCCCGGATATACCCTATATAAACAAAACAATCTCAAACTCATGTAAATTAATTGCAAGTTCCATTTTCAAACTTTAGTTTGCTAATTGCTAACTAGATGGCGTTACATAGCGTGACAGTGTACCACCACTTCCTCGAAGACCCGTTGCGACCACGCTGTCGGGACAATAAATTGCGAAATTAACAATGAACCGATAACAACAGCCGTTGTGAGATTAAATATTAATATAAAAATATCGTTTACATGCGCCGCCCGTCTAATGCCTACTTGTACGGTGCGGGCATTAAAAAAGCGATTTAAAATATAATAATTTAGTTATTCGTGGCAAGGTGGTTTTGCAATGCTACTAAATGCATGTGTTTTAGTAATTGCTTTGTTAACAGTGTAAATACACGTTACGTTGGTGATCCTAATAAAAAAAAATAAAAAAAAAAATAATGCTTGCTAATGCCAGAGTAACTACTGGACATATTGAGACTTAACATCTTATGTCTCAGGATGGCGAGCGCAGTGGAATGCCAAGCATTGCTTTGTAATTCAAGGTGTTGTTTGGTTTTGCTACTGTTCATGAGCGGTCGTATCGCTTACCATCAGGCGAACGGCATGCTCGTCTCGCCATTCATAGCAATAGAAAAAAAAATGCTTTTGCATAATGAGCAATAAATCCATGAAATAATAAGAGCTTTAATTTCTAGTTGTATTATTAGCTAAATAACAGAAAATGGGCTTCATTAATTTAAATTACTTATTATTTGTTAATTTAAAGTTGTAGTCTCTAGTTAATTTGTATCTTTTTTATATTTCTTCTATTCGTCTAATCAATTCATTATAATGTTACGCAAGCCTATATAATAAGTTATTCTGTGTATGTTCATTTTTAATTGCTCTTAGTCTAAGTTATTGTATGCGTTGTATAGTTAGAATGCATGAAAAATAAAATTAAACCATATCTTTGAAACTTTGGGTTGTGAAATTCAAAAGTCTCCTTTCAAAAGTCTACTACTCATTTGATTACTCAAAAAACATTTTGGAACTTTGCAATTAATTTCACTTGTGTCTCTCTTTTTAGCCACAGGATACACGGCTGAACATATGCCGAGAGCTGGAAGTTCGCAGCCAACTTCGAAACGTAATGAAATGAAATTCATTTATTGGTCATGTTTCATTAGGCAATTCAATATATCTTATGATAAGCCAATACATATAATACATAATCTCTATTCATAAAATATTTGTTCATCATCATGATATCAGCCACAGGAAGTCCACTGCTGAACATAGGCCTCCCCCAATGATCTCCACAATGACCTGTTGGAAGCGGCCTGCATCCAGCGACTTCCTGCGACCTTAGTCAGATCGTCCGTCCACCTTGTAGGCGGGCGTCCGACACTTCGCTTGCCTGTACGTGGCCTCCACTCGAGAACCTTTCGGCCCCAACGGCCATCGGTTCTACGAGCTATGTGCCCGGCCCATTGCCACTTCAACTTGCCAATCCTATGGGCTATGTCGGTAACCTTGGTTCTCCTACGGATCTCCTCATTTCTGATTCGATCTCGTAGGGAAACACCGAGCATAGCCCGCTCCATGGCTCGTTGAGTGACTTTGAGCCTTTTAATGAGGCCCACAGTGAGAGGCCACGTCTCGGTGCCGTATGTCATCACTGGTAACACACAACTATCGAAGACTTTCGATTTTAAGCACTGAGGTATTTTGGACGAGAAGACGTCGCGAAGTTTCCCGAACGCTGCCCAACCGAGTTGGATTCGCCGATTGACCTCTCTCTCGAAGTTGGACCTGCCTAACCGGACCACTTGTCCTAAATAGACATATTCGTCTACAACTTCGAGAGTCGAGCCCCCAACTCCAATGGGGGTGGGCACAACATGGATTTTATTGTTTAATTGTATTGTATTGTTTAACATGGATTTTATTTGTTTGTCATTTGTTACAGTATTATTTATATTAAACTCTTGTTAGTCTTTTATGAGTATAATATTTATTACTATTTTATGGTAAATTGTTTTTTTACAAGTAAATAAACAGTTTATGTTGTTACTCTTTATCTAAGTTGACCAAGATAAACCCAGATTATCTCACTACTATATTAATATTTTTATATATTATAATGATAAGCGCCTACGTCTCAATTTCTATGGCCCGCCGCCTCACGCGATGGGCAGCCGCATGACAAGTTTTAATTACGGGAGGTCCGACACACCTGCCGCGGCGCACGCGCTTCCTACACGGTTACATTGTGGGTAGACAGAGAAATACATTTTTATGTATCTATTTAATGTTATCAAAGATTTGTAAAGTGACCACACTAAAACTCAGGTAGGCAAAGGGCGATCCAAGAAGCATCGCCAAATGATAAACGATTACAACTAAGATTACTAGTTGACATAATTATGCCGGACCGGCCGAAATCGGATTTTAGATGTGGTAGAGCCAGGTTATTGTCAGTCATAACTTAGCATGAATGAATGTTGTGTTTTGTTTTTATTGCACCGAATGGCGAAACGAACATGCCGTTCGCCTGCTAGTAATTGATGCAAAACCAAACACAACCTTGAATGATAAAGCAATACTTGGCATTCCACTGCGCCCGCCATCCTAAGACATAAGTCCCACTATGTCCAGTAATTACTCTGGCTACATCGTCTTTCAATCCGAAACACAAAAGTGTATTTACACTGCTGTTTGGTGGGAGAAAAAGACATTGCGGTGGTACCTACCTAGGCGGCATCTCACATATGAGAGACCTACCACCAGTAAAAGTGTATACGGTATTACCAGATAGGATTGGTACAACATGGATTTTTTCTTACATGTTGAATTCACTATTCACATCGATCGTTTGGGATTAGTTCAGCACACTGGCCTAAATCAACTGCATTGGCCTAATGCAGCAGTAGAGGTGGTAGATAGAAAAGATTTCTTATTAACTAGCAGTCGGGCCAGGCACCGCCCGGGTGCATACACGTTTTAAAATGGCGGTCAAAATGTTTAATTCTGACTATCAGTTTAGAATATCGACCAATCGGACCACGAAAAACGAACAAAATTTCCTCGTATTTGCTAGAAATATCACTACTACTTTCCTCCTATAGGTCATAGCCTTCCTCGATAAATGGACTACCCAACACTGAAAGAATCAATCAAATCGGACCAGTTCCAGAGATTAGCGCGTTCAAACAAACAAACAAACTCTGCAGCTTCATCATATTTCTTATTAATTAAAGTAGGCTACATATTAAAAACATTATATTTATATTGTTTTGAACTCTCAACACACGTGGAATTAACAACCTCCTTTTGAAGTCGTTCAAAACCATATCAATTTAACCCGTCACCCGTCTTAGTAACCACTCCACAACCCTCTTCGCGCAAATCACGTACAAATATCTGGATATAACCCTCACGGAGGGACAATGCAGCCCTCTAATGACGTCATTAGCCCTCGCAAAAACTATGGGTACTCGGACGTCATAAATTATCGCCGTTTTGTAGTGCGTTCACGTGTAAGGGTTCGATTCTTGGTGCTTATTTGAATGTTTGTGTGGGTTTACAAGGAAAATTGTTTAATAATAATTAAAATATTTAAAGTGTGCAAAAATGAGAGAGATTCATACATACATAATCGTCACGCCTGTATCCCATAGGGGTAGGCAGAGACTATAGAACGCCACTTTGCCCGATCCTGACATATTACTTTCGCTTCATCCACTTTCATCAGTCTTTTTATGCATTCTCGTCGGTTTAGGGTGCTTTTGACCTGACCCTTGTTAAGGGTATCACCGATTTGGATTGTGTACGTTCGGTGAGGTCGACCCCTACCGACTCTTCCATCCACACTCGCCTTGTAAATTTGCTTCGTTATTCTCCTTTCATCCATCCTCTCTACATGGCCAAACCATCGTAACATTCCTTTGTCAATTCTTGTCACTACATCTTCTTTCACTCCACAAGTTTTCATCACTACGCTATTTCGCACTCTGTCACACAAACTTACACCACACATTCCCCTTAAAGACCTCATCTCTACTGCCCTAAATTTACTTTTTTTTTTTTTTTTTAAATGAGAGATAAAAGTAAAACGCTCTAAAATAAACCTATTATTTGCAATTTTATTGCGGATTTGGTTTAATTATTACATTATTTATTCATCGAAACGTTGGGAAGTTAAAAATGTAATAATTAAACAAATTAAAATAAAATCCGTAAATAATACACATTGAAATAAAATAATAATGTTTTAATTCAATGTGTAACGTTCGCGTAAATCTAAGAAACTATTAAGTAAAACGCTCTACTGATTTTGCCACTCTACCACTATTTACAAAGAATTTAGATTATTTTTAAATCTACTAGTCTAATTGTATTTTATTCTAGCTGTGTATTTTACGATCTATATCGGATTTAAATTTTTCGGGTCAATAATAAGTAGATAGGCATTTCACAAATATTGTAATACAAAGAACTGAAATTATTGGAAAATCACAATTTTTTTCATATTTTCTATAACACTAATGAATTTTGAAAACGTCATTACGGAAGTTAGTGACGATGGAAATACATTTTCATATTTTCTAACACACAGAACGGACACTTCCAAAAAAAATACAATATGTAAACAATTTTACACCTTATTCAATTGCAACAAAATTCAAAATAACTTGTCTCAGATCTCAAGTCTAACAAAAACTAAATATTTTCCTGAGGCTTACAGCTATACCAATAAGGGTCAATTTTCTATTTTTTTTTGTTGCAATAAGAGAAATGATGGGAAATGTGCAGTCATTTGGGGAATATTGGGAGGTTTGGCAAATGTGAGAAGCGATTTGTCTGTGGCCGATTTGTCTATGCGCTATTTGGTGGAACAAGGGTGTCTTTGATATAAGAATACCATTGACAAAAGACCGTGGATATATTCCACTTTTTGGTTCGGGAATTCAGTGGTAAAATGACATGTGATCTTAGGTTTGATTTCCAGTTGAAGCATCTTTGCGTGTTTTAATTGTTGGAAATAATTTATACTGTTAGTGTTTTGGTTAGACAAACATTTGTGTTCTAGTTCTTATATATTCTTCATTACATGCATGTGTTAGAATACTGTCACAAAATACCGCAACAATGTTTATAAATTTTATTAAAACTACCCATCGTATGATTCACAAGTAGTGGGGAATCGGTAATATAAAGCGTTGTCTCACTTGGATCGTCACTTTTCGAGTGACAACGACAGAGGAAGGACCTTATCCTCGTCGGTAGCAACATAAGTTTGAGAAAGGAGACACATTTCGATCGTGAGTCGTTGCACTGAGCGGAAGCTCTGAGATTGAGCAGTGAGGAGTACCAGGATTGGCAAGTTAAGTTAATTAATATTATGTTTTGTTGCTTATTGTTCAGAATATTCGGATATTATTCTGTAACATTGTAATTGTCGATTATGGTTGAATTAAACCATACTATTATAAATATAAATGACATTTAATATAATCGGTAACTTTGAAACATTATAATAATTATTGACCGTTATGTTATGTGATATAGGTTAAATGATATAGTTAAAATTTATAATTATAGTTAAATCTATTGAACTTCCCATGTTTGTATTATTTTATATACCTTTTCCCACAAAAATCCTAACATCAGAAGTGGGATCGTGTCCATTGCTTTTTATGTACAAATTATACTTTTGTTTCAAGGATGAATCACGGCGTTCTGACGGACCTTCACATATAAATTAAAGACGCTGTTAGCTCTACGCGAAACGACGATACTGCACTACCGGCTTTTAATCCAGCCACAAGTGACCTGTAAAAGACTTCCTTAAAAAATGGGTTTGGTTGAAGTTTAGACTGTCGCTAAGGCAGGTAAGGCCCTGACGGGATCTGCATTACTCTGGTGCGAGCCTTGTGAACCTGCGATGTGTCTTTAGTAAGAAAATCTTTGTAGGGTGTTAAAATAACTGAAAAAAATAAAACTCGCCCAATATTTAAATATTTTTCCGCACTTTCATTGTATAAGTGGGACAGGAGATTGTTTTTGTGTCGTGTTATTTCTACAGAATCGAATAAGAAACAAAAGATTGGGTATTTGAGGTATTCTACTTGGCACTTTTAATGAGATTTATTTAATGTATAGATGGTGTATTAGTAGCATCATAAATAATTATGTGTACTAAGTTTCAAGCTTCTTTACTATTGCATTGCGTCATTACAACTTTCAGATGAAATGGTAATTTAAATTGACTTTCTCGATTCTGAGACGGTGTAACTATTATTGTCTATATTGCTTCGTACATAGCTGTTGAATATGTGATGTTGTAGACAAGATAGTAGAACGAAACCTAAGATATTAGCAGCATTTAGTTTCATCTAAAAAGTTGCCTTTCTAAATCATTCCCAAGACGGTACATACGAAATAAAATTTAAAAAAAAATGGTTTAATGTGAAAACATTTGAACTTAGAAACATTCCATGTATTATCTTACATCTGGACCAGTTTAGTGACTTATTTGAAACACGTGTATTTTAAGTACAGTTGCAAAATACGTATTTTATTTGAAATACTTTGCAAGATATAATTTATATTTGTAATATATAAAATACTTTTTTTTGCTACTGTTTTGAAAACACTACCACTTAAATAAAACTCTTGGGTTAGCGATTGAAATCCAATTGAAATCATAGAATATATACAAAGTAATTGTATTATAACCAGACACTAGACTGACAATTTTCAATGCAAACCTTATTTTTTTTAAAACTACACATGTCTCCCTAATTCCGTACCAGTGGAACGATTGTTTTCATATGGTGCTAGGATAATCTGATACTCTTTTCAAAGAACTGCTGGTAATGTTGAAAACTTTATATACAAGAAAATTAGTAATATTATCTGAAAAGTATTTTGAAAATGGCTATTTTGAATTTTGTGCTTACATACTAAGAGCAAAAGAACTTTGTATTTAAAATAGTAAATTGGAGCATTCTGAAGCAATTTGGCATAACCACGATTCACATCTGTCCGTGTAATTCTGAGATCACCTGCAAACATGGAATAATCATAGTTTTGGAAATGAGTCATTTTATTGATACATAATATATTAAATAATGATCTTAAGTCGAAACTTCAAGGCACCCTAGAGTGTGCTACAAATGGAACACAATGTTGGCCATTGATTGATACACATTCTTAATAAATTAAGTAAAGTAATATTTTGTTGCATTTAAAATTCGAGCCTCGTTCAGTTTATAAGTGAAATAAAGTTTTATAAATTAATATCCTAAACACAATATCAAAAAAAAACCAAGAGATTATGGGTCAGGGACCAATAAGTAAATAATTATATCGCAGACGCAAATGCAAATTTAACAGATTTAACACTCTAGCAACTAACATGAGATTTCAAAAAAAAAAAACATTTGTGAATTAAGATAGTTATTGGTCTTGTAAAAGGACTTCCTTTTTCAACAATTGATGTTACAAATGTTAGTAAGCAACTGAAGTAATATGTTGGTATTTGACAAGTAGAGGATCAATTCCCTCTTTGACCCACGGCACTGTTCACACAATGTTGTAAATCCGTAATTAAATGATGTAGTTAATTGCTAAGCACAGATAACAATTTAAATAGGTGGTATGTTGTCCGACGTTTTGTGGGGTCAACCTTTTTATAATTTATATTGATGTTTTAAATATCGTGACCATCAGATTCTCCATATCAGTTCTCTGGAAGTTTCAATAATAGTAGAATTAGTTGAGTTTCTTGATATCCGGACAAACTGAGTATAATTTGGGAATTAAAAGCGAAACGTCAGATTGGCCGAACGATTTATAAAAAAATAAAATGAATCCATTAGAATTTTTCAATATTTCGATTCACTACCCGGTATTTACCCTATATTTAATATGCAAAGTTACCCATGTATATTTTATCTTGATAGATAACAAAATACTTTGTATACATACATAGTAAAATCAATATGATCTTTCGCATTTATTGATTGGAATAGAAGCAGATATGTACCTGTCGTTGTAAAGTAAAATTTACTATGCGGCCCGGTGAATCGATTGAAGAAAATATTTCCGTTGAAAATGCCCTGACATATTATTTAGAAAATAATTTTTGTGAAACATGTTTCTTTGTTTTAGAACCCAATGTGTATAGTAATAAATATTAAGGATTTGTATAATATGATTATGTGATTATGATGTGATTATGATTATGATGTGATTATGATGTGATTATGATGTGATTATGACAAGATTATGACGAGATTATGATGAGATTATGATTATGATCCCTTGGCTTTTGTCTAACATTCACTGGCTGCGGGTGATTAAGCTTCACTGACTGCGGGTGTTTGATTGTACAAAGCAAGGTGTATCAAAAAGATGTGATGAGATTATGATGTGATTATGATGTGATTATGACAAGATTATGATGAGATTATGATGATGATCCCTTGGCTTTTGTTTAACATTCACTGGCTGCGGGTGATTAAGCTTCACTGACTGCGGGTGTTTGTACAAAGCAAGGTGTATCAATAATGACAATAATATACTTTTTTTTCAGGTAATAGATAATGTACTTGAATGGATTGTTCAGTTATTTGTAAGAAATAAAATCATTGACGACCGATCGAGAAAACAAATAAAAACAAGTCACAAATATTTATTTTAGTAAATTGACCAAAACCAAGCCCATTGAGTTTGACTCGCTGGATCTACTCCAAAATGGGTCGCGCCGCGTAGTATCCAGTGGTAAAGTAAAGCCCGCTGAGTTTGTTCGCCGGGTCTTCTCAGTCAGGGCCGCGTTGGATCCGGCAGTAAGCCTAAACATACGGGACGTTTCGGAAATACTTATGGTCGTTGTCTCAAATTGGACCCAAAATAAGCCCACTGAGTCTTATTCGCTGGATATACTCAGGACTGGGTCGCGTCGCGTAGTTCCAGTGGTAGTGTAAGCCCACTGAGTTTGTTTCGCCGGGTCTTCTCAGGAAGGGCCGCGTTGGATCCGGTGGTAACAATAAACCGCTACGCACCGTTGTAATAATATTCATGGTCCACTAATTAATTGAATTTAATTTAATTTGACTAACGTACATATTGTATTTCTTTGAAAAATAAATTGCCATAAAGTCATAACTAATACTTTAAATAAAATAAGAATAAAAAGTAAACAAATAAATAAAACTAATTTTAAATAAAAATAATTTAATAAATTACATAAATAAATTAATTAAACCAAGAAATTAAAATAAGTAATACTAAGTATAGGAAATATATTGTATATACAGATTAAGTTCTGTGGGTATTGACTTGTCATAAGAGCTTTTAAATTGCCTACGTGACTAATAAATACATTTCATTTCATTTCATTTCAAGATATTAGGCAGAAAATTAAGTAGAGCAACGAGACTGAACCGTGTTAGAATATTTTATTGTACTTCGAGAACGAAGTACATGTCAGTATGGCCGTGTTAGAATACTGTCACAAAATACCGCAACAATGTTTATAAATTTTATTAAAACTACCCATCGTATGATTCACAAGTAGTGGGGAATCGGTAATATAAAGCGTTGTCTCACTTGGATCGTCACTTTTCGAGTGACAACGACAGAGGAAGGACCTTATCCTCGTCGGTAGCAACATAAGTTTGAGAAAGGAGACACATTTCGATCGTGAGTCGTTGCACTGAGCGGAAGCTCTGAGATTGAGCAGTGAGGAGTACCAGGATTGGCAAGTTAAGTTAATTAATATTATGTTTTGTTGCTTATTGTTCAGAATATTCGGATATTATTCTGTAACATTGTAATTGTCGATTATGGTTGAATTAAACCATACTATTATAAATATAAATGACATTTAATATAATCGGTAACTTTGAAACATTATAATAATTATTGACCGTTATGTTATGTGATATAGGTTAAATGATATAGTTAAAATTTATAATTATAGTTAAATCTATTGAACTTCCCATGTTTGTATTATTTTATATACCTTTTCCCACAAAAATCCTAACACATGCTAAATAAACCTGCTACATTGCAATTAAAATACGTTGAAAACGCAACCCGACTGAGGTAAAAACATAATTTTAATATTACTCCATCTTAATACAATTTATAATTTACGTCAAAACGGTTTTTCTACAATTAAAATATTGTTTTAACATTTCGTATTTTTGCTAATATTTTTAGTATAAATTTAAAATGATATCGTTATAACCACGGATTCGATTCGCCACTAAGGTAATCTATTTGATATCAATCATATGAAAATGAATCACCAAAAACTGCATTAGTTATCCAACATGATATCATATCCGGTGTACAGTCATAAAAATATTTTTTCTTTTTGCCAAATGATAAAAAACGGTTTTGACGGCTCTATATCACCGTTGTATGAATCCATAATAAGCCACTGCTAAGCAAGGGAGCACTTTACAAACAGGACTTCGATTCGAGTGAACTAGTGCAGGATGACAGACTTGACATTCCATTAATGAAATGTAGTGTAAGGGATAAAAAATGTAAAAAAAATATGTATATATATATCTATATATATTTTTATTTACATTTAGAGTTTTTTACAATAATATTGTCTTTGTCATTCGAAGATCTTTTATTGCAATGAACGGCAAAACGAGCATACCGTTCGCCTTATGGTAAGTGATACGTAGCTCATGAACAGGAGCAAAAGCAAACAAATCCTTGAATTACAAAGCAATACTTGGTACTCCACTGCACTCTCCATCCTAAGACATGAGATGTTAAATCTCAATATGTCCAGTAGTTATTCTGGCTACAATGTCCTTCAAACCTAATTGAAAGTATGTCAAGTCCCACTCCGTATTCGAACCCCGTCCTCGTATTCATGAGTTAGTCGAGAATTCTCCTTAGCAGGCGCGTGATGTTAAAAGCTTTTGATGTGTTTCCTTTATATTCTTTTTGTATGCGATAATTATGTCCCGTTATTCGTTATTTTTTCGTTTAACATTTTGGCGTCGGGCGGCAATATCAAACAAAAAGCTTCTGGTGTTTTCACAGGGGTTCGCAACTTTGTACTAAATGTTGAGATCAATTTGATTGTAACTATTGGTCTAGTCACTTTATACGTGCAGGAGAAACAGCACTCAAAACTGATAAATAAAAGCGTTTGAAATAATTAAATTTTTTAGTCTAAATTAATAGTAAAAAAATAAGTACACCCAACAGTCCCATACAGTAAGATTCAGTGTTGTGTTGCGGTATCAGAAACTACAAGAGACTTTTCGGTCTCATAAACACCCAGACCCGAAACAAATACCTGTGGATCCCACAAATATTTGTTTTAGAGCGGGGATAGAAATTAATAAAATGACACGGCTAAATGATCAATGATCAATGACAAATTATATTTAATGTCGCTATAAAAAAGGAATGGAAATAGAAAGTAGCCATAGAAGTTAACTGTAAAAAAAGGGGAAAAAACGTCTATAATATATAATAATATATTGTGTTTATAATCTGGACTTATACAAAAATCATTCATACATACATGAACTTAAGCCTTTTACCAGAGGGGTAGGCATAGGTGCTACCAGCATACACAAGTTTTACCTTGTGTGTTCTTTACCACGATGTGATACGTGGCTAGTCTATCGAAATATCGGCCGTAAAATCCTGACTCCAGGCCGATAATAAATATTAAAATCCAATACCACTTAGCCCACTCGGGATTCAAACCCGAGACTTCAGCGTCGTAATAGTAACATAGCACAACTGTCACACCAAAGAAGTCAGTATACAAAAATCCACCACCAAACCTTCTATTAAAGTTAAAAAACAAATCAAATCGATATACAAAATACTGTACCAAAATTGCCGCACCCCTGGCCACCGGCGACATCCAAAAGGGAAACGCAGCCGAGACGGGAATCCAAAAATTTACACAAGTATCAACTTATTTTACTTTTTGCGAGGCCCGTTGAGTCGCCATCCCACTGTGCATCCAGAATTTTTGCCATAACATTCCACATCCCGATTTGATTAGAAAGCTATGTGACTTGCCGATGACGTTTCCAACTTTCTTTTTTTATATACTTTTTTAACGAACCGCTTTGTGTAAATTAGTATCGTTTGTTTTTTAAGGCTTGGTTGTTAGTGGTAAGGTTGGTAATTGAATTTTTATTAATAATACAATCGTTTGTTTAAATACTGCTACATTTGTAGTCCCAATTTCTTATTACATATTTCTAATGTGTTGGTCGAAACTACGACTGATTTTCCCGTTCACAAACACATAAAAAGTAGAAACTAATAGTTGTTTTTTAGCTAGCAATAATCGACGGTTTCTATTTTATGTATCGCATTTTAATAAGAACAGTAGGTACTGGATTGTTTTTAAATCTCCAATTTAATTCCAAATCCCCATCAAAATAACATCACAAAACTGCATAGCATTGCATCATCCAATTTGGTATTCTCAAAGCAAGATTAAAACAATAGACACTATACTCATACAGTAACATTGTAAATTGGATTCCAGTTGATTCAATCTTCCTGCCTACCTCACCAAAACTAGTCGTAAAGATAACCAAGTACAGAAAGAAATGGTGCTCAAAGAAGTGCAAGTTCTTATAGCAACTTCTAATGACAATATAAAAATGCGCCACAGCGACCGGAATGCATGAATGGGTTTTTAATTATACAGACGGCAAAGGAAATACGTTTATGAAAAAATAAGAAAAAAAAATATCTATGGACGATCCTGGAGACGTCTTGGATACTCATTAAAAAAAAAGAGACTATCTTGTTTTTTTCTTTTAAAAATATAAATAAGTGTGAAAATATCTCCAATGTATTTGCTGGTAGATAAAGTGCGATTGAAATAGAGCGTCCACCAGCGAGAAATAACACAGGTCTGCGAAAAAAAAATTTTTGTCAACTGCATGAGGTATTTTTACTGAATTATATGTTTTAAAGTAGGCTGATTTCAAAAGTGATGACCATTTTTTCCTATCACATAAGGATTTTTTGCAAATTCAAATACAAAAAATTAGTTTAAGCACTCCTTTATTTAAAGTTTTTAAACGATTGGTATTTTTTTTAAAAGCAAACAAATCATTTTTTTGATACATATTTGATACATTCATGTTCTTTATGAAACCTCTTCTTCTTTTCCTTCATACTTTGACGAGTCCTTTTCCGATTTCCATCTTCAGTTTCTCGCTTAAGCAGCCAACAGTAGTCAGCAAGCATAGTGACATCCCATCGCCCTTGGTACCTTCTCTCGATATCACGGACATCTTGATGAAATCGCTCCCCCTGCTCTTCACTGTAAGCTCCCAGGTTTTCGGGAAAATAGTCTATGTGAGAGTGTAAGAAATGAACCTTCAAACTCGTCTTGCAGCCTTGAGCTTCGTATGCTGCTAGCATCCGTTGCACAATGGTTTTATAGTTAGGATCCTTAGTATTTCCCAAAAACTTTTGCACTACGTCCTTGAACGATACCCAAGCTTCTTTTTCCTTCTCATTCATAGTTTCCACAAATGAAGGGTCCGTTAAAAGTTTTCTTATGTCGGGGCCTGTGAAAACTCCCTCTTTCAACTTTGCTTCTGACAGCTTCGGGAATTTTATACATAAATATTTGAAACAGTCTCCATCCTTTTGCAGCGATTTTACAAATTGTTTCATCAACCCGAATTTGATATGGAGAGGGGGCAACAAAGCCTTCTCTGGTGGTGCCAAGGTAGTGTTAATAATATTTTTCTCTCTAGGTTTTAAAGTTTCTCGGGATGGCCAATCACTTTTTTTCCAGTGCTGTTCTCTGGCTCTACTATCCCACAAGCATGTAATATCCCACAAGAAGCATGGGTATTTGGTATAGCCTGCCTGTTGACCCAAAAGCATTGTCAGTATTTTGAAGTCCCCACAAATCATCCATTGATGGTCTTGATACTTGATTTTTTCCAGGATAATGGCCAAATCGTTATAATCTTCTTTCATATATGTACGTTATTTGACTTGTCTCAACATGTTAAAACATTCCCAGTCTCCCCAACAGCTCAGATTTTTTTTCTCCATTATCAAATAAAAATCATATAGGTTTATTACTAATGAACATAGATACTGCAATATGCATAAAAACTTATGTGATATAATAATTTGAATGTTTTTTCTGTTTTTGGGGGGTCAAAATCTGTGAGAAAATGTAAAAAAATCCCATGCAGTTTTTTGGTCGCAGACCTGTGTAATTATTGCAGCCAACGTAACTACTGGACATATTGAGACTTAACATCTTATGTCTTAGGATGGCGAGCGCAGTGGAGTACCAAGCACTGCTTTGTAATTCAAGGTTTTGTTTGGTTTTGCTACTGCCCATGAGCGGTCATATCGCTTACCATCAGGCGAATGGCGTGCTCGTCTTGACATTCATAGCAATAAAAACAAATGTCTTGCTGATTACAATTATGCCCGCTTTGTGGTGCCATAATACTACTTGCGAGATGCCACGATGAGATTTCTATCGTGTGAATTGATCTGAATCCGGGGTTATACAAATATCCACCATCAAATCTTGCAGCCTCCTTGCCTCTTGATTGTACTGGCTAAATCATATTGTAGTCTAGAGTGCTTATTGTGACTCTACCGCATAGTCTTAGTCTTCTCCACTGAAGATTTTATGATTTTATAAAATTTATGAACTGCTCTGAATTTCAACTCCTGTATGATCACTGTATTGTAAACTTATTTTGAAAAGAGCAACGCTACAGTTTCTTGCCAGTTCTTCTCTGGCGAAAACAGCCTTGTGAACCGGGTGGTAGTGGAAAAAAAAATATGACTGAATCTAAATAGTGTATGACATTTTATGGATTCAATAAATATTTTCATTTCATTTCATTTCATTTCAAGAACACATTGACCCCAACGGTTGTTGTTACTTCGACAGATGTGACCAGCCTACTGCCACTTCAGCTTGTTAACCCTGTATGCTTTGCTATAACTTTGGTTCGCTTTTGCTTTTTACGGAATAAAGTCTTCAATATGGGGTAATGAAATATTACATGATTTAGTTTAGATATTTTTGACCCTATTTTTATAATCATTGGACTCTTCTGGCAATATACTTCACTATCTATAACCACAAGTTATATTACCGCAGAAAGATTGTAGTAATACTAGCGGCTATATATCCAGCGTGGTGGACTATGGCCTAACCCCTCTCAACCGTACTTTCGGTTATAGAAGAGGCCCGTGCACTGGAGTGCGAATTATATTGGCTGATACAGAATACTGGGGCACAGTTAAATCACTGTCGTATGAGGAATGCTGTCTAGTCTAGCTTATAGAAGGCCCTTGTGCGGGGTAAAGGGATGGTGAACATGCACCGTATATCATCAGATTTATTGTATATGATAAGAAATGAATTAATAATGTTCTCTGCAGTGAATTCGATGTGATGAAATTTTTTACGAATAATTTTAGTATCTCCTTCGAGCAAACTTGGTTCGTGAAATTAATATATTGTTAGTAAGAAATAACAGATAGATCTTCTAGGTAAAATGGTGCATTGTTTAATTACGACAATGAATTTTCGAGCATACAAATTTCGGCATCACAAAGAAATGTACCTGTTTTGTCGGCAATAAATACCTTCTTACAAAAAGCTAGCCGCCCAAATTATTAACCAATTAGTGTCTCATCAAAATAGGTCCCTTTTGTTCTCGCTTCGACACCGAACAATAACTTTGAGAAGGAAAAAAGGTTTTATAAAAATCCTTCTGCTTTTGTTTTTACGCGATTCAAAGTTTGTTATGACTTGAAATTGCAGAACTATCGTACTAATATTACGAATTTGAGTATTTGTTTGTTTGTCCTAAAAATAGATGATCTACAAAATAATATAGATCATTCTACTCCTTAGTTTTAAATCATGTATCATAATTCCATCGAAATGTGAAATAAATAAAGATAGTCGCAAAATAATATTATAATCATATTGTTACGTATTGAATCATGTTAATATTTTCTTTTAAATTAATTTAAAGGACACCCAAAATGTGGTTGTCCTGGCACCTCTGCCTACCCCTTCTGGGAAAAAGGCGTGAGTTTATGTATGTGTGTAATGTAAAGGACAAAAAAATAAGAACATATTTCAATACAAAAATAAACAATTGGTTTAAAGTTTACACGATAAGAAATTACAAAGAACCATTGTCAAAATTCCAAACCGCCAGTTAAACTGCTTGTTAAAATATTGAACTTACCATAATATTGTTATCAAAATAAGTGCATAATAATATTATTTGGATATGAAATGTTTAAAGATGAGTTAGCTCGCTAAACGCGTCGTGCGGTGCAAAAAACACCAAGTACGGAATTAATTGTGGATTCTGGACGCAATGGCGGCCGGTACTGTCGGCAAAGAAATTTAATATTTGTTTTGATTTTTTTATTCACTTTTTTCGTTTATGAACAAACTGTGACTGCCTCGGTGGCGTAGTTGTACTAGGGTACGGTTACAAAGCTGAGGTCTCGGGTTCGAATCCCGGGTTGGGCAAACTGATATTGGATTTTTCTATTCATTATCAGCCTAAAGTCAGGAATTTGTGCCCGAAATGGCGATAGGCTCGCCACCTATCACATCGTGGGACGGAACATACAAGGCGAAATGTGGGTGTCCTGGCATCTCTGCCTACCCCTTCTAGGAAAAAGCGTGAGTTTATGTATATATGAAAAAACTGTGACTGTACATCGTTGAGAAATATCTATGTAAATCTGTAAGATGTATGAAGATTTACGATAGTTATGTCATATGTTATCAATTTAACAGGGTAGACAAATACAGTAGGACTTATATGGGATCATAAAGAAGTACATATATACATAGATATTAATTACTAAATTACTGTATAAGCTTCTGAATACGTTCCAAATAACATTCATTCTAAACTGTACTGTACGGTATCGGCCCACGCCTCACATACTTCTTACTGCAGGGTACGGGCCTACTCTACAATCTAGAGTACGATTGAGAGTGGTATACGAGAGGTATACGGTATACGAGATACACGAGAGGCCGCGGGTTCGATCCCCGTTACGAAATATTTTTTTGCAATCCACAGGTATTTGTTTTGGGTCTGGGTGTTTGTGAGACTGAATAGTTTCTCTTGCTAATATCTACGACATAAGACTCGATCTTCGTGTGAGTTTAGGACTATGTATGTGACTGGTGGGTGAATAATATGTATTTATTTATTCTAAGATCAGGAATATTTTGTCTATTAGTATATTGACAGCCACCGTGGCGCAGTTGGTTAGACGCTGCCTGTGAAACGAGAGGCCGCGGGTTCGATCCCCGCACCGAGAGAAATGTTTGTGTGGCCCACAAATATTTCTTCCGGGTCTGGGTGTTTGTGAGACCGAAAAGTGTCTCGTAGTTCCTGATACCCACGACACAAGACTCGATCTTACTGTGGGGTCAGGACTATGTATGTGACTGTTGGGTGTTATTTATTTATATTAAATATAGGCTGTTTTTGCTCAATCACATAATTTACATGTCATTCTAATGAACACAAACCTTAAAAGACCTGCGTGGGTGTCCGAACCTTGATCCAACAGTTTAAAAACCAACTAATTCAATTATAAAAACAATTAATCATTGTTCAATATGAAAATACGTGACGTATTGACGGCTGTCATGTATCAATCAATCGATGATCGGTGAGATAATATTTACGATGGCAGATTGCGTTTAATTAAATTAGCATTGTAATAGCACCTTATGCAAATGCCGCGGGATTTATTTATTACGTTATTTTTTACTATTTCATTAGTATATGTTACTGTATAATTTATCAAAGAGTAAATGTTGTTTAGGTTTTATGAGATTTTGCGGTGAAGCTTTTTTATACGCAAATAAGACAGATTTTCAAAGACAAGTGTCTTGGGTATACTGTTTTTACACTTACATGCTAAATAGAACTGTTAGTAGGTAAGTTAAGTTAAAAAAAATCAAAATATTGTTGATAATTACGTAATATCTTTTAAAGTCAGAGGTTCTACGTTTGGTACACCACCAACCATTCTTTAATCAATAGCTCCCTATTAACAATTGACTATTTTATTAATACACCGTATAGAGTTTATCAAAATGATTTAAACCTATTTGTACATTGTGTAAGTCGGTCGATCTACAAAATATAGTAAAATAGCGGCACCCGGCTCCTTCCCGGAGCAGATACATTTTTTGAAAATATTTTATCGCCTATGTTCAATGTAGGATTCTGATGGTGAAATAAATATTCAAATTGGCCCAAAAGCTTCAAAGCGCATTCAATGTAAATTGCAAACAATCAAATCTCTCCTCTTATATTAGTTTAGATAAGCCATAGTACAAAAAATAGTTAAATAGTTCTATATTGAAAAATATGAATATTTTTGCACTACAGTTTTGTCTGCAGTCGGTACCGGCTTGACGAATTGAATTTTGATGACGCAGCCGCCGCGTCCGTTCATTATCATTTCGCCATCTCGGTTGGAGCGTCGTCCCGCGTACATTGTATAGATTTTGATAAGAAGTATAGATTTGTTGAAGAATTAAGTGCTATGGTGCAGTGTTTTAAGATCTCGTTTTTGGTATAAACTAAATAGTATAATTACTATTGTATTATTTAAATTCATGTCAACAGTTCGTTTAACTAAATATCCCGAACTTCGATCAAATATTTTGATCGAAGATCCCGAATAATAATTTAATTGTTTATGCTCTGCTTACTTCTGTGCTTAAATTATGTAGGTACATCATTTAAGCACTTTGATAATAACACGTATACATGTATCACACATAACAATATGTCAACCAGTATTTTTTTTATATTTTTAGTATATTCGTTCTACAATACATCTCAACTTGTTATCCTATAGCACAGTTCAAAAGTAAAGCATCTGAAGTATAATGCTTTCTTAGATTTGCGAGAATATTAAATATATTGAAATAAAATTATTAATATGGATTTTATCGCGGGTTTGGTCCGCCCTGTGACCAAGAAAGCTGTAAAGTATTTTTTTTTCCAATACCACGATAAAACCCAGAACTATTTTATTTATTTCAGCATCTGAATTGTCTCATCAACTACATTTCATTCTAGGACTCACCTGTGGGCACATCTTGCAGTGATACTTCCGGGCGTGGGCGTGCAGAGGCTGCAGCTTCGTGGGCCCCTTGCCCAGCGGCTGAGGTACCACTAGCAGCCCACTGCCAGCGTTGTTACCCCCCACCGGGGATGACGAGGATGAGCCTGGAAGGAAGGGCAGGGGTGGTTAATTATAGATACTTTAAATTATACTATGAAGTGGAATTTCATCTACACTTCCTGTTCATTTACCACCCATTTTAGGTAGTTCTGCTTTTGAACGTTGGTAAGTTACTTTTATCAAAGTCTGAATGTCTATTGGCATGCTTATTATTTGAACAAAAGTGGTAATTTCAGTATGTATTAAAACTAGTTGAAGAAATATAGGTACATATACCTTGGAACTCACTGTAGAGAACCCTCTTATTTTCAGTTCAAATCAGGACGTTATCTTTGCCTGATACGTTCATAGCTATAGCAAGCTCCATTGTTGTGGGCAGATTCAAAATTATGAAATAAAATGCTTTTAGAATATTATAAAAAAGAACAAACCGAAGCTCCTAGCAAAATAAAATCAACTGAATCACTCAAACACTTTCTCTTCTTAGGGAAGCTCTTAGCGCTAATAAAATAAATTGGGTCACGCAAACACCTTCTCTTCCTAGGGTTTGTATCCACGTACCTGATCGTCCAGGTCCCAAGCCGGCGCCGTACAGCATCTGGCTCATGGACTGGTGGTGCGCGAGTCTGTCGTCAGTCTTCTGGTGACCCCCCACCGTCCCGTCGCCTGTGCTCATCTTCGCCTGGAACATGTGTACGCTAAATTAGATCTTATATACTTGAGGGGTTAACAATACAATAGTCTTTATTGTAAACCAAATACAAGAACAAGCACGAAATCAGACAAATTAAATATAAGACTTATGGTGGTGAATTATGGTGGTGCAGGACGTAAAGAAGGAAAAAGAAAAGGAAGGACCAGATGGAAAAAGCTTTTTAGAATAAAAATCTCTCAATCTTGAGGAGCACGACGCAAGGAGTAGGAGGAGGAGGACTATGCTGCCTGGTCACCCACCAAGGTGAATCGTGTTAGCCATAATCATTGTATGTTAAGAATTAATACTAAGC